>OY754881.1:13786790-14992703 GCA_963576445.1 Lithosia quadra
TTATATAATAATAAATAATAAATAATAATTATTATTTGTTGTATGTTTGTGTAATGAATAAAGATTCGAACATGTTCAGTGGTTTTATATTATTATCCTGTATTCCTATTTTTTCTTTATATATTTTTAAGTATACCACTTAGGTGTCATACAAGCACGCGGTCATGTACGACACTAGGGGCGTCATACTCGCGCTACCGACACAGGAGGAGGGGAGGGGAGGGAAACTCAACCTTACCCAATCCCCCCCAGATTGGGTAAGGGAGGTTGAGAGTTTCTGTGTTAACAACGCAGACGACTTCGATTTGAATTACACGGCTTCTACGCGAGCAACTATCACCTGTAACGTGTGCGATAGAAATTATATGAGATTTGTACAGTTCCTTTTACGCACGATAGGGGCGCTGTGCAAATTTCATACAATTTTTGTCGCACACGTTACGAACTCGATACGAAAGAAAATTCGTGCTCGCCCCACTGATCTCCCAACCATGAAAGGTAGCCTATACCAGAACCTCTTGCAGGTGCGGTTTCAGGCAGTTAGTCTGAGCGGAGCCCCAAAAATACTACACGTCCTTCCAAATGGTAAGCGCTTACTGTGACCTTTAAACTCTTGTATTACGTGGTACGTATTACCTGTCACAGCTACAAGGTGACCGCTTCCCATCAAAATAATTAGGTACCTATTTATTCAAGTGGTTTAAATATACTGTACTTTATTTTTATGGCTGGATGTAGTTAACTATATCATGCAGCTGGGGCTACTAAAACCTTTTTTATTATCTTGGTTATAAGCGTAAGCGCCTACACAAAACAAATAGCAAAATGCATTTCAAGCTCTTACCATAATCATAGCTTAAAATTTCTTTTTTATTGAACAAACATTCGACACCATGTTACTATTGATAATTCTGTGTGTCGTATTACACTTATATTAAAGTTAATTTTACTTGTACATCTGCATACGGTGCACTTTCGAATTCGGATTCTTATACCTGTCTACATAAACCATTACTCTAATAATATAAAGAATTATTTCACATAAAAGGTAACCTATCTATACAATAGATTAGGAGTTGTTATGTATAACGTATTTTGATTATGACCGAATGCGATGCCAGCTGGAGAATCATGTGGAATGACTCATCTTGTTTTGCTCTAATCTAATAAATAAAAAAGTAATATCCAATACTTGTAACCATTAGATAAATACCTACTGCAAACCTACCATGAACTTTCCAAATACCTGCCAAATTGCATTTCAACTTCAGGTTTTCTTAACTTTTTACAAAATAATTTCTTTTCATAACGCCATCTAGCGAAGACTTTAGTAAGTTATTGTTATTCACTAGATGTCGCTAGTAGCATCGTTCTTTTCATTGACGTTCAATTTGTGTGGGTAGTTGAAATAAATGATCTCGCCGTTTCATAGTGTAACGTAATTGTAAACTAGTATAAATATCGAATTAAATATCTCTGAACATGTATTTATGTAAGACCTGACTCATACATCGATGAAATAGAACATTTTATTATCTATCCTGATCTTTTCGACTTCGTCTTAAAAGCTTTGAAGATGTACTAAACTAATAGCAGCGGCACAATCATCTGGACACGCATACTAATGTGTTTGTGTATTCAGTCAGGCGCTTCGAGGCGTAGAGCGTCATCCAAGTTCTTTATCTGAATGTCTGTCGGCGTCACAATACAGATGTGTGTTCGTACGCGTCGTTAGTTTCGGCGCCCCTAACCGCCGCGTCCCGAAGGCCGGCAGTATCGCTCAGCCCGTCATTGGCATCGCCACCCCGTTCCCGAGTGCTAGTTACACCACTGTGAACATTGTGAGGCGAGCGTACCACGCCGCTGACTAAAAATAACCGCGCGCCGTTCAGTACCGGCGCAACTACCGCGCGCGTCGCCCGCTGCGCCCGCGAATCGCAACCATGGCGGAGACTATCGAGGAGACATACGAGAGCGCGGTCACCCGCAAGGTGGTCCGCACCAGCCTCAAGATAGAGGAGGTGAGGATCGACACACGACAGTTTTATGTAACGACGCCCGCGCGACACAAATATAGCCGGCGCGCACGCCGCGCGACACTAGCGCCGAACCACCTGCCCACATAACAGATAACACATTTGACAGTGAACACGGACGTAAACACCACATCCTGTCGATAGAGCGCTCTCCTCTAAGAGTTCGGCACGATAGACCTCGTCTGCCATTCACAACTCCACTTCTTTAACGAGCTGCTTTAATACTTTCGCTCATCTAGAACGGATGTACAAAAGTATACCGGGGATACAAAAACAGTTTGCACAGATACAAATCTCAATCGACTCATAAATTTTTATAATACAGTTGGGAATGGTTGTATGGCATGCGAAGGTCCACTGTTCCCTACGTGATGGGTATGATGACGTAGACTCGATGAGGAGGAAGTGCGCGATGCGCGCCTACATTTACCTACAATCATTTTGCGGCTATCGGCGATGTAAATAGAACAGGCGGTTGAATGAAAATTTGCGTGCCCACCTTGAAACGTGTGCATCGACCTGTCTCGTACTGACACTCCACGTGTGACCTTGCAAGACATACACAAACGCGGGACACTGGTACACAATGAACACAACACATGCATAGGTATATATACACTTTCTATCATCCATACAGGTAGCTCTCAAGTAAAACTTCGTGCAACAAAGCGACAGTGTGTAATGTTCTCGTCCAGATGAAAGTGTCGTCATTAGAGATGTATTCTCGTACATGTAGGTAATGAATCTCAAGCGTGACTAATATATTATTCTGTGAACGTTCAGCATCCGACATGAGTATAAGTGATAGAGTCGTGTCGTGTTATCACATTCCGTCTTTGTGACAATAAATGTCCGTGTGTTCTGTCACAACTACTGTTCGTTTCCAAAGCGCAAAATCCAATGGAAAAACGCGCCGTGGCATATTTTCGTCTTGGCTCCCATCCTAGTTTATCTGCTACATTACGATGTTTATTCACAATACGAATGCGAGCATTAATGTGTGCGTCTCGACCACTCCGTGTTTAGGTCTATACTCTATACAGTCGACTTAGTGCACAGCCGATGTACCTACAATAACTACATGCATGGGAGCATAAACGGAACATTGAAAGTTACAAATGAACATTACACCACAGAAACCAGTACAAGGATGGTCATTAAACTGTAAAACATTTTAATATTATATAGCATAGCGGTTGGCTGAACAGTGCGTATGTTTATTTGACATCACTGCCCTTGCATACCTGACTTTTAAGATCAGAAATATTTGGATAATGTTTTTGGCAAATGGACGTGTTTTTTTCTTCAAGATCGATAATGTTAAGCGCATCAAAGGGACAGCATATTAACGGGATGATGGATGATACGCACCTGTTCAGTAAAAACTCATTTCACAGATGAAGATACGTGTCTTTAGCTCATTAGAGTAAAGGGATTAATATGTTTACTTAATATGTGCACTTTCTGATCGACGATCGAGGTTGTGGTTTGTGGATCAGACGGCAGTCGCACCCTAAAATCCAACCTAACTAAATTAGGGAAATGACAAGCAGAGGAGTGGACGCCGGGTTCTAAAGTGCAAGCTTAGGGCGAAACCGGGCCTATTGGCTCTTGGTTGCATTCTTTAAAAAGTAGAAAAGTTTATAAAATACAAACGTTATTATGCCAAACTATTTGCATTGTTTGTTGCCCGGTATTTTTGTAGAACGCGAATCATCTATCAACAGCACAAAAGTTAAAGCTTCTAGTAACTTCTACAAAATACCATACACCTACATACATACAAATCACGCCTTTTTCCCATTGGGCAGAGACAACATCTTCTACAAAATATTGCAAGTTGCAACTAAAACACCATAAAATAAAACTATGAGCGAAACAGAATTGTTAAAAGTGCCTTTTGGATCAGTGTCAGTGGAGTTTCAGTAGAGTGTCACTGGAATGACAGTGGCTTATGAGTCATTGTAAAATAGCAGACTTGACAGACAGGTCTAGAGGCATCATAACATTGATTAACTACTGAAGTATGTCTTCAAAAGTTTATAATCGAAATTAAAAACAATATCTCAACGCCGTAACCTAGTCTTGTTCATTAGCCAGACGTTAGTTTTCAGAATTTTCTAATGGATTGTGGCATAGATTGTGTGATGTAGATAGGTACTGATGTATATTACAAAAACAATGTTGTATAACAGACAACATCTGTTCTAGAAAACGTTAAAGTTGATAGTTTACTACATTCTACTCCGTGTTATTCATTATAGCATTTTGGTTAAAGTTTATCCTAACCTATCGTTTCATAACACGGAAAGTTTTCTTTCCGTGTTATGAAACGGTAGGATAATATAGACAATGCGATAGTAACATACTTGTAATTTTTTTATGTTGGACCTCGCCTGATTGAAAGCTAAATGCAAAGTCTCAAGATCGGTCACCACTAGGTACACAGATAGTGATACAGTGGTGGCTCTTATAATTTTATTTATATAGAGTCGTAAAACGTAGGTACACAATTTTAAGTCAATGACAATTCCATACAGGGTAATTCCCCTTCCTCTTTATCATAGGTGCAGGCCACCTACCTATAGACAGATTAATCATGATTACCATTTGCCTGTACTAATCCCAATTAGTTTTTTTTTATACAACTTAAGTGGCAGACAAGCACACGGCCCACCTGATGGGAAGCGGTCACCGTGGCTTATGGTACTTGGGAATCTTGGTATTAGTGCCACGTGTTATGATTTTCTCCCATTCTTGTTTGTCACTTAATGGGATTACTCTTTTCGTGCAAAACTTAAAGCCAAATTTTAAAGGTGGAATCAATTGAAATGTTTGAAAATTACTTACGGTTAGTTTCGTAATTACGGCAACTATCACTTTCTATAAGTTAAACTACCTATCGTACGTGAGCAGGTAATAACCAGAAAATTATTTGTGAGTCTTAATTGAGCATATTCAATTTGTTGCGTCTAATTAATGCGTGTGCAGCGCATTTCGCAGAACTTTAATTAGGTAGATGATGGTAATTTATTTTGTCCTAAACCTACATCAGTACATATTTTGATATAGTTCATGCTATTCACGAATTCATTCCTCACTACGTAAGTAGTTTGACATCGTCTCCTTATATACCTATTATACCTAATCAGTATGCCTACATTTGAGATTGTGATAGTTTTTAACCGACTGCCAAGAAAGGTTATGTTTTTCCAAGAGGGTATCTTAACTAACGTAACGTAATCTTATCAAAGGATAATTATATTGTACCTACTTAGCTATTACTTGTAAGTATACCCACAAGTATTATGTGGTCAACATTAGAGAAAATTATTCTTTTAGAAAATATTGTACCTACCTATTAACAATGGCTAAAACTTTATTTAGGTGAGAAGAAAACTTAAGATAAGCCGCAATCTGTCTAACTTAGAGCTTCCATTTTTGGAACCGAACGCAACTGTTTAAGGATTAAGAAATAGGGTAAATACCTAGTTCTACCTGTTGCTGGCCACCTCTCGATTTCCCATGCCAATATTGGGGGATTTCCGTATTACGTGCTAAGCCCCTATTACTACGCCCCTGTATGGAAATCTACACGCGGCAATCCGATTTAGGTGTATGAGACACAAGTGCACGATTTTCTTAGAAGTCGGCAGTCAATGATCCTGACCACTGCGTCACGGGCTCTTGAACTCCTGTGAACACACTGTATATGTATAGGTAGATAAGACAAAAGTAGCTTAACATATTCAAATTTACATGAAATAAATAGGTACCTATCTACATATAGTCACGACCTGAGAGAGGTAAGACATAAACGCTCGCATTTCACGAATCTCTGCATTCAACTCCACACATCATGACCTTAAAGCCTTTATCGAGCACTTTTTGTTGACCCCCGCCATTGAGATAGGGTTTTGCCGTCTGTATAATTATATTCTACCGAATGTAGAAAAGCTCCTATCACTCGCGTTGTACGGTATTCACGAAATGAAGTGATTGGAATACTGCACTAAAACCTTGCATAAAATAATAAACAGAAATAAAATATATTAACCTTGTCCTCGGAAGATCGCAATAATACATAAATAATGTTTCAATGTCACAAAATTTATAAAAAGTATTAGTAACCGAAATTATTAGTATTCCCGTAAATGTGAATCGTGAAATTTATCATTTAGGATTCAAATTTGGCATTCAGGGTTCAAATTATGCGTTTATGTTTCAAATTTAGCACATTATTATTATTTGTAAAAAAAAATGTCAGAGGAATCCACTAAATACGCCAAATTTTGAAATTTACCATTAACTCCTCCAGATAACCTGAATTGCTTGTGTTAGGACTGTTAGGAGTGGGTTTAAGTAAGGGACTGGATTTGGGTTTTTAAGTTAATTTTTAATGTAAATTGTAATCACGCGTTTTCGAAACGATAGTTTCCAGTTTTCGATATATACGGCGTAACAACCGGCTTGCTGCGAATGCCACAATACGCCCATCACACCGTCCGGCTTTAGACAATTCCCTCGCAAAATACAGCTTCCTGCCATGAGCACTAGAAATAAGACAATTAAATGCTATTTAAAAATAAATAGCAAAAACGCTATAGACGATATGTGTTCCGTTGTAAGATTAATAGGTTTTTAAATAGATCGTAAATAAAAATCGCAAGTGAACTTCTGATTCACTTTCAATACTGTCACATAAGAGCTGCTCAACTGAGGGCCAATTTTATTATCGTAATAAAAGTATGTTCAAAATTTAATATCAGTCTAGTTCCGATCTTATCTCATCTCCCAAATGTCAAAAAGGTATTCTCGTAACCAAAAGAATACCTGCATTCTGACATGTTACGGGAATTTTGTATCCAAAACGTTGACATCCTGCTAGGGATGTCCCAGTCGCGTCCAAAGACTCCAAAGTTTACACTGCGGAGCCCGGGGTCCGCTTGTTTATAACCTTTTATTAACTAAGTATGTACCTAAGTTTGTTTGTAATGGAATCTTTGAACTCTGTTTCGGACACTTTTGGAGCTCTTCCAAACTTCCGAGTGATTTTAAATTTTGTAGACTTATCATTGATTGGTTTGTGAACCTTCACAAGAGTTACTGACCTACCTACCCCGAAAGTAAAGCTAGACTTGAGGTTTTTTCTGTAAAATTCTAACAATTGAAACCTAAAAATTACGATACCAATCTACATACCTACCTAAATAAATACGAAAAAAAGAAAAAAAAATAGACTGTACGTTTAGAAATCGGAAAACTGGTCTCCAATTTGTCTTGAGTTGCCAGTGTAATAATTTATTCTAGTGTTGCCTAACTCATTACGCTTAATTACACTAAACCGTTTTCAGTTTATGCACATAATACAAAGCATAATGTTTCCGGCTTGACAGGTATACTATTCCATAATGGTTTTAACAAGTCCATTCATTATATTAATTACAATCTTCTTCATCCTAGCCTTTGGATGCGACTGGGAATTAATCCCAGTCGCATCCAAAGCTTTCACCTTAACTGCGGATTTGGCTGGACCTCGATATTTTCCGTGAGGCGACTGCCATCTGAACTTCACAACCCAATGGTGACATTAGGCGATATCGAAGCATTGCAGCTAGACCGTTGT
Organism: Lithosia quadra; assembly: GCA_963576445.1. Lineage (NCBI taxonomy): Eukaryota > Metazoa > Arthropoda > Insecta > Lepidoptera > Erebidae > Lithosia > Lithosia quadra. The sequence goes on from OY754881.1 coordinate 13,794,453, forward strand.
TAATTACAATGAATGTCTAAAATAAAATAGCTTTACTCTAGTCTATCGAAGTTTGAGGCTTTTTTCCTTCTGCTTCGATATCGCCTAATGTCACCATTGGGTTGGGAAGTTTTTTTTACACTGCACCTCGCCTGATGGTAAACTAAAGGTAAAGTTTCAGGACTGGGGTCACCACTACATACACCGATAGTGGTGGCTCTCAGTTTGACGGCCTCATTAAATGTTTTTTCACGCCCCGCTTAAATGACCCTTCGATTGGACTCATGAACTGCATTTTAATTTCTATTAAGAGATAATGGTAAGGCTTTTGTTATCATTGAGTAGTCGGTTAAATTTCAATACCGTATAGCTACTGATACACATGCTCTAAAATAGAATGCTAAAAAGCATTCTATTGAGTATGCTCAATATGAGCATGCTTATGAGCAGTTTACATTTGCTAGCAATAGGCATGCTAGTTTTAAGTATGCTCCTGAATAAGCATGCTCAAAGCAAACACTCCAAACACACGTGCCATTTTATAGCTTGCTCTCTCACAGTTCAAACAAAGCCATGGACAATCAAACAGCTATTCGTATGGAGCTGAATAAAATCATACTTTTGCTGGCGATGCAATGCACCCAGAAGCTTATATCAGCTCAGCAAGAAAAGAAAAGAAAGAGAAAGATTTGGGTTCGTGATTGGATATCTAGAAGACAGGACTTAGGAGCAAGTGCGCAATTGCTTACAGAAATGCGAGTAGAGGATGCTGCGGGTTTTCGTCGCCCCAGCGAGACATTTTGCATTTAATAATGCGAAAATAGTGCACGCGCACCTGTTGCGAACGACCGATCGATACTAGCATGCTCAATAAGCAAACCTGTTCACACGCGCTAAAAGCACGCCCCCCGCCACCCGCGCTGTACCCGCGCTGCAGGTAGCATGCCCAAAAATCGAACGACCGTTGATTTTTGAGCAAACTCAAAATGAGCATGCTTATTATTAGCAATGCTTCGACACACATGCGACTAAGTAGCAATTGCTCAATAGTGGCATGCTTTCGTGCTAGTAATCAGCATGTGTATCAGTAGCTTATCTAAAGCCTGAATTGAACTCATAGGAATCATGCAGTTTCTCTTTACTATTTAAACAAAAAATAATAAAATAGTAAAACTCACGAACCGAAACGTCATAATCGCAAGTCTTCGTTTTGAATTCGTATTATGACATAAAATGAACATACTCGTAGAAGATATTAATTAATTAAACACCTAACAAATTCATTTGTTAGGTGTTTAGAAAAAAATATACGTAGGTATTACCTGAACCTAAAAAACCAACGGACGGATATAGTTGAAAACAAGGCTCTATCACAAAACGAAAGTGGACAGACTCGTCAGACTCTAGTGGCGTCAGCTGTATTGTTGCATGCGTTACGTCCATAGTTTTTTTTGTTCATTAGTAAAATAATATTTATACTTTATGAGTAAACACGATCGTGAGACCACAACTCGCGAAGTTGATGCAGGACAATATCTTCACGCATCGGTACCATCAGTCATGTTTATTTATACCAAAGAGTATTGATTTGACGAAAGTCGGTGAGCAAGACGTTTCAGTTAGCGGCCGGCACGTGCAAGTAGCCATGTAAACGATTTTAATGATATTTTTTATTTAGAGTGACTGCTGCCAATAATTTCTGAGCCACTGTTCGCACTAAATGTATTTGCTAACTACAGCAAGTCTGGTTTGAATCATGAAACTAGCGACTTATACTTAATCTTATTCACTTTCGATTTTCAATCATTGTTCTGTATACACGGCAATCGATTTATTTTTATTGTTGAGGTAAAAAGCGAAACCGTGGTAAAAGATTTCTCCAATATAATGAAAAGTGAAAGATTTATGTCACAATAATATCGGCAGTATAATTAACGTGAGATCGACATTAAATTCCGCTCTGTTAGTTTGCATGATCTACTAACATCTCTATAGGTACTGCGTAGTGAGTTTTTATTCGGACTACTTCCCAAAAATGACGTAAAGAAATGAGCCAAATAACACGGTGACCATAAAGCGGGCGACTGCGATATAAATTTTTGTATTCCACTTTTTGTAAGTTTCCAATTTAGGCCGCGCGGTAAACGCTGCAAAATTGCAATATCGCCTTATATGGATATGGCTGCTCTGAGCGAATCAAACGCGCTAAAGTCTAGAGTGGAACAACTGTTCGGGAACACTGCCAAATGTACGATTTTGCTTAATTGACGAGCACGGAACATCCCGTTCGTTTGATCGTGCTCCAGCGCCTGTTTGTGCTGTTGTGTGCCGTTACTGTATTAAACATGCTTTATTGCGAACACGGAATGTGTATGCTTACTTTTGTCATTCATACATATCTTCTGATGTAGATGTGGTCTATATCTCACCATTTCACACTAAATTATAAGAAACGAAGACAAAATTCACTAATTTTAAATGCCAGTTGACGAATAAGTCATTAACTGCAACAGTTAATTGAAGTCATGTAATGTCTAAACTCTTTGTCTAATATCCACTATATCAAAACTCATTAAATCACCAAAAAAATCGCGTTTCCCTTCTTACCCGTCCATCCATCCATCATTTATCATCTTTTACAATACTCTTATATTCCTATCTCTTTGCCTATCTCGTAATTCCAAAGTACCCGTGTGACGTTAACAGATTGGGCTAGGACTTTCTTTAGGCGTGCGATCCAAATATATAGCTTGCGAAATATGGAGTATGATTATGGAATAATGATGGAATGGAATGGCTGTCAATTAATTTAATTGACATCCATTCCATTCCAAATTCAAATTTAACGTTCAAAAATACAAAGGAACACAACTTCATATGTAGCATTTACGCTGCATAGTGCATTGATCGATTTTCATTTAGATTACCTACAAACATTTAAAAAAGTTTGTTTACTGAGAATGAAACAGAAAGCGATATACACGCAGTTATAGAGACAAATTTGATAAAATATAGCTCTATATATTATGTACAAAATATTTTGCACATAATACGAGTATATAGAGAGCTCTATCTACGAATACATATATGTATTAGTAGATAGAGCCATATTTTAACAAACCTGTCTCAGATAATGGATGTTAAATTACATCCATGAAAGACACTGTGTCTTTGTCTGTCACTGTGACACATGTTTCGAGTGGATTCATTCTACACATCACTATAATATTTTGGCTGTAATTCGAACACAGTAAAGTTCATTCTTTATATAGGTATACTTATATTATAAAATTGTAAAGTAGCTGTGTTTTTACATTGGAGATATTGAAAAAATACTTGCGTTTTATGTTATACAAAACGATTCTGAACACAATTTTTTTTTTGGAACTCATGTCTGTTTGAAAATAAAACTACCAAACGTATGTTTGATCACAATCGGTTGAGTAGAACCATGAGCTTCATGAGTAGAACCGAAGATATAGTAAAAAACCGTGAAAACTGATGTCCATATGCTGGTAGGTACATAATCATGGATACTACGTAGAGGTATATCATAAAATACGTTGATTGCAAGTTAGGGTTGTTGAACGTAAATTGGCGTGATGAGAATATAGTTTAATTCGGGAGGCGCGTCCATCATGCATTCGACGGGCGATCGTCCATCGGGTCATCGTCAAGTCACGGAAGCCGCAGCGGCATGGTTGGGTCGCGAAGCGCGAAAATGGAACGCAGCGGATATAATTAAAACTGTTCGGACAAATCGTTGGCGGGGGATTAACGCGCGAATTCGGTCAGCCATTGCTGCTAGTGTTGTTCCCAACACTTGTTGTTCAGAATTACGTTAAATTTTGTTAAGTTAATTACATTAGATGTTATACAAGTTGTCAGTTGCATAACAGTGGCGAAAGAATGGCAGTGGAATTGGATGAAATATAATATTTTAACCCTATTGTTATGTTGTCTGTTTAGTCATTAACTCTGTTCTCTAAAAGCCGTAGGCAAGGCCTGGCTAACCGCTGTCCTAGCAGAAGCAACCATTAGCAACTAGCAGTAACAGCACTGTACTAAACAGTTTTCCTTAGCGGTTTCAAAGTATAAATGTTGTACCTACGTAAGCTTCCTAATATTAGCTGCATTTTGTAGATCACAGACCTCTGACCTGTGATTGGGTCTTTCTCAGGCGGCTCATTATTTGGTTGACTTCGGTGTCCAATTTTTTTCTTTCAATTAAGGTTTTACTTACATGAAATATCAAATCTAGTGTTAATTTAAAACATTTCAGTAGTTGAGGGAACTGTATAGACTGAATGGTTATGAAGATATTACACTTTTTTTTAATAGTGTCCACCGAAATCAACATTTTTATCACCGAAATCAAATATATAAAATCCTATGCTATTCTACTTCCTACTTGGTATTATAAACGCAAAAGTTTGTAAGAATGTATGTCTGGATGTATGTTTGTTACTCTGCCACATAAAAACGGCTTATGTCGGTCGTCGGGATTTCTAGATATATGTTTTTTTCTCTTTCACGTAAAAACGGCTGAATAGATCTGACTGAAATTTGGTAACGAGATAGATTAAAGTATGAAATAACATATAGGCTACTTTTTATACAAGCTAATACCCGCGACTCCGCTCACGAAGTCGATCACTCGACCCACGGAATCGATCAGTCGGGATGTCTGGATGTATGTTTGTTACTCTTTCACGCAAAAACGGCTGAATAGATCGGATTGAAATTTGGTATAAAGATAGATTATAATCTGAAATAACATATAGGCTACCCGTGGCTTTGCCCACGGAGTCAATCAGTCGGGATATCTGGATGTATGTTTGTTAGTCTTTCATGTAAAAACGGCTGAATGGATATGGCTGAAATTTGGTACAGAGATAGATTATAGTCTGGATTAGTACTACTAAGTAGTACTAGCATAGGCTACTTTTTATACAAGCTAATACCCGCGGCTCTGCCCGTGGGAGTCGATTGGTTCGTAATCGTTTATTGGTCAATTCCCCGGTTTTACTAAACCAAATGCAATCAAACATACGGCAGATTTTATGTAAAACCAAGACCTTGCTAATGAAAAGGCAACATCAAAATTTGTTCAGCAGTTTTTGCGTCCATCACGAACAAACAGGCAAGGATCCCAAAAAATACTTAGATATTTTTTGTGGTCAACATAACCAAGTCTTTTATATCTACACATATCGTCGTCTCCAACGATATGTGTAGTTGTATCGGGCCAAGTAATTTACAATTCTATAGTCAGTAGTAGTTACTAGCTGACGCCCGTAGCGCCGCCCGCGTGAATATTGATTATTACAACTAAAAGTACTGTTATATAGGGATATGATGTCCACACTGTCGCCTTAGGTGAGCCCTGTAAAGATGGTGTAAGGTGAAACCAATGAATAAATTTAAAAAAAACTTATTGGTCATATCTCCAAATTTTAAGTCTGACTAAGAAAACCGTAAGTACTAAAATCCATTTAGTACTTTTTATCCGAAAGGTTTCGGCTAGACGAGTGGAAACCAGTGGAGTGAAGAGTGGAGCGTAGTGGGGAGTGGTGTGGAGAGTGGAGTGGGGAGTGGGCGTGGTGTAGAGAGTGGAGTGGAGTGGATTGGACATTGAAGTGGAGAGTGGAATGTAGAGTGGAGTCGGTAGAGAGGATTGGAAAGTAGAGTGGAGGTGGAGAGTGGAGTGAACAGTGGAGTGGAGTGTGGAGTGGAGAGTGGAGTGAACAGCGGAGTGGAAAGTCGAGTAGAGAGACGTTTTATTAAAATAGACTTCGTGGCGATACTGAATTCCACGCGGCAGTCATACATTTCGACTTCCAGACCCACCGAATACACCGGAATCAAGGGCACTGAAATCAAAATATTTAGCAAAATCCTATATATTTTTAAAAGTAATCTGTATTATGATTGCTTATGTTTTTTATTGAAATCTAATACATAAAACACACACTTTTAATATAGCTTTACATTATTAGTTCAAATAATTGAGGATAAAATGGATTCACCGAAATCAATTTTAGGTGTATACCAAGCCACCGAAAGTGCTTACATAACTTAATAAAACAGTGGGGCGATAACATACAGACGTCTTGTCCTTACCACCGGTGCGGTGTAACTGATAGTTTGCACTACTCGAACCTCTATTCTCGCAGTCGCTAGAGTACAGAGTAATGAATGAATCGGTGCGCGCCACTGAAGTCAACTCTGAACGTCGGACGTAAAGACAACCAGTTGTAACTTGTCTAGTAATGCCTATAATGGCTTAGTAATGTTATAAATTAAGTAAATAGTTATCAAGTTGTTTGTGAATGTATGTACATATAACACCTTTATTGGAGAAAAAAAGATAAAAAATAATTTTTGCTGCAAGGACAGGACCGGACGCGACACCGAGGTCAATATTTTCGTAGTTTTATTTTTTTTAAACTAACTTCTACGTAATTTATCTAAAAAATACCACAGGCCCCCCCTACTATTTTTTACCGTACATTTTATAAAAAAAATAATCATATTGATAAGTAATCTCCAAGTATTGGTTTTCGACGCGGACTCGCCTATTTGAGCCGGCTGAGAATGACCCGATTGTTCATGGTACGAAATAAGACAACCGTTAATTTTTTCACTTATATACCTGCGATGAAAACGATGCCATTGGGTTGTGAAGGTCAGGTGGCAGTCGCTTCACGGAAAATATCGAGGTCCAGCCAAATCCGCAGTTAAGACTGGTAAAGCGGACCCCAGAGTCCAAGGTGAAAGCTTATTGACCTGCGATAAGGGTTCGTGTTAGCCTACAGATCCGTTATACATTTCACAATATATATTTGAAGTGATATCAGAAACATAGAGACGTTTTAATTCATATAATCTCGTCTAAAATACCTCGTAAAAGCACTCTACAATATGGAACTACACACATAAACGTATTTATTGAACCATACTGCGTGAATACACGTATTCAATCCTCTCACGAATTCATAAACGTTGCCAAAACAAGTACATACATACAACCCTGTATTCCATCTGTAGATTTCTGGAATAACTGAATGAATGATCGATGTGTGTGATGGTAGGTGGTAGGGACTTTACCTACATAAAGGTAGGGTAGCCAGAGCTCACTGTACCCCTCTTCCCCCTCCCCTTCCTAGCCTCCCCACCCCTTCCCAGCTCTCCCCCTTCACCTTCAGGGTAGGCAGCGCGTGTGTGACACCCTTAGTGTTGCACACGTTCATAGGCCACGGTGACCGCTTCCAATCAGGTGGGCCGTGTGCTTGTCTGCCACCTACGTAGTATAAAATAATAATAATAATAATACCCTATTAAAATAATGCTGTTGATAATCACGGTTGCATCCAAATATTTCATCTCAAGAGAAAGAGAGTTGCCAAGATACCTAAACCGAATTAATCAATTCAGCTTATCTTGGTTTTTACGTATGTAACTTGTGACTCTCCAACGACCCAATCCCGAGAAGAAAACCTGCGCTAGAGTCTCGTCTAGCTGTTAATCAGCAGATGTACCGGCTAGCAGATGAGGTTGGCTTGTGCACTACAGATCTTTTTTGACCCCCATACACCTTAAAACATTCTTTATTATAATAATTATAAAGTCTTTTATTCGGATAATAACAGATAATACATTTTATGTTTTTTATACTACTGAACTGCTGTTATGTATTTAACACAATTAAAATTATTCACGTGTTTGGTGTTTCGTTGCTTTCCGTAAGTCCGTTTGCTCGTTGGCTGCAATATTCTTTATAAGTTTTATATCATAATCTATTAATAAAATTTAAAATAAAAATGAAATAACACGCAAAACTACAAAAATATATGTCAAATGTCTATTTATTTTGCTCTAGTAAATAGCTCTACTTTCGCTAAGGTCGCCACGGCCATTTATTATCTGAAAGCACATTATAATCTGTCACAAAATATGGCGGAGGTATTTTAACGATACCGTCGTTGTATGAAAAGATGGTGACACTTTTATATCCCTAAGTAAGTTGTTTTTGTCCTTCGCCAAAGATGACAGACTTTACGATACAACCGTATTTTTGTCTAGAAACATCAATGACTTCCATGTATTACCATAGGTACCTACTACTAGACTGACTATAATAATATGCCACCTTTTGGTCTTTCGAGCCGGCATCCACGTTATGTCACAAAAAAAACATTAAGCCGAAATCTGTTCAATATTTTGCATAAGGCGTCTTCAAAATATTATCTAAACAAGAACCCATATTCCAAGATATTGTTATGCTTATTTATTTCGTCTACAAAGCGCCCCCGGTAGGTTGTCCTTTTTTTTGTGCGGATATCTGCACGGATACCACCCTCGCCACGTTATTTACGACTTTTACAAGGGCGGTTATGGCCGAAACGAACCGACTAAAACCGCACGCTGTTTCGGGTCTTCTAGCGCTGAGACGGGCAGGTTGTCCTAGAAAATTATTTGTTGTGTTGTAGTGTTGTAAACAGAAAAAAACTGGTTGATATTAGTTTACGCGTCATGTAGAAAAACGCTGTTTTTCGCGATTTATTTTGAGTTATTTTATTATTGATATTAATTCCGTGACCATGAATACTGAAAATCAACTGAAACATCGAGAACAGTGTGTAGTTTGATAATGAAATAAAAAAAACATCACAAAATAAATCGCAAACACGTAATAAAATAAAACCAGATAAAAATAATTTTATGAGTACCTACCAAAAAGAACTAGTTCTTGAAGTTGTTTTTTTTACCACTTAGGTGGCAGATAAGCATAAGGCCCACCTGATGGAAAGCGGTCACCGTGGCGTATGGACGTGTGCAACACCGAATGAGATTATTTATTAAACTTGATTGACGTTTCGTTTTCGCACACAGTATCGACACGGATGACCTAAATAAAAAGAATTAAACGGGCAATTTTCGCGAATATGTTAATAGGTTTTTTGACACCGATAAAGCTTAATTCAATGTCATCATAATGTCGGATAGAGTCAAGACGTTTCTATTTCTAAATATCACTGGCTCTATTTATAAGATGCGTTTTCGAGCTTTCCATCTCATCTGTTTCGCAATGACGTGCGTTATTCCAATGAAATATCGATATGTTTCGTCATTATTACGTTCATTTTGTGAGCATACGAATCATATGACTAACCTCAAAACTGAAAACATTCCCATGTTCTTGAAAAACCTATGAACGGAACGCGTTGAAGGATGCAATTGATGACATCAGACTCAGCCACTTGCTTATACGTAAGTATGGTACAAGTCGGCACGCATACACTCACACATTAGTCAGCCACTACGCAGCAAACTTCATTTGATTTAGTTAGTTTAAGAAGTGAAAAAAAAATACAGCATGTCTCGTGAAGTAAAATGGTGTAAAAACCGTAGTATGAGCAAGAAAAAATATTGAGAATTCGCATTTCAATCAAGTTTTGTTAACACATTGCAACCTGAGTGGAATTTATATCCTATGTGCTAATCACATGATTTACCATCTGCTGACGGTGAAGGAAAAACATCGTAAGGAAACCCAAATGTCCTAGAAGAAATTTTAAGGACATGTCCGATCCACCAACCCGTATTAGGCCAGCGTGTGTGGATTAAGGTCTGAACCATCTCAGCTCTCTCGTTGGAGGAGAGGAGACCCGAGCAGTGGGACATAAATGGGTTGCTATTATTGCAACATAAAATTCACTACACATGGTTTTCCATTTTTGTGACACAGCCTCGTGTTCAAAGCGATCTGGGTTTCTCGCGAAATATAAACAAAGATACCTATTCATTATCATCCCAGCGCCAGTCATGATGGCAGCCGAGGCTTTCAAAAAAATATTATTTAATTTAACTTACAAAAAAAAAAATATTTTAAAAAATCGTTACTCGTTACAAAGTGTATAATCGTCACTATGGCGACAGCTAAATTCCTGGTCCTCTCACTAGAGGTATTTAGTTCCAGCATCGAAATGTAGAAAAATGGTGTGGTGTCTTTTACAACTGTGGACGTGATCCACATTTTTGTAATGAATATAATTAAATAGGTCTCATACCGTAACGTCTGGATGTAAATAGATCAAACGCAGTAGTGCTCATTTTTGTTTGCTATTTTACCTATATATTGGACTAAAATTTGCCGTGAAGATTAGTTACATTACATAGATTACATGTTAAGTAGGGATTACTTTTAATAGGTTATGTATGATCGTAATAAATAGGAAGGCAATAAAATATTAACAAATAGGTAGCATATTATCAAGCGTGGGATTGTGAAATAAAACTATTAATAACAAATTCTATCATGATTTATTTGCTTTAATAGTTATTTATTAAAAAAATTATTTATTAAAAACAATTTTATTTTAACAATAAATTTGCGATATTTACGTAAACTTACGACAATATCAAGCACAGAACTGACTGCCAATTCTCGTAAAAAAAATGTTCAAAATTCAGTCTCAGTCTAGTCTCAATTTCTCGTAAAAAAAAATGTTCTAAATTCAGTCTCAGTCTAGTCTCAATTTCATGTCGAAATCTTAATAATCAAAAAAGGTTCTCTTTTTGTTACAAGGTTACAAATTTTTGAAAACAGAACAAAATGAGATTAGAGTACCTAAGATTAAATTTTAGGTAATCATACATTTTATTACGAGAATTAACCCTCTGTTCTTTGTCGCCTCCTCCTAGCAAGATTGTTTGGATATGTTCCATAGTTCACTTTGTTTTCACGCACTTACCTCGTGTCATTATGACTTGCTTTCTTCAGATGATTGTATTGTTCTGTTTACAATTTTCTTTTCGACGCGATACGTCAATATTCAAAAATATAATTCATATCTTAATAGTTACTAAATAATTTTAAAGAACTCTTATTGACTTCGAGTTGATTATTATTATAACTGTACGCTGGAATACCCTTCTAACTAAGCTATTCCTTTTATTCCGAATAGATTTGCGTTGTCAGTAAGTGCGCATATTTTCTTTTACTGGTGCGATTTGAACCGGTAAGTCCACTAATTAACCACTTTACGCTTCCATAGCCATATAAATTCGCAGACATGTTATGTTATAGGTTTAAGACCGCGTTCTAACACGGTTTCTATCCGGTGCCGGTGATTGGCCCGACAAACCATGTCCAGTCGTCAGGATTGTATGGCTCACAATGGAACAGATGGTAGATGGAGTAGATGGTCCAACGTTGCCATAAATTGTGTATAAACGAGAATTTCAGCTATTCAGGAAAGGTCCATCTAATGCCGATCTCGATTGAAAAAGGTATTCTTGTAACCAAAGAATGATATTTTGACATTTAGGATATCGACATGAGGTTGAGGCTAGAAAGAGACAAAATTTTGAAGTTATGTTGATTACGAGAATTGGCCTTCAGTTAGCTCCAGTTGGTTAAGTGAAACCGTGACTGTGATATTCAGGGGGATTGGTCCGAATATTTCTTGGTGTGAACGACCCATCTAAAATGGGATTGGTGACGGGTTTCAAATTCTGGCGATTTAAATTGATGGGAAAAGTTATCGTACTAATTACTTTGAAATTTTATTGAATTCCTGAAATACTTACTAGGTTTAAGCTCCGATTTCGTAAAACCGGACCGGAAAATAATTGAAATGTGGTCTGAGATTGAAAGAAAAATCTTTGTGCTACTTATTTTTAATGTCACCTACCATTGACATAGAATAAACATAATAGTAGGTAGTTGTAAGAGCATATAACTGATCTGAAAATTATTGTTATGCGACATTACAATCATGATGGCAATCGCCCAATTTTTTCGTCTTATGATAGATTCAGCCAGTGACATAACTGTATTTGGATTACTATAACACCAGTTATTGCTCACGGGATAGCATTTGGTAGCAACATGAGATCGAAACTACATTGAGACTGAATTTTGAACATGCGAGAATGCAAATTAAAATGCTAAGAATAGTGCAGAAAAAATATAAGGTCAAAATATTACACAGCTAAGTTTAGAACACAAGTTGTATCAGTCAGTTTCTACTTATTGGTAGAACATACACAGGAAGACGAAATCTCTCTTTAGACAAAGAGCTACAATACTACTTAAAAGCTTGGCGTCGTTAAAATCGTCGAAGCTCACCTTTGTGTCGTGTCATTTATGACAACATCTAGTACTTTACGAGGGACCTAAGACCTAACTTAGGACTTAAGTGGTGTGTCATATTTTGTTCCACATTGCTTAGCTCTACACAAACTTTTTTATGCAAACTTTACTTAATGAAACTATAACCACAGATAGTTTAAACTATGTAATCTAAATAGAAAAGGTAACAAAAATATTCAGCTAAATATTTCCCTAATATACCTATTTCTCAAATAGATTTACTTTCAGTAAATAGTTATGCAATATTTAGTTATTCAATGCATATTTTCACATTACATTCTACTTTTACTGAAAAAATGTGTACCTACCTACAAATCTAGGTAGGTAGAGGTGTTCATAAATCTTTGCACACCATTTTTTTTTTCATTCATTTTTGTGTGGCCGTTTCGTGAACAATTTGAATCATGAGAATTTCATTAATTCTTAAACATATAGGTAAATATTTACAAATTTGAAGTTAATTACAAGTTCAAATAAATAAATAAATAATAAAATAATAAGTAGGTACCTATCACCACCTATCACACTTTTTTCTCTAGCGCAGTGATGTCCCTACTGATTGAAAGACTCGACTCGATTCGAACAGTAAAAATTACAGTTCCCATACTTACTAAAGACTGAAGTGATCACCAAAGACCGAAGTTTGTTTATTCATTTCATTCAATGCACGTTCACAATGTTTGAAAATGAAAAACGAGCTGTGAGTATGTAACAGAAATAGACTGTCGCGTCGCGTCGCTTCTCCAATGTCGAGGTGATATGCATTGTGCCTAGTCGTAACCACTGGTTTACAAGAAAAATGTTCGTGAATACCGACCTTACAAAGTTCATTAATTTTAATAAACAAACGTTATGTTACGTAACATAAGTCGTCTAGTTATATCATTGGTAAATTGGCAACATGCTTTAACAAATTCGTTTTTCAAAATAAAATGAAATTAATTTTAATTTATTCTGAAAGTTTATAATTTTGTCTATGTTTTAGTTCGTTTTGAAATAATAATTTTGTAAAATACGTAATCTCATTATGTACGTACCTATTTTTTTAATATTTTTTAAATGGTTTGTGAAATTAAATATTTATGAATTACACATTCATATTAACTTTCTGCGCTAAATTGTAGGTACAACACTTTTACTACTAATATCAATATAATAGACACAAATAAATATTGTACAAAATATTAAAGTTATAGGTAAAGAATTAAAAAAAAATAGTATAACTATAACTTTTTTACCAATGTAAAAAGGTTTCCTATACTGTACCTATCCTTAAGTTTCTTTTAATCTTAGAATACGTCTGCCACCGCGCATGCAATCTCTTGTTTTCGTGTTCATGGAGGCGTGTGTGCGTACCTACATGACGGTTATTGCTTAACATCCATTATATTTCCTTATACCTTTACTTGTATTCCTTTAGTTTTGGAAGTGACACACCAATAAATTTAAAATAACGGTCTGTGGCGTCACTAATGTAAGCTCATTACACGTTAATGTATTCATTAATGCTGGGAACAAGTACGAAGCTTACCCACTTAGAGCTTAAAGATATACTCGTGCGTTATTTATTGTTGAGAATTTATCTACAGGTCGACGACACCAGTAATGACTTGCGAGGAATTAGCCCAAATGTACGCGTAAACGCAAAACTACGATGTTTTCTAACGCTACGATTCCCGTCAGGTATTTTGCTACTTTTAAAAAATGTAGTGAGATATTTTTTATATACAGATCCGTATAAACTCCGAATGAATAGAAAAAGCTGTAAATATTATATATCAACCTTTTAGCTTGTAGCATTTCAGCTGTATTCTACTCAGAGACGGTCATGGCGTCCGTCTGCTTATCGATTTTCGATTAAGCTCTATCTTTGAGGCTCTATCTATAATTATTATCTCTTTCTTTATGTACCTTCCTGTATCTGCTATCAGCTGGCTCATAGGTAAAAAAAAAATCACTTAAACAAGGTGTATAGCAATCTTCCACTAACCACTTATTTACTAATAAACGACACGCCTACTATTATACACCTCAAGTGGCATCCTGGTGAGGTCATTGCCTTATGAGCAGTGAGTATCCACTCTCTGCTTTCCTTTAGCGATCACAATCGTTCATAGTTAAAAATAGAACGGTTCCCGAACGAAAATAGTATTTTTGTATATAATTTTTAAACGTTAGCATGTTAGTGTTGTCTGTAGCAAAGTCTATACTCTGTAGTATGTTACAAATTGCTCGTTTTCCTTTGTTTGAAATAGGACATTGACTGGAGCGTTTACTTTGAAAGTTCGATATTCGAATTTCGATTGACGGCAGTTGTTAAAGATGCCGCCATGATGCTTTGCACCGCTTTGCACGCAGATTGATTTGTTTCCAGTCTTTAATTTTAAGGACAAATTGGTAAATGTTATTGTTTATAAGTTTGACTGACAACTATACCTACATACCAAATAAATTATCGTAGTAATAATGTCTGGACTTTAATTTTCAGTAGGTGCCATACCTATATTAATATTAAAAAACCATAACACGATCAGGATAAACAACCAAAATCAATTCATTGCTAAATACCTACGACACTTCAACTATTTTCTTATGGTTAAAATCTTGGAATTCTAGAACCATGGTTGATTTAAATTAATTTATCTTGCAAATAAATTTCATTTCATTTCATCTCATTACAACTCCATTAGTATGGCAACATCGTACTAACTTCGTTCGTGAAAAAAACATGTCATGTGTCATGTTTTTTTTTCAAAACGTTTTTTCCGTTGAAAAAACTGTTTTAGGAAAATTATCACACTAAGAACAAATTCTTTAATGTTATTTGTTGAGAGCAATACTTAATACTGCTCTAAATATATATTTTCTATTTCAAACGGGGAGAAAACCATTACTTTAACCCATATACCTATAAAATTGTAAATAAGTTTTATAAATAGTATGTGATACATGAGGTAGGTATATTTATTTTGTTGATGTTACTACAATGTTTACCTAAAGAAGCGCCATTTTCGATTCCAAATTTTCCGTTCTGAATTCAAATGTAATTTTCATGTTTCATGATTCTTTATCTCTAATCTTACAATCTATCAGCGCCTGGTGTAGAAGTTCTTCATCTTCTTTTTCTTAATGGCTTCAGCATAATCGCTAAATGTTAATAAAATTATTACTGATAGAAACGCTAATGTCAAGTTCTCCAAGGAATTCTACCAGTGTCAGCCACGCCAGTAAATTTATTTCCATGTATTTGCCCCACGGGACAAGGACAGGTAGCCGATCAGGACGTGTGGTTGGAGTTTAGGAGGTTGCCCGAACCCCCTAAACTCCAACCACACGTCCTGGATCGGCTACCTGTCTCGTGGGGACAATAAAATTACAAAGTTTTTTACACTTGTGACTCTATATTTTATGGAAATAGTTTATATTGTTTTCAACCTTTTTGTTGCTCTAAATCTAAATCTAAATTATTATACGTAAACGGGAATTAACGCGATACACGTTAAAGGTATATACATACCTTTGGATGCCTGACGTTTCGACCAGGTTACACCGGCCGTGGTCACAGGCTGACTGTTTCAGCCGTGCACGCCCTCCGTCGCCGAGTCCGTGAGGTAGCGGGTTCTTCTTCTGCCCGCACATTTTCGACATTTTTTATATTTTCTTGTCTCCAGGTACCGTCACATACCACACTCACAGGGTCCCTATTATCTGTGCAAACGCCTTGGTGTCTATCCGACCGCGCAGAAAAGCGAGGTAGCAAGTTTTTAATCACTGGATTCCATGTCGCAGATAACTTGAAACCGTCTTCCCGATTGAAATTTTTGTACTTCTTGATTTCAATCGCTTCACGTACAGCTCTTGAATAGAAGTGACGTTCGGTGGAGAGGACTTGCGTATTGTGGAATTCAATCCAGTGATTCGTGCCCGCTTCTAAAAGATGTTCTGCAAGTAAAAGTTAAAAGTAAACAACATCGTGGGCACACCGAAGGATGTCTTACCGCTTCAGACGCCAGGGGTCTACAAGGTGGATTGCAGCTGCGGTAGTTCGTATATAGGCCAAACAAAGCGGACCATTGACCATTGCTGATAGGGTCAAAGAACACATTGCAGCTGTAAAGAACCGCCGGACGAGCAAATCAGCGATTGCAGAACATCTTTTAGAAGCGGGCACGAATCACTGGATTGAATTCCACAATACGCAAGTCCTCTCCACCGAACGTCACTTCTATTCAAGAGCTGTACGTGAAGCGATTGAAATCAAGAAGTACAAAAATTTCAATCGGGAAGACGGTTTCAAGTTATCTGCGACATGGAATCCAGTGATTAAAAACTTGCTACCTCGCTTTTCTGCGCGGTCGGATAGACACCAAGGCGTTTGCACAGATAATAGGGACCCTGTGAGTGTGGTATGTGACGGTACCTGGAGACAAGAAAATATAAAAAATGTCGAAAATGTGCGGGTAGAAGAAGAACCCGCTACCTCACGGACTCGGCGACGGAGGGCGTGCACGGCTGAAACAGTCAGCCTGTGACCACGGCCGGTGTAACCTGGTCGAAACGTCAGGCATCCAAAGGTATGTATATACCTTTAACGTGTATCGCGTTAATTCCCGTTTACGTATAATAGTTATGGAACGCGAAAGTTTAAAAGTTAATAAATCTAAATTGTTGCCATGGTGGGTCGTGTCGTGACAGTCATGGCCACTAAATACTGAGTAACATACCTAGATAGTCTCATTGTTTACAATGTTACAATCAATCCCTCTTTCTCGTTCATGGTCGAACAAGACACGTTGTACCCATGCTGTAATGTGAACTTTATTGTACACCATTAACAACAGCAAACACAGTTAATTCAATTTAAAAATTGCAACCTCAAAACAATATCTGACAGGCAACCTTTGGATGGATATGATATGATTATACCACAGAACAAAGAAAAATCCTTTTTAATGTTCTGTGGATTATACCTATTATGGCACGATATAATATTATATGAACTAGTTACTACATGGAGTAGTTATTATATACCTAATCATTGGAGTGTAGACAATTATATTTTTTCGACTTGAAGGAGAACTTAGAACAAACTTGTGATCAGTTACAATGAGTGATGGGTTTATGCCAGTTTATTCAATCTGCCCAAAATGCCAGGGCATATAATTAATAAATGGTCGATAAATGCCCGAAATTTGAGGGCATAAATCTATCAATAGTCACGATAGGAACACATATTCTAGAACTCACAAACCATCTCTCCTCTTAAACGTTCCGTTTCGCAACGTAACATTTGAAATCCGAGCCCTACTTAAATACTTATTAGCAAGTCGCCGCACGCTTCAATTCGATTTAGCCATTTCTAATTACATTTCCAGTTCCCAAGAACCAAAGTTTTACGTTCGACCTACATGCAGAACTGTCCTGGAATGAGTCAGGAGGTCGTTGGACTGGTCGTAAACTTTGGGGAAAGTGTGGAGTAAAACCTATAGCTGACGGTTGTCGCAAACGTGACTCAATTTGTTTTCGTTGGCAGAGCAATCGATGTAAAAGTGGATTGTTTTTATTATTGGCTAGATGGTAATGTCTAGAACGCCAGTATTAAAAGAGTACATCTGGTTGTGGGGTTTTCAATAAAATAATCGTGACGTCATTTTTTTTTACTGTTATTATCCATTGAGTCGTAGGATAGCTACTAATGTCTAATGTTATAAAGAGGAACAGGATACATTTATTGTAATAAGGAATTATTGTTTTGCCATCTTGAATCCGTACTTGACTTTTTGATGGGAGTCCCCCGCGACCGACAACATGGCGGATTTCGCGAAGCTAGTCGCGGCAATTTTTGACTCCGGTATCGTAGTATGCGACTCGCCATTCAAATATTGTGAGAGACTGTGACGACCTCTGTGGCGTAGCGGTAGAGCGTTAGACTACGTGGCCTGGGTCGTGGGTTTGATGCCCGCCGTGGGTTTAACCAAGACTCGACCTTACCGTCGAGTCTTGGTTATGGGGATAGGTCAATGATGCTTAGTAACAGGCCGGCTGTGATCTAGTAAGTATAGGTATTAGTATGCTATAAAAACTAATAAAAAAAGGATTAGCTCAGACATACGCGGGCTAAATGCGATCTAATGATAGTTAGTAATAATAAGAGTGCGTCGCGGACATTTTGACCGCCCTGCTCCTCCGTCTGCTTATCGCCTTATTTGTACGAATATAAGGTTGCATTTGTCCGCGCAATTAGCTCATGTCGCTTTTCAGACATACGCGGGCTAATGACAGTAATAATAAGAGTGCGTCGCGGAGATTTTGACCGCCCCGCGCCTCCATCTGATCATTATTTTTGATCGGTATTTCGACTTTTCCGTGAGCGACTGTCGTCTGACCTGCCAACCCTGAGAGGAAACCGACTTTTAGGAGAGGTTGAATGTAGGTAGGGCTCTGTGAATCCAGTTATCGATAAATGCCCTAAGCACATTATATATGAATTATGCTTTATTTCAGTCTAGAGAACGTCGTGTGATACGTCCTAGTTTATAAAGATTATAACTGCTCGTTAAATTTGGCCGTCTAGATTGGTATTTCATCACTTAAATTAATCACATAGTTGACAGTGGACACTCGTTACTAAACGAATAGGCGACAATGTTATTACTCAAACTATAAAATAAGACCTCAACTAAATCTCTCCTGTCAACACACAAGTGTGATTTGACAAGTGATAGTGTAGCCATAAAAAATAATGTCTAGTAACAGGTGTCAGTTGGGGTTGCCAGATTTGTTAGTGTAAACTTCAGTACAAAATCACGACCAAACATAGGTTTTTTTATACCAATTTAATTTCTGTTTTAATTTATTTAGGGAAATATTTGTAAGCATGAATAATGAATAACCCGGGCCTCGATTCTGCTAAAGACAAACCACTGATTTACCACTGACACTTCAAAAACTGCCATTTAATTGTAGACTTTATTGTTATCAAGTTAAAGTCTAAAGTCAAATGATATTTTGTAGAGCGAATGAAAAAGTTAAATAAATTCTTTTCATTTGATTTTAGACTTTAACTGTATAACGGTAAAGTCTACACTTCAATAGCATTTTTAGAGTGTCAGTGGTATTACAGTGGTTTGTCTTTAGCAGAATCGAGGCCCCGTTCGTTTGCATTGCTCTAGGCGTTTTTATGTATACCTCTAATATGTATATATTTAAAAAAGTAGATAAGTATGTTTATCCGCATTCTCGAACACAACACAAGCTATATAGTTAAACTATGCTTACTATGGGTATAGAGAGCGCTGTGTAGAATTTTGTAGAATATTTATTATTATTAATTATTACTTTGATATCAGCTTAAAGAAGTCATGATAATTTAAGAGTGTCGTTATATCATCATGACATATGGACGGCAGCAGTGAACTAAGCTTTTACGAGCTCCTCAGGCGTGACATTTCCGCTGAAGATAATCTGTACGCTTCACGAACACCGAGTGTAGGAATCTGATACTGGTGCCCAATTCAGTAACGCCACGTTTTCGCCAACGCGTGATTTTAATTCGATTAGGAGAAAAATCAAAGAATAAACGTGAAGGGGTTTAAGTACAGAGGTAGGCCTAAGAAAAGATGGATATAATGCAATGGCAAGGAAGAGATGACATTAACAGGAATGTATGGTGGAGAATTATTACATGTTGCGCCGACCCCAAATAATTGGGACAAGGGCTGGTAGATGATGAATATGATAGAAGAGAAAATGGATAAAAAGTTTTGTTATTTGTTACAATCTGTCAAAATAACTCCACGTACGGTTTCGTGATGCTATAAAAAAAATTAAACCACTCATTTTTATTTATTTTCAACTAGTTTTTTTTTTAAAGAAACCGACTTCAACGGACCAACTTGAAATGAGACTAAATGGGCCAGCTATCAAATAGAAAAGAATCATCATAATCGGTTCGCCCAGTCGAAAGTCCTAAGGTAACAAACATAAACAAAACATGCAGTCGAATTGAGAACCTCCTTCTTTTTTTTAAGTCGGTTAAAAATAATATCTATTAGTTTACATAAGCTTTGAAATCACATGTTTTAACACAACATGTTGAAAACGTGATTTTCTGAATCAGGGCCCGGTATTTCTAGTCGGAAAGAGCAACAAAGAGTTTTTATTACGCCGCGCCGCCATGCACACGATCGTTAATAATAAAATTCATGTTTTAAAGACTGACCTTTTAACATTTGACTTTAGTGTTCTCCCATTGACGTTGAGACGATCGTGGTTAAATGGCAACATAGTAGTTTAGCAATTGCTTAAACTTCGTAGGGAGACAAGCACACGGCCCGCCTAAATGGGAAGCGGTCACCGTGGCCTATGGACATGTGCAACATCAGGGATGAAACATTTGCGCTGCCGACGCTCGCGAGGGGGGTGGGGGGTGGTGGTCGGAGAAGGGGATTGGGAATATGTGGGAGGAGGGGGGCGTCGCGAGCTCTGGCTACCCTGCTTACCCCCGGGAACACAACACGATGTTTATTATGGCCGCGGTCTTCTGTAGGGCGGAGGCAATAGTCCAGTCGGACAGCTCATTTCGGACGGGAGATACTGTCATGTCTGCCTACCTCCTTAACCTATGGACGGAACTTGTTGAAAACAGATGCTCGGCGTCTATAGCTACGGAGCGAAGGCAGGAGATAAAATCTGAGACTCTCCCGGCCGGTAACCGGACGGGAATACACACTAAAACTAACGGTGTGCCAGACTCTGTGCTTGGGTGGGCTTAAAGCTATACCCACCCTAGCGAATTAACACAAAAATATGTTTTTGGAATTTTTGTTTGTTCGCGATAGACGCAAAAACTACTGAACGAATTTCGATGCGGTTTATTTTATTCAAAAGGTCTTGGCCTGATTCAAAATCTGCTGTATGTTGGATTGCATTTGATTGAGTACAACCATAGATATGACCAAAGACGATACTCGAACTCCATGAGGGCGGAGCTGAGGGCATACTTACATTTTGTACAGACGCCCCTGCCCTGGTGTTGCACACGTCGTTAGGCCACGGTGACCACTTCCCATTAGGTGAGCCGCGTGCTTGTCTGCCACCTAAGTGGTAAAAAAAGAAACAATTGTAGGTATCAGACAACGTTTTCTTGATCGTATCGTTGCAATTTAATTACGTCGAATATCACTTGCATAATCGCAGTAGACCAATTAACTGTTTATATTATTAGAGCGCCCACTCTATCCGTCTGTCTGTCATATAGTCACAGATGCTCGCGTTGCGAAATGAAGCCTCGTGCGATAACTATTATAAAACGACAAATAGGATTTACTCCATAGCTTTGTCTCTGGTGCGTTGAATCATCTGCTGTCATAGACGGGGTTTAAAAACAAATAGAAGTCCCCGCAGCTGTTGTGTGATGTATGTGCGCCTGCGCCACTGTGCTGTGAAGATGTTTATTATTGCGTTGGACACTTACAACGCGCTTAACTGCTAACTGAAATCTTTCTTTGTTCCTTTCTTTGTTTCGCTATTCCTTTCTTCGTTATGTTCTTTCTTTCTTTGTCGCACAATAAAGAACTGAAATGTTCGTTCGGCTTGTTTTCTCGTAACAACTTTGCCAAAGACCATTTTTCGTCCAAAATTGAAAACAAATAAAAAATCCCAGATGGCAGATGACACAATAAGGTGCTTATCCCGAAAACCGAACTGTAGACTGCCAGTGAACACCTTCAACAGTGAAAGGAATTTTTCTTCCTGGATTTTTTTGACGATATCCCATATTTTGGTCAAATTCGGCTGGACTAAATGTAACTAGGTATTCGTAATGATGGACGACTGAAGAGAGTGGCTGGTACAGACTGGATGCGGGAAGCGCACGATCGGATGCTATGGCACACATTGAGAGAGGCCTATCTCCTCCAGTAGTGGATTGCAGTAGCCTAATTGATTGATTGATAGTAATTCGTACTCCAACTTCAAGGCGAATAATTTGACACTTCGCTTATAGTGATATGTTGTTATCTTTTAATAGCAATGTCAATCAATGGTCTGTCAATCGTCAATACTAGTTTAGCTGCAACAAATAGCATTGCAGTTTACAGAGCTGATTGATATCAAAAAGATCACGATCATGGTCGTACTATTTCTGAATCTCTAGGTCAATGCTTTTAGTATAACCGCTAGATTTTCGTTGATTCCGAGTAATATCTCGATGTATCTACTTATGAATCAATTTAGGGTGATGTTATGTTTACTACTAAAATTTTGGATGATAGCTAAGGGCCATTATTATGTTTGGAAACGTGTCTAATTAGAATTACAGTCGTAATGTTAGTAGGTTCTACTTAGTTCTCTAAAATGCTGATATGCTATAATAGCTGATAAAGACTAACCCTTCCTATAATTCTATGGATTAAACCGCCAATTAGTAGTAGCTTAGATTCTTTCGTTCTTACTTAATTTTATGTGGCGCACAAATGCACTGAATGTGTACCCAGTTCAGCATGTGCCAGGTAAAAATCTGGCGCTGGTTTTCGACTGTAGCCCGCCTAGTTGTGACACACGGATGTCCCACCGTTGAAGCCGTGTGTAAAAGAGGTGTGCAGTTGGAAGGTCAGACGTCCCCACTAGGTCTTCAAAAACCATGTAATAGTTAACATACATACTTAATTATATTTACAAGCTTTCGCATCAAGAAATGAATACTAGTTAGTACTTAGAACTTATCTCTTCAAACGTAACTCTTTGTGACGTAGGCACTCGTCACGATTTGAACAAAGTGCCACCACCGCCTACTTACATATTTTTGGCGTCATTGTCATAAAAACGGGAAGAGCTTGTGCAGCTTTATGACATGGCAGTCATATTTTTGAACGCACACGCATTCGACATTATTTAAATTAAAAAAATCAAGTACGTTCTTCGAAGGTTGGTACTTACACATAATCTAGAGGTAGGTAGTGATTGTTTTATGCCCTGAAATTTTGGGCATTTATCGGGCACTTATTATTTCCGCCCAAAATGCCAGGGTATAAATCCATTACTGACTAGGGTTGTATGAGGGTACTAGATCTTTTGGTCCCAAGCCAACCTTACCTCACCTGTGCAATACGCCTGCTGGTTTAACGATTGAGGCTCTAGCGTACCTAGGCTTTTTTCTCGGGACGGCCCAGACGGGAGACGCTCTTTTAAAAATTAAAATTCCTCCAGGATTCCCTCAGGCTTTACCTCATCGGAGCTAACGATGAGGTGGGTAGGTAGGTATGCCCTTCTCAAATCGAGTACAAACGCACGATGTTTTATCACAACTGCCAGTGTTCCTTAAGACCCAGTAGGTCTTAAATCGAATCTGTGTCCCTATTCCACCAGACGAAGTTTCTTTTCCGCCTCGATATACCTACTCGATATCATAAAAAATATATCGGTAATCGGTAATGTAAAAATACTTTTCAATGTAAACATGCAGCGCTTCGTGCGTACTACATGATTAGTTCGAAGCTCTAGTTCGTGAACCGGCGGATAGATGTCGCTAGTTACACTAACCTACATCTCCTTGCGTAGACCCATGTCATTCGCGCGCCCGCAGCTGTCACAATATAATTTTGCACAGTGGGTTTAATGTTATATAAAAAATGAACAATTTATTTATGTAGGTTTTTCAATTCGGTATAAATAAACAATCGGTTGGTCAAGTAGTAAATGCGTGACTGCTGATGGTGATGACGTAGGTTTGATTTTCAGGTCGGATAACATTCGGAAAACACGTGTGAAATACAGAGCAATATAAAAAATGTAGGTGTCTTAAAAAAAAATATTCATGAGAAAACACTATCCAAGATTAATTGAAAAAGGCCTAGGAATTACCTACCCTCAAATATTTTATCAAATAAAACTGGATATTTTTTATTAATAATGTTTAACAGCTGGTAAAGACTTGTCAGCCAGTTAGCAGTAGCTTTGATTGAAATGGATACAGTTGTATTTCCGCGTGGTCAAAATTACTTTATTAGGTCATGGGTCTTTACTGTGAAATCATGGAGAAAGTTTAGAGGATATTTTCTTGGGAATTCTTACCAAATGGCTTCTTCATCCCACAAGGTCACAAGTTAGGTGGTTCAAAACAAATTCTTGTTCACTATTGGACGTGACTCGTAACCGCTTCTCCACACATATCCTGCAAAAACAATATTAATAACTTTGTTTCTTATTTTAAACATGAAAGTCGGGAATGTTGTAAAAAAGTATTGACGTATCGTTGTGTGCTACATTTTAAGAATGTGTGGGTGTGCTAGAGCATTCCCCTTTGCAGTCTCCTGTTGTTGATTTTGTGAACGTCTGGTGTTAATTAAACGTCAATATAAATTCTTTCACATTATATATAAAAAAATTAGACATGACACCGGTGTCTATATTTAATTTGAGTTTAATGACCTAGGAGCATCAGTACTTTCCATCTAACATCATTCTCCTTGATTTTATCCCAAGATGCTGTTCCTAAAGCTTTAGAAACATGCACATGGCGGTTATTAGATAATTTATGTTAATGACAGTTGAATGAATAAAAAAGGAAAGACTAAAACAGGTTGAGGAATTATTTATGTTGATGCAACTGCACTCATAAAGATTAAAGTCTTCGTCAAATACATATTGTAATTATAATAAGAGCAAAGCAGTGTGGTTAATAACAATTGTCTGATGACTTAATTAAGTATAAGTGAAGTTGTAAATATTTATGTTCTCATAATAATTTAAAATCTTCTGTATGTGACCACATTATTCACATCCTATAGGTTTTTTAACATTTTTATTATAGATAGTAGATAATATAACTCTTCTTCGCTTTTATTATTTGAAGTTACGTACTTCGAACTTTGTTTTAATATGTAGGTTACAATTACTATAATATATATTACAAGAAAGCATAAACTGAACAGAAAATGAACAAAGGTTAATGAATGCCAAACTTTTAAAACAGCCACAATTCCACGAAGTACGAATATTCCTTTGTTTGTTTCACAGATAACTCAAGCTTAACACTTTAATTAAAGAACACATTTACGTATATTTATGTATGTTTTGAGTTGTTGTGGGCCTTAAGCTCACAAAATATACTTAGATAATTTAAATAACTTGAAGTAAAGTAACGTTTTTCCGTTGTTTGGTACAAAAATTTAATCTGTAATTGAAGTACTCATAAACATATTTTATTTTGTTATGCTAATAAAGCAGTAAATGATGAGCCTTGAAGTGACGTATTAATTATCATCGCCGATATAAAGAACCGAAACGTTTTCCCGAAATTTATTAAAACGTATTAAAATAACGAAATTTATGTTTTTGTTTATACACAAACTCGTAAAAGCTCACACCAATAAGACTTACAAATTGCAAGAGAAAGTGCTTAAATATCTTTTTTTTTTCGGATATATAAATTGCACTTATGTATGTTTTGGATATAACGACATATTTTGTTTATGATAGAATTATCTTACTACTTACTATTACAAATGCGAAAGTTTGGTTAATTAATTTTTGTTATTCAATGACGTCATAACAGCTGTAGGGACAGATCTGGTTGGAATTTTGCATTTGGCTTCCTTTTATCCCAGAAACAGGGTAACTATATTGGGTAGCAAACCAATAATTTAACTTGGCTGACGCCACAGGCACCACCTAATGACTAGTACGTAATCAACAGACACTGTTTTAATATAACCCATTATTTAAGTCAATAAAATTATATTTATTTTTGGTCCTCAATATGTTTATACGAGACCACTATGCGTTCATGATTCATTCACATACACCATTGCCAAAAGCTTCGATGTATGCCTCTGTAAACACAATTATGAAGCAGAAGGAAACATTACTTATCCACATGATCATTTTCTTCCTATTTGTCGTAAATATATATTTGGTGTGACGAGTTTTAGCTATACACAGTCGGCATTACTACAACTCTCTTATTATTATAATCATCGTTAGTCTACGTTGCATCCAAAGTTAACTATCCTAGTCTTTAACTTGATTTGGCGTTTCTTCTTATCTATTGTGAGAGTGATTGCTATCTGAGTCCCCCCCCCCCCTCCCCCCTCAAACCCAAGAGGAAAGTCCACGCTAGGACCTCGTCTGTTAATCATCGGAAGATCTTGGTGGGGCCCCGGGACTTCGAACGTACTGGAACAAGTAGCCAAATCGCATACCTACGCACTTTACTTACAAGATTCAGTATAGTCTACTCACCAGATGCAAGATCGAGATGCGTATTCTGCGGTAAAAGCAAGAAATATTAAGTATAGACACACTGACAACTATGCTATGACGGTGATCTGAATAATGATAAATGGGCGCGCGTGATTGAAACAGACATGTCTTAACGGTCCATTTCCTTTATAGCCATGCGTTTTTCCATTACTCTCCTATCAAGCGTAGGTATAATATACATAAAATATATAGGCATTTAGCATAAGTTTATACGTGTGGCTATGAGTTCATTCCATTACATATCGGAGAAACAGCTTTTTCCAGTCAGACTTTTTCTATAAGTAAAGAAAGTAATAAAATAGGGATAAAAATATATTTGGGTTTATTTCATTGTTTTTATACAGTTAGACTGGAAAGCCGACCCCAACTGAGTTGGGAAAAGGTTCAGAGAATGATGATTTCATTGTTTTTATTTATTTTTAAAAATTCATTCAACCATTAAAAGTAAATTACTTGTTATGTGTACAGTATATTTATTTATTGAAAGAATAATATAAATACATAATTTATGTCTATTTCATTTGTAATTTTATAATGTGTATGTACCTACGCTTTGCTTCACCTCAATTTTTTCTATCTCTACTGCTCAAAGGGTTGCTGGTAGAGAACTCTTATTAAGAGTTAAGCTCGCCTTAATTATTATATTTCTAGTGTAATAATATTTATCTATTTTATTGTGTACAAAGAATTAAAGATAATAACGAAAAATGACGTCATACCTTACTTCTTTTATACAAGCTCGGTCATTGAACTTACTGTTTTGACACTTTTGACATTTAACAAAAAGAGAGTCAAGTGGCCTATTCTAAACAAGTGCTATTTTATTACCCGACTGCCGAAGAAAGGAGGGTAATGTTTTTTTTACAGCTGTTTTGTGGTGAGATATTGCCCCAGTCAGATGATTCCAAATTCAAACGGGAATCCCCGTTATATGCCCTACCTGTTACAGTTATTACATACATTCAGTTACATTTTATAATTATTATTATACGCATTTAATGCTAATTCATTTTATATAATTGAATCGACTGAGAAAGTACCTACTTAAGTATGTATTGTACTTTAGCTGTAATAAAAATATAATTGTATTAGGTAACTGTCATTGTGAACAGATTTATTAAAAGGAGAGAAGATTCACAACAGTTATCATTTTCTCAATCAGAATGTTTTTTTTTTCTGTATGTTCGGCCATGTTCGGTTCAATTAGTTTTTAAAAAGGATTTTTTTTTCGTGCGGAAATCAGAGAATAGGTACCTAGATGAGAGGTGGTCCCACAATATAACAGTAATACTCAGAAGAAGAACGAATAAAATAGTAATTTGGAACCCTTAGTCCACTCTCTTACTCCTGCTTTTACTAGCTTGTTTTGACTTTTATGAGAACGACTGCTGTGTGACCTCCTAATAAATCCTGAGAAGCAAACCTGCAGCAGAGCATCGTCCGTCCTCAGTATAGGTACCGGCTTGCGATCCCAGGTTGGCTTGGGCCCAAAGGTCTTGGTTATAACTTAGGTATACCTCATAAACTCTCAGGGTGAATTAGGACAGTACCTTCTCTTATCTTATATAAATATAAAAAACATTTTAATACACATGAATCGTGTTTTAACATTTATTGTCTACTATTAAAAAACTGGCAAACCATCGGATCGGGCAAAACATAAAAATCTAACATTTCGTTAATTTATTCCTTGAAATTGTTATTTATTCCGTTTGTAAGTTATTTAATTACCGCTACAACACGAGTATAAAAAAATAAGATGTAATTATAGAATGATAAATCGTCTGTATGTTCCAGTAAAAGCTATACAAGTTGCGAATTTGTCGACGGGGGAGTGACCTAAATGAGCTGCCATGTTTTGATGTTCTCTTCCTGGTAACCAAACTAAAAATATGCAAATATTACTATTAGAATTCTTTTGAATGAACAAAATAGCAAAAGTATTCAATGTAGGTTATGTCTGTTAGAAGATAGTTCCCATTGACAAGGCGGGAAAGTAAATGACATCTGGCGCCATCTTCCGGCAGTTGTACAAACTAAATTTAATGTTACAATATAAAAAATATTTCAATGTTACTATTTAAAAACTTAATGTAAACTTACAGGTTTCATGACTGAAACTTTTCCCGCAGTTTATTATCTGGATATTTTTTTAGTTAATTTAAAAGCAACGCAACGCAATGCAAAGGTTTTAAGCTGCTTATTAATTATTATCAATAAGGTGAACTGAGTTCATTGAACAGAAACTTGGGGGTTTCAGCAGTCTGGTATTTGTAACCGATAGGAAGGAAGGTAACACTCAGTAAGCAACACACCCCTATCCGATTTGGCGAATTCCTGAGGGCTACAAGTTTATTGGTACAGCTAAGATTCTAGGCGAGATTCAAGGCAGACCTACCTACTCATACTAAAATCAAACGAGTTAATAATGTCTAGACAGTACACAATATCAGATTGGTCAGCAGGTATTAAGCAACCTAACCCAGTAAGAAAACAGTCAATTTGAATCATGCAGGACCTATTATTATTTTTGCAATCTTCAGAGTACAAATTTAACATTTTGTAATTTTTATTTTCTACTTCGAGTAAAGTTTTAGAGTTAATGTAACATGTAATGTGTTCAACTAATACCGATGACGATTGTACTTGGCATTTATTGAGATAATAACTGATGATTTTGATGAATTATCCTCATTAACCGCAAGGCTAAGAGGCTATGAACTTTCCATCTTCTGACTGCTTAACTAATGGTTAATTTCATAACTACGTAACTTTCTGGTTGTTGTTTGATTACAAAACCAAATAATTGTGCGGCTCTGTACGGCCATACTTTTCACTCTATTTGTTAAATTTTCACAATACGTAGGGTACTTATTTGCTGTTTTAAAATATCAGCTTGCATTACATGCTTGCTACGTAACTGTTCTGAATGCATTCATTGATAAAACTTGCAAATGGAGAAGGCATTCTGACGAAAGCAGCCAAGCGTGACGTGAAATGCTGATACATATTCAATGAGATATACCTATCAATAAATTATTGGTAAATAAAGATCTTATTATAGGTACTTACATTTCTATCTACCTGATTTCCCAGTAATACAATATGGGGTTCTTCAAGAAGGGCATTAGAAGGTTTTTGCAGGGTCGGCAGTGCGAGTATGACGCCCCTGGTGTTGCACGCGTCCATAGGCCACGGTAACCGCGTTCCATCAGTGTGGGCCGTGTGCTTGTCTGCCACCTAAGTAGTATAAAAAAAAATACAGGTAGCAGTGAAGTAACACCGTGCGGTTTCACTGTTTCAGTCTGTTTGAGTTTGATATATCCACCTCTCAGTTAGCTCCGGTGAGAAGTAGTCCGAAGGGGTTTCCGCACGTAAAAAATACCGGGGGCCGTACCACGACGCTCATATAGCGATTTAAATGCGATAGGAACAGTTCAACTCAGGGAGAGAAATGGGCCTATGCACTCTGTATAGCCCCAATCTCTCTCCCTGATGAGAACTGCGTCGCATTTGAATCGTCGTGGTAAGGCCCCTGTTCAGCCATCACTAAATGCCATATAGTTTTTGCTCTACACAATGTTACTGAAATATTTCTAAGTCCACAACGCCTCTAACTAAAAATAAAGTCTAAATACCTACGTGGCACAAATTATGAGATGTAAAATCAGTGCTGGTACTAAATGCATCTGATAAGCGAATACTCAAAGCGTAGCAATGACGGGAAACGACGGAAAGTTCAAAGAAAATTCTCAAACAACCTTGTGACGCAAATATCATTATATAATTACTAAACGGATGTACCTACCTACCCAAGTGTCCAGGTATTTGTGGGTCACGGGCGCGAACACGTGAGGCGCCATGTCCTCGCCCAATGACAAGGACACACATGATGACGTTTGGTAGCATTTCCCGCGATTTTTTGTCAACCGCCATGTTGTGATTTATTTCTAGACATTTTTTTATTCGTTTATGGCATCGCGGAATTCCAGGGTTTGAGGCAATTTCACTGAATTTAAAAAGTTCGTTATCAGAATTTAAATCTCTTACTAACCGTCCTATCATGTAGAGACACATGTATTTTTTTCGTGCGGCAATCCCCACGGATATCACCCCCGCCTGAATCGAACCGACTAAAACTGCACGCCATCTCAGGTGGCCCAAAAGGTTTTTCCTTTGCACCCCGGCTGAACCGGCCCATCTCCGGTTTCGAGATGACCCCTTCGAAAAATACTTTCAATATTACTGCCTAGTCATTCTCCGTACCGTTTTTTGGCTATAGAAAAGCTTTAGTGTCACCTTTCGACCAATGGACGAAAACTAGTGTTGAATAAATGTTTTATATTATATCTCAAATAGTAATGAAAAACACCTAGGTACCTTTTACTTCTCCTCTCGATATAAATTATGCACCGTCAAAGAACTGAACTGAACTGAACTCAACCTCAGTACCTACCTACTTAATTCAACAGACGGCTGTCAATAAGTTATTCAGTCAATTAGTCAATTTTTTTTCAATTTGCCAATTTCATGCAATTAGTCAATTATTCCACATAGGATTTCCGCAATCTCACGATTTAATTAAATTTATTATGTGAACGAAAATACTGGCACACATTGTCAAGGTAGCTTTGCTTGAGTATGTAAGTATAACTAATAATAGCAGACGAAAAGCGAAATTACCTTTGCCACTTCCGTTCTAAAACTACAATACAGACCGATACACCAATCTAGTTTTGATGTGAAGGTCAATTTTATTCTTAATTTCTTTTTTTAAGGCATGCCGTTAAATTGAAACACTCGGTTTTTGTATGATAAGGATATCATGATGGTGGAAAAACCGCGGTAGCCTAGTGGTTTGGGTAATGAACTGCTGAGACGAGGTCTCGGGTTCGATCCCAGGTTCACCATGGCACACACCAATGACTTTTCGATGCTTTTCGAAGTTATGTGTGTAGGTATTTATCGCAGGTTTATTAGTGCCTCGGAGAGTACGTTAAGCCGTCGGTCCCGGTTGCCATACAAACATCTATAATAGCAGTCGTTACGGGTAGTGTTGGAGCCCACAAAAGTCCAACCAGTCTAACTTGGAACTTCGATATCGCCATTGGTCATAATGACCATTGGTTGTGGAGGTCAGATGGCAGTCGCTCCACGGAAAATATCGAAGTTCAGCCGCATCACAGTTAGACTGGAAAGCCGACCCCAACTGAGTTGGGAAAAACTGTTTTTAGGGGTTCGTCGCTCTCGTACAGTCAGTGTGAAAAGTAGATAAGTAATCATTTTCAGATTTTGGATAAAAAATGTTTTTGAGCAAAGTGACGTGTGTGTGACGTCATACTTCTGTAGTTCTTACAAGTTTCCATAGCACCGTTTTGACGTATAATAAAAAGAAACTTTACTTGACAGTCAAGTGTCCACCTACCCAATCATTCATACTCACGTATATACGAACAAAGGGACTTACTAAATCCTCCTCAATGCTTACAGTCCATACGAGAGCTCTTAAAATAGACACACATTTACACACTGACCATACCATAAATGAAAAATGACATCCATCTCGTCTGATGACAAGCCAACAACATCACTCAAGTTTCAACGACCTTTCATGACAATCTTAGCATGTATCATTATTATTTACCTACATTTAATTTAGACTGTAGGTAATCATTAAAATTTGTACCTTTAATTTGGACAATAATAATTTATTAAGTACATTTATTTTGATTACGATTATTTACATTTCCTTTGTACAATAATTTATTTACATCTCATTTAGGACGTAATTTATTTACATTTGATCTGGACTATAAGCATAATTTACATTTAATATGGACTATAATAATTTCAGGTAAGTCACCTTGGTATACCGTGGCATGTCAAGAGGAAGATGGGAGTGAAAATAGCAACACGTGAGTACTTACTGACGGAAATGAAACATACG
The DNA here is from genome assembly GCA_963576445.1 of Lithosia quadra. Lineage (NCBI taxonomy): Eukaryota > Metazoa > Arthropoda > Insecta > Lepidoptera > Erebidae > Lithosia > Lithosia quadra. The sequence continues at coordinate 13,826,801 of OY754881.1, forward strand.
TTTTAAAAAAGCTAAGTGAGAAAGAGAATAAAGCTAAAACAAAGAAAGATTATTAACATCTATAAGCAAGGCACTGAAGAGAAGACTCATGCATGTCTCTCAAATCTTTTGGACCAAAACGGAACGTAACGCAATACAGAAATGCACTGCAATGCACTGTTGTATTATAGGGATTTGAACTTTGATGGTTAATTATTACACTAGGCCTAACAGAATTGGATGGTCAGCGACAAAAGTAACTGTACAATTTGTACATGTTCACATTTGCTATGAAAAATTTCACGAGATGATAAACAATCTTCGTCTTGTTAATTTTTTATGTTTTTGGTTACATTTTTTACAAACCTCAGTGGTTTTTTAAATGCACTATATACAATGTTTGTAATGGTCTTGTAATAATGGTAAATAATAAATAAAAAAAACTATTCAGTAACACTTGTCTGTGACTGTACCTGATGATTGACTAGAGATTAAAAATAGCGATAGTATTTATGGACTTAAAGTAGGACTGTATGTGTAGTACATTGCAGTAATTAAATTCCTTGACAAGTAGGTAATGCTGCGTAAGCTGCGTTACATGGATACCAGCGTGTATCACGAATACAATTCATACAATACAACCGTAGAACTCTTAATAAATTCTATGAATGGAAATGGTTGTACATTTTATTCGTTCCGCAATTGCTTTTCTGATTTTAGATAAGGTTATTTATGGTTAAAATGTGCTATTTTTTCTTTTTTTAAACTGTTTATCGTACCTGTAATCGACTCATAATTTCCAAATCCAATAGGATTTATATCGGGCATTCATTTATTTTTGTAGCTTTTATGTTGTTCCATTTTCAAATCTACTCATGCATAGAGTTTTTTATCATCATCACTACATAGTATAAAACAAAGTCGCCTTTTCTGTCCCTATATCCCTATGTGCGCTTAAATCTTTAAAACTAAGCAACGGATTTTGATGCGGTTTTTTCCAATAGATAGAGTGATTCAAGAGGAAGGTTTATATGTATAATACATGCAGAAATAGTATCAGCATTGCACCCGTGCGAAGCCGGGGCGGGTCGCTAGTATAAAATAAAATGAAACAAACTTTTTAGAACGAAATCAGTGGTGCCAACATTAAAACTATACCTTGTCTAATTTAGGATGATAATTTTGACAGCTCCAAGTAGGGTACCCCATATAGTGTAATCGAAAATGAATCTTTCGATTTTCGATTATCGTTCCCATAGAATATGGAATCGATACTTACAAAAATACAAAAGCATTTATTTTTTTATTATTTTAGGTAACTTACTTCAGGATGACAAAAGAGAAGTTTTATAGTATAGTACTTATGTTTTGTATTATACTTAGTTAATTATATTATAAAAAAATGTAGTAGATAAGTACTTAATCATTTCAATAAATTAATTTAATTTCGATTCATTCGATTCATTTGTCTACAGTCAATTGTGCTGATTTCTTGCAAGTCACTCCACTACGGCAAGTGGGCGTTACCTGTCTATGTGCTACGATAATTTTTGAGGTATCATCTCGTTGATAAAAATATGATACTTCATAGACGTGAACTGTCAAAATTATCATCCTAAATTAGACAAGGTATAGTTAATTTTAATAATACCGAAATAAATTTAAGTAGGTAGGTAGTAGGTTAAGTAGATACCCAATAAGGTAGGTAAGATCAGCATAAAAAGTGATTGCAAAATCTTCAAATACATTTGGGATTGGCGTATGTATGAAAGACAAGCACTTGATATCTACGGACCATGTAATTATAAAGTAAAGTAAAACATTAGTTAATGTTGGTTTGTCAGCAATTAGTGTGTGTATATGAAAGTATAGGCTATAAAAAGCGAATTAATTTTTAAAACCTATTAATAAATTTATTGATTTTCTTTTACTTGGGTAACAATAGTGTTTATTGTGAATAAAATGATTGTATTTCTAATCCAGAAAGTGAAGAAAATGTGATGTAGTCATTCATTATATAACTAGCCAGCGTCTGTTATGCAAATATATTTCTTAAATTCGACTATTGAGATTGATACAAATAGTCAGCCACTTCGTTTATCAAAATTTGTCTGGATCTTACTACATACCTCGATTTCTTAGATTTTTGAAGATAGACTATAATTCTTGGCACACAGCTTCGCAGTGCAATTAATTCTTCACATTCTCTACATCGGATTCTGAAGTTTCGGAACTGTTACCATCTGCTACACCGTGTTTATACTACATCTAATGACTACTCCACATAAAAGAGTTTCAATAGTAGGTATTACCAATTATTCATGTATAAAAAAATTACATATTTCTGAAAATATGACCTATAATTTCTCAGACCATTGGATTATGGACCATATTATCAATGAAGTACGGTTTATATTGTTGTGCGATTGGTATATTTTGTTGGGTTTGGTGTTGTGCCTGCATTCGATAGAAGACTCTATCAATAAGATGCTAAAATAGCAAGTCGGGCGTTAATCCCAGGAGCATGCCACAGATTTATCGCGGGCTGTTAGGAGAACCGCGTATTTATATTAAGTGGAGGAGCTGTCAGCGCCTACACTGACGCCGCCGCGCTGGACGGCTACATACAATAAAGTATCCCAACATTAAAAAACACATTATATTTTGTTCTAGGCTAATCAATCACCCTCGGCAATATTCGCAATTTTCACCTGAGATTTAAATCAAAAGCTATTTCTTTTTAATAAAATTCATTTCAACATATTTTAGAATCAAAAAGAGCAAATTGGCACTAATGTATAAACAAATATAAAAATATAACCTACAATTTTTTCGAATATAACTTCAAAAAAACTCCAGGGGTTTAAAATAAGCTGCGGAATTGTAAACATTCGCATTATTATAAATAGTTTATTTTTTTAAATTTAGATATCATAAAAACTCTGATATTGAGCCAATTCTTTAAATATGTGAAAATTGCGATTCTGTATTGAACCATAAACCATTCGCATAGTACAAGCACAGTCGAACACAGTGATACAAGTTTCGTAAGACGCCGGCGGTGGTAAAGACCCTCCGACCTACCTTAAAGTAAACTTAAAGTCCATAGAAAAGAGAGAGTGCTTGGTTGACAGCACGGGTAAAGAAAAATGGGCAATAATACACTCCAGTTGCTACCATACATCCACGAAGGCGTAATTAAATGTACATTGTGGGCTCTTGGTAATAGTCTTGGAACAACCGGTTACCAAGCTTTACAACCCTTTGAAGATGGCATTAAGAGGCAGTTTACGTCAAATGAATTTTACCAAGCATGTTCAGTATCAGCAATATAAACGAGTTAACAGTATTTCACGATACAAACGTATATAATTGAAGCGTGAAATACCTATATCAATTTGAAATAATACGAATAAATACTGCTGCGACAATTAACTCTTTCGGCTAGATCGTCCAACTAATAATACCACGCACGTGAAATGTTTTGGCTGGTGCTTTTTGTTCGCGCCGGTTATTTCAGTTTTCCAGTAGGATTTTATACAAGATCCACTCTAGCCGTCTCGGCAGTGCAACGGCTGAAATCGCTCCAGCCAAAAAGTGCTTCGCGAGTTCTCTTAAGTACCGAAATGGGTCCAAAATCCAACCACGACAAAGAATAAAAGCAAATCAAATTTCAAAAGTGACTTCAAAATATCAGTTTTACGACTTATGTGACATCGAGCTCCAGTGAGATCTTTGTGAAGTGTAGTGAATGTGTATCAAAATTCTATCGGAATACAGTGCTGTGGGTGAAGTTAATTTTATAGACAAACATGTCGGAGTTTTTCGGATCATGGAACAAAAGGGGGAACGACCACGACGAGGAGGTGGTAGAGGAAACTGTAGAGACCTTCACCTCTACCACCACTACCACAAGAAAAATACCACCAGTAAGTCGACAGTATCCTCAGTTCATTGACCTTGACCATAATTGGCATTTGACATTTCTGCTACATCAAAAGACATATTTAGAATCCGTTGCTGTAAACGTCTTCCTAGTGTTTCTTCATTTCAATATCACCTTGCTAACAGACGAAAGAGAAGGCGAATCGTGACAATTTTATTTTTATTGCGGCTCATCTGTATCATTGTTAGAGGTGTTTATTTTGGACAAGTCCAAAGCGCGGATGTCACGGGCGCTGTCAATGTAGACTCCCCTTGATATAAGCCAGCTCTCGTGTACCAAGGTGAAGGCGAGCTTTGCCGTCATCTGTCAGCTTCTTTATAAATCAACTGGCTCTTTCTAATATTTATTACGTAATTTTTGCTATCTTGAAAGATCTTGTCATCAATCTTCATTTGCAACATAAGTGTTTGGTGAAGAAAGAAAAAAATAGTATTAACTCGAACAGCAGGCAACTCTTCACACTAAATAAGTAAGAGACACTAAAAAAAGTGTTAAATAAGTACCTATTTAACCATAAGTTTGATCTCCTATTTTTCAAATCTTATAAATAAACACACGAAATAAGTGCCATCTCCAATAATTCGAGTCGCTAATTTGAAGTTACATGCTAATCTTTAATTTTGTATTTTTGGCGGCAGTCTCTTTCAAAACAAATTATTGCTGTTGTTTTAATATGCTATGGCCCATGTAGCACAAGTGTATCGTGAAGAAATAATTAAGATTTGTTGAGCGACCTTTTATGCTGACGCTCTTGTAACAACCAACGCGAATGTCTTTTTCTTAGCACTTGCTCCTAAGGATCCATTTCCCAACTCATTATTGCGATTTAGATATTATAAATACATTATAATGGCCACGTTAATTATTATGCCAGGAAAATAATAATCGCTACAGCGGCGGTTTGCCAATTAAAATTATCATAATTTCCAAGAAAACACGAAGTGTCATGAAAATCGCAATTCTATGACAATACTAACACATTTTTAATGGTCTAATAAGTGATAACCAAATATCTTCAAAATACTACAAGCTTTTGTATCATTTGCGATATTAGGTTAGTTTATTTCTGAAATGCAAATCTTGTAAAGTGTATTAGAACCACTTCCTTTTATCCTAAAGAGTAGAATTTTGCTATGTTGGTTTAGTTCTTATTACGATGCATATTAGTAAACATGATCTGAATCAATATTCAGAATAAATCCCGGATAAAGGAACTCTTCAACTGTCAATAAATACAAACACGAAAGTATATTATACGAAATATGTATTTTGAAATATTGTTTTTAGTCGATCCGCCTTTTTGAATAGTACGACATAAAGCGTCAAGTAAGTGTCGTAATAAGCCTTACGGTGAACTCGTGTTTATCAAAAGCGTGGAACAAAGTGGTGTGGTTTGTGTGGCGTTCGAAGACAATGAATACGCGCGTTGACAGTATGCATTTGCAGTGAATGGCATTTTGTTTCGAACAATGGAACATTTTGTAAGTGGAAATCTTCTTTGTAACGAACTTATCACAATGCTGTACTCTTGTAATAACTGTCTTAATAAATGATGTAAAGCTGTATCCTTATTTTATTACTTAGGTAGTGTATATAATAAGCAAGGATCATAAAGACAATAGGAAAAGGCATGTCACAGGATTCAAACGCTATCTCAGTTATGTATGACTTACACATAGATTAGATCATCTAATTAATCCAGCCAATATATAAATGTGAAAATTTGTGATGATGTTTGGATATTTGTATGTTTGTTACAATTGTTGAACTGAACCGAACGGATCTGGCCGAATTTGGTTCAGGGATAGAGAGTACAATCTCGAATAGCATGCTACTTTTGATACTTGTACTAAGTTGCCATAGGAAGTGGGAAAGGGATCAGAATTCCATCAGAGCCGCGGGCAATAGCTAGTTTCGATAAATTTATTAGTTAGGCCGTTCTCTCAGAATTAAGAAATATATTTAGAAATATGTACGCCTGAACATTGTAATCCAGTTCGAAGTGTAACATTGTTTGATTTAGAAAACGCAGGGTAAACAATGCCTATGATTCATTGCAGCCATTGCTCCACATACTGAAATTAGGTAGGTACCTACTGAAATATTCGTTTCCTTGAGACATTGTTGGAAGCTGTACCTAAATTAACGCAGGTACACGCATAGGCTATAATTTTACAGACTGCAAGGTGTGCTAGTACAACGATGTTGCTACTCCAACCCATACAAATAAGAATAATTTATTAATTAACAACAAACTCGACTAGGTATGTACTTAGTATCCAGATTTAGTGACGAAAAATAATGCAAGTTAATATTATAATATAAAAAATATTAAAGTTTTTTTGCTGACGGTACCCTACTTTATACATTGTATGTCATATTCTTCTGATTTTTTTTGTGATTTGGCCCAATGGATTTAAAAGAGGTTCTTTTAGATATAGGTAATAAGTTGATTAGAAAAAAAAAATAAGTACCTACCTACAAATGTTTTTATTTTTCCAATAGGTAGACAAAGTTGTGTGTACGTGTGTGTAATGATTAAAATGCATCCAACGCCTTTTCTCACAACAGAGAGATTTACCATAAAGAATACATAACCAGCGATGGGTACTATGTAGGTAAGGTATAAAGGTAAGGTAAAGGTACGCTGCAGTGCTGAAACAAATTAGTCGTCAAACCGAAAGCTGTGCCGAAAGATTCCAACAAACGGCGCTGACCCCTTCTAGGAAGTAATGCGTATCGGACAAATGAACACAGAAACAACAGAAAGAACGTTGTTATGAAAAATCTGGAAAGTGTTTATGCAAGGTCATTGAACTCTGCCGTATAGGAAATGTTTATTACCCACTCAATCCTTAACAGGGTTGATCTCACATAAATAGCTACCTTATAGGTGGCAAATGGAACGACAAGATGAAGAAAACATAGGCACTAATTCGAATAAATAAAAAAAATCAAATTTGGATCATAATTTCTGAGACCGAATTTTAAAACAAAATTGCCTGTGTCGTTGTAGACCACTTAATCGGCTGCACATCCCTACTCCAATCTATGTATTTATATATTTATCAGTGCATCTTTCGTCAAGAGTACAGTGCACCGCAGGCTATTGAACGAGAAGGTGAAATTTGTATAAACATCGTAGTCAAACGTTTTGTAGTTCATCCAAACAAAATCTTAACCCGCGTAAACTTTATTTGTATCTTGGAAAAGCTTAAAATGTTCGATGTTTTATTCTATACCTCTATCTATAGACACCATAGATAGCTATTTCCGATTTATGTGTATACTGATCATACATTTTGTGTTTTGAAAGCATTCAGAACTTCAACTATTTCAATTTATTCGGTGAGGCAAGGTCCCTTTTAACGTGTTTGGAGTGCAAAATTCTAGATATTTTTCGAGATTTTATTCATCCGGGTTCCACCGGCTTTGTGTAAGTTCCCACTGCGGCATGGATGGGGTTTCCGAAAAAGAGTTCTAGTAATACTCATATTAAAGGCCGAATTCCGAAAGATTTATATTCAGGAAGGTTAAGAACGTTAGAAGGAATAAGCGTAGGAGAGCAGACTGCGGGCGTACCCTGAAGCATAAGCTTTGGATGCAACTGGAATTGACACTGAGATGATAATAATGATAAAGACTAAGTATTTTATGTTTCAAACCAGTGGAATGACGATGACGCTAAAGTGTGAGATGTGTCAGCTGTAAACAGTTTCATCACAAGAGTCGATGACAGCTGTGGAAAAGCTGCTAATTGCCGACTCGAACTTTATATTATTGAGCCAAAAGCCGCTATTGAAGTACAATAGGTTAGGAACTACAGCTTTCGGCTAATGACTGTAATGAGCGTCTTGTACACGAGCCATGTTATTAAAAAAAAGTTTTGTTGTTTCTTTTTTCTTGAAAATTGGCGCGTGTTTTATTTAAAATTTGAAAATGGAGTCGATAGATAAGATTTTTAAGTTTTTGCTTGTGGATTAATCAAATAGTGTGTAAACTATTTAATAGGTAATTAATGTCACATAAATACTGGGAACTCAAATAATTGAAATGCCAGATCGAAAGTGTTTTGTAAATATCGTTTCAAATACTAACAAAAAAGTATCTTGACATCAAGACAATAATGATGAAATTCGTTTGACAAAAATATTTTAAATATGATGTTCTTGAATCTTGTGCAGTCGAATCTAAAATAGATCCAAATGTTGCGCCTCAACAAGATACGTATGTACATTTTAGGAAATCAATTCATTGGTTAAAATTAGATGAAAGAAAGGTATTGTGCGAAGAAAAAGCGCGATTCAAATTATTCATAAAGGTCAAATTTACGTTGTTTCTCGATGAAGCGTAGGGTTAACAATCTCGTTTGATTCACTCAAAGTTACATTGAAAGACCGAAATAGATTCTTACACAAATATTTTTCGTGCAAGAATACTTCTATTGAAAATATATAGCATCACATCGCCATGTCACAATATCATCCAATTGTCATAACAACACGGGTAACGTAATGTTCGTAATAGATACCTACTGCAAAGAAATGTCAGGGTTATGATGTCATACTCACAATCAGCCTACAATGTTCGTACAAATGATTTTGATATTCTTGACTTCTGTTTGACATTATAATCACTGCTAACTAGAAAATGAATAAGCTGTTCGTACAAAATTAGTGATTTTGTAAGTAGAGTTTTTTTTATTGGTAGACTCGCGTTTGACCACAATTTCACCTGTTGGTGAGTGATGACCGTCGACATGTTTGATCACAACCGGTTAAATAAAATCAGAGATATAGGTAGTCAAAACACGCCAAAACCGACGTGGACCCTCGTAGGCTGGTTCGTATTATGCTTAGGTATGACTGCCATCCTGATTAAAATGATTCAACAATAGGCGTACAAACATCGTGTTTAGAACATCTAGCTATTATAGGTTGCCTATAATCACATAATCAAACAGACTCACGTCTGTCATAGTCTCACGGATCACTGTCGTGATTTTCAACTCACGCTTCAATTACATGTTGGTATACAAATAGCTACTGGTTACTTGGGAAAGGAAACATCGTGAGGGGATTTAGAAATTATAAATTCTAAAAGTGACCTCAGCGTTGTCGATAGATGGCGTTAGTTGTATTGTTGTGTACGAATTAATTTCAAAAATTTTCATTTTTTTTACTAAGGCCACCGTGGCCTTAGTAAAAAAAAATAGCTTCCCATCAGGTGGGCCATGTGCTTATATACCACCGAAGTGGTATAAAAAGTTTGCTGTTTCTTGATTGAAGTTTGAGTTCGTGAAATGTCTAAAGACAAAATTAGGTAGTGGTGTGTCTTTTCTGTCTACCTTGGAGAGAAAAGGGCATGAGTATTATGTTTGTAAGTGGCTAAAGTTTACTGCAACATTAAAAAATGAGTCGTCTATCTCAATGTTTTAACCCGTCCTGCACGAAATCGTAGTTTAGATCTTAAGTGTCTGATTTTTGTTGCGAACAGTCGGTCTAGGTCTAGTATTATAGTATAAAGTCCTCGTCAAACGTCTAAAGCTAAAGACATTCAAACGGTTTCTCGGCTAGGATTTTTGAACATAAATTTTGTTCGCGAACGTGACTGCATCGTTAGTCTTTGCAAGTCATCTTATCGCTAGAAACAGCTGATTTATTTGCTGAGAACGGCCATTCATATCAGCATACGTATATCTAACTTACTCTATAAGAAAACAGGTACCTACTTGCTTTATATCACAGGAAGCAAAGGTGTCAGCATAAATTATAATGAAGAGTCCAAGACGTGCCAAGTATGATAGGCCGGATGCTATTCGGAATGTAACGCATTATAAAAAGGTAGGTAGTGTTTAATTACTGGCCACTTAATGTTAAATGGTGTTGCCAAATTATCTGCTAGTAGCTATAGTAGAAATAAAGATCATGTGAAAGCATATCATTTTTGTTAAAGATACTTAACAAGATTAGAGTGTGATGTAGAAATATTCTCTTTGACAACATTTGTAACAGCTCTACCATGACTATTCTCATGAGCTCTTTCAATTTACATTCCACTCTCACCTTTCTTATCCAGAACAATACGTGCAAGGTTGAGGTGACTTCCTCATTTCAATCCAGGACCAACAGTTCGGCATTTCGATTATTTTCTAAGGATCCAAGGACTTGGAATTCTCTACCAATATACCTAGGTACTAGTTCAGTTTTCCTTTGCCTACAATTCCGGGTTGGAATCCTTAGTAAATAGTAAGTTCTTATCGTCTAGCGTAGCGAATTCAAAATGATATGCCCTATCTGAACCTGAAATTAATGCTATTAGGTATACGTAAACGGGAATTAACGCGATACACGTTAAAGGTATATACATACCTTTGGATGCCTGACGTTTCGACCAGGTTACACCGGCCGTGGTCACAGGCTGACTCAAATTAATGCTGTTGTTGACTAGGCACAAGCTGCCATGTTTCTTAGACGCAAAGGAAGGATCCTCCAAGCATACGATAGCTGATAAAACACAGCAGAGAGCATTAACGGAGTTATCAGAAACTACTTACTTTGTAACATTACTACCATTAGTTTTTTTTTCCTTATGTTCTTGAGAATAAATTTGTTTCAAACACACCTATAAATATAATAAAATCTTAATTATTTTTGAAAAACCTATCGGGAGGATAAATACAGGCTTCAAGCCTAGCGCAGCAACAGTTGCTACAATTGATGAATAATATTATATTAGACACTGTAGGTACTATTTTTTTTATATTTTCTGATTACATTCCATTAATATATGAATAACTCTTGTACTAAAAAAAACTGCCATATCCTTAGACGCAAAAGAATCTTCCGAGCTAACGATACCTGGTAAACCGCAGTAGAGTAACATTGACGAAGTTGACGTAAATTAGTTACTTTATAATAAAGATAAATAACTGTTCTGTTAAGAACTAGACTAAAAAATAACAAGATTCAACAATCTTCCTCTTAAAATTCAAACCACGAACACTAGTACCAACCGTCTCGAAGACTTTCATCAAACTTTCCGTCCATCGAATTTTTTCTCACAACTTTCGCCGAACATCTTTGACCAGTGGACCATAAAGTTAGTGAAATACTGCACCCAGTGCTACTCAAGGGCGATGCGGCGCGATTGCGTCAATGAGAATAATAATTATGTGGGCCAAGCCAAACTACTGACGGCGACGTATATACACCGCCGGAAATTAATGGTGAATACAGAACGTTGTGACTAGTAAGACTGCATTACATTCCTAGCTATTGGTTTTACGAAATGTGGATAGCCAGTTTCCTGCGTTTTATAGATCTATTAAATATTAAGTATTTAATCTATGGTCGAACAAGAAAAACATAAGTATTAAAAGTAGTATAATTAGATAAAAAAAATTCTACACCCAAACTAAGCATAATTTAACTAGCTTGTGTTATGAGTTCTAGAATGCGAATAAACATATATATTTTTCTTTTGTAAATACATATTGGTAGGTAATCTAATCATTCAATAATTAAAAGCAACACAAACAAAAGTTGATAGCAAAATAATCATAATATCTACTGTAAAATGTAATGTCGTTTATGACCTTTTTTCTTTGAAAATTCGATGTTGCTCGTGAGTTGTGATGTTTTGTCTATTGACTGACAAAAATGTTATCGATATTATTACGAGTGTTTTTTATTTTTACTTACACTTTATGTTCACTCAATATATATTTCTACTTGAAAATACACAAATACATATCCCAGACAAATAAATAAAGCAGATTATACTCAGCTAGACCCACATAGAACTAGGAAATGAGACAAAATATTATTGTTTGGCAGTGGGCGTATCATGTGACCTTCACGATAATATCGCGCCCAAGGCAAGGAATGTCCACATTCAGTCCATCCTATTTATTATATTGCAGTGAGAAATATCCGCTCAAAATAGATTTACTACTTGGAATCCGTTAAAAGAATTATTTATGTGATGTTCAAAATACAACAGGATTACTGTTTCTTAGGTAGAAAAGGTATTAGCTAAAGAACCGTCAATCATAAAACAGGACACAAGAAATAAATCGTACCTAACTGTCTTGGTTAACCTCTAGAACGCTGAGTCCGATTTTTATGGCACTTTCGCTGGCAGATAATAAGAGGAGTGGCTAAAGCTAATTTTAGTTAAGAAAAGTACTCAGGGGAACACTGTAATCGTCTTGCGTGCAAATAAGTTAAAATCTACATCTGAGGCACAGCTGCCTGATGCTGACAAATATGCGCAAAAGTTCTACTTACCGAGTGTTCAGTAGGGCGAGCACGAAATTACATTCGAATAGTATTCGCGTAGTATTCGTAACAAGAGACAGAAGAGGAAACATTCGGTGTTATATCATATCAATAATATCGCGATTGCACATTAATATCATCAACATTATTGACCAGATGGCGATATAATATAAATTGACTGTCTCCAGTCTCTCGTTACGAATATCGATACGCTTACTATTCGAATGTTATTTCCTGCTCGCCCTAAATAAAGTATAGTTACGTTTGTACTGAAAAGTCAACCTACCTTATCATGTAATTGCAAAATACTGTTTGCCCATGATGTGTGTGATAAGTACGCTATTAGTGTGAAGTAACTGGCTATTGCAAGCGATAAGAATGCACAGATTTAGTTCAGATTGCATGGTCGTCACTAGTGTTAATGAGTAAAATGATGTTCTACCGGTTTACTTAAGTAGTAGAGCTATTGTTACATCGTTAACAACTCTACCATGAAGTGTTAAAGCGGTAGAGCTAGGCAGATAGCTCTATATTTCCTTCTCGCCTGGAAGATAGACGCTTCAACATGCATACAACAAGCAAAATGTCGCTAAAAGTGTAAAAGTGTGTAAAGTGTAAAGTGTAAGTGTAAAGTGTTTTGGGTATGCAGACGACAGCACTGTGGTCGAGAGATATGTGTCCAGTTCCCGAGCTAGTATGGCGGAGATCCGGTCTCTCCGAGAGGGAATGGTCGGGCGCTTGAACCTGTCCCTGAAGGCTGTTTCCGACTGGGGTGAAGCTAATTTGGTTAGTTTTAATGCTGCTAAGACCCAGGCGTGTCTCTTCTCTGCCAAGCGAAGCCAATTCCAGCCAAATCCATCTTTCCGAGATGTACCCGTGCCGATAACTGACCGCCTCGAGGTTCTTGGCGTAACTCTCACGTCCACGCTTAACTTCGGGTCATACATAGAAGCTAAAGCTCAGCTGGCCGCAAAGAAGCTGGGCATCCTGTCTAAGGTACGACAGTACTTCACACCGGAGCAATTGCTTAATTTGTACCAAGCGCAGGTTCGATCCTGTATGGAGTACTGTTCGTATCTGTGTGATGGCTCAGCTAAATACCACCTTGACGCGCTGGAAACGATTGAAAGACGAGCCAAGAGGCTCATCAACGACGATGCACTAGTCGAGAAAAGGCTTCAGAGCCTTACCCATCGGCGCAAAGTTGCTGGTTTATCGGTGTTCTATCGGATACATTTCGGAGAGTGCGCTCTGGAATTGCACAACTTGATACCCCCAAGCCCTTTTCATCAACGAACGACCAGACGAACAGCGACGCGGCACCGCTTTATGGTGGATATTCCACTCATACGCACGAAACGCTTTGCGGATACATTCATCATGCGTACAGCTAAGGAGTGGAATTCCCTGCCCGAGTCTGTGGTTCCGGAAAGCTATAACCTGGGAATATTCAAGTCACGAGTGAATAGGTTCCTTCTAGGCAAGCGTGATTCATCGTAGACCGCATCGTCACTTACCATCAGGTGAGATAGTGGTCAAACGTAAGCCTATTCTGAATAAAAAAAAAAAAAAAAAAAAAAACCAAAAAAACAACATAGCCATAGGTCATAGGTATCAACTAGTTGAAAAGTCATTTTGACGTGTCTTATATAAAAAAAATACCTGAAAAAATGAGGTCCCTCCAAAAGGACTCTGGGGTCCAAGAAAAACTAACCTGATTGTGGACCTTTTTTTGGACAAATAACTGGCGCAGGCATTTCTCTAGGCTAACGGATCAAACAGTATTAGTTGCTCTCGTAAAACCAAAAACAGGCAACATCAAGATGAAAAAGTGTAGGATGTTGGACCTCGGGCTATAACCCTGGCAATACCGCTAGAACCTATAGACGTATCCAGTGTGCTTTAGGAGTTCAATTTTAAAAAAATCCATACATTTGAAAACCGCAAGTTTTCTGAATCGGGTCATTGCTCTTTCCTGTTGAAAGAAAGTGATTTCACTTCGTAGTCGAATACCCATTTATGATTTTTTTTATATTTAGTCCGCCGGATTGACTGCACCCCGTCTGATTGTAAGCTGAGGTGGAGTCCAAAAAGTTGTTCTACTAGACGTAACTATGTAAATTATGTACAGCTTGGGGAACATGTAGGTGGTTTGTTGTTGTTTGGCATTCATAGAAAAAACTAGAACATATTCATTAATGTTATCCCTCTAAATGTTTAATTAGAACGTTGCTGTTAGCCGTGGAATTATTAGATTAGCATTGACGTCAACGAATTATTTTAATTTTAGCATGTTTACAAAGATGCTTTTTAGCATTATGTTTTCATTAAACTTGTATGGAACTTCATCAGCGGTTAACTTTTTAATGGTTAGAGACACTGGAGCATATTTTTTCCGTGCGGAAATCCTCATGGATACCCGCCCCAGACGCCAGGATGTAAGGTGGTCCAAAGAGCATTTTCCTGCACCCCGGCTTGACCCGGGTCATCCCCGGATTCGAGATGGCCCCCTCGGGTTTGGGAACCACGTTACTCACGAAATTCGTTCTCGTAGACGCAACTTTATGAATAACAAACAGAGACACTGGCGCCTGAAATCTACCTACTTATCGTTTTTGATTGGTATGTAACCCTGAGAGGAAAGTCAGCACCAGAACCTCATGCATTGTTTAGGTGGTATTTGGAATTTTTAAAATCTGAAAATGTCACCTATTTAATTTGTAACAGAGATTATTTGCCTACGTACCTACAAACTACGGTCGCCGCACTTTTAGCAAATGCCGATGGTGACCGTTATAAGCATAAGTTTAAAAGGCTTAAAAAACTTTACACAAAATATAATAAGCATAAAATGAAAAAGGTATAATTTATTACTCTGAAGATTTTTGTTAGCGTTCAGTTAGGTACTTCTGAGGGCGACTGTACCTGCTACATAGTTTGAACTTTTATATAGTTACTTACATCATGTTGTTACTTTTATGTTAAGATAAGATTGAAATAAAACAATAAGGCAGTATAATAAACCGTTGATAGGTCATACCTTTCATTCACCTACTTCTAAATATAGGAGTCTCTCACGCGATTCTCTATGGCATTAGGCCACACTTTTCATTTCTACCGATAATAATGGTCGCTTACCGCAAAATGAACCGTGACAGCGTATAGCGAAATGTATCGAATCGATTCGATTCATTACATCGATTTACGATAACCGTTGCAGTAATTAGAATTATTGTTGTAGTTTTGTAGTTCTATTGTTCGATTTTCGATTCGGATTCGATAAAAAGGTTTTTATTGTTTATGGTTTACCGAATTTTAGTTGAATAGGTGTAATTTAAAACTTAGTAGTTAGTAGTACCTACTATTTAAAAATATAAGTAGTACTTAGCGTATATACCTAGGGGGCACCGTCACCATAGGACCATAGGGGACCCCACCAAGTATGTACATGTGAAAATAAGTACCTATATTAGCTATAAGAATAATACCGAAGTATTTTAGATATAGCTCTACGAGTATTTGAGTTTTTATATTTTTTATATAAAGAGTGAATTTGGCCGCCATCTGAACTGAACTTGCCGCCCGGGGCCCGGGCCCCGGCCCCAAGTAGATCCAGGCCAGTACAGCATATGCATATACAGGGCATTAGATGATAAATGCTGGACAAATATGTATCGGCATTTGACCTAATTACCAATTGATTGCTCTATCTAGAGTCTAATAATAAAACTATGATGTAAAAGAATTCATAAAAACTTTACGAGCGTCTGAGTTGAATGGATCTTAAAATTATAACTTGTAACGGAGGTTGAACGCCAAACTCTGTAATAATGTTGTTAAACGTTTATAAATAGATCTGGGAATGTTTGGGTGTAGGGAAAACCTTGTAAATGATACAATTTTGTTGATATCTCAACCATCTGTTGTCCTCTTTTTATCTCTTCGAGAAACGTTTAGACTTGACTTGACGTCTAGCGAATACCGACGACTATTCATGTAGATTCCTCAGCTTGCTCTCTCCAAATATGTAGTGCTTATGGGCCACCTAAGCCACCTTGCAGTCCTAATCGCTTCTCTTCTGACACAGCTGCCCCCGTTGGCCGCGGGGCTGGTATCTGTGGCGATTCTGCACGATAAAAAAGAAAAAAGGTAGCTAGGTAGATACTCCGTGGTTCACCTTACAATAAGTAGGTAACTTTTTAAATTAAAAAAAAAAATCGTAAATAGGAACAGATTAGGATCTACCTGTATTATTAGGAACCTTGACTTGTAATACAAATGTTTCCTCATAAAAAATATGGAATTTATTCCAAGGTCCTTATTATTTAGAAATTAAGTATAGACCGGTATTAGTGTCCCCACTTGTTTAGGTTCGGTAAGTTTTATTTCATTTATTTTTTGGTAAGTAAAGTTTATTTCACTTTAATACTTGGCGAGTGTGATGGTCACTCAAAAGTAGGTATTTGATTGACTTGATAAGTAAGACTGGAAGTTGATTAATACTGATGTCTATAAAAGGCGTTTCACGACCCAAACTTAACCTATTTACTGGTGGACGGTGGGACAAAGAATGAATGACTAAGGTCGGCAGTCCGAGTGTGACACCCCTGATGTTGCACATGTCAATAGGCCACGGTGACCGCTTCCCATCAGGTGAGCCGTGTGCTTGTCTGCCACCTAGTAAGTAGTCTAACAAAATGAATGAAAAATACATTGAATGAATCAACGAATATTAATACTACGTCCAAACTTAACGGTGCCTTGGGCTTAAAAACTTCTAGGTATGTGATCATATTATTATGTTATTAAATAACACATTGAGTCATACATTATAATACTCAGACAAATCGTAGAAGTCAATGACCTCAATTGCGACTTCAACAATAATGTTTAAATGGTGTAAATAATTATTTATTAGTGGTCAAACAACACAAGATCGTCATCATACGAGTTCGATAGCCAATCCCGGTTGCAGTTCTCCCCTCTACATCTCTTTACCATAATAATTTAGCTTGTCTTGACTTTGCGGTAGCTTAAGCACTACATACATCTACATTATTGCAGATATAGAAAAGATAGTTATTAGGTACTGTTTCCTAGAAGAAATTCCAAGGCTATGTCCGATCTACCAACCTGCATTAGGCCGGCGTGTGTGGATTAAGGTCTAGTCTAAACTAAACCATCTCTGTTCTCTCGTTAGAGGAAAAGAAACCCGTGCCCAGCCGTGGGACATAAATAGGTTGCTGTTATTATTATTTAGGTACTGTGGTTGCAAGTATTAATAAGCTCTGGTCACCGATTTTTTTATCAAATAAGCCATTTGTTTATTTGCCGCCTTATAATCTATTCATTCTGCGTGTAATCCTACAATTAAAATTAAGACTTTTTGTTTTAAGTAATGATAACTTTTTGTAACATGTTTTTTCAATGTTTAAAACCGTAAATAATGACATTAACGACACAGCTAACTGAAACCGGTTACGAGTAACGGCATATTAAGTTGGTCATGCAAAAAATTGCATGTTACCAGACGGAGATTAAAAACCAAGTTGTCACGTGAACTTAATTTGTATCAGTTCGTTGCGTTCAGAAATATGTTGCACAAAGTAGATTAGTTATTTTTTAAAGCATTTTTTTTAATTATCTTGTTGATTGTTTGATTTTGTAGCGATAATATTAAAAGTCTACACTTAATCGGCAGGCAAAAGGAACAAAAATTCGAAATTAAAATTTAAAAAATCCAAAATAATTTTAAAGGTAGTTTAGTTTGGCGAAATGAGCGTCATTGAGCGTATTGTATAACAAATTATAAAAAAGATTTGTTTCGTAGTTTCTGCTGTAATTTTTTTTTAATTTTTTCACGAAATTTTTACGTTATCTTTTGAAATTTTATCATAATAGGTACCTAGTAGCTACTTGGATATGATCATCAATTATTATAAGTAGGTACCTATTGATGTGATATTATTGGGTGTAGATTAGATAGAGCTTTTCGAAGATTTTCAGAGCCCAAACCAACCTACTGATTGTTTGAGGGTCAGACGACAGTCGCGCCTGTGATAGCCGAAAATAATGGATTTCTAATAGGAGTAAGAGTTTTTAACCAAAATATACAAAAAAAATAACACCGCTACACCGTGCACCGTAACTAACATGTTAATTTTACAATAAAATAACATTCTTTTGCATAATTTCCTTCTTATTTACATATTTTAGAATGTATTCGACCTCATAAATAAATATATTTTGGTATTAGGTATTTGACGTTACGAACAAAGAGGTGTCGTAATACGATCGAAAGTAACGAGAGGATCAAAGGTTGTTGAGGCTTCTAAAAAAACTATCGAATTGTGATATATTCGTGACAAGAGAAGATTCTATTTTGAACCGACTAAAACCGCTGAAGGTGACCTTGCCTAAGCTGCCTAGAAGGCTTTAGCCACATACCTATCTACGCGTTTCCTTCTTTCTATAATCCCGGCTTATTTACGCAGGGCGTGGAAAAGCATCTGTCGAGGTTGTGAAGGTATATAAGTACCATTTTAAGGACAGCATCAGAAAAATTTAATAACGAAATACCTGTGCAAAATCTATATTCGATTTTTAAATAAAGAATGTTTCAACCAATGTGGTATACGAATTTGGTGTTGAGTGAGTGAGTCGATTGTCTGTAGGTAGGTGTGCACTTAACGGGAATTCTGTATAACTGGAGCTGTTCCCAGACATGCGAACTATGCGTCAGACAGATTGAATCACGCAATAATAACATTAAAAAAGCTCTGTACCTTACCTTCACATAGGTATAATTATATTGCAGTGTTCTTAGAAATTTTGTTTTACAGAATAATTTGATAACTGACTTCACTAGATATTTTGAATGAAATCTGTAATTGACTTATTTTCTACTTTTTAGTCCTATAGTGGTTTTATTATTATTATTTTTTGGATATATTTCTACTTACATTATCAACCAATATTGTGTTGGTTGACTCACACGTTTTAAAGGTAGGGATGACACAGTTAATAAATATCGCGATATCTAAAAATTGTTATTTTCAAAATACTTTCTATTTTTTAAAATGTTATGAATATAATCTAGAACGTGTGCGTTATGTCATTTGTTTTTAAATAAAAGCATAACAGCGAAAGCATAATATTAATAACATTATAGAATCTAATATTTACTTTACTGCGGTAATATCGACAATATCCAATACCTTTGTTACGTTAGTTTATTTTAAACTTAGGCATGCGATCCCAACGTTTTCTTTTTTAATTTTATGACTTGGTAAACCAGACCTTTAGGTCAAAGATCCCAACAGAGACTTTCGACTGGGTGAGCCGATTTTAATGTTTCTTTATTTGAAAGCTGGAACTCGCCGTGTGGTCCCATTTCGATTTGTTTCAGTTAAAGTCAGCTTGAGTCAAAGGTAATTCAAATTTTCTACACTATTTCTTTACAAACCAAGTCACTGAACAAATCGCACACTCATTCGTGCGCTAAAAAGTTAGGAATACATAGAATTACTGAACCGAATCAAATAAATTAGCCCTTCAGACAATGAACCGTGATTATTAAACCGTGATAAGAAGTTTAGTGATGCAACTTAGTTATGTCTTGCGTGGCTATGTTCAACAGAGCATGCGCAAGAGGGTAGCATTTCACGGAACAGTAATAAATATAATTTATTCCTAGATCAAGTGCATAATGGCCTAGGTACTTTTACTTTAAAATATCGTGTTATTCCTGCGGGTTATTCAATGGTCACATTTTTTTAAAAGCATTTCCATTTTTTATAAACCTGGCACCCACCGTGGTACGCACAGAATCTATAAGTACTACTCGTGCGCTATAAGTTGAGACCTGACCGCTAGACGTTTCACCGGCGCGTGTTTGTACAGCGCACAAAAAAATATCGTAAAAAAAGCTTCTGCCCGAGTCGTTACCTACCTGTCTACCTATTTTTTTGCGAACAGTACATCACGGGCGACTGAGGGGCAGTGCAGGAGGAAGTAGGCGGAGAGCCCAGGTCTCAATTTATAGCGCACGCGTTATAATGGTGTATTGGCTATGAAAATATTTTCAAAAAAAGTAGTTCGTGTCCAGAGTCCAGAGTCATCCGGCTGCCGGCATTTTTCGTGGCTTGTTGTCACACTTACGAATGTAACAAAAAATGAAACGTCCAAATTATTAAATTAACTCTCGAGTTGTACGCTAGTAAACATTTTTTTAATAATGAAATCCTTCTAGTACTCACATCTTTTTTGATAGAAAATAAAGAACGCGTTAGAAAATATGTCTTATTTAATTACATCAATTAGGCAAGTAGTGCTACTAGGACACTTCGCTTACGCATGGACTGCAGTTAAGTAATCGGAAAATTCTATTGCGTGTCTATGCGACGATGTGAGGTCAGTCTACCCAATCAATACCTATTGCATTACTATGTACCTAGTTACCACTAGTAAGTAATCTTGTGTTACTACTAACGTAACTGTAGCAACATGGATGTATAAACCCAACGGATGGGACGTGTCGTAGAATACAACTGACGACAAATAGCTAAAGCCAGTCAGCTTGTTTATATACGTACAAGTCGGCATGCACACAATCACACACAATGCCATTAGTGCCACTACGCTGCATCAAACGTCTTTCGATTCAGTAAGTTTACGAGGCGAATAAAAAACAGCATGTCTCGTGTAGTGAAATGGTGTAAAAACCGGACACAGTCTTGTGTTCGGCGTGTTCTGTCCGATCATTCAATACCTCCAT
Organism: Lithosia quadra; assembly: GCA_963576445.1. Lineage (NCBI taxonomy): Eukaryota > Metazoa > Arthropoda > Insecta > Lepidoptera > Erebidae > Lithosia > Lithosia quadra. The sequence continues at coordinate 13,847,784 of OY754881.1, forward strand.
GTGTAGTAACTTATCTTTTTTAATCATGAATTTTGATCACATACATACATACCTATGCTCACATCTTTTTCCCTTTGGGGTAGGTAGAGACAACAGACTGCCATCTGTCCTGAAATAGGTACTTCACGCGCTTCCTTCATCCAAGCCCGCCGGTTTCGAGTGCTTGATGAATTGATTGATATGTTATTTCAAATAATTTAAATACCAAACTAAGTTATACAGATCTCTACCTGATATAGTGTAGTTAATTTTATGTTAAAAGGGTAATATATTATTATTTATTTTTCATAAATCAATAATTTTATTGTGTCCCATCCCAATCCACTTTCCAATTAGGCATTCCGCACGGAAAATGTACAAAGGTTTTAGGTTGCAGTTGCAACCCTAGCCGTGAGGGGAAAAAATCAATATGGATATGGAACTGTCCCACCCACACTACAGTGCATTGACCCGCATTACTCATACATACTTTACGACGACGCACGATGCAATGGAAACCATTTATTTTCTTTGATTTTTCACAATTTTTATTCATGCAAATCGAAACCTAATCTATTCAACCGTGGTATAATTATTACTGTTAAGAAATTTTTATTGTTTTTATAATGATTTCAAAACTATTCCAGTGCAGGCTGCCTATTAGGCAATGTCAAATGCAGCCACACTAAAAATTATTAGGCAAATTATAAATTGAGATTAGAGCTGATGGCGTCTTTGACGACACTAGTTCCCATACTAACAGGTCTTAAGTAGGTACAGGTCTTAACCTAACCTAACCTAACCTGGCTAGTCTTAAGCCTTTCGTGGCTAATGACGCACATATGCGTCATTGTAACAACGATTACCACTTGGCCACGCGCCCCTCTTGAAACATAAATAGTGTGTTAACCTAACAATGGTTCGTTGTAACGTTCATAACATATTAAAACAATGACCAACTTATTACATCTTTATCCTATTTACCATCAAGCACGTTGATCGTTACGGTGCGAGCACGAGTTATGCGCGACATAAGACGAATGAGAACGCCTAATGCATAATGGTTGCCTATTTTCATTACGTAACTTCCTATTATAATATGAAAATAAATAAAAAATGTGTATAATTACGAACATAATTAAACGCACACCATTCATTTATAGTTAATAGTACTTAGCGCCGGTAATGAATAATTCAAATAGGTACTCTGATAACATCAAACTAGATCATTATTATGTCACAAATTCAAGAGCATTCTTTTGTAGTTTAACTTGTAGGTTAGTTACTCTATGAATTGGAGAGTTATCCCTGTGGGAATCTTATAAATATAAAATGTGATGCAGCATCGGACTGGCCATTTAGTCAGGGTGACATTTGCCGGCCGGGCCCCCATCTGCCCGGGCCCCCCACGGGCCTGGCTTGTGGCAACCTTAAATAAAAACCGAACCAAAATCAGATCAAAACTCGCCCGAGTTTTGATTCAGTTTAATCCCGATAACCTGGGTTTCGTTGTCCTAATCCAGGTGGCCCGGGCTTGACGTCAGCCACCCGGACCCTTCCGGCCCAGTCCGACTCTGGCTAGATGCACTAAGCGAGTATTGAACCCGCTCCCACTAGCGCAGCAGTCGAACACACTACCGTCCTAGACAACTCTTGAGATACCTACATAACCACTGATGGATTAAAAAGCGTTCTAAACTCAGACCACTTCTTTATCTATCCCGCTTCTTGTATAAGTAAAAAACCAGAACCATATTTGCCTGCAATAGAAACATTAGCTAGGTACATAAAAAAAACAAAGCGACATTTGAACGTTTTCCAAGTTGATCTTGGTCATGTCAATAACAAAAACTTTCGCTTGTCAATAATTCCAAACACTGTGAGAACTAAAACCGGTAACGCTGCAACAACCGGTAAATAACCTCTGCTTACTACACTAAATCCAGAGAGATATCACAATGACATCTATTTTGACTTAGCATAAGTAATCTGTGGACATTATGTAAGTCAATAAGAATCTCATTAAACAAACGATCAAATGTTTATTAATTTCCTTTACCTAATCCATCGAAATATTATGTTTTTCTAATAACATATCACATTTTATAGAAGCGTTAACTTAGCTGTATGTTTTTGGCGGTACATAATTTGTTTAATTTACCGCTAAAAATATCGATATCGATGACAGATTCAATAATCGATTGTATGAATGTCTCGAGTAGGTAACGTTTCATTGTAGAATGAGGGTTACTCGATACAAGCTAACAATAGCTAATTGTACTAACACGTTGTTCTAAAAACAACAATTTTACCGTACCTTTTAATAGACGATGTTAGGTATTTCAGGCTATTTCGTAATCCAAATTATATATAGAACACTCTATAGCTTGTAGTGATGTTATGTAGGTTGCAATAATAATAATATACGTAGGTAGGTACTTCCTTCTGGGCACTAAGCAATATAAGTGACGAAAATTAAATAGGTAGTCATCCACTTGTACTTATTGCTAGAGTAATTTGACAGGACAAGTTTGTGACTAATGGGTATCGGTCAAGGGGTCAGGCCTCAGGGCATAGAAGTCATTATAATATAACACATTGTGTGGTCAGGGTTAGGTCTGGGGCCTTACTATGAGCTCTTAAAGCGAATCAAATGCGATACAATTCAACTTAGGGAGAAAAATGGCACTATACACGGTGCATAGCTCAATTTATTTCCCTGAGTCGAACTGCATCGCATTTAAATTGCTATTAGGAGCTCAAAGTATGGTGCCAGGTCAGACCACGAAGTAGAGACCTACACAAAAAAAATATCAGTTAAAAATCGAACAAACTAAAACCATATTTTTGAATTGGTATCTACAGTCGCCCCCACAAGTTGCTTTACAAGTTCACGTTTCCCAGCTTAACCGCACAATGCCGTGTCTGTTGAACTCGTAATATAAACTATTCCATTAGTATCAGATAAACGTCCAAGTCGGGTTTTATCGTGTATTCTGAACGTGGCTACATCTACTCCACACACAATCACACAACCAAAACATTCGTAGAAAGTGTTCGACATAAGATCTCACGTGAATGTTTGCACCTACCTATAAGACACGTTTTAGTTAACACGTGTGTCGCCAACAATGTGTGTGTTTTATTATGTACAGGTGGAAATTAACAAGTTTTCTTTTACTTTCTCAGAGTGCGAGAGTTGAGGGAAAAGTTCTTTGCGTTTGCCGTATTGGGCATGATAAATTTTCTATACTTTCTTGGTCAATGAATGTATTTACTCACCGTTGTATCCCATTTGTAGTTGTACCATTTATTTTTGCCGTAGAACCTTCAATAGGATGAGGATATTTTTGCCCTCAGACTACAAGAATTTGCTGTAGTGACATTGGTGGTTCTATGGCAGAAAATATTGCCGTGGTACCATCAGTAGGTACCATAAAACCATAATTATGAATGCTACCTACCTACTACGATATAAAGACGATTTAAAGGAACCTAAAATCGTACGTATGAAATAAAAATACGAGTAAATAACTAAGCAATTTTATATTTTTGTTAAATTTGCAAATTTCTAAACACATTTTAAACAAAAATAAAGGAATCTAGGTAATCTTAATTGTAATTTTTTATTCTAACGAATAAAAAATCATATTATATAACCAAGGATTCTAGATTCACCTGCTGTTTTTGACTTTGTAAAATAATGTTACAAATACCTGCAATAAAATTACGTTAAAAAATTCAAAGCTCGTCGAATAATGTACCCGCTTCCAGTTTCTTCACTGCTATTTGTTCTTCCCTTGCTATTTTAGCTTTCAAAAGCGCCAATTCCTTATCACGGATAATTTTTAGCTTTGCCTGTTCTTCACGATATGCCCTTTCTTGTATTCCATAAATACCCTTTTTAGATAACCCGTAAAAGAATCCTGCAACCAATAAAGCGTAACGCAATCCCCTTATTAAGGGGGACACGGGATAGGGTTTTCCAAAAGCTCTCGGCATTACATCGGTCCACTTAATAATAAAATATTCAGAATTTTCTATTGACGGCAAAGGTCAAAGTCAACTTCTACTTTTGATAGTAGCTATGGGGGGCCAATGTCATGTGTCAGAAACACAAATTGTCAAAGGGTAATCATAGAGCCAAAACGAGCCAAAAGGAATGTAAAGAGAGCAAAAAATTCCATACCCATAAGGTCACAGTCAAAAAGTCTTCTAATATCCATAGTTCATAAAATACCAAGAAGGTTTTTCATCTGATCGTGGTAGCTAAAGGAATATAATCATTCTAGATTGCATTGGAAGCTCTCACCTCGGCGTCAGCATTCAACATCTGATCTAAAAGTCAGTGCAGAGGTACCTAACCTTGGGCTCCGAACATTAGACAGTATAACACTATTTATTTATTATTTTTTTACTTTGAAGTTTTGAAGTACCGTTACCCTAATATTAGGTCCATTCTCTACAGAATCCGTACTAATATTATAAATGCGAAAGTAACTCTCTCTGTCTGACTGTCTGTCTGTCTGTCTGTTACGCTTTCACGCCTGAACCGCTGAACCGATTTTGATTAAATTTGGTATAGGAGTAGATTAGACCTCGAAAGTGAACATAGGCTATGTTTGGTCGCGATAACCAACATCCACGCGGGCAGCCGCGGGCAACAGCTAGTAAACTATATTTTTCAACCTTAATATCGGCGAAGTACTTCTTTTATAAATTATAACAATTGAGGCGAAATTCAGCAGATTTCAGTGAGACATCCCTACCGAGTACTAGGTCAAGTGCGAATAGCAACGAATTATTATTTATTTTTCGTGGGAATAACATTTGTATCGGTAGGAAGGCCAGTGGCCGAGTGGATGGCTAAGAATACCGCTTGTCTCTGGTGTGGCGACCACCAATTATAGCGGACTGGCGATACGCCAGCGGTCGTCACCGCCGCGTGGTGAACAGGAACAAACGTTTATCGATTGAGATCGATCAGTGCCATCTCCCAGTGTCGGACTGGCCATATAGGGGTCGTTCTTATAATACATTGACCTTTTTAAACCCTCTTGCTCTACCAACTCTACCTCTTGTCTATTAATCTTATTATTATGCAATTAAAAGTACCTGCTTATGTATGCAGGTACTTTTAATTGCTATTAATAGGTATATATTTTCAATAGCCAGTTATAATATTCAAGAAATCAATAATAAGTATTTATAACCACGAAATTCATAAATATTTCTGTAGAAAAAAATTACTAAATTGACGAACTGGGGATGAAACGTTTCCTTAGACCGTACACAGTAAACAAAACCAAAATCAGACATGACATTCTATCTTTAACTATGTAGAGTAATTGTAGAGCCATCGGCAACGGCTCAATTCGACCCTGTTTATTAAGTGCGGTCCGTTTTATCAAGAAACGAGATACTTATGTTATAAGGAACAGTTCCTTATAACATAAGTATCTATCACTCGTTTGTACCGACTATTACCCAATATAACTACCTGCATTACAGGAAATTTCCTATACTTTTTACAGTCTTTAGACAATTATTAAACAATGAGTCATGCCACTATGCTGGGTTTGTCAGTAGCCCTGTTGTAGGTATGCCATGGGACGGCAAATTTCATGTATTTATAGTGAAATATTTCATATTATTATACACGTTACTTATATGATATACCAATATGGGATATTGGATTATGGTGATGATGATGGACCATTATTTATTATCATACATAATCATCATCCAAGCACCAATTCCGGTTGCATTTAAAGTTAAGGTAAGTACTTAGCTATTCGTCTATAATTTGGTTTACTTGACTTTGGGAGTCTACCGTCTGTGCCCTAAATAATATTTATTTATCTAATCTATAATCCCAAAAAGAAATCATGTGCCAGCTTATTATGGTTCAATAGGAGGTATTATACCAGCTTGTAGATCGAAATATCTACTTCGAAGTTATGATATCCGGAAAGCTTCCGAAAAGCAGGGCATCATGAAGTTACGAGTGAATAGGTTCCTTCTAGACACGTGATTCATCGCAGACCACCTCGTCACTTGCCATCGGGTGAGATAAAGGTCAAACGGAAGCCTATAGGTAGGTACATAAATTAAAAAAGAATAGTACTTAACTATGACTATTACGTAGAACTAAAATATTTAGCAGGCGAAATGTAGAGACGCATATCTAATTCGCATCTACCTACCGATATAGAGGTTTATGTTATCATACTTATTATATATGCAAATGGGTAAAGTTACCATCTAATTAGACCATCACATTATATTGATGCACGATATTACTTACATAATGCTAGCGGAAGTCTAAGAGGAGTTACTGACGAGATTGGCTACATCTTGAAGCGTGTTTCAATCATCATATGTTACAAGTTGCCAACGATTATGGGCAGATATCACCGAGGAATGTAAATTGCTATGCCGTCGAATTTAACTGCGGTACTTTGAAGTGACATTTCTGACGGGAAACTCGGGATTATTCAAAGCTCGCCTTTATACATTATGTCTGTATACGAGTATATCTGTATATTATATTACTGTATTTTATGGTGTACAATAAATAATTAAGGATTAAGAAGAGTACTATCAAGTGCCGACCACTTTTACAAAATGAAGGGCTCTATAAAATAATGAATGGGTATTACGGTCACCTTACCTCACATGCAAGGGGTCTTGCTGAGGGGCTGGCCTGGGGTGTGCGTTGTTTAGCTAATTGTTTTACAGAGTTTCGTTTCATAGAATATTCAATACACAGAATACTTACTTTGAAGATTTTTAAATCATTGAGTTTTGTTTCACATAAAATTTAATCTTAGAATAATCATATCATAGAATAACAATTCAAATATTCTTTTCTTATTAGATTGTTTCATGTTCGTTAAAAAATAATTCTACTGTTTGATAAGTTTATTAAACAAAAAATGTGAATAAAAATTGTTTAAATTGTGTTTCTGTGAAATATTTTTAATTCTAGTAAATAAAAATACAAGGACCAAATATTATTATGAAACATTTTCTGGGAAACAAAATTCTATGAAATTTCCGTCTGCGAAACAAGGGGCTCCCGGTTGGCCTTTTAATTGAAGGATGATACTTTGGCACATGCTTTCCTCTTGGGGTATGGGGCTCCAGATAGCATTCACTCATTCTTAAGACTCATCCCACCCTATTTCAATTCAGACCGGGTTGGAATATTTCCCAGTTGTTTGCAAACCTAGACCAGCAGACTAGTAAAACAAGATACAACGCCAATATCTCTGGTGGGCTAAGATAGGCCACTGCTAAAAAGCAACCGAAACGTCGGGAAAAATTTAAATACAGAAATAACAAGTAGGTATAATAAATCGTGATGTAATTCGATAAAAATACTTTCATTGCAATATTACGTTTATATTCTCTGCATTAAAAGAAACTGTTTTTCCAACTATTTCTATCTGGTTGGCAGGGCGTTATGTTAAGGCGGCCAACCGTCCCGCGTTCGTTGGGAACGTCCCGCAATGACAGTTGTAAGTAGTCCCTCATTGCAATTTATCTATAATCCTATATAAATATATAAAATTGTCTTGACTAATTCATAACTTCAGGGCCTAAACAGCTGGAGTTATGAACTTGAAGTTTTGACAGTGTTTATATACTTACTTATTTTAATAATATATGTAGGTACCTTTTGTAAATATTCAGTAGGGAAGGATAGTCAATAGTACCACCCCAGATTTTTTTTTTTAATTGGCTACCATGTTATCTTTATCTATAACTTCTGTACGTGTGTTGACAGTCAACTGCTCCTAAACGAATGGACCGATTTGAATGAATTTGTTGTATGCGTTTGGGTGGCGCCCTGGATGGTTTAGATTGATAAATCAACCCGGCAGATGGCGCTGCAGTCGGGCAAAACAACGTCTGTTGGGTCCGCTTTTACGTACTTATATATATATTTGAAAATATCTCAATCGATAGTAATATAATATCTCGGTTCAGTGAGTAGGTAGAGAAAGACGTAATCACGATGCAAAATGGTTATCGGTAATATCGTACGCATCACTAGCAGATTCTTTCCACTTCCTGGGGCCTTACCACATAGCTTCATGCTTGCCACTTACCACGGCGCTCTTATTGAAATTCAAATGCGATACAGTTCAATTCAGAGAGAAACGTAGCTATGCACTTACAACAGTTACAACAAAACATAAGTAAGTAATTAATGCTACGAGCATTAGTTAGTTTGCTCGTAGCATTATAATATTTCAGTGTTGTACCGCACAACACTGAAATACCTTACTTATTATAATATAATGCTACGAGCAATATGAACTATATAATGTTCGTAGCATTAATTATTTTGTACTGGCGTAATTTTTTTATTTCCTAACCTCAGACTAAAGAATAGTCCTAACCCAAAATTGTGTGAAACCGAGAAAACAGGGTTTCAGGTTTGACCCATAAAATTTGCGTTATAACTAGTCTGTGATTATGACCTGTATCATCAGCAGGGCCTTGACCTTTCATCACCGAGGTGTTCCCCAGTCTAATTACCCTCTAAGCCGTTCCAAATTTGAACAATCACGTTATCCACCTCTCAAAACAGTTACGAAACCGTTATTGAATATGCAGCGTTGTATTGTAATTTATACAAACTATTTATTTTGATCAAATCGCATTTAGGGTCGAGGTCTGAAATCTCACGTTTAAAAATAGAAAGGTTATTGCTTTGTTATTGAAACATGCGTAGGCGCAACATACTGAGTCGCAGTCTACGTCATGTTGTTAAAATACCATTAAAGAAAAGAATCCTGTCTCGAGGTCTTAATTCGTTTTTTTACCTTCATGATTGGACCCTATCAAGATCTTCAGGGTTTAAGACAACCTCACCTGTAGACCAGTAGGTACATCTGGTGATTGATGGATGAGGTCCTAACTCAGTCTTTCCTTCGGGTTCAGATGGTAGTTGCCTTAGTAAAAGCCACAATAAACTTGCATGCAATGACATGTCGGCTTTTCCGGTAGTGACTCGCGTCTGAACTCTCAATGTTGATAGGAAAGCCTGCGGCAAAGTCCGTCCATTGCTTAGCAGACTGACTATAGCAGGTGTGAGATTGGCTTGGTCCTTAAGTAAGGCCCTCTACACACTCTAATCTATAAGTAGGTATATACATACTGAGGTAATTCTGCAATAGATTTATTTTCCGAATAACGTTATCACAACTTCGAAACAACCGTTATGCAGTAACGTAATCAACGTTGTTATTACCTCAATGTATATTACATAGGTTTTATTGCATCAATGACATTAGTATCTAGTATTTAGATTTATAATATAAGTTTATTGCAACAGTAGTCGGTAGATTTTTTTTTCTTGGAAGGTGCCTGTGGCACTGGACAATAACTCATTCTAAGAAATAAACGTTCTGAAACAATAGAGCAATTTTGAACTCTAAATTCATTGTGAGGAAACGGCTAACTACACTGCAATTAGCACTTTATTGTTTATAGCACTATATTCACACAATATTATGTATGGGACGTGTGAAGTAGGCATTATAAAATGAGAGAAACTTCTGCTCTACGTTATGTTACCTATTATAAATGATTTTTTGGAACGAATTTCAGATACACTAGGAATTATGTACAGACATACCCTACTGCTTAGCTTATTATCAAGCGAAGTGAAGTCATGATAAAGACGTGACTAGGATTAAAAAAACTGATTTAGAGATATAGGCCGATAAGTATTATAGATAGGACGATAACGCTGCCCAATAATCCTTTGTCAATCCCAAATGCGGTTAGTAGGGTAGCCAGAGCTTACAGCCCCCCACTTATCATTCAATCCCTTCCTCCAACCCCCCAAAATTCCTAACCTTCCCCCCTCCACAGTCGCAAGCGCGAGTGCGACACCCAAGCGCACGTCCATAGGTCACGGTGACCACTTTCCATCAAGTGGACCGTGTGCTTGTCTGCCACCCAAGTAGTATAAAAAAAAAATGCATCTAAAGCTTGTACTTTGAAGCGTCTTCCGTCATTCAGCAGGTCTATCGGTATGCAGGTGCTATTAGGGTTCCGAAGATCTTAAGAGATGCTATATACGCAGAAAAATGCCGACGCGACCGTACTAATTCGCAGATAATAGGAATATTTGAAGCCAAGTTTTTTTTAAATCTTCTACGAAATTCTACACAGTACTTTCTAGACCCAATATCTAAACCTTGTTATGGGTTCAAGAATGCGGATAAACATACTTGTATGCTTTGTTTGTAAATACATACATAAATTATATTGTATAATAGAAACACTCAGACTAACGCAAATAGACATAATTCATGCATACAAATATTTGCACTGAGCGGTAATCGAACCTGAGCCCCCTGTTGCCGTAGTCAACTCAACTAGTTAGTAACTTATATATATTGTAAGTTTAATTCTCTCATAATGAGTTTGATAGTTTTTATGGGCCCATTCAGTGCATTACTTAATCAATACACTTCACTTATAATTAGGTCATTCCGAAGTCCGAACCTCATCAAATAATGCAAGTACCGGTACGTGTACTATAATTACAGAGGTCATGAGTACAATTTATTAGTGGGATAGGCTTGCTATGGCAACTAGCCTGACGTAATCCTTCCATTATATAGTTGTGAATATATTTAGCGTACTCGTCACGATCCTATACTTAGTCGCAATGGTATATAATGTTTGTTTAAATAGGCGTGTACGAGAAGATACATTACAATGTTTAATTGTGCATCATTAAATATTAAATAGGTACAAACAGTTACAACTTATCACTCCCAAGGTCTATTTGACTGGCTTCAAATCTATTTTTTGTTTTATCAATCAGTATTCATTTACTGACTTGCAGTGCAGCTGCGGTTGGCTTTGGCTTGGGGTTCGAAGAACTTGGTTGGGCTCCAAAATATCCAGATACTTAGCTGTCTATGCATAAATATAATGATAATATTATTAACAACAATGTTTACTTTTAAGATGCGGTAAGCGTCTGGTGTCTTAACTTGACTGGACTCTTGATAAGAAACCGGTATTGAAACGAAACTACCGAATTTTTTTCTATTTTCTCCTTCCATTAATCCCTTCCCTTCCGAGTTCACTACACACTATCCGTCTCGTTCAAACTTATTTGAGTACCGCTTAACTTAATTATTTCTCGCTCTTTCTAACTTAAGTATTTTGCAGTTGGCCTTATTGTACCTACTGTAGTTAGCGTAGTGTTGTAGTGTTCGTGTAGTGTACAATTGTCATCGCGAGAGGGCGCTTGTTGTGTTGATTGCGTTTATCATTGTTACAAAAAGTTTTTATTTACAATTAAAATGTAAGAAAAATACTTAAATTCTTCAACCATAATATATTATTGTGAATATTGATAGTAAACAAAGTATATCATCACTAAATTGCGTTAAAATGTCATCAGACAATTAATTTGTGGGTGTGGTGAACGCCGAAAGTGTCTTGTCAAATATTGCTGTTTTATCAAACATTTTTAGTTTTATTTTCTTTCTTACGTAACTTTATCAATATTGCTCATAGTGGTCTGTGATTAGTGAAATTACCTTAGGCTGATAACCTCAACCAAATAGTGCGAACATCATTTAGTAATAGGTGGTGTTTTGGTGTTTATAGAAATCGTCATCTACAAAAACCACTACGATGACGACCCCAGCGAAGCTGTATGGACGGGAGCTGTCCACCTACGACGAGGTGGACGTAGACGAGCTTCTAGCCAAACTGTCGCAGGAAGAACTTACGATGCTGGCCAAGGAGGTTGATCCAGATGTGAGTAATCTTATTTCTTATCTACATAATTTCCATGTTGTGTTCTGGTCTGATACTTTAGTATAAAACAGTTCAGAAAAAAATAGGAGTAAATCTTATAGGAGCCTAACTTAAGGTGCTTGAAATGGGGTGATAACATATGACTGGCTAAGTCAAGGTTTATCTTATCTTCAAAAAAAAATCAAAAACAAACAATTTAAACTTAGCTTAATATAATAACATCTTATTCATAATTTATTTTTAGAGGTGTATCACAGAACAACTTCTAAAATGTTCAAATCAACTGTAGGATCAGTTTAATGCTACCCACTTTTGTAATCATCAGCCAATTGATTATGAAGGCCATATGAGGCATTGTACCTACATGATAATACTCTTAGCATTCACACAAATTACATGCCTTATTGTTAAACCATGAATTTTTACCTTGAAGTCTTATCTTACTGTTCTATTTACCTTGAAAAAATAAAGTTTTTTTTGTAACTAAATGCTATACTTACTTAGGTATGATTCCAACTTCCTTTTAAATTTAAAATTCTCACCTCTAGTTACCCCTGACTTAATATGTGAGAATGTCTGGCTAGGCCCATTGCGTTATGAATGCAAAATATCTAGGCAGTTGGTTTACTTTAAAAAAAATTTAACAAACTGTTAAGATCAATTTAAGTTTTTATAAGTTACATAATATTACAACATAACAATGTGTTACAATAAATATTATTTGAGATGTTGGTAAAAGATATGAAAATAGAAAAGAAAGAAAGAAAGAAAACTAACTTTATTTATGAACACAAAACATACACAGGTTTTTATAAGCAATTACAAAAAAATATATATATATACCTAATTGTGTTACAAATTCTAATTAAGTAGATAAATAAGATTAATAACTTGTGGACCATAAACCAAGGACAAAGGACCGGTTCTGAAATTAATTTAAAATTGTAAATTCAAATATTATTATTCTTCATGTTCATAATATGCATGCAAGGAAGCTTGACAAATAGATAATCTTTAAAACCATTATGATAATTTTTCATACAGTTTCATTGATATCCCTATTACTTAAAACTATTTTGTATATTGCTCGGCATACTAGAGTATAAACTTTTATTATTTATTATTATACTCTGATGTGATTTCACTGTGGTTATATAATAATGCAGATAAATAAATTAGCTATCAAAATGCAACTAAAAAAAAATCTAGTATTATACCTAGATGTAATAGTCTAATATATTATACAATAATATATTGTATTCATTTCCTTATTTTAGTTTCATAATCATAATAAGAAAAAGTTTCACATCTTTATTGTCTGTTACTGCTAATAATTATTAATTTTCTAATGTCTCTCATAATAATTTTTTGCTCTTTTGAAATAAATCATAACATTACATAGTTTTCCTAATCTATAAAAAGCTATATTATAGTTCTTGAATAAATTTACTGAAATGAGAAAATAATTGATTGAAAGGAAATTTATTGGAAACGGAAAAATTTAAAAAAGGTATTCAAATAAATATTAAAAGATATTCCAATTACTTACAGATCATATTAGGTAGTCGTAAATTGTATTGGAAGTGAGGATAATAATAAGTAAATAATGATGTCACATATCAAATAATTATGTGTGTAAGCTGACCTCATTCAGTTGATAAAAGACTTGCACCTATCCTTATTCTGCCGATTGCGGACATAAGTGTGGGTTATACTATCTATATTATACAGACATTGTATATGTAAAGGTGTATAAACCCCACCAAAACCCTTGGGGTCCAAACCAACCTCGCCTGCTAGCCGTTTCATCAGCTGATTACCGAATGCAAACTATTGTCTTAGGGGTTCAAATGGCTCCATGACAGCCATATAAGCCAAATCCGTTCAGATATAAGAAACCTATAGTAAATTCTTTCACATAGACAATTTTCTGTTACATTGCATATCTCAACTAGAGTTGGTTGACCTATCCTGTTGACCCCTATTGACACCATTGATCAAGTTTTAACTTTTATAAAGGTATCTGATTATCACAGCTAAATTATACTTGGTTAACTGATGTTATGGCTAATAATTTTTTTTTACACCACTATATATACATACACTACATAATACAATAATTGCCCAAATGATGGCAATGTGCCAGTCATCTTTTATGTGGGATCAGAAATAGGTATAATAGATTAAAGCTGGCTAAATGTGTGTGTATAATATGAGTAGTTGTATGTAGTATGATGTCTAGTCAAGTTCAATAATTGATAAGTTCTATGGAAACTTATATGAAATAATGAGGTATGATGTCACTCCTAATTAATGTCAATATGATTTTCAATTTCCATCAGTATTTATGGCAGGTGATTGGTCAAAAATCTATGAAATAGTACCAGAGCTCATCTTTATTTTTATTTTATATTTCTTCTTAATTATGAAAGTTGAAGAAGCGAAAGGAGTATGCCAAGATTGTAGCAAGTGTAAAGATGTTGTCTCTACCTACCCAAATGGGAAAAAGGCGCGATTTGTATGTATGTATGTATATTTCTTTATTTAAGAAACTCAGCTAAATAATTATTAAGTACAAGAAAGTAATTGACCTGTAATTTTTTACTATTGAATTAAAGTAAGTACTTAGTAGGTAACTGAAATTACTAATAATCTCCCTAACCCCTCCAGTTAAACTAAATTGCTGGTATTAGCAGTGAGTTGACATCAGTACTGTGGCCAGCGCTCAAACCTGAGACCTCTAGAACGAAAGACTGATTTGTTAACCACTAAGCTGCCAACACTTCAGACACAAAAGCCCCGTGTTTATTATTTTGATGTAGTATCACTCGATATTAAAAACCGATTATGTTATCATTGATAGGTGCAACTTACTATATCAAGTGCCCTTATCACATGATAAACTAGGTAACGCTAAAAATACAAATTATCGCTTTAGTTTCTATGTCATGTTGATAAATTAAATTAACAAGGGTGTATGCATAAGGAAGAACTTGAGGCAATATGTAAAATATGATGTGTGTTCAATACAATACTTAATATTGATAAACTCAAAAAAATCAGATGTAGCTGAACACTAACAAATTTAAGATCAATTAACTTAACCTCCGTCCTTAAAGAAGACCGCGGCCATAATAACCATCGTGTTGTGTTCCCGCCGGTAAGTAGGGTAACCAGAGCTCACTATACCCCTCCTCCCCCCACCCCTTCCTAGAATCTCCAACCCATCCTAGCCCTCACCCCTTCCCTTCAGGGTAGGCAGCGCGTGTGTGACACCTTTATTAGTGTTGCACATGTCTATAGGCCACGGTGACCGCTTCCCATCAGGTGAGCCGTGTGCTTGTCTACCACCTACCTGGTATAAAAAAAACTATAGGCACAGAATATATACCTAATAGTACTAACGCCATAGGCTTCTTACTTTGAAAGTTCATTAGCAAGGCGCCATCACGATATTGTATGCATATGCTCTAATAACTAAATTTTCATTTTCTAGGACAACTTCCTTCCACCATCACAACGCAACAACTACGATTGCGAGAAGGACCCCACGGGGCCCCTCAACCGCAAGAAGCTGATAGAACACATAAATAAACAAGCCCTAGAGACCCCCGACCGGCCGGAGGTGAAGCCCTTCGTGGCTGGCGTCATACGTGGGAAAAAGGTATGTCAATGTTTCTTTCTTTCTTTATATCCATCTTTTTTTCGTTCTATCTTTCAAATCGTGATATTATTAAACTACCTACTCATCCTTTTTCCAAGTCAGCTGAGGTCGGCTTATCTGTCTAACTACGTCAAAGTCAAAAATCATTTGTTCTGTATAGACCATTAAACGCGGCACTTACAAAACGTCAAAATTAAAAAAAATACTTATAACTAGTAAGTAAATAGACCACCGGTTCGAAACGCGGCCCAGACCTTAGGAGACTGTGGCAAGAAACTCAACGGGCTGTTTTTTGGCCGACCATTTTAGGCCTCCAACTACACGTAAGACTGCCGTACTCTCCAAAGCACAGAAGGGCTTAGATGTGTTAAGAATGACTGACTGGCTAACATTGCTTAACTTACTCTGTTGCCACTTAAGACCTTTAGCCGCACCCTCTTGTATATGGCGATGGCCAGTTCTTGCACCAGATACTATCCAGCGCGGGAGTATTTTCATGAAATAACCGATATTTTCCCCTGTTTCAGTGGATACCTCCCCCTGTCCCGGAGAAAGTCCGTGATGCCGACGAACAGATCTCAATCGACCTCGGAGACGAGTACGAGCAGGCGCTCACTGACGCTTCACAGGAGGAAATCATTGACTTGGCTGGTATGAACCTATACCCATCAATTTTTTATCTTGTAGAGCAAGAACGGTTGCTTGTATGAAAGTTTCGTGAGGTGAAAAGGAGTGGCGAATTATTGTCTATCTGAGGGCCAATTCTTTTAATAAAAATATGTTCGAAATTAAATCTCGGTCTAGTTTAGTTTCGATCTCATGTCGTTCTCCAAAAGAATACCTTTAAAGGTACCTTTTTCACCTTTGCTTCATTGGCCATCGGTACTTCGACAAAAGTGACCAGCCCATTGCCACTTACGAGTATTCACAAAACTGATTAACTGCAAGTCACTAATACAGGGCAATTCTCGTAATCTTGTACCATCACAGAACTATCATCAGTTCAAGTTTTTTAATTAGCTTAACTAACCAGACGTTTATATATAGAGCCACTTTCTTTATTATAAGACTACATACAACCACGCCGAATGTGGCTGGTCGCAAGTGCGGCCTAATAAAGTAAAGATTCATTTAAAAGTAGAACATATAAAATCTAGAACATTCTAAAAAAAACAATGCAATTATAACCGGATCACATTCAAAAGTTATATAAAAGTCATGCTCGAGAATTACGAGTTTTCCTATCTACCCATTGGCACACATCTAATAAACTAGAAATCTGAATATTTCTCTAAATGACACGGTTATTTCCGATGCATGTCGTGTACATACATGATTCCTTATTATTTACGAGGGCTTATGTAGATTGGGAAGATGAAACGTTCTTTGTAATGACTGTCACATCACAAGATTTTGGCCTATCGCCAGTCCACAACACTGTGCGATCATTGCAGCTCTTACATTAAAAAATATTACAAATAATTCAACGTCACGTAATACCGTTATTTGACAATTTTCAAATCTTTCTCTTTTTTACATGCATAACGGCTGTTGCTTGCGCCTGTGAGAGTGAAATTATGATTCCATTCTCACGTCTTACAGGAACCGTTTCCTGAAATAAATAGTAGCATAAGTGCTACTTAGATAGAGATTTTATAAGAGGGTAGGACATGTCGGTATCTCCCGTCCGAATTGAGCAGTCCGACTGGGGTAGTACCTCCGCCCTACAGAACACCGCGGCCATAATAACCATCGTGTTATGTTCCCGGCGGTAAGTAGGGAAGCGAGAGCCCTCAATTTTATTCCACCTGAAATCTCCACGGGTACCGCATCACCGGGCTAGAGATGAAAGTAGCTATATTCTAGGCAAGCGTGATTCATCGTAGACCACATCGTCACTTACCATCTAGTGAGATTGAGGTCAAACGTAAGCCTATCATGAATAAAAAAAAATACGGAATCGAACCGACTAAAACCACATGTAGAATACCGGGCCCTTGCTCTCCTTCGTTGAAAAATGCGGAGGAACACGACGCGCTACCGTCTCGAGCTTGCTTCTACTAGGGTTAAGGGTAGCCCCCCACCTAGGGTTGCCCGATCTGAATCGATCTTTTAGAAGATCGATTCACAGGCAATACGATCTGTCGATTTTTGAATCGATTCAACAGGATACGATCTTTGCTCAGATCGAATCGTATGCTTTGAGGATCGTAGGAAAAAATCGTATCATTCAAAAACGAAAATAATACACATTACATTGTATTTGTTTAAAATCTTTGATAACACTCTCATTTTAGCGGGTACAACAAAGTAACATCTATTTGTTGATATAGTCTTGAGTTACGTACCTGAGTAAAACTGCCGTGAGTATGAAATATGAAATGACAATAATATGAAGGTAGTATAAAAATTTGTTTATTTTATCCGCCGTTTATTTTATACCGCCGCAAGATCATTAGCTGGCAACACCTTGACAGATAGCCGTAATAGGTTAGATCCATGAAGCTATAGATAAACATGGAGGCCTCACTTCCAATACCTACTTGAAGCCTGTATTTACTATCTTGCTCTCTGTGGGCGACTTCTCTTTCTAAGTATGATAACCTTCTAAGCAAGAAATCACCATTTAAACAAGTTTAAACACTTACGCGTGGAATTTTATATCACATCCTTGACGCCACGTACTACCGCAACCACGCACTATACAATTTTGCACCATTTTTTGAGTTTATACTTATAATTAACTTTAAATATGTTAAAAACCAAAACAATAATAGTAACATTGAAGAAGATAGTAACATTGTACAAATACACGAAAGAGAAGTTGTTCCACAGATAGTGAGATAGAGACATGTAGGTATTTGGATCAAGCTGTTCTTCCCGGTTTGGCCTCCATGTTTATCTATAGCTTCATGGTTAGATCCAACTCGATTGTCGAAATTGTTGTTTTTGAAATTGGAACTTATAAAAAAAAGTTGTTGTCTTTCTGAAACACTAAATATATAACTTTACATGCACTGGTACTGTCTTTTTCTTAAATTATGATACGATCTTCGAAGATCGAAGAAAATCGATTCAAAGCAATACGATTCAGATCGTAGATCGATTCACGGGGTTACGATCCATTACGATTCAAAAGATCGATTCAAAGTGAAAGATCGGGCATCCCTACCCCCACCCTTCACCTCCAGATGGAGATCGCTTAACATTCTCAGAGGACCAGTGCGCCCTCTGCGGAATGCAAGCAGCGGAAACTCAAAAACAATTTACATGGAATTAAGACGACAACTGATAAATGTTGGCGAATATAACGATTCACCTCTGCCTTATACCATTAAAGATACACTAGCGTGAGCATATATAGAAAGTACAAAAGAACTGCGTAATAAAGTCGTATATGTTATATTAATCGGGCTATCATTTTAATAACAATTTGTCATCGAGTGCGCGTACTCGTTGCGATATGCGCTATTGGCCGGGTGTCATGGCGGGCTTATCTCGAGTGCCAAGCTTTCGTATCGCTAGCGTGATTATATATCATAGGTTGATTATATTTGTGCCGCTATCGAGCACCTAGAACAATGAAAAACTTTATCCTAGAAACCTAGCTCTAATCGGGCTCCGCCCGCGTGGTCGTCGGTTTTCGCGTTTTTTCACTATATCTACGGTTCTAAGCAACCGATTGTGATCAAATAACATATATAAACTCACGCCTATATCCCCGAAGTGGTAGGCAGAGGTGCTAGCACCTACATTTCGCCAGTTTATGTTTAGGTCCCAATGTATGGCGGTGGCGAGCCTTTTGCCATTAACCGGGCATTTATAAACCTGCGATCAAATTTGCGTAAGATTTTTAAGTCTGACCAAGACCTTTCAAACAAAAAAACTGGTCTGTCTTCGAATTGGAAGTGTTGTGGGTTCACCTCGGTGCAGCCCTATACACCCCTTCTATATTATAAAAATGCCGCTATATAACTGTTAGCTTATGCTCTGCTGATAATGGATATGCGGTGCAGTTCCCATGCATCTTTCTTTACACAGTATCTTCCGGGTGTGGGCTGGAACCTCCACGAGGTGCACCCGGGCAACGAAGGCGAGCAGCGCCTCCCACTCTTATTAGCAGAGGGCTGCTCTGAGGCTCTCCACGTGTCTCTCTGATTAGCAGAGGGCACTGCGGGGAGCAGGCGTAGGGGCTTTCGGTGTTCTGGTTCACCGTGCGCAATACGGGGTTGACAGGACGCCCGCCTGTCGCCCCTACAGCACACCGTCAGTGAAGCGGCGCAATGCTTCCCCCACGCCTCCTTTGTGGGGGAGGGGCGTCGAGGGAGCCATCTTAAAGTAGTATCTTGTATGCATGAATGTATGTTTGTCACTCACCTCACAGTCTTGACATGAGTTAACATTTTACTCTTACGAAAATTTATATGTGAATTGTACGTGTAATTGCAGCTATCCTCGGCTTCCATTCGATGATGAACCAGGACCAGTACCACGCGTCGTTACTGAACAAGGGCCAGCCCGTAGGCCTCGGCTGGGACGGCATCACTAAAGCTACTAAACCTAAGGTAAGCTGATCTACTACTACTCGTATATCTCGTAATCCAGGGTAAGATATAGTTGAAAGCCACAGAAATATTATCTAGATAGAATAGGCAAGTAGGCGTGGCACCCGTGCCAGATGGGTGCAATATATTGCATGCTTTCCTAATCACGCTCTCATTAAAGCGACCGCTTCCGCGTTCAGCACATAAAAATAGTAATTCAATATCCATTGCAGATATGAGTATCGATAATCTCTTGTGTGTCTCCTCACTATATTTCCCGTCATAGCACGAAAATGACGTCACATTGTGGGTGTGGCTTGTCGAAATGTGACACGCGTGAAATGTATGCGAATAAGCGGTCATCGTGGCCTATGGACGTATGCAACAGCGAGAGCGTCACCCACGCGCTGCGACCCTGAAGGGAAAGGGCGGGGGTAGAAAAGGGAGGCAAGGCTAGGAAGGGGTGGGGGGAGGACGAGTACAATGAGCTCTGGCTACCCTACTTACCGACGGGAACACAACACGATGGTTATTATGGCCGCGGTGTTCTGTAGCACGGAGGTACTACCCCAGTCGGACAGCTCATTTCGGACGGGAGATACCGTCGTATCCAACCTCCTCTTCAACTTTCTTAATAGTTTTCATGCATGCACGTTGGCCAAGATCGTAGCAAGTGGAAAGATGTTTTCTCTGCCTACTCCAATGGGAAACAGGCGAGATTTTATCTATGTTTCTGTCATACTTATATCTTTTTTACTGTCATAACCATGTAATATGTTTGTATGTTTGTATATTGCAGGTGTACCCAATGGACCCTCCAAACGACACGGACCCCGACGACACTATCAAGCGAGTAAAGAACAATGACCAGAAGCTGACTGATCTCAATTGGAATAATATTAAGGTATTCACTTTTTATAGTTTTTTTTAATGTCGGTCACGACAATATGACTTCACCTCGCCTGATGGTAAGCTAAAGGTCTCTGGAAGGCTGCCACCTAAGTAGTGTAAAAAAGGCTTGTTCCCGCCTTTTTTTCACACTACTTAGGTGGCAGACAAGCACACGGCCCACCTGATGGGAAGCGGTCACCGTGGCCTTTGGATGTGTGCAACACTAAGGGTATCACACACGCGCTGCCTACCCTGAAGGGAAAGGGAAAGGGAGCTCTGGCTACCCTATTTACCGGCGGGAACACAACACGATGGTTATGGGCCTAAAAGCCTAAAAGTAAATGTTCAAAGATCTCAAAAAGCTATTACAAAAATACTATCACCTAATTTTTACCTGTTTTATCCTGTTTACAGAATATTAGCGACGAGAAGTTTGAGAAACTCTTCGAGGCGGTAAAGAGCAACACTTCACTGGAAGTACTGTCTCTGGTTAACGTGGGGCTAAACGACCGCACGGCGGCGCTCCTTGCTGACGCACTTCGCGTCAACTCGGCGCTTCGGGTGGTCAACGTGGAGACCAACTTCATTAGCCCCGGCGGCGTACTGGCGCTTGTTAGAGCGCTGCTCGACACCAACACCGTTGAGGAGTTCCGCGCCTCCAATCAGGTAACGTTTGTTTATAATATTGAGACTTTTTAGCCCCGCATGTCACCGCTAAATTGACATAATGCTGCTAATTCAGTTGTTACGTCTCTAAACTTAAAATTCTTTAAAATCTGTTTATTTCATTATCAGATAGAAAAGGACAGATTATTTTATTTAAGTTAAGACCTGTCAAATCAAGACAGTGCCTTGTTGGTGCGTAGTAAGTTAAGTCGCATGTTCGTAGATGTCGACTAAAATTGAAGTGTACTGTCAAGGCGTAGACTTAATTTGACAGGTGTTCACTAAAATAAATAATCTGTCCTTTTCTATCTGATAGTGAAAGAAATAGATGCAATTAGAAAATTTTAGAGAATTTTAAGTTTAGAGATGTAACAACAGGATTAGCAGCAATTTTTGTTAGTCGTGATTCGTTGTAGCCAGCATTTTTCTTACCCTCGTGTGGCTTATATCAGTTTCTACAGGAAGGACTGAAGTCTGCTCCCCCCGCCCTCCATCCAATTCTGAGGGGAAAGCCTGCGGTTAGAGTTGTTAATCATGTGCACCGAAGGTCTCTGTATCAAATTTCAACCGGACCACCAAACCGGACAAACATATTATTTGGATGTATAATGGATGATGAGTTATAATGTTAAACCATACTTCACTTCAGAGATTCAGGATAGGTAGTGACGTAGTAGTAGTATCGTAGTAGTTCAAGTTGCTGTCGCTAGATGGCGCTTATTACAAAGTACATGAAACTTGAAACACATACAATGTTATCAACTGGTTAATTATTGGTTTAGCGATCGCAAGTCCTGGGCAATAAGATCGAGATGGAGATCACGCAGCTGGTGGAGCAGAACCCCACGCTGTTGCGGCTGGGCCTGCACCTGGAGTACAGCGACGCGCGCCACCGCGTCGCCTCGCACCTGCAGAGGAACATCGATAGAAGTGAGTCCCCCCCCCACCCACCCTCCGTACTGAACCGCACAGCTGTGCGTGGGTCACAACCTCCGCGCGGTACACCCTGCGGCATTCTCTGATACTCCCCCAGCGTCAGACTGGAGCCACGGGCCTGGTTTGCGGCAACCTTAAAGGAAAACCGAACCCGAACCGGTCCCGGGCTTATAGTTTGCCACCCGGGACCTACTGACCCGGGTAGCGAACTATAAGCTGGAGTGGCCGGTGGAACTGGAGTGGAGGCGAATGGGTAGTTAACCCCCAGAAAGGAACCTTCACGCGGTTACTTCACTCTGGGCATTCAATAGCGATGTTTCCATCCCCCGCCCTCCCCTGCCTTGAGTGGGGGACAGGGGGTACTTAACCCTCAGAAGCATAAAAACATCCAAAGTCAACCAAGATGCGATTGTCTTGTTGGATACCTGTACCCAGCTCAATTACCGGGGTGTAAGGTTATCCGAGACGGCGGCGTGCAGTTTTAGTCGGTCCAAGTCTGGTATACCCACCTCCGATAGCCGGCGGGGATGGTATCCATGGGTATATGCAATAAGGTCAGTCTTTTATTCTCGGAGTGCACGTTAATCCGTTGTGGAGGTCTAATGGCAGTCGCTTCACGGAAAGCCGACCCCAATGAGTTGGTAAAAGACTCCTGGGACTTCCTGAATGTCACTACTCGGTGTGCTAGTGGGTCACTACTATGGATCCTGGTGTACAAGCTACAGTAGGGGGCTGTGAGCCGTTAAAAAAAAATGATGGGATTCGTCCCATTCATTATTTAATACTACTTTTTCTCATTACTGTAGAATATAATTACGATTATATTTATAATGATAAACGTTCAACATACAACTAAATCATAATGAAGACGTTTTTGCGTTTGCAGTATGTATCCAGTTAAACACACACACACACACACACACACACACACACACACACACACACACACACACACACACACACACACACACACACACACACACATATATATATACACACATTGACGAAAAGCTACACACTGTCACATCAGTTACTTATAAGACACATTTCACGCACTGTACAGTAAAGTACTGTAATGTACACTGCTAATATGACACTGCACTCTACTTATATGACACATACTACAAATACAAAAACACTACACACTGTATACTACTACAGACGCAAAAACGGCTTCTGGGTGCTTTATCCTTACTTTAAGATAGTTGCTATACAAACTATATTCTATATCACAATATCGGCCATTTTGAATAACTATGAAGTGCATAAGTTTTATTACAGGTTATTCATGCATATTTCACATAAATGCCATTTCTAAATCTCATTATTTATTGCATTGAAATTTCAAACTTAACCTCACATATATAAAGCTCGAAATTGAACTGATTGAAGTCATATTTCAAATACCAAAATCAAATGTATTCACATCTTACTATTGTCCATCGATTTCATACGACACTACGTATTCAAAGCGAGTTCAAATACTAGAAATATAAAAATACAAGGCAAGGTAGAACAGTCCCTATGACACTATTTTTAAAGTAGTTAGACGTTACATTTTATCTCCTTTCAGGGTGGTGGTCCAACTACTTTGTCCAATCAGTTGGACCACGGGCCTCCAATAGAGGTGGTGGTCCAACAAAAAAAATAGTTGGACTATGGTACCTTATCTTCAGCAAATTACAGTTTAGTTTTTATATATTACAACACAAAATATTGTTTGAAAATATGCACCAAATAAATCTTAATGTACATAAAATTGGGTATAATCGCCATTTTTGTCACATAGTCTCGTCTTCATCTTATTCGTTTATGGTTATAGCCAACGATAATAGTATTATATCGATATTAAATTTAAAATTA
Source organism: Lithosia quadra (assembly GCA_963576445.1). Taxonomy (NCBI): domain Eukaryota; kingdom Metazoa; phylum Arthropoda; class Insecta; order Lepidoptera; family Erebidae; genus Lithosia; species Lithosia quadra. The sequence continues at coordinate 13,872,132 of OY754881.1, forward strand.
TTGTGTACACACGAAAAAATCACAAATCTAAACTTCTCCATCTTTTTTTACATTTTCGAATTAACTACTGAAGAAAATGAGATGTTTGGATATCGCAATCTATCATTTGATCTCGCCGATAACTAAGACATTCGCACCTAACAGCACTCATTACGGCACAGATGGCGGGCACCGCTTCGCCTCCCGACGTCGCTCGCGCGCTCTATAGTAAACATTCATATCGAATTATATCCCGGAGTATAGTCCTGGAACATGTGTTGTGGTGTATTCACTTCAAGATATAAAATTAATACAGAATAACTTGATTTAAAATACTAATATTTAAAAAAAAATTAGACCGAGTGGTTAAAAATCAAATCACCACCAAGGCAGTGATATGAACTGTGGCCCAGCCCTTCATAGAATAGGAAGGCCATACCCAAATTATTGGACTAGTCCTGGACAGAACCGATCTATAAAAAAAATGGAATGTAGCTTTTATAAAATAAAATAAATATTGCACCTGATGGGGCACTAAAATAGTGCCCTTTTAGAACATTATTTTATCTTCGGGTGCTAATAAAAAACATCACCCTTAACCCATCTGCATAACATAAGTTTCTTGTGTGTTTTAAGGTCTTAATGTGTCCAAAAAATATTATAACAACTAGCTGTTGCCCGCGGCTCCGCCCGCGTGGATGTCGAAATCCGTTTCAAAAACTATCCTATCTCTCAAGTTGGATCGAACTGCACATGGTGTGCGAATTTTATTATAATCGGTTAAGTGGTTTAGGAGTCCATTGAGGACAAACATTGTGACACGAGATTTATATATATTAAGATTAGGGATGTACAATCTATTTAAACTATGTTAAGATAAAACGACAGTAAATAATAACAAAATGTAGTCAATACACCACAACTCGTAACATCTCCACTTATGCAGTTATGACGCATTTTGTTAGTAGAACATCCTCGCTTGTATTAACTCAGGAAAATCACCAAACTACTTGAGCTCACCGAAGAAACCACACTCAGAATATGCTTGTGTCTAATGCGAGTCAGCATTACAGCTATTGCTAAATTACAACACGCTAATAAACTCATTCAAGCGCTTGAACAGCTGGTTTGACTGATATTATATAGACGCACTAGATAAAATATATAATGGATAGTATTATCATTTAATTGGGACATTCATTCTATTTTTAAAATTAAATTTATTGTACAAAAGCTTACCACATTCAATACTAATTGGAAATAAATTAGACCCGTGTAAATAAACAGAACACAAAATTTAATACCGACTAAAACTTAACTATCTAAGGTCCGTCACTCGGGCAATATCGATTACCCATTAGACACAAGCTAACATCGATATATCAAATCGATATTCATGATCAGATTGCCGAGTTCAAAAGAGAGCTAGTGCGTCCCTGAGCTTGCGGCTACCGCGGGGCCGCCCGCCCGCCATTGGTCTCGACAATTCCTTCTTCAACCTCACCCCGCCCAGCGTCGAAGCTGTCACCCCCACGAAAGAAGAGACCAAACCAGTACTCACAGAATCTGTAGAGGCGTCTGTTGCAATTAACGCCACAGAGAAACCAGATAATGTATCGAGTACGGCAGAATCGATTGTCGAAACACCCAGCACAGTTACAGAATCATCGATAACAAATGAAATATCAGAGATAAAAACAGAAGAACCCATATCTACCGATACAGAAAAACCGGTGCCAACCGATACAGAAATACCGGTGTCAACCGATACAGAAAAACCGGTTATTACCGAAAAATCTGAGGAAAGGTTAATACCCGTCAAAGTTGAAAGCGAAGAGAGCGATTCTGTTAGTAATGAATTAGCAAATGAACGGCCAGAGGAGAGATTCGTCAAGGCGGCACCGCTGGACATAAATCCCAACCCGCACTCGTGAGTAATTGCGTATTGCAACTCACACATTCACGCGTGCCCCCAATTGTGTTAGTAGAGGTTTACACCAACATTAAAATGTGAATTCGAACAATATATACCATATAATGTTATGTTAAATGATGGTGCGGAAGGGAGGAACTATAACATGTCTGCAATACATAAATTTGCCTGGCGTAGAGGTCTACGAACGACTGTGTTTTTTGACAACGTACTGAATTTTATGTAGCAGATATAATCCTTTTTTCCGTACTGTGAAACTGTTTATTCAGTATTACCATATTAGATAATATTAATTTTGGTAGATTTTTTTAGGTAGGTTTAATATTTATATGGCAACAAATTGTTCAAATTCACATACTAGGAAACTAAGACTCCACATGTGTGTACACTAGTTCAGAGTATATGTTTGTCATTACAGTACGGAAAGACCTTACGCTGCGGCTTCAATTCAGATTCTTTAACAACCTGCCGAAGGGGGCGCGTAGCCAATAGCACGGAGGTCAGGCCCAACAGTGCATTGTTAAGCACGGCAGAATAACAAACTACGCTTATGTTACAGCTTATTTAAAATGCCGGCTGAGTGTTCACTTTCACACAATGCAATAGTGCAGTTTTATTTTAGAAGAAATCTTGTCATACTAAATTTAAATTCTCAGAAATAATCCTATAGGAAATGGGCTATAGTATATCAAAAGTTGAATTTGTAGTTAAATTTCAACTTTAATTTCCAATTAAAGTACATTAGTGATAAATAAGAATATATCTTTAACTCCTAAAGATATATATTTGATACATTCAGATACATTTTCGGTACATAAGACTGCACACCAAGTATCTATTTAGTTGAATATGGTGTTACTGTCGTCGCTAGGCGATATCAACGCCATATCTCTTATAGTCTTAACATTTTGTTACTCTATAACTTTAAACAGATCTACATTAATTCTCTTACAAACTCTCCATTAAAATATGATTTAAAATAAAACTAACATATTTTGATGTGTTCTCTATTATATATTTAATAAGATTAACAATTTAATTTCTAGCAGAGAGGGGAACATAGAACAGACAGATAATATAAACAAAATGGCCGCATAAAATCGGTAAAAATGTCATCTGTTTTGGCGCGAAATAGTGCCCTGCTATTTTTTCGGGTATTAACGGTTTTTCACAGCACTAGGCTTCAGCTAATATCGATTTTTCGCTTCGAGGCCTTCAACAAGCTGTGGGATCCCAATTGTGACAGGATAGTCATTAAAGTTTTAAGCACCTATTAACTTTAAACCATTACATAGAATAGAAAAAATGTGTTTTACTGAGTTCAATGACACGCATGGTTTTGAATACTAACTAACATGTATGTGGCATGATTTTTGTACTAAAATCATGAAACACGAAGGCATGCACTTGAGTCTCCAATTGTATTTGTGATATGATTACGTTTATAATGTGTATACTATTCCTTTGTTGTTAAATGAAATTACCTTTACTACCCTAAAATTACCGATGTTCGCTATACGATTGAGAAAAAAAAAATTAAATTTATCACCTTTTCCGATTAAAAATGTATTATATACTATTGTATTCTATTTCTTACAAGAAAACTACACTTATTCTAGTATAAAATAATCGTTTATTAACTTTTTTTGGTGATCACTCCGGAGTCAGTGTCGCGAACATCCGTGATAACATTGTATGTATATATAAAGCGTGACACGTGTCGGTGTGTATGCATTGCAGTACGCCAGCAGCGCCGGAGCCTGAACAACGCTTAGAGCCTTGAAGTGTCGCACGTGGTAAGTTTACCTACTGTACTATATAAAAAAAAATCAATTGGTTCACAAAAAAAAACCGTCGCTTGCTAAAGGGATAGGTACTTTTGGCATAATTATTTTTTATTTGCACTGACATTTTTTAGCAATGCTGAAAAAATTTAATGTGAATATTCAAAAATATATTATTTTTTCGGAATTTAATTTCAGTTTTGTACATTATTAATCAAATTAATTTTTTTTGAGGTATCATTATCATTTCAAATTCTACAAATCTAAAAAAAATTGCCGATATCAAAAAAAAGGAAACAGTAGCGTCATTTTTTATTCAAATGCATGATTCTGTGAATTCCTTGCATATTGTACCTATATGTTATGTATACCGTGCTTTACCCTCCCCATCCATTACTAATAATTGTAAAAATCATTTCTGTCACCTTACAAAATAATGTCAAACTCAAATTATGATTTAGTATCTTTTCAGTTTTTATCAACTACCCACGCTTCTGTATTAAGCCCCATTACATAACTTCACATAATCACTAAATACTTAATAAACTGCTATTCGCTATACATACGTTAAACTTTTATTTAATTTAGAACATAACAATTTTAACATGTAACAATTTCAGGTTATTATCAAGTGTCGACATTTATAACACCAATCGTGACCGGTGATGGTGACCCTGACACTTCGGGCATTTATCATTTTTGCCCAAAATGCCAATTTTGGCAAAAAATGTTTATGCCCGGCATTGAGCGGACGGATTGAATAAATGCCCAAAGTGACATGGCATAAACTTATCACTGATCATGACACAACTGTTTATTTTTTTGGGTGCCAATTCAAAGGTTTGGGTCAATAAACGAATATTTATATGCTTCGATAACATTCCATTACAGCAATAGATAATTTCCTCTAAGGGTACTTAACATTGATAATAGTTTTCAATACCCTTATGACCTCCTTGTCTTTCAGCAATACACGACGGAGATAACTATTGGTAAAATATAAAGACGTAATATTTTTTTTCTTTTTAAATGAATTATTAAATTCTTCATCTATCTCGTTTATGCCAATCTATAAATGATGGAAGAAGGTTCTTTGGTGAAATTTTGAAATGTAACACGATAAATCGAGTTATAAAATATGACCTACCGAGTTGTATGTCACTCCTAAATACTCTCAAAGTGCCTATAGATATAACGCACCGAGGAACCTATTGTATGTATACCTACTACTTTTCAACTATTTAGGAAAAAACCTATTGCGTTTGCAGGGTTGAACAGGCTAGGGGTACGAGACATCTGTATAGGTATGCGTCTGGATTCTTTTGTTTGATATATGAAGAAGAGGAACACTATGGCTGTGTATGCAATTTTTACAATGGATCCATATATAGGCTCTGTATAGCCAAGTAGCACATACATAGAAGTCATTCCAATAAAACAAGGAGTATGTTTTAACCTGTGTCCCCCCCTCCCCCCGCAGGCGGCCGCATCCGCCGGCTGACCCAGTTCACGCGCAGCCGCAGCTACGTGGTGGGCTGGATCCCGTGAGGCGCCCCCCGCCGCTCGCGAGCCTCTACACACGTCGTGGTTGGGTATTTTTATATTATCTTCAATCTTACACTACGATCTACGATCTACAAACTTGACAAATATTATTTAGCAAACTGAGGTCTTACTCAGTGAACTTTTCGTTCTCTCTTCTGCGGACGGACCGGGATTATGTTTGTACCGGGACGCGCCGCAGTCGATTTTAAAGTTAGTGCTGAAACGATATTTCAATATAATGATAGAAGAGTTGTTCTAGCCTCGCTGTGAGCTTTGCGCTTTGGCTGTTGTCTGAATATAGCGATCTAGAATCGCGCTGTAATGTTCATAGGAATTTTATGATATTGTCATTTAGATACTCTATTGTAATCATGGTGCAAATGCAAATATTAAAAATGTAGGTTAAATTAAGCAAGTTTTAAAAATACACAATCACCACGTCCTAGCACGGACAGAAAAAAAAACATTGTACACCCGATGACGAATGATGTGGTAACAAAAATTGGTATTTTATCACCGTTTTTATCATAACCGGTGCTAAAAACCGGAACTGAAATATCGATAACATCACTAGAGTGGCAGGTCCACCTCTAGTACAAAAGTGAATATTTTTTGATAAAATCCCAATTCTTGTGTAATATATGAATGACGAAAGATTAACTATTAATTTTTAATATAGTGTGCTAATGAATTCGTATTAATTTTATTATGATATTAAATTGTAATATATTTTATAGATGTGCACATTCCATTAATGCGAAACATGCTTCTCTTATAATTGACGCTTGTAGTATTTAAAATGAATAAAATTTAACTAAAATTCTTTTTAATTTTAATATTTAAAAAAATATTTTGAAACTTTTTTTTTTCGCCGCAGGAACTAGTGAGTGACGCGGTGCAAACTTTAGATTTAAATGAATATGGCATTCATTATGTTACAAATAATATGAATGCGATGTTAATATAATTTTTAATAATTGTATCTACCTTTTACCTACCTCGTGAGAAGCTACGAAATGTAAGTAGTAGTATTGAAATCTTATTGTGTAAAAGAGTACTTGACTATAAATAACATTTTTGACTAACGAAGTAAATGAGGTACTTTTAATGACTGTTGAGATGAATACAAATGTTTAGTGTTTAGAGAAGTCATGTTCTGCGTCAATGGAGGGTAATTTTAAATATTTCAATAAAGCACTAGGTTTGTTCAATGTTTAGAATGTTTTCATATTACGCCTTTGATGGACTCTGACCGATTTTTGTATTTTAGTCGACGACTGTAGCATCTAATGTACTGAGGCTTTTTGATATTAAAGGATAGCTTTTATACCGTAACCTTTTGCTTTCTTGAAACAAAAAAAATGCTTAAAAATGTAACTTTATGTATATTTAGTGAATCTACTGGGGAACTACGTGTCCATAACATTGTGATACAGACATCATATTTCCATTAAAATCCGTTGGTTTTTTTTCGTCTGTTAGTTTCAATAAGAGAGATTATTTGTATATGAATTTAGATTTTTAAAATGTAATATTCTTTTATTGTGACAATTTATGAGAAATAAATTAATATAAATCATAATTTAACTGTAATTATAGTTTTATTTATGTTGATATTTTACGGTTCAGGAGCATTTGATCCAACGAAAACCTTGGCTGGTAGAGTCGCAGTTCTGTAGTTTGTGACGAATGTAAAAATATTAATAAAGTACATAAACATATTTTGACTTTTATTTTGAACATTCCTTTTATAGTATTTATAAGTAGTAGGTATAGCATAAGAATAATAAAAAAAATTGTACACATTGCATTAGACCGACTCTGGATATATTAAGGGCAATAGAGAATAAATAAATAAACTCTGGTAATTTTAAAACCGTAGATGGCCCAGGGTCAGCTGGGGTACAAGGGATATGCCTACTAGGTAACCTTACACCCCGGCAATTAAGACCCGAGACGGCGTGCGGCTTTGGTCAGTTCGATTCCGAAATAAAATCCCCACGGATTACACCCCCGTCTGCCGCATGAAAAAAAGTCAACTGATGCATATGCGCGTCTGTTGAACAATCCTCGTGGTCAGTGCTAGCCATTTGTAACGATCAAGGTGACAACGAATCGGTAAGATATAGCTCTACAAAATAATGAGTTTTGAATGGCGGTCAAGATAGGTCAAAGTTACAAGGTATTTATAAAACATATTATGTTATAGTACAAAAAGCTATAAAAACAACGGAGTTGTATATTTTTTTGACTTTGGTTTTATTTTTCAAGAATAATTCGCAAAGGTTTCAGAGGCATGTATAAATAAAACGAAACATTCTTTCACACAACTTTATTTTTGAATAAACAGACAACAGATATGTTTTGATGACAGTTCTATTAAAAAGGTCCCCAATTTGTTCTTAATTTAAAAATGTTACTTGTACACATTGTACACACGAAGCAATTTGTACATAAATGGATAAATGTTCTTTTTATGTTAATAACTTTCAGTTTTAACACTGCATTTATTGGTGACCTCAGTAGCGTGTAAAGATATCTGAAGTTATTACTGGTAAAGACAGCTAGTTTTTTTACATGACAAACTTAAAATTTTCGTGTACAAATTGAACATGTACATTTTGAACAAACAAACGTGTGTACAAATTAAATCTCACTTTCTTTTAAACTGTTTTAGTACACGTGTAAGCTGTAAGTACATTTTTACTGTGTGAGTTTTTATGACAGAACTGTCGTGATATTAGTTGAACTCCTAATTTACCTAAAGAGATTGAATAAAAAGTAGTTAACTATCTTAGAATTTATTAATTTATTAAAATATTAAGCCAATTATTGTCATAATTTGGAAGACAAGGCGTGTGTAAAATATAAAGCATAACAATTAATTTTATTATTGTCATTATTATTGGCTAAGTACATCTTCGTATAACTACACAAACTAATTCTACCAACTATTTAGCTAGCAACAAGCTCTTAAAATAGAACGTTAACGAACATTAAGGCTTAGTAATGGCCACTATAAACTACAAAGATAGTTAAAAGTCAAACATCGCGGGTAGTTATAGGTCTCGGGTTCGATTCCCGCTCAGTGCAAATATTTTGTAGGCATGAATGTCTATTAGCATTGGTCTGGTTGTTATGTGTCAAGCACAAGCAGATAGCAGATATAGTAGATAGCGCTGTGTAGAATATTTATTTATATTATCAACAAGATTTATTTTGAATTTTTATCCGCATTCTAGAACTCATAACACTAAGTAAGCTGCATGATAAAAACCACAAATCACTTAATCTAAAACTAATTCTAACATATTACGTTGTCTGCAGCAATTGACTAGCGTATATTGTCATTCAATTATTTAAAACCTTAAAATCACTAGGTAAGTAACATACATTGGGCTGACGGTTGTATGTTATGAGTATGTGGTAAAACCTTCATTTTCTACCATCAGATCTATTAAGGCTCTCCTCTATGCGCATTTTATGTCTGTATACCTTACTTTGGGTCTATATAGCGCTGTGTAGAACGTCGTAGAATATATATACCTACCCTACCACTCCACAATTTTTCCTGCTGCAATATGTGGCTGCAACCCTGGCCCGGCAACATTGCAAGCAATACCGGCCAGACTATACAATATTGCAGTAATGTCCCAGCCATAGAGGCAAACATGTTTTGTGTTGCCTCTTATGGCCGATATTGCCCCGATAGGTTGCCGGACGATCGCTAGGCCAAATGGGAAAACGTTACTAAGTGAACAACTTGGATCTTGTTTTACAACCGTCAATATTTTTAAATATAAGCTAGCATTAACACTACTATAAACATTGCTATGAAAAAGTCGCAAATCTAAGCAATTCTAATGTCTAAAATGAGGTCGATTCTTTAAAGAGGTAAATTGTTGAAATTTTATCGTTATAGAAATTACAAGTAAGTCTTACTAATATAACTCTATGCCAAAATTTATGACATTGACTAGTTACTGGCCGCACCCAATATTTAAGAGGGATGAAGTATTTAAAGACAGAAAGAGATACGCAATACGATCTTTAGGATTTGTTCTTCATTATGCCCAAAAAATTGTTCCTTTTAAAAAGTATCCGCTAAGAAAATAATTTAATTATTTTATTTAATACACACTTGCATATAGGTGCATTTAAAAACAATTTGATTTTTTTTTACTTCATCTCAATACTAAAACTACCAAAGTACAGGGGTGAATAAAACAAATCGAACATCATAGAATTGCAAAATTGATTAAGTACTAAGCAAACTCGATTTAAGTTGCACAACGATCTAACTGGACTATACCCAGCTTTATACGTTTACATCACTACTAAAATATTTTAGAAAAATGTGTTTTGGTGAAAAAAAAAATGCATAGGTAAGTATAGTTATTGAAAACTGTGATTATGTAATGTGATTGAGTATAAGTGATATAATTAAATAAGGATGCTTATAAAACCACTTTTACGGATTACTCACCGTTGTCGTATAAGAGTGATCAGTATAGTAGGCACACAAGTATGGGTAAAAAATAAATAAAAACGAGATAATCCGTAACAATAGTTTTATTTCAATAAAAAAATATTTTTTTCGTATTTAAGCATTCATTTGCGTAAGTACAAAGCGATTTAAGTAAGCATTATTGAAACGCTAATATATTTTACAAAGCAAAATCTTTTAATTCGTGAACTCAAGTTACTATTTACTAAAAAGTATATAAGTACTATGTTTAGTCGCATTCTAGAACCCATAGTACAAGTTAATTAAACCATGCTTATATTGGGTCTAGAAAGCGCCGCTGTGTAGAATGTCGTGGAATACTTACTATTTTGGCATTTTTTTTATTTGCATTTATTGATAGATTAATATTTACTTTTAATAAAGTCTAATATGAATTACGCATAATCAACTATTTAAAATGAAAACAGTACGTGTAAACAAATATCACGTCCACATTTTTCAGTAACAAGTCTTAACTTGAATTCACGTAAAAGTTATAACTACAAAAATGCAACATGAAAGTGTTATTATAAATTTGATTGCGTGGAATAATGTTATATTGAAATAACACAATGATATAACAGTAACAATACATAACAATTTTTTTGTTATAGAAAACTGATTTTACGAATTCTCACATTGAGAATCACATATCTACAAAGAAATATATGATCTAGCACAGATTTGATGTACAATTTAATTATGTTCTTCACAATTATTCATAATAAAATAGAGCAATATCTATTTTTAAACTGAAATACTCTGGTTGGATTTACCCCAATATACTTTTTAGCGGAGTCCTAATTTTATTTAGTACATAGGTATACAGAGAAGCTGATTTACTACTATTTTAGTATTTTACTATAATTCGTATAATCAGTTGTATATAGGCAGGTTAATTTTGGCATACTTAACTAATAAAAAACTATATAAACTGCCCATTGTATTATGCATTATACGTAAAAGTAATATTCGATTTTTTATTTATTAATAATAATAATATACTATTAAAGGTGTCTTTCCACTATTTAAATTACTTAAGCACCTCTGCCTAAAATATACAATTCGGAATGTATAATTCCATAAAAATAGTTGCAAACTTATTGTGTAACATAGGCGTGTCCAATGTCTAAAAAATCTACAAATTCACTATTTTTTATAAAAAAAAATATAAAATAATTTAAATTATCAAAACACATTATATTTTCACTTTTCATTACGAAAATTAGTTATGAATATCATGTAGTTACAAGCCCCAGATAATTTCAATAGAAGCTAGTTAACTAAAAAGCAACAATAAACTTTCGTAACTGGTTACAAATCTAAAGAAGCTAACTTGAATGATTTCTTTTCTACAGCTATTTGCATCATGTATGGTTTTACTAGGAACTAGTTATGAAAAACCTAATATAAATCGGATTTTGTAACCAGTTACGACTTATACTCGTAGTCATAGCCATAGAAGCAATTTATATGGTTTTAGCAAATTATTTTACCCACATTTAGTTTGATAAATTTTGAACATACTATATACCTAGTTAAAATTAATTCGTAATGAAATGTAAAAATAAAATAATAGCATACCATAAATCTACAGGTTTTGGTAAAATTACTTATAGACGTAACTATCAATATTTTAATCACATCTTCACCATGGCCCCTATGCGCTAATCTCCAAAACCGTTAAACCAATTTCGATGCAATTTTGTTGATAAATCCACAAAATTGCATTGAAATTGTTGGCATTGTGTTCTTGATCTAAAAATGTCACAATGCATTCCTTTATCTATTTTAATAGGGTATGGAACTTGAACCGTAAACGTGTGACGTCAATTATTTAGGTTAAAACAGCGCTAGTCCTAAACCTATTAACAGCCCTTAGCTTCTTATTGCAACTTGCCCGAGTGTTGTTGATGATAGATGATATATGAACCGGGATGGGTTCATGCCCTGGCATGTTGGGCATTTAATAGGACGTTTATTCAATCCGTCCAAAATGCCAGGACATACACTCATCTACTAAGATGGATTTATGCCCTGGCCTTTTGGGCATAAATAATAAATGCCCGAAGTGTCAGGGCATAAGCCCAAACTAATTTGAGCTTTGAACTTATCAGTGGTGGTGTAATTGTAGATTTTTTCATCTAGTTACGTCTATAAGGCGATATGATTAGTATAATTCACAAGTTTTACGCATTAGGAGAATACTTCTGCCAGCTGAGTAGGTCGTCTAGTAACGCTTCTAAATGAGGATTGCCGCCGAGTCGATCCACCTGTCAAATATATAAATAGTTCATATTATATGTAAAGGCAGAGGATTAAACTAAGATTTCAATATAATTGTGAAAAATTTCGTAACAAAAGATGCAAAAAATACTAACAAAATAAATAGTTTCGTAACCACGGTTACACAACTATTTTTTGCATTCACTTTAACGGGTAAGTGGAACCGGAGATATCACCAAAAAACGGTAACCAACCTCCGCACAGACGGAACCGCGGGCATCAGCTAGTCTTCTCATTGGAGATATTTAACAAAAAATACTTGGGTTATGTATGTTAAATGAACGATTTAATTTTTTTTATTCATGTCTGTTAGTTCGCGAAAACTACAGAACAGATTTTGATGCGTGTTTTTTGTTTGAAAGGTTTTGGTCAGACTTAGAATTTTATGGCGGAACCACACTTCGTTATTCGTTTATAATGTATTCGACGAAATTCTTATAGACGGCTAAACCCTTTACAATTCGAGCGACTAAAGCGTATATTCGTGCGAATAAAGCAAATATACACGAATAGGCTTTCCCCACTTCGTTGTATACACATGAATAAAGGCGAATAACGAAGTGTGCCACAGCCGCGGGCAAAAGCTAGTAATGAATACAAAAGTACCTCTTTCCTCGCGTCTTGGTCTAAGGTCTGCAAGATCTCGCTGGTGTAAGCAAAGCTGCCAAGTTTCTCCAGTAGCGTGATGCAGTACTTCTTCACTTCAACATCTCGAGTTCGCTGCCGGAGAATATCTGAATATTCGCGCTAAGGATTCATTATTGTGTGTACGATTAGGTATGATTTATTTTTTATATCACTTAGGTGGCTGACAAGCACACCGTCCACCTGATGGGAAGCGGTCACCGTGGCATATAGACATGTGCAACATCAGGTGGGTCACACTCGACCGGCCCTGAAGAAGAAGAAGAAGAAGAAGAAGGGCGTTGAGGAGTTGAACAAAGGATACGAAGCACTTGGTTGTCCCCCTCGGGGTTCCTGATGGCGTGGATGATGGGGAAGCTGAACTTGCCCTCCGTCAGGTCCTCACAGTAGCTCTTGTTCTCTGTGTACTGAAATACATTATTAATTAATAAATAAAAAAATATATCATTATTATTAAATAAAAAATACATTATTAATTTCATTAATAAATAAAAAATATAAACAACTTCTGTTACACATACAAACAAATCACGCCTTTTTCCCATGGGGGTAGGCAGAGACAACATTTTCCACTTGCTAAGGAAAGGAGTATGCCAAGATGGCATACTCCTTACGCTTCTTCAACTTTCAACTTCTGTTATACAGGGTGAATTTTTCAAAAGGGCTTGGATGGCCATAACCGAAACTATAAGGAATAGCGAAAAATGCTCAAAGGAGTCACGAGCCCGATTTTGAGGAAACTTAAAACCTCATCATTAGATTTGTGAAAAATCAATAATCTTAGCTAGGAATCGAACCTGTTGTGTTGAAAAAAAAAACACACCCTATATTATTACACCATTCGATAGTGTTGCTATTATGGATCTTATTCTGGGAAGTAATGATATACGGCAAATTTAAGGAAAATGGAATGGAATTTAATAAAATTCATGTTTTATGTACCTATTTGTTTCGTTCGAAATTCCAGAAAAGATCGTAACTACTCCGTGTTTTAAATTGTACTCAGAATTATTATAATGATTGATGTTTTCCGTTGTCGGGTGCAACGTGTGATATTCGCTTAAAAGTCCGATAAAACCTTACCTCTTGTACCCTCAAATTGCAGTAATCATCTCTGATTTGGAAGTAAAGTCCTAATATCGCACTCAGTTTCGTGAAGTCCGACTTATTTTCACTGAACAGCTGCATCAGGCGGATAGCCAGCATGAATAGGCCGCCCGTTTCTGTGAAAAAGAGAAGTATTCTACGACATTCTGCACAGCGCAATCTAGACACAAAGTAAGCGTAAAGCTTGTGTTATGGGTTCTAGAATGCGGTGACAAACACATAGATACATTTTTTTTGAAAATACATACATATTTATAGAAAATAGACATATTTATGCATTCAAATATCTGCACTGAGCGGGAATCGAACTCGCAACTTCCGACGTAACAGTCGAATACATTACCACTACGCTACAAAAGCACTTTGACTATAGATCTAACCATTGACTCGAAGAAGACGTTAAAGTTAAGGGAACGTTCCATACTAGAAGACCCTTTCAGAGGTGGAGAGGTTAGGATTTTGTCACAAGTCAATATCCTCCAGAGAAATTTTGCACTTTTTCGAGACAATTCGGTCGGAACTTACATAGAAAAAATTTTCTACGTGAAAATAGGCCCTTCATTCATATTCGTAACTGATATCTCGTAACCAGTTACAAGAAAATAATTATTTTTCGCGGTTTCGTAACTAGTTACGAGAAAAGAATTATTATTCTACTTTGGTAAATAAACTCACCTAAGCAGTGTTACAAGAGCAGATTTTTCTATCGCTGTTTAGTAACTAGTTGCGAAAAAAGAATTATTATTTCACACTTTTATAACTTTTTGTTAGTTACGAACGTAGAAATTAGTAAATTAGGTAAGTTTAGTTACCAAAGCAGAATAATAATTCTTATCTCATAACTAGTTACCAAACCGCGAAAAATAATTATTTTCTTGCAACTGGTTACGAGATTTCGTAACGGGGGGGAGGGTCTTGGTCCATACTACGGATAGTCACGAGGGCTAGGGAGGGGGTCAAAAACTGTAAAAAATGGGTCGCGTAGTATAGAAACGTTCCTTAAAATACTGATTGCTATCAAACTCACTTTTAATGGTCATTTCTTTATACTCTTCCTCAGACGGACACTGGAAGTTGTCTCTCCAGTATATCTCGATCCCCTGCCCCCTGTGGAGCTCCAGCAACTGTTCTGTGTACACTTTTGTTGCCTGTAATACAAATAATAATAATAAAGCTATATAATAATATGGTTGTAATATAAGAAACCCGTTTGTTTAAACGTGAATCGCTTCTCCATTCGAGTGAGGCCTATGGACGGGTGCAACACCAGGGGAGTCACAGTCGCGCTGCCTACCCTGGAGGAGGGGTTGGGGGTGAAATGTGAGAGGGGTGGGTTGGAGGGTGGTTCAGAGTTAGCCGGTCCCAGTTGCATTCACAGTTTGCGCTTCAGGGCCTAGGATCCATTTTCTCTTATCGATGTGGGTTATCTGGGCTTTTACGGGAGCAACTGCCATAGGTAAAGAGCGTCTAAAATAAAGCCTGCATCATTGCTTCATCTGTGAAATGTTTGCGGCATATTCATGCATACAAATATTTTGCATTGAGCCGGATTAGAACTCGTGACCTCCGGCGAACTGTCGAACGCCCCGTCACAAAGGTCGTCATAATTATAAATTAATGACATTTAATAATGTAGGAAATGTTAATACATAACTAATTAGTATCACATTATTTACAATAAGTAATTTTTTAAAACTTGTTTCTTGCGTGAACCGCTGAGTTCACGCAAGAAACAAGTTTTAAAAAATTACGATAAAAAAACAATTGTAACTTATTCTAGCCCTTCACCCCCCCCCCCCCCAGCCTAAAAAAGCACCTCTTTAACCGACTTAAAAAAGGAGGTTCACTGTTTGACTTGTATGTATGTTATCTCGCGTTTGGTTGAATCGATAATGATGAGGTTTTCGAAAAAGTATTTTTCTATATTCTGGACAAGGTATTAGCATATTTAACCGACTTAAAAAAGGTAATCGGTTAATTTCCAGGGTTCGATGGGGACATCTTAAAACCGACTAGGTCAGCTAGGGTGCCTTACACCCCGGTAACTGAGACTAGAGACCAGATCAGACATAACCACCTCCAATGGGCGGGTGGTTTCCGTGGGGATTTCCGTACGAAAAAAAATTCGTTGACTTGACTCCGAGGGTCCCTTTACAACCCCCAAGGGTCTTTTAGATTTAAAAGGTTTTTTTTATATAGGACACGTCAAAATGACTTTATCTCGACTGATGGTAAGCTAAAGGTAAAGACTGGGGTCACCACTACATACACCGGTAGTGCTACAGTGGCGGCCCTCAGGTCTTGGTCAGACTTAAAATGTGCCGTACGTTTGATTATAATTTTTCCGTAAAACCGATATTGACACAGGCGGAGCCGCGGGCATTAGCTAGTTCTAGAGTGAAGGGCAGCCAAATTAACAAGATTTACTGCGTTTTATTCTCTTTTAATTAAGACTCGCGTGGGATTTTAATGTCATTGATGCACATCTAGTAGGTACGCATTGTCGTTGCTTAATAGGTATTATATTTAATTACATACTTTTCCTTCCGTCCGAAAATAAATGTTATTAAAAAAAACTATCAAATAACTACCAAAAATATCAAATAAATATATTTTTGTATTTACAATCGTTCATATAACATCACTCAAGTGTTTATTTAAATATCTCCAATGTCACAGCGACTTAATAATACACAGTATAGAAGTACCATGATAATTGCAAAGTCCCCGTTTTAAACTACAAGTTATATTGCATGGGGTCACGGGAGACGCTGCTGCCTGGCAGTAGCCCTCTAGAGGGCTGCTCCGAGGCTCTTCACGTGACCCTCTGACTAGCAGAGGGCACAGTGGGGAGCAGGCGGGGGGCGGGGAGCAGACAAGACAGCGCCTGTCATGTCACCCTACACCCCAGACTGTCGGTAAGGCGGCGCGATGATTTCCGCACGATAAAAAGAATGTTATATTGCATGGGATCGGCACCATTATCTCACCATGGGATGTCCGAGCTCCTGTGTCTTCTCCAACGCGGAGATCATCGCGTAGTTAGCTGCGTTGATGGTGCTCGCGACGCCATAAATGGAGTGGGCTACCGGAATACCTCGCCGGAGTATGGAGTTGTCTTGTATATCGTCGATTCTGTGGGCAAGGAACATTTAATTTAATTGTCTAACTCACGGCAGAATTAAGTAGTATGCCAGTTTTTGTCTGTGATTCTACCCCGTGTGAAATTCCAATCCCGTTACCGCAACTCATAGCAATCTGTTCCAGGGATCGAAGTGACTTTGTGATATAAACACAGATGATTTTTGACTTATATAAGTACTAGCTGTTGCCCGCGGCTCCGCCCGCGTGGATGTCGAAATCCGTTTCAAAAACTATCCTATCTCTCAAGTTGGATCGAACTGCACATGGTGTGCGAATTTTATTATAATCGGTTAAGTGGTTTAGGAGTCCATTGAGGACAAACATTGTGACACGAGATTTATATATATTAAGATAAGTACTCTATAAAGGTGCGACCCAGACGCCAGAGGTAGCTCGACGACCTCCATCCACCGATAGCACAGGCGGCACGATTCTCGCCCAACCCCCATTCAGAGTCGAGGGGGCCGTTTTAAAACCGTAGATGGCCCGGGGACAGCTGGAGTGCGAGGGAAATACCTTTTGGGTAACCTTACACCCCGGTGAATGAGACCCAAGACGGTAGAGGGTTTCTCGAATCCGACATAACCACCACCCATAGCCGATGAGGGTGATATCCGCATGAAAAAAAAAGGCTATCACTCTTCCCAATGCGTCATCAAAAACCCCAGTCCTGTACTTATTATGTAGGCCGTAAAAAAAGTACATATGAATCACACAAATAGTTCTCCCAATTGTTCTGATTCACTGAACAACCATTGTTAGTATTCCACGCCGACTGATTAATATAGATTCGTATCAAACAGAGTTTTGTCATTGGGTTGTCCCAGTGGCAAAAGATTTAATTATGGATGACATCATGGTTAGCTCGTTGCGTCCTGGCCCGTAAACCAATGACATAAATTATCTTTAATCTTTTTTAATTGTATTCCTGCCTGCATTTCGTTTTAATAGGGGAGGTTAATGACTTCACTCATCTAGCGGTTGATGAGTAGCTATAAGTGAACTCTACAGCATTAAGGTCATCATTAAGGACTAGCCTATGCCCACGGCTCCGCCCGCGTTTACGTCGGTTCTACTCAAACGATTGTGATCAAACATGCGTAAGATTTCAAGTCTGTAAGGTCTTGCTTTTCAAACAAAAAACTGCATTTAAATCCGTTCGGTAGTTTTTGCAACTATGGCGAATAAACAGACAAATTGACAAGAATTAAAAAATATATTTTGTGTTCAGAACAGTTCATTAAACATGACCCAAGTTTTTTTATTAATGTCTCCAATATACCTACCCTAATTACCTATAGGTGCCTAACTTTTTTAATTTTATATACCTACTCGTAATAGCTTTATAGAACAGAAAATAGATGTCGCTTTAGTAATTTTGTTATATAGCTTTTCTACGGAATCTTTTGATTGACACAATGATGTCTTCGAAGTGTATACCTATTTCCTAAACGCCTACCCAACTTGATTGTTTGAGCCGCCCTTGCATTATAAGGATAGATATAATATATTTGGTGTGCGTATTGCGTGTAAGCAAATGGAAAAAACTACAAGTATAGATTCACTTCTTCAGATTCTTCAGATTCCGTCCGCCCTCTTTACATGTCCATGGTCCATGGCCTATGCGTAGATCATTACTTTACAAGTTAAATGTGAAATTGAGTATGCGATGTTATGAGATAAAATGCAAATGTGCGCATGGACATGAATATATTGACTATTCTAATCTTATTGTGTTAAATCTAACACAATGCATGGTTTAGTAGCAAAGTGACTTGATGCTATCTCAGTTATTGTTAAGATGACTGGCTTTCTCCGAGCAATGTGGCGATAAGGTACCTACATATTCTAAGCAACAACCGACCACCAACACTTTTTGGAGAATGTTGTATTCTCACCCTATACAAGAAAGAAACAGGGTCGGCAGCGCGAGTGTGACGCCCCTGGTAGGTGTTGCACACGTCCATAGGCCGTGGTAACTGCTTCCCATCAGGTGGGCCGTGTGCTTGTCTGCCACCTTAGTGACATAAAAAAAATCGAACGTCTAGGACGGGTCCAGGTAGCTCAGTTGGTCAGAGCATTCCCCCTGTAAGGGACTAGTCGTGGGTTCAATTCCCGTCCTGGATGTTCACTTTTTCCAATCAAAAAAAAATTGCCGGACTGAATAAATGCCCGATTTAAGTATTGCCCAAAGTGACAGGGCATAAGCCCATCACTATTTACACCCCTTCTAGACCCAAAGTAGCTCTTAATATGGGATTTAGTAAGTACCTATATGTGTGTGAATTTATGTTTATTATAAACATTATTTTGATGTCTTAGCCACGTGCCATGTGTCATAGTCTTCATTATTATGCGAACTGATTAGTTACGATTCGGGCTCTTTATTATTATTATCTCTGACTCAAGGTCAACCGTCATGTCTAAGTTGTTTTTTTGTTTTGTATACAATCAAGAAATAAGAATCATTTAAAATCTTTTCAAAGAAAAAAAAACCGCCTTCAACGAACCAAATTGAAATGGGACCACGGGGAGCAGCAGCTATCAATTAAAAATGAATCATCAAAATCGGTTCACCTAGTCGAAAGTTCTGAGGTTCTGAGGCCTTTAGCTTTCCATCAGGTGAAGTCATGTTGACATGTCCAATATTAAAAAAAAAGAATATTTGTGCTGAGCGCGAATCGAATCGACGACTGCCGAGTCGAACAGTCAAACACATAAAAATTTAGAATCCTAAACCGGGATGGCCATTGAATGTTTGGTCACAATGGTCACCCAAATAAAATGTATTAGAATAAGACCTCAGTATTAAATATAGGTCACTACACTCACCACCACCTCAGCATGTGACCAGTCACCGTACAATAGGAATAGCACTCACGCATTAAAGAACTGAACCTCTTTACGGTCATCCTGCTGGGTGGAGGCGGCTACCCGACGTCTGGAGCTGTAAAATGTTCAACGTGAGCGAAGAATCTATATACTCCTACTATATCCTACTATTATAAAATTGTGAAGTAGCTCATGTCTGTACATTGGAGATATTAAAAAGAAAATAGGTACTTGGGTTATGTTATATGAACGATTCTGAACACGGTGACTGCTTCCCATCAGGTGGGCCGTGTGCAAAACTAAAATACTTTTATGTTGTAATTTTTGGAATGCGATGGACGCAAACAAAATACTTGCAGCAAAATATTTGCAGTGAAGGAAAATCGATCCCTCAATCTCTGACTTAGTACGTATCTTCGTACGGTGGTCTTCTTTGATATTTTATAGTTATTGGCGATACAATATTTATTTTTGTACCACTTTGCGTAGATATCACCATTATTCAGTTTCTAGATCTCATGAATAAGAGGAACTGCGATTAACTAAACTGCGTTACTGCAGAACGTCACAAGTTTTAGTTGAATTTAGAAAACAAACGAAAAATCAAATCACCTACTCAAATATATATGATTCATGATTTTGCCTATAAGCACTTCAGAAAAACACATCGAGAAGCTGGTAAAAACACACAAACAGATGGTCTCAGATCTATTTACGATTGATATACGATGCCATTAGTATGAATGGGGCGTCCCATATGACGCAACATACACTACACGTACATTTTTTCTACGAACGAATAAAATTCAAACGAGGCCTTGCGCTTCCCTAGAATGTTGTGTCATGATTGGCAAAAGTTTGAACGGATAATTTGGTACTCAATCGTACTAAATGAATCTTGATCGTGCGGAAATCCTCATGGATACCACCCCCGTCGGCCATCGGGCAAAACCGTACGCCGTCGTGTGTTTCAATTAAGGAGATGTAAGGTTACCCAATAGGCATATCCCTTGCACTCCAGCTGACCGTGGAGAGCCTCGGAGCAGTCCTCTAGACCCGTGGTAGCAGCGTCTCCCCTGGCGAGTAGGAAGCACTGACGTCTCCATTGCCCAGGTGCACCGTTTGGTGGTTCCGGCCCGCACCCAACGAATCTTGGAGCTTCACCAAGATCTTCGCTGGCCAAGCCAATATTGACCTCTATACAAGTCACATTTTACCAGTGGAATCGCTACGCTTCATTATCAGACCAGCAGATTATGGTATTTGCACCGAAGATACGCGAGTGTGCCAAAGAGTCAAATCTAACGTCAGGAAGTATGGTTGTCCCGAATGAAAGTTTAAAGCAATTGCTTACAATAACTGGTCACGGGTTAAAGTCCCGTCCTGGATGATCACTTTTTCCGATCAGAAAATTAGGATCATTCTACTTGGAACCATAGTCTAGAACCATTTTGGTTCGAGCGCGACTTTTTCTCTTCTTGGAACCGAATATGGAGTTGTTGGTTCTACTGGGAACTATAATATCTCTCGTCTTGTGTATGTGTAGTAGTTTCCCAAAAGTGGGAAAATTAGGCCTAGGTACAAATATAAAAATTGGTTCTGATGAAAAGACATCATTCTTGGTAGAACCATTGATGGATCCAGCTACTTATTATAGTTCCCAGTAGAACCAACAACTCCATATTTGGTTCTAAGGAGAAAAAAAAAGTCGCACTGGAACCAAAATGGTTCTAGACTATGGTTCCAAGTGGAATGATCCGAAAATTATATGGTTGTCTTGTCTATATTGTACTTGAAACTCCAATAAGGTTCTTATTGGATTTTTAAGATTTCTCCTATACTAACTAACAAACAACAGAGCAAGTTAAATAAAAGCTTGTAACCTCGTGTTAGGATGTTTTTCTGCAGCATGAGGGGAAGCGATAATACAAATAATTTCTAATACACATATAAACTTGAACAGAAATAGATGTGCACACGCCGTCATAAGCGTATACCTACTTTGTAGCTTCATGAATACCATATTATTTTGCCTATATACTTGTACTGTCAGCTACAAAAATAGCTTAACACGTTTCAATGTTCACATCGTTAGTCTGGGTCGTGGTAACCGAATAGGTTAACATACTGCAAGGCTTAGCTAGAAAGTCAAGCTGAACTTTAACGCGCCTATCAATCTCGAATCTTTTATTTAAAATTCTCGTGTTAATATTCTATTCCCAACGAGCCCCACTGGGGCCGGTTGGGCTTATATTTAAAAATTTGTCGCAAAGAGTCCTACTGGGGACGTTATAGCGGGGCCGGATGGGAATAAGCCGTCAAAATCGATGTACCTATATCATCCTAACATCATCCCTACCCAGTCGTGATTACTTAGTCTGGTCATACCTAATCTGGATGTAATTTGAAAACCCGGGAATAGGTTCCTTTGGGTCGCGGGAACGAGTATTACGAACAAGTATTAAACACGAGCGGGGTCATGGGCAAAAACTAGTATGATGTAATTGTCCTCTAAGGATAACAGATATATATAGATAGGAGGATAATTTGTTTTAAGTGTTGAGCAACTTTTGTATTCAACTGTTTTGATTCTAAGAAATAATTTGAATTCAAGGCACAACTCCGTTATGGCCGTATCATTTGTTATGCATGAATTAATTATTTATTAGTTAAAAACAATGCATGAATGAAGAACTAATAGATATTTATAGCTTATAATATGCGTAAAGTTGCGTACCCAATCGGCGATACAATATGTACGAATTTTTTTTTATACCACTAAGTAGCAGACAAGCATACGGCCTTACTTTTTTTTCCGTGCGGAAATCCTCATGGATACCCACCCCGCGGCCAGCGGGGCAGGTTATGTCGGACTCTTACCGACTAAAACCGCACGCCGTCTAGGGTCTTCTGACGCCAGGGTGTAAGGTGGCCCAAAGAGCATTTCCCTCGCACCCCGGCTTGACCGATGGGAAGTGGTCACACGCGCGACCCTGTAAAAATCTTCTAATGCCCTTTTTGAAGAACCCATATTGTAGACGCTAGGGAAAACTTCAAGCGATATCGCTTCACACTGTCCGATATCTTTAACATTATAAAGAGGTAAGTCGAATTTTGTAAGTTTGTTTATTTGTTTGGAATAATCTTCAGAACAACTGCTTTTGGAAATTTTTTTCATCATTTTACCTTTAGCTTACCATCAGGCGAGGTTTTGGCGTGTCCTGTATAAAAAACATTTCTAAGGTACACTTATAGACATAGGCTATTATGATATAATTATTTTGTTAATTACTAATATAATTTGAATACCTTAGCAAATTAACTTCTTTTTGTTTGTTATATTTTTAATTAATTAACACAATAAAAAGGCCTGGGATACTCATAGTTACAATAAGTGATAATGTCAAGTTCGCCATACTTCGACTGTTAATTAGTGTACCTACAATAATTAAAAAAATATTTATCTAGATAATATCTACGCCAATGAGATCATTAACTTTGTTTTATTTTTGTCTTATTTGAAACTAGTTGTGCCCGCGACTTTGTCCACGTGGTTTTGATTTTTAAGGTTTTAATATTTTTACGCGGTATCCACGTCGAAATTAATCAGAAATAAATTGGAGGAGGCAGAAATATAATAAACCCACTCTTCCACATTTCTCCTTTAGCAAAACGGGAGACAATATACACAAATAAGCAACCTACCTATAAAGGAGATAAGAAATATATTTTTTTATTTGCTTATGAACACAGTAACAAAGATCTTTATGTATGTAGGTCTGTATGTGTGAGCACCATGGACACAAATAATAATGGTCCTAAGTGAATTCAAATTCAAATTCAAATTAATTTTATTTGCGAGAGATATGGTACAAAAGGTGTTACAGTAAATCATACAATGCATATTTACTGTAACACCGGCGCGCATATCGAATGCCGGCGACGAGCTTGGATGTGATTGGTTGACCTATTGTATTCCATCCCTTAGCGATTTACGCTGTGCCACTTGTCTACGGGGGCTGATAAGATAAGACCGGAATTCGTAAAAGTTCCTCAATAGTACCTATTAGAAGTTCCGTAGTATGATTTATAGATACTTACATTATTTGTGCATTATTTCATTTTATTAATTCTTTGAACTTTTATTAAAATATTTTATATCCAATACTTTATTATTGAAGTGAAAACTTCTTTAGCGGCGCTGAGCACTTTTTTTGTATGGGTAAAAACTTTCAAACTCGCGTCAGGGTCACGTGATGCTGATCGAAAAAGTGTAAGATCGAGGGGAAGGGAGAGGAACTAGTATCTCCCACTCTTTCTACCGTGCCTGAGTGTGCTGCTCTGTTTAGGCGGCACAGGGCGCTTGCGCGAATGACCGTGTGTGTTTATGTACAGCGTCCCACGCGTATCCAAGGATGGTGACAGCTGATTGCTTGACTGTTGTGTAGTAAATACACTGTTGTGTATTCATAAATGTGAATAAATAACAACATATTAATTGTCATATTTGTGTACGATAGCGCAATAAATAAACAT
This sequence comes from Lithosia quadra, assembly GCA_963576445.1. Lineage (NCBI taxonomy): Eukaryota > Metazoa > Arthropoda > Insecta > Lepidoptera > Erebidae > Lithosia > Lithosia quadra. The sequence continues at coordinate 13,896,430 of OY754881.1, forward strand.
TGTATTCTACCTCATAAATGATAGTACTTTAACTGCCGCACTCAGAGACGTTTAACGGATACTTAAGTTGTTCCTTAGTAAAATTTGAAAAAAGTTACCACTCAGAGTCAGTTAAGGATTCATTAACACCCCTAATGACACTTTAAAGTTAAGTGATACAAAACCCTTACTTAACTTTTAAGGATTGATTTTTACATCTAAAAAATAGAATTATCGTGAGGAAATCCTCATGGATACCCACCTCGTGGCTAGCCGTGCCCCAATTAGGTCTTTACCTATGAAATTGCCGTTATGTACGAAAAAAATTACACGATTTTATTTTCATGTATTTTCATTTGTATTAATCGAAGTAGTAATTACCCATACAATCAATGCATCTTTGCCAACGCAGCGGCAGTTTATTGATGCGGTGAGCTTCTAACCCCAGTTCTTGCAACTTGGAGACCGTCTGCTGTGCAGTATAAGGTCGCACATTGTCGTGTAGGAGCAGCGGAGACGAGCGATTGAATGCTAGTTGCAGATGTGCCAGTTTCTCCATCATTGTGTTCAGTTCTTCACAGTATACATCTGCAGTAATGCTCACCCCGTTTGGTAAGAAGCTGTAATGAATCACTAGACTAGCTGTAAGCTAGACACTAGCTGTAATGAGGCGCTAGACCACCAAACAGTCACCATCACTTTTCTAGGGGTAAGTTTTCGTTTAGGGCATTGTTTAGGTGCTGAACTAGGATCCAACCAACTTTCCGAGCGCTTGCGATTATTAAACAGAATTAATTTTTCATCGCAACTAACAATATCATTTTAAAATTCCTTTATTTCTGTGTCTGTTGAACAATGCACAATAATTTGACGTTGGCTATATTGACATTGGCAGTTGTCAGTGATGCCATAGAATAAAAGAGTCCAGATAATATTTTATTATCAGTATATGAAAATAGGTATTTAATTTCATCTATATATAAAAACTAACAGTAAAAGAACGGATTGTAATTTATATTACTATAAATAAAAGTTTTTAATATGTTTAATATTATTTTTCTACTTTTTACTGTTAACGCTCTACTTTTTAGGTGTGGCTACACCGACGCCTTATCGATGCCCTATCGATACTGTGATTTTGTCACTGCACCGCTCTACAAAACTTAAAGTTGTGATTAACTAATGTACCCTTAAATTATGACTCTGGGATGTTCCATCAATTAACAGATTTAATGATAATTTGTTAAGTATCATTTAGGACTAATTTAAGGAACCTTTCTGAGTGCGGCAGTTATACTTATAATTAAACACAACGTTAATATTGAAGTTTTCACTTCTGCCGGCACTCCCGGAGTGCTATTTTTTTTTTTATTAAAATATTTCAAACTTTAAAGTCGTGTCCTGTTATCATAAGGCTAAGGTTATCAATTCTGATAAAATTCGGGATGAAGATGGCTGGAACTCAAGAGGAGGATGGATGTGTGTAATGGGGCAATTAATTGCAAGATTTAAGTAATAAGTAGAAAAATACTTACAGCAAACTGGCATTGTGTAGTATCTGAACAATTTCTCCAACAGCCTTCAGCTTATCCTCGGAGATCTTGAGCCAATAGTTGAACGCAGATGCCAGCTTCTGACGAATCTGCTTTCCTGGTACTTGCTGGATGTATGTGTACGGCATCAAGATTTTCTGAAAAGAACATCAAATGTAAAGATTTATGCCTTATGGGCGGCGACACACATTCCCGTATACTTGCGCGAGTCGCATTCGAGTGCACAAGTGTTCTGGAACGCGATTGGTTGATGATTAGAAGATAATACTCGCACAAAATGTTCGCCATAATCGCCATACATACACACGCAAACACACACCACCCGCAAAAGCAGCAATGCTACATGAGGCGGCTAATCCATCAGGCGTTTTGTCCCTCTCAACGCAGCGTACGGCCTTATCGATCTATTCGGAGGCAGATAAGCTAACATTCCGGTAGTAGAAACGCCCTTATCGCTCGCTCGTCAGGATATGGGGTTAATACGCAGAAAGTCGTGGGGAATTTTAATCGAATGTGGGACGGGATACCCCTAGGCTAGGACAACAATACACGCCGGTATTATACAGAAGTACCTACAGTAATGGACCGCCTGCAGTTGACGCTGGACTATTGTAAAATTATTGAGGACTAATTGTTTGTTTGCGATGGACGCAAAATCTGTTGAACGGGTTTTGATGCGGTTTTTTTGTTTGAAGTCCTGGTCAGACTTAAAATCTTACGCACGTTTCATCATAATTGGTTGAGTAGAACCGGAGATAATATTAAAAAACGTGAAAGCCGACGTACACAGGGGCGGAGCCGCTGACATAGGCTAGTATGCAATAAAGCCACGTCAAATAACATGGTGTAAGCAGCTAAGGGTATTGGTTTCCCATTTTTTTATACCACTTAGGTGGCAGACAAGCACACGGCCCACCTGATGGGAAGCGGCCACCGTGGCCTATGGACGTGTGCAACACCAAGGGCGTTATCCACGCGCTGCCGACCCTGAAGGGAAAGGGTGGGGAGGCTAGCAAGGGGCAGGGAGGAGGAGGGGTACAGTGAGTTCTGGCTACCCTACTTACCGCCGGGAACACAACACGATGGTTATTATGGCCGCGGTCTTCTATAGGGTGGAGGTACTACCCCAGTCGGACAGGTCATATCGGACGGGCGATACCGTCGTGTCCTACCTCCATTCATGTTTATTTTTAGACTTTACATCGTCAGTTTCGCGCATAGATATAATAGCAGCACAATGTAGTTCAATTAGCTAATAGCTCCTAACTGGATGCGTCAATGACTAACCATGGGTTTTCAATAGTCTCTAGCGATGAATGTTCAATTGATCGAAAATTGCAGTGACCTTGCAAAGTCCTATTCGGAAATATGTGGATCACAAGCTAAGTGTAAGTGGAGCTTCCATGCTGGCCTGGGACCTAAAAAAAAAGTGAGGTGCTGGAAAATGCGTTCTGGTCACCCTGCACCCCATCGCTAGAAGACTCAAGACGACGGAGTGCGGTTTTAGCTGGTACGAATCCGCTGCCCGCGGGGGCGGTATCCATGAGAATTTCCGCACGAAAAAAGGTGTCTTAAAGGCGGCTGTGGGAGTCTTGCCGTGTGCATGATAATCAGCGCGATAAGGTACCTAACAGGCGGAGGGCAAACCGCCAACGCAGGCGGCCGGTTTTATAACTATAACCAAAACCTTTTGCAGCATGTTAATAAATAGTAAAGATACAAGCTAGTAGGCAGTAATATGCTTGGCAACAAACCAAACTCTTTATTCAATTTTTTCCCTGAAATTTGTAAAAATGGAATAGATCGAAAAGGAAAGGTGTAGCGCAACTTCAAACTAAGAAAATAGGCTATAATATGAAAAAATCAGAATTCCATACGGGTGGAGCCGCAGGTAACAACTAGTGTTAGTAGGTATAATTATATTCTTAAACTAGCTGATGCCCATGGCTCCAGTGAACTAAACACTGTTAAATGTAGCTGATAAGAAACTGTTTTAATTTACATTTAAATGTACTTATCTTAATTAGTGACACAAACTAGAGGTTACACCAAAAATTAAATGTCCGCTATTTCATGAGTCAAATTATGCAATTTATAGGAATTCTAGGCTAGCATATAAAATTTTCTAAGTCGACTCAACTCTTAAGAAAGACAAGAATTCACTATTGATAGTTTTATTCAAATGGTTTTTACCTTAGCCTTTTAAGCTTTAGCACACCATACAACTGTTCGTAGCCATCAGGGACTTTTGAGCATCACATTGTTCTTACTTTAGTAGTTGTCAATTTGTTGCTATTTGATTTTCAGACATTTTAATTTATAGTTATTTGGTACTAATTTATTATTTATATAAAATAAAATAAGTAATATTTAAATTGCTTAATTTTGGCATCAGAAACAAAAATAATGGACTAACACACTACCACAAACTTTGGGTCATTTACTTTTTAATATTTTTATTATTATCACCAATTTGTGTTTTCAAATACTTATCAGATTCATATAACAACTACTTACTACTTTGAGTTAGCCTGATAGAATAACCTAGTGTCAGTATAGAACCCAATAAGGAAATTTCTAATGTTCTTGATAGAACCTAATTGAAAAAAAAAGAATGTTATCTACTATCTATTCGTTTTGAAATAACAATATTTCATTATTTCATCAGAGGGATAGCCTCAGTTTGGCGCAATGCGTCAAGTTAATGCATTTACTTGTACATATGTTACCCTCCTAGATCATATCATGGCATTGTTTGCATTCCGTAATAATGCAAAATATTCAACCTTAATAATTATTGATAGTTTTACGAAATAGATAAAGGCGGCAAACCCGATTATCTAGTCGAATAATATAATGAAAGTACAACAAGCACAGATACTTACTTCGTCTTGATTGTTAACCTCAGCTTTAGAAGTCATTTTTGGTAATTTTATTTCTGTAAACTTAATATTCTCGAAATAGTAAATCAAGTCTAAAACTTGCACAGCAGGCCGATCGATTTTACTTTGACACACACAGCTTGTGGAGGACATAGACGACACTGACAGAACGACCGGATGACAAATTGTTAAGGCGAAAATGAATGGATGCGTTCAGTTAATAATTATAATTTATAATATAGTAGAAAGAGACTTATTAAAAGAGACTCAGACGGTGCTGCCATGCTGCCAAGTAAACAGCAAGATTTTATTTATTTATTTTATTTTGCAGGCTTTCCTTAATTCTTTGCGATCTTAAATAGCTGGAACTGTCTTGCCTGCAAAGAGTTTGAATACTAAAAAAATAAATGAAATATATTATTGTCTTTTTACATTATCATTGAAAGTAGTGTAAAAGAAAACAACCTGGTTCAAAACTATAAAATAACTCTAAATTAAACATTTATATCAATCGTTCCTTATACCCTTTATAGTAATATCCATTTTGTTTTGATAATTAAAATAAGTTGACGTTCTAATAATATTTTTATGTTCTAAAAATAAAGTTTCTTGACGAACCTTCTTAAAAAATATTGATTGAGATTTGTTTTTTCCGTCATAGTTGTCAAAATTTGACAGTTCAGTATTTTTCAACTTTTGTGTTGATTATTTTCTAAACAAGTAAAATTAACTTTTACCAAATTATCCTGTAAATGATAGAGAGAAAATCTGAAATTACTTCTCTGAATCGCTTAATTATGGGTGTTAGACAGCTAAACAACTGTTATCGGTTTTGATTATGTCTGCGCGGAATTATTTATCGGCACGAGAGAAAAATATTAACAAACTGATCGATTGTTTGCCAAATATCAATCAACAGAAATTTGGTTACCGGTCTGGTTCGGAGTTGCCTCCTTTGTCAGCGAATACAAATAATTTTGTGAATCGAAATTTGAATTATTCATTCGAAGTACAACCGTACATGGTAGACAGCCTGGAGAGAGCCGGGACGCCCTTTTCCGATTTTTTTTCGGAAAGTGAAACAGGTAAAAATTATCATAATTTATAATTTATAAAGGATTTTCTTCCTTCAAGTCGTTTCCTAACTTAATTGGGGTCAGCTTTTCAGTTTAACTACAGAGCAGCGTACTTCGATATTTTCCGTGAAGCGACTGCCATCTGACCTCCACTATCCACTGGCGATATCGAAGTTCTGTAGTTCGACCAGTTGTTGGGACTTTTTAGAGCTTAAAGTACCTGTAATGACTGCCATTATTATTATTATTTACGGTTGGGACGCCAGACTGCCAGACGGGTGACTGCCAATAGATGTTTGTATGGTATCTGGTACCTATCGATGCTCTCTGAATCATGGAAAAAATTATAAATTCTTCATTGACTATGTCATAACGTTGATTGCTGGTCTAGTATTAACATTTATCTTATCAATCAATGCTTTATTATTAAATATGGACCATGCAATCAGTTTTCTGGCTATAAGCTGATAAGTTGTAGGATAAATTGCAGGTGGAGATATTCCTCTTTGCAACCAAAATCTACATTAATTTCCGCCACCTAAGTGGTATAAAAAAAAATTGCTCGGTCAATACCGCAAAGCACTGGGTGGGTAGGCTCTTGAGGTTCTTTATTTTTTTATGTATTCCACTGAGTGACTGCACCCTGCCTGATGGTAAGCTGAGGTGGAGTGATTGGATGGTCTGATTGAGTGAGTTTGATGGCAAGTTGATGGGATTGATTTTCTAGTCTAACTATGCCAGTAGAAAAGTCCCAAAGTGAAGGATTAAGTAATGGTATTTGTTGACAAGTCACTTATAAGAAATAATGTCTTTCCCATTAAATTTTGTTTTTTTTTTGTTTGCTTTGAAGTGATTTTACTAGTTGAATGTCACATTGCATTGTAGGGAATGTGTAACTGGTAGGAACAACATGCTTAACTTATTGCTGCCCTCTCATTGGTAAGTAAATTTGTTAGTGCCTCTTCAGAATTATGAACTAATAAGTATGAGTTTTTGTATCAGAAGATCTTTGGGAGGTTTCGTAAATATATGGATATTATGCGTTGAAGACAAGATTGTTATAAAAATGGCGGGAGCTTACCATTTGTGAGTGAATTATGGGTTGCAATGCGTGCCCAAATTTTATTCCTGGCTAATTTTTTCTTGCCGTCGCTACAATTTTTACACCGTGTCACTACCCAAGACATACTGTATTTTCCTTCTTTTTTTGGTACTTAAACTGACTGAATAGAACGAAGTTTGCTTTGTAGTGACTGACTAGTGTGTGAGTGTGTGCAATGTGTGCATGTCGAATAGTGTCGGGTCGTCAGTTATATTCTTCAACAAGTTCTGTCTATAGGTTTTGTACGTTTATGGGTTATCAAAATTTTCACACATAAAAACAAATAGGCTAGGTATTAAAGAGTCTTACAGATATAACTTTTTTTTTAATTATTATTATAGACTAAAAGTACCGCGGTAGCCTAGTGGTTTGGGTAATGGACTGCTGAGGCGAGGTCTCGGGTTCGATCCCAGGTTCACAGTTCCCAGGCACACACCAATGACTTTTCGATGCTTTTCGAAGTTATGTGTGTATTTTTCGCAGGTTTATTAGTTCCTCGGAAAACACGTTAAGCCTTCGGTCCCGGTTGCCATACAAACATCTATGGCAGTCGTTACGTGTAGTTGGAGCCCTCAAAAGTTCAACCAATCTTACTTGGAACTTCGATATCGCCATTGGTTGTGGAGGTCAGATGGCAGTCGCTCCACGGAAAGTATCGAAGTTCAGCCGTATCACAGTTATACTGGAAAGCCGACCTCAACTGAGCTCGGAAAAAGGTTCAGATAATGATGAGACAAAAAAAAATTTGTTATTCGAAAAAAAAATTGTCGAAGAAGTTAATAGTCCTACAATTAATTTTGAAAAGTTTTTTGGATCTTAAGCTGTACCTATTCTACCTAGCTTCAATTTTACGTATTTCCTTTAAGGTACTCCAGATTTCCACAGCGAGGAAAGTGACAGCAGTTCTGGGTCGGCGTTACGTAGGAGTACGGCAGAGGCCACGAAAACTTTAGCGGAGGAGTGGGAAAGAATCGAAAGGACCTTGTACAATGAAGAGGGTGAAAAATCAGCTCGTCCGAACATCATTGAGGAATGCAAGCAGTGGAGACAGCTGCACCCACAGCTCAGGTAAGAAATATTTACCTTACCATCTCATAGTTTGTATTTTTGCAAGTTTGTATTTGTATTTTTGTATTCCCGCCTCGACAACGTAGATTAACGGCTATTAGGACGCTATTTTGATTGTGGCAAATATAATTAAAATACAGTTGAAGAGTTGTCTAATAAAAATTCTCAGACTTTCATAAGATCTGCTTGGACAGTAAATTCGGCGGTTATCTATTTGGAAGCTATTTGGTTGTGTTAACACGGGTTAAGCGTTAAATTCCATTCATTAATGGGATGGAAAACCAGCATAGAACCATTTTACGTCGCCCACTCGCCCACTCGCCCGATCAGTCGAACCAACAGGAAAGAAAATTCCTTGTTTTCCGATCAGCCGGACTAACAAAAAAAATACGTCCGCGTCGTCCGACCACCCGGACGAAGTAGTAGAATGGTAAAAAAATTGAAAAAAAAAGGACACTGCTTGGAAAAGGCTTCACAGTAGTTTTTTGATATAAAGAAAAATCGCAGTAACAAGCCTTCGCAGTACATAGCTATTGATGAAAAGTGCTCGAAGAAACGAAAAAAATGGGTCAACTGCCTAACATGTTTGTAATCACATACCTACCTACCTATTTTTAATTCAAAAGCTATTTAGGTCTAGACCTCTAGACATTGTTTTCTAAAATATTTTAAAGGCCACTTGAACAACTGCGTCGCATATTTTGCAAGAACGTATGTGGTTGAATGGTGCGATGCTTCGTCCAATATAGGGGCATTACTCCCTGACTATGCGGCCCCAATAGTTTGGAGAATGAGGTTAAGATGTCGGTATTTATGTTAATTAAGGAAAACAAAACCTTCACCTACATTCTTCAAAAATATAGTAACGAATAAAGTATATATTTCGGATTTAACGAGTAATAAGTGTAGTGCTAATTTAATTTTCGACTTGGACGGTATTCCTAAAAAGTCAGCTTCAGTAGAAGTTCGCCATGGAAAATATCAAGTCATTCCACCATAGAGTGTCAGTACTATCACAAAAAGTCATGTAATTACTAACCTTGTATCTATTTATTATTCATATTCTAAAGAAAACCTATCGGCCATGACACGACGTGAAACATAACAATTAGATGTCCTTCGAGTCGTATGTTTAAAAGTAAATTATTGATTTTCAGAATTGTCGGTAAAGCTTTACAATTGCCGGATAAAAGGTTGTCGTATAGACAGATTGAGCATGACGAGGTTGTCGCCATGCACTACAGTGATTACGAAGAGTTCAGTGAGAGCGAGGAACGTCTGTCCCAAAGCAGCACTGATGTCACACCGCAGAACTCACCGAGGCCGTCTATCGAGGATCTGGGAGAACATAAACTGTCAAGAGAAAAGGTATCTTTATACCCTGCGTACAACGATGAATACGACTTACCAGATTCCTTCTGCTCTTTGCTTCAAATTACACCTATTCACATCCGTAGCCCGTCTCACAGAAAGAGACAGAACCCATCCATACTGAGGTCTGACCTCGCATCCTCGCGGTGGATGAGAAATCAAAGACCAGATTCGTCGATAAATTGTGATAGAAATAGTGCTAAGTCTTTTGTTTCGTTAGATACTAGGAATTATGGGAATGCGGCTTTGAGTGCTTCAGATCGGAATGCTTTGTTGAACAACAGGGTAGTTACCGCTAGGCACAGAGATTTGGCCCGGTTAGAACCACTCTGCACGCCGGAGATGGGCCAAAATGATCTATTGAGATTACCAAATGGTATTTCTCCACATTACAATATTAGGAAAGTGTCTTTGCCGCCTTTGCTTTTAGAAGAAGAGAAAAAGAAAGTTAATGTTGGATCGGCCAAAAAGCATAATGTGAGGCCTAGGAAGAAGGTTACAAAGAGCTTTTTACAATTTGATAGGGTGAAATTTAATTAAAATTTGCTTCAGTTTGAACAGGTTATCTGTAAAATTTGTGATCTCAATTTTTTATACAATCTCTATTGAAATGGTGAAATAATACTTAAAAGACTTTCTTTGATAATTTTCATTGATTTTTTTAGTTAAAACTTTTGAAGTATTCAATTATGGAACAGAAATTCTTTTTATTGATGTTATTATTGTGTTTTTTGATTACACGTAGGTATGTGTAGCACAAGTATTACCTACTATCTATATCTTAGTGATATAGATTGTATTTGAGTGCAATTTTATGTCAATTAATTAATTATATTTTAGCCAGAATACCTATACTAGACCCAGGTATTATAATGTCATTTGTGAGTGAACACTATCTTGGTATTTATGTAGCATGCGTGCATTCACTTAGATCAGGATCGTGAGAGTTCCAAGTACTTAATATTTTCTGTGACCGGTTAATAATACAAGTTATAAACTGTGGAGTGTAAACTTGCAACATACAGTATTTTATGGGAAATATATAAATTTTATGGGGAAAAAACTTAATCCTAAATCTGCCTATTTGAATTTAAGAAATTCTTTTCTTTGTGGCTGGGCCTTATTTAGCCATAGAGTCATTCGGGGTAAAAGGATGCACTTTAGCTATGTTTTCGAAACAATAATTATTATGACGTTCGATACAGATTAACTAAAAAAAATAATTGTAAATGTGGTTTATGATTTTCTTCTCTAATGAACAGAAAAGAAACTAACGTACAAAGCTCAACAACTGTGTGTCTATACTGAGTTTTTGCGTTTGCCATTTCACACTCACTAGTAAGCGTGTAAACGCAAAGTATGGAATTGGATTAGCGCCGCCTGGTGACAAGAGTGATCAAGTTAGCTTCTAACGTGACACTCCGATTCACAATGTAAACGATATTCTATGGCTGTCCCAACCGGCGTATGGTTATGCGTATGAGGGCAGGCATCGCTATCGATCAGCGTGAAGTAGTCAATGGGACACAATTATTCAGGAGTTCTTGGGAGTGTGACGTGTTATACCTTTGTTAATCTTAATATATATAAATCTCGTGTCACAATGTTTGTCCTCAATGGACTCCTAAACCACATAACCGATTATAATAAAATTCGCACACCATGTGCAGTTCGATTCAACTTGAGAGATAGGATAGTTTTTGAAACGGATTTCGACATCCACGCGGGCGGAGCCGCGGGCAACAGCTAGTCAATAATAATAATTAATCAGTATTCAGTGTTTAATTTTCAGTCTAACAGTTCAACTCAGTGACAACTCCTGTCAAAAAATTTTGTGCAACTCAGTATAGGCACTGTTGATATAGAATAACGACCATAGTTCACTTACTCCTGTCGACAAAGCTTCCTAATCGCTTCAATCAATTAGCCAATTGCCGTCCACTGCTTGATGTGAATATGCGCCATACCTCCCGATCCTCCCGATCCTTGCGCATTCAGTCTATCCCAGCTACCTTTATCAGGTCGTCGGTTTATCTTGCTGGGGGATGTCCTACCTCCTGTTTGCGTGATTTTCTTTAAATTGTAAGCAGTGTATACTTCTACCCCGATTGACTCTCTAAATGCACGCCAACCCAAACTTAGGATATGTTTTTGAAAACAATAGAATGATGTAAATAGACATAGTAGGCACACTATTTTTGTAAAATGTCACCTAGGAGGTAAGTAGGAGGTTATACTTAAATTATTCGATCTAGTCGTAGAATTATAATATGATTTGTATCATAATTGAATTGTGTATGGAGCACTATTTTTCAAATGTACATGTGATGTTTTGTGATGTCTGCGTTGGTTGAATGCTGTCACATTATTAATATATTTTCTTTACAAAGTACGCTTTTGGATGTTTTATTATCATAATTCCTATCAGACGCGAAAAAATGTCTCACAGACTTTAAGTAGGAATATTTCGTATTTCACATACGAACATACACAGTCTGTAATTCAACGTGGTTTTGTCTGAAGTAAATGGCCGTCAAAGTTCGTGGATAACTCCGCGTGCAATAAAATACTCCTTGATGATACTACCCGCTCGCGCTAAGTTTGCCGCTGTCAAATGACGTCAGTATAGCGTTTTCTCACTGGAACTAGAACTGAGTGAGTGAGACAACGCTAAACGCGTGACAGTTGACAGCGGCAAACTAAACGCGTGACAGTTGACAGCGGCAAACTAAACGCGAACGAGTAGGTAGTAATAACGATTTTGATCCATTTCTAGGTACCTATTACTTTATAATATGGTATTCAGTTCAGAGCTCAGACCAATAAAAAACTATAGACGGAGCCATTGTGAACAATATCGACGAAAAAAGTGAAGCTTCATTTGCGTAAGTCAAAACACGTCACACGCTGACAATAGCTCTTCGGCCGACTACCGAAAGACTACCGAACCGAGCGTCCGTCACAATTCCGTCATAAGATTATGAAACATATGACATGTTGGTGGGCTTCAAAAAAAATACGCAATACTCCGTCTATACTTTTTTATTGGTCTGAGGTTCAGAGGCTTGAGTGAATGTAGAAATTAGTGTCCATAAGTAGGCCCCCCATTCTTTAGACTTTACTTACAGCTTCTTACCATATAACGGGGTGAAATCATATTGCCATAAATAAAAATAGGATCTTGCTAGATAGTTTTACGCACTCCAGTCTCTACTTAAACAATAGTTTGTTCATTGACTCAATGTGTTGTAGGTATAGGTACCTATTACCGTTACCGTTCATAATGAAGTAAAAAAGTAAAACCAGGAAAACATGCTAATAAAACCAGAAACTCAAATACAAATACAGAATTTATTTTGATATTTACATTATTTGCATTTTATTAACAATCAACATCAACAATATTAAATAATTTGTTTTGTGTTGCAATACATTTTGACAGTCTGATAAAACTACATTGCCCGCGTTGGGCGCCATTTTGTCATGCTAGCTACACAAAATGTCGTATGTATCGCGAGCAATGTAATATTATTTAGCATGGTGGTTCTTGTAAATGATTAACTAGAAGCGGTGAAATATGGGGTTATTATGCTGAGAATTTGAGCAACTGCAGAGAAAGCTGTGAGCTTCAGTTTTTGGGTTGCCTTTAAAAAAAGAAAATCCGTACAAATAATCTTAACTACTACAGATTCAGGTAATTAGGCAATTTCAAGGAAGAACTTTAGTCATCAAATTTAGAATTCATTTATTAAGTTAGATTTGAAAAAGTTTTTTATTAATTGTTGGCAACCCGTTGTAAAGAGACGTCTTTCGCGCCAAAATTATCAAAATATTTGCTTCTATTTTAGCACTGCGTATTCTTTGTATGTATGTAGGTACTGTTGTATAATACAGTAAGTTATGAAAGTTTTCATTGGTATGTATAACAAGCAATAGGTACCTATGCATGATGCAATCAATTGAAATTTCAACATTTAATTAAGTCTGGTCCAAAATTGATATGATATTAGTTATCTAGAGTAAGTTGCAGTCACTCTAACATGCATGGAATATACAGTGCCAAAATAAACAAGCCCAATAAACTATCAGAAATTATTAAAGTTTTGTTCAAATTCAAACCGAGCCTCAACGCACACTACTAATTGCTGACACAAAATAAATACCTACATGTTATTAATAATCCCTAACTAAGTAGATAGAGTAGATATCAGGTATCGATAACTATTGTGAAAAGGAGTTGCAGAATTTATTTATGTTTGTGACAGAAAATAGTGTTGCACCTTGAGACTAAAAACAAACGAAGTTTTTAAAAAAAGAATTAATCCAATAACGGGACAGAAAAAAACTATGGCTTGAGACCTGACTCGTTGCGATAGAGCTTTCAGTTATGTTGCTATTTTATATTTCTTCATTTACACAATATAAATTTAAATTGTTACAATTATTTATCTCACAGCCATCATTATATATTGATACTACTTTAATAGACAGGACTAGTGTAACAACACGATAGATGGCAGCTTACAAAAAGGGTCTAGCGAACATCCGTTATAGAGCGTAAGATTTATATATACGTATATATAATACATGAAAAATTCACCTTGTCCGTTCTAAAAACGTTAACAACCTCAAGCTATTAGCAATAGTCAACAATGTTGTTAATTCTAAGATTTTAATGCACACAGAACATGGATTTACTAAATACATATGTTTAATAGGCATTTTAGTAAGTGTGTTTTTATGTATAATAATCGATCTAGTAAGTGATTTCATAGATTGTGATATAGTTACATGGTAGAGCGTAATTTCGAGGGCGGAAATTGTCTAAATGACATTCGTCTTGCCCGGTGATCGTGAGCACACTGAAGCGTAAGCTTACAAGTTATTAATAACTTCAAAATAATCTATACGTAATGCTCAAGGGTTATTTACATAACAGTAACAGGTTTTTACATAACGATTTTCTAAATAACGTTAACAGGGATAACTATATATTGGTTTGTACTCTACTGAGGTGCTATATTCGTTTTTAAACTGAATGAAAGATATGAAAACAAACATTTACATGTAATTAATTTTGTTAGAAACTAACTTACTTTATTTTACGAGTGTGTAGGTAATAAATTGATTTGATACAAAATAAAGTGCCTCTGACATTATCTTGTCAAAGATTAAACTTCAGTGCACCAACGTCTTAAGTTTAAATATAATTATGTTACGTGCCATTTGTAAGGACTAAGGATCCCATACATTTTAATTCTAATCCGAAGAGCTAAGACGATTAGATCACCACCTCTACATACTTGCGCGTTTAAAATTGTCGTGTTTGAGGACACAAACACATTGCGTGGCATTGCCATTAAAAAAAAAGAGAAATTTACTATCCGTGTCGAATTCTGTGTTACATTGTACATGTTGTGACAGATGTGAATTAAAATATTTTGCGGCATCAAGCGTCCTTAATATACTACTTATAATTTTTCATAAGTTCCGTAATTTTCTTTATGTAATCTAATATTATTAATGCCATATAATAGTTTAATTTACATCTGTGTATTTAGCACGTACTTGGGGATTTTAAGACTGGACTGTTTAATTTTTATAAAGATTACGACGCAATCTTAGAGTTATTATTAAGTAGGGTTTGTCTTTGCTGGGAAGTGTCTTTGTATCTCGTATACCTATATTTCGGAAATATGTACGTAAAAGTGATATACGTTTGCTTATAATATATATCTTCGTCACTGTAGAATACAAAGAGTGAATGAATTGGTTCGGATCGGTGCACATATGATACAGAGACAGATATTTTTTATTCTGTGGAGGAATGATACAAATAAACAAAGAAGTCTTTTCATCAATTTGTATCGTGTGTGATAGAATGAGACAAAAGGTCTTATCGTGACATACCGATAAACAAGTCTTATCGTTTCTTTACTCACCTGAAACAGACTAAAAAGTAATTGATTTTCACAATTATCATTTTCACAATGAAGCAATAAGTATAAACTGTTTAAAAAAGAAACGGACAATATAAACCATACAAACTGAAATGAAATTTAATTACCTGTGTTAATGGTTGAATTTGGATGGCACCTTCCAGGTCTAGACTATTTAAAGTTAAGAACTATTTTTTTCATATGGATCTTCACTAAATGTAAATTATTGGTGATCCTGTAAAAATTTACATCCGCCAATGCCAAGGTATTGTCGCTGATCGATAAGATATTACAACGCATTGCGAACTTGCTCTCCTTCAAAGTCGATTATAAAACAATCATTGACTTCCTGTTTCTCTATGAAGGACGGCCTATGGAAAGTGACAAAAAGGCTACATCTGTGCTCTGTAACTATGTGTCACATACGGTTCTAGAGACATAGGTAAAAGCCACAAATTGCCTAAATTCTCCCAACTCTGCTTGATACAAATTGTAGATATCGTTGTTTTTGTTGTGGACGTCACCAACCATTCACCAACAGATAACTATAGGTTCTCTATTCGGGAGTAGTTATTAGTTAGTTATTGATTATCTGTCCCTGTCCTTAATAATGTTTACACCGTCTCTAACTTCTCTCAACTAGTTATTATCAAGTCTATGATTACGAGACAGTAACCAAGAATATTTTTGATTAAGGTGATAACACAGTCGCCGTGTTTAAGTTCGTCGTGCAAGAAATATCTATACGTTGTTTTCGAATATAATAAAATTCGTATGGTGTGCACGCTCTCGTTAGCGTTTCGTCCTTATAAGATAATGACCACTAAGTTTATACCTAGTAACAAGTCGTGTGAACTCGTGTGACATGCATACAGTACATACACATTGGATAATAAATAATAAACGGTAACACTGTACGACAAGCAAACACACACAGAAGGACTCAGCTATATTCTCTCTCATTAAGGCGATAATACAATTTTTTAAACACTATTTTTATTTTTTAAATTGCACACTGACCCACCTCTATAAACTTTTAATTGCGATAAATATATTGTAATGCTGTATAAAAATATTAAAGGAAAAATCGTCATTTTAATATTAATACTTATATAACATTCATAATTTAATCCCAAATTAATAGCGTGTATTTTACATTTTTACAATGAGACGTCCGGATTCTATCTTAACTAGCATAGTGACATCGAAGCCTAATTCACAACAAACTACACACGATAGTATTTGAATATAAACTTTTTTTAATTTAACCGTAGCCTTCTATTTTAATGCAAAGGAGACGTATATTGAAAAATTCTTACGTAACATACAAAATTACATTTGACTATTTACAACATTCTAGCTAAAAATTTTAAAAATTGAGTGTCGAATGCAGCTCGCGGCGGTACACTAAATATTAGGTACCTAGTTTGGCTAGGGCTCCATGCATAGGTCACTACTTACCGATATATCAAGCTCAAATTACAACTACTCCACTATATTCGGCTGTATGAGGTGATCAGTTAGTCGCTCAACTTGCCCCTTCGTTGGCGGACCCTCCGCCGAATAAGCCAATATGATTTTTAATTTAATATTTGGACAGACCGATTAATTATAATTACATAAATAATATTCTATCGTGCACAACCATCTCATAACTTTACATAGTTCTTTACGCCGGGTTGTGTATCATGTGTAATGTATCTTTTTCGACTTGCTCATATTAAAATTAAAGACAAAGGTCTAAATCACCTTCACTAAAAGTCAATCACTTTTAGTACTTGCACTTTAACTCCGTGTAACTTTGATTTATTCTCGTTCCATGTTACGTACCTATACCAATCGTAGTTACGGGTATAATCCACGTAAGTACCTAATAAATACGAATAAGACCTCTCTATATCTACCTACCCTCGTATTATAAACATGGACCAACAATAAAACTAGATTTAAACCATAATTTTTCTATTTTTCGGACGATTTAAACCAATTGAATTTTAATACGTCTTTTAAACAAAAAATATATTTGTTCACTTGTATTTTGCCAGTTCACCTCTATTTGAGTTTGTGTAGCCAACTGTCATCTGTGAAGGCGCTAAAATTTGTATCGTTGTATTTTATAAATTTACCTACCCTTCAATTTGTGCGTAGCAGGTGACACAGTGTTTGAAAATGTATAACACTCATTGGAAGCTTATTTATATCTTTGATTTATGTTTGTAATTAACTTCTTCACATATTTTTGTATTATTTCGCTCCCACACTTTTTTTCGCTACATTCCCGCGTAATCGCCGACTGTGACACAATTTTTGGTCTGTTGCACAAATAAGTCTTTGTATAAGCATAGTTTTGTTTGTCCACAATTTATAATATGAGGTATGTCTTTAATTTTAGTATGTAGTTAATTTATTTATCAGCTCTTCCAATAAGATATAGTACACCCCCTAGCACAGGTACTCCTATGCTAACACAGTAGATTTCCTACCATTGTGGTAGAATTTTTTGCCAGGATTTAAATTTTTTACTGTCTTTCGGTTACTTTTTCTCTATGGATAATTTAGTGGCTTTACAAAAATATGGCAGTAGGTTTGCATTCAATTCCTTTACGAACTAGAGTAGCTGTGTTATTTTTGTTTCATGGACCGAAATGACCTCAGATTGCTAAGAGGACTTTAACATACGTAATTGAACACTCTTAGACCGCATACTATGGCATATTCACGAAGACACAGCATTTGATCACAAGACCGCACATTCGAATATCCGTGAATTATTTATACAATAACCTATTTGTAATTAAGGCCGGTTTTGCCTATTCTATTCGAATGAAATGATTTCTATGTGATTATGATAAAGATATCTATGTACAGGATGTTTGATAAAACTTGAATAACTTTCAAATATTTACTTGCTATCAGTAAAATTGAGGTATTCATAAATTTTAGTTATTTATTTAAATTGGTGCGACTGCGTGCGTGCGACGCTTAGCGGATTTCGTAGGGTAGGTTAGATTAGTTTGTTCAAACATCTTGTATTTTTTGTAATTTAATTGGGTTATGTTTGTATGCTATCCGACGTACTGTATGATTCTAATTTGTGAGGCGATGTAAACTAATACCTAGTAAATTCTAAAAAAAGGATCCTTAACCAGCTGCACTTCGGTTTGATAGGATTAGAACGCGGATGTGCTGCGCAGCCGGCTAAAGTCGCTTATCTAATACAATCAACAGTAATCTATTAGAGTCCACAATCGTCAAAGCACCCGGAGTTAACACTAAATACATTGCAGGCTTCAGAAGCCCGAACTATTTTAACAACGATTCGAAAATAATATCACACATTTACAGCAAAATTACACTTCGCACTCGGTGTCCCTCGCAAACAAAAACCATCTTCAAACCAACTAATCTCGCAATGGCATTTTTTCGTATAACTTATTTCAGTTCATTGGTACTTCCGTGTGCAGCGCCATATGTCACGTCCACTTTGACAATCCCCCCGCCAATATCGGGATAAAGAAAAAAAAGAAAGAAAAGAAAATATACCATAAATTTTTATTAAAAATTAAAAATAAACAAAATGTGGTACTATAAGGTGAGGCTGAATGTTACTATGTCTAAAAATAAAATATTTTTGTGCAGATACGTGGATGTAAACGCGTCATAAAATGTTTTCTTTTTCATGGTTTTATCATAAGAAAAGGTACGTTTCTGCATAAAAATATTCTACGGTTGCTAACCTTACAATATCAAAAATAATCAAAATTATAAAAGTGAGCAACGTACTATTATGCATACTACTACCATACGTGCAATATAATTTTTAATATGGCAAAGTGTCTTAAAACTAAATAATGAGTTCTACGTGAGACCCAAAAAAAAAACATCTAATATCTATAAACTAAAAATAATGACTAACATAAGATGGTACAATCACAAAGTAACGATGATGATATAACAATGATCATGTGCATAACAATCAGTCGCTGAATAACAATAAACGCTTAAAGTATGTCTATATTTCAGCTCTAATAATAGCCCCTTAATTACGTGAAAAGTCAGAAAAAAACTACTGAATAAGGAATGGATATTCTAAAAAAAGCAATAGCCTATATATACCTAAAGTCCATTTATACAATTAACTGTCATGCAATTAAAAGTTTAAAAGGTTCCTTTCAAATTGAGCATTACTTACAAGTATCGTAAAGACATTGAAAGAATAGACAACATAGAAGTTTCAATAGATAGTAGAGAAGTTATCATAGATGATTGACATAATAAAGTTTAATCTGTCAAAAATTTAATGAAAAATAGTTCACAATGTAGGTTTTGAGCCCTGTCTATGGGCACTTAACCTGTAAAAAATTAAGGATAGGTACAGTTACCTGTCATATTTAAATTTATTCGTCTTTTAAGAAATATAGGTATCTGCAGGGCGCACATCAAGACTACTGCTGTAGGAAAAGAAAGAGGTGTGTCAGGACTCAGTGCTTTAGTGTGGTATGCATGTGTGTATGTAATATCTCCAACACCATTTGTTTTAAAATTACATTTAATTAAAATAACCACCACCGTATTGATACCAATAGAAATTATTTCAATATTGGAAATCTTTGTACGTGTTTAACAAACGTGCATGTCTATTTGCTATAATCGGTACTTTGAAGGGTAGTTGCAGAACACTGTTGATACAATTTTTTTATCTTTTAGGTTTTGTTGAAAGTATGCTTCAGTTTCAGTCCTTAAGCTGTTAGAATATTTGTCTCTGCTTTGAAATTCTTCTACTACAAAAAAGTACCGATATCAGCATTATATCGCAGACAGATATATACAGCCGATGATGTGTTTCCATATTTTGCATCTATACTTTTCATAATTTACATATCAACAACAGTCAGATCTGTCTAACATTTTCATTTATACTAAACATCGAAAGCTTTACTATATATAAATGCGCTTTCTATAAATTCTGCATTTCGTACAGCTTGTATTATATCTATCTTTGTGTCAGCCCCTATAGATTCTCTCATGACTTCAATCCAATTATAATTTTGAGGTGATATACCTGTTGGAGTCTAGCAATACAATATTATTGTAAGGTGTTCTTAATTTATTGCTGCAAAAACAAAAATGCTATCTATCCAAGGGTGCGTTTGAGAAGTGTGGATTGCTGTGCATAGGAAGTGTACAAACAATTCTAACTTATACAGTTGGCAAAACGAAAATAAAACAGGTTGTGAACAGTAGGCCTACATGAAACGTACGCCCCAAGCTGCGGACCGAAGTTTCGAGCAATTGCCGGGCATTTGACGGTCCAAAGACGGCACAAAATACTCATTTTGTCCTAAACCCCACCGAAAGAAATTTGAATTAACTTCATAGTATCTAAAGCTATATCTTTCCTTCGTGTTATGCGGGCCCGAAGTTTCGAATGTACGTTTCACGGTATCCCCAAAGATAGCAGCACTCTCAGTAATAGTTAACAAAATATATAACAGAATGGGATAAAAATGGTCATTGTGGACGTTTTGAGGGAGTATTGCCGGTAGGATTCTCCAGGACGTTTGGAAGGATTGTCGGAGTGGTGTGGTCGGTCGACGGGCCCTACAGCCTAGATGTAGGAGTAGGGTCCGTCGGTGAGGGCGCTGCACAGCAATAGTCAGGAGGCGTCGTCCTTGCCGCCGCTGCCCGTGGCCGAGCCCGCGCGCCGGCTCGACCGGTACTCCACGCCCGGGTCGAACTGCATTAGGACGAACACCTGCACACGGACGTATAAATGGAGTTAGGTAAGTACTGCACAATTTCAACAAAACTGACGACCAATCCAAATTTTGATTGTCTTACAAAGAAACTCGAAAACCAATATTTAATCATATTACCCGAAATATCGGATGTTGAACAGATTAATGTTACACAATAATTCAATGATATTATGGGTTCGACACCAGGGCCTCGATTCTGCTAAAGGCAAACCACTGAAATACCACTGACACTCTAAAAATGCTATTTAATTGTAGACTTTACCGTTATACAGTTACAAACTTTTGTTAAATTTGTACATACTTAATATTTTCTCATAATGTAAATATTTTATTTTGTAATTACCTAAGATTGTTAAAGTCTAAAATCAAATGAAAAGAATTCATTTAACTTTTTCATTCGCTCTACAAAATATCATTTGACTTTAGACTTTAACCTGATAATTATAAAGTCTACAATTAAATGGCATTTTTTAGAGTGTCAGTGGTATGTCAGTTGTTTGTCTTTAGCAGAATCGAGGCCCAGTTAGACTTGCCCGACTACGTATCTTATACTGGACCTACGTTTAATCTATCAAGACATCTGTCTCACCTGATCGGTAGGCAGCAAAGAGAAGTCATCAGGAGGGTTCGTGATAACATATCGCTTGCTGCTCGCGTCGCAAGAGGACGACGTGTCGCGGAACCGGTACAGGCCGATGCACAGCATCCCGTACGTCTTCAGCGCCGCCACGAACAAGTCCCCGTACTTGCCCGCCTCACCGAACTGTGCTAATGGACCGTCATAGAGAGAGATTTGACCCACTCTACACCGATCTCTGGATGATGGAATAATGCATTTAAGTTAAAATCACTTTGAAGAGCTAAGACTTAACACTAAAATGAAAGTGTATGAGCGAAGAACCTTTGAAGTTTTGGAACTTACACTGCTTAAAACCGAAAAAAAGTAAAAGCTTCAACGAAAGACAGTATTGCCCTCAGTAATTACCTATTTGCTAAACTCTCAGGCGTGGAGTACCCTCCTCGGAGTCCAGCTCCTTCGGCAAGGATCAGCTCCAGCTCTGGAGTAGCGCCGCCCGTGATCAGCGACCGAATTAGCGTTAAGGCATTCTGGTTGAAATAAGTCTGGAACGAATAGAGGTTTAATAAATTAGCCATAAAATAGAGAGAACGGTATATTACTGCCTATTTCTATCGTAGTAGGTACATTCATGGTTTAACTACAATCAAAGTTAACCCCATCCAACCACCGTTAATAATGGTGAATCCAATCATTCATCCGAATGATTAGATGTGCGGATGTTCTTTATTCTTTCTCGCCGAAATTACTTTATGGAGTACTAAATAATGAAGGCAGTAATTAGTATTTTATTTGCCACTTACGGTAGACATAAGAGAGTCGAGCACACTGACAGCGAAGGCAGTACCGCAGGCAAACGGCTGCGTCAGGTACAGCTCCGTGTCAGGGTCGTCGTCGTCATCTTGGTCCAGGAACTGTACGTTGCTGTCGTTTACCAGCTCTGTGGGACAAATTATACAATAGGTACATTGTATTTCAATGCTTATGCTTAAAAATATTTGAACATTTAAAAGGGCTAAAGGGGAAAATGTGGAAGAATTTTCAGAGTCAAATCAAGATTTTTTAAGTAATTCAATAATAGAACATCTTCAAGGTTGTTGCAATTTTTTTGTGTCATCGACTAGTCCTAGTAGATATTTACTCTAAACTCATCGACTTGCTTACGGACGGAGCGCTTATCTCGCTTTTTCATGCCCATTTTTCTTTGGTGCCTCCCTCTTTACTCTTTCTATAGGTAGCAAAATGAGTAACACATCAGGCGGTAAAAACGCAGTTATTTCATTTGCCAATTTTCTTGGTTTATTCTCTGTATAAAAATTTGAACTATATTTCGAATAGCAACCTACCAGTAATCATAGGCACATTGGCACCATACACAGACCCCCTCCTCTGTAGAAGCACGGGCGCAGGTGGCTGTCCAGGTGGTGGGGGTGCATTACTGCTCCCATTAGTTCCCACCCCAGCACTCAAGACCCCTATCGTATCGTCAAACGTCATCGCTTTGATGTTCAACGAAGCCAAAATAGCTTCCTTGTCTGCCAGCGTTGGGTCATCGTTGGATGGCACCTTCGCTGAGAGGATGCAGCACATATCACACAAATTCACATTAACTGCACGCAAGTCGGCCCGGCTTAGCGGTGAACCCTGTAATGGATAAATAATTTTGTTATTCAATAGGCATTCTTTTTCTTGTACTTTTAGCTTTTAAGATGGGTTAGTATTATTTTGATCAATTGGTGCTTTCGAATGTTAAGGTTTAAGAAATGACGAAGCTTTCAGTAATAATTCTATCAATATTTCCCGTTATTTGTACCATGTACCTGCCAAACATGAGTAGTAAATTTAGACTTACATTCAATACAGAAATCTTTGGTAGATTCTGCAACATTTTCCATTCTCTTCGGATATATTCGACGCTACCCACAATAACTACATGCTTCAGCTCGTGGTAGTGGAAATTAGATGCCCTGAGAGGCATTACCAAATTTCTCAATCCTATTAAAGGTGAATCCGGATCCGCAAACAGACATACTACCACGTGGCCGTTTAGAACTGTCATCGCCGCTTGATTTCTGTCCTGTAAAGGATGATTAACATTAGAATAATAATTTGATTCTTCTAATGCAGAAGGTAGAAGAGAAAGTCTCAATTAACTTCAAGATAAACAAATACGTACTAATATACAATCTTCCAAGTTTCTGGCCGGGCTCCAATGGAACATTCCAGTAGAATCGTACTTCATTTCAGTCTTTTCAAAATCGAAGTCTTTTGACTGGTCATCAGCCAGCCCAGCAGGTAGACTTACACCATTGCTGTTTTGATTACCACCACTGCTCCTACTCGTTGGCCTGTACAAATTATGGATTTTAGTGTGGGATTTCATTAAATCCTGCCAATGTTATAATCATTGCTGAACACATTTTTATGTGGATGAATTTATAATTTTTGTTTAGATGTCCAATTTAATCTATGTATCTATACAAGTGAAAATGAAAAGATTCAAGGCAGACAGTTACATAGTAGACACTAAATAAATTTTCATTTCTTTTTTGTAACTAAGTTTACTATAAACTTGTAAAACTTAGAAAAAAATACTTGATCTAAATACAATTTTGATTTGTAGGTAGATGTTATTATTCTACAAGTGACGAAGAAAATAATCTATCAATCTACTAATTGTGAATAGAATTTGTTTGAGAAGTATATAATTCTAAACTACTATTGACATAAATGCATATTATACATAGTATTGTTTTGAAGTGTACATACAATAATACGTGGCATGAACATGCTGTTGAAGTGTGCCGTGCTGTATTGAAATACGAGACAAAATACAATTGAAATAAAACTTGTCGAACTAACTTTTTTTCTAGTGAGGCAAGCACTACTAGCTACTAACTGAATCGAGGAAAGTCTGCGGATGTCTGCATTGCAGAGTAAAAAACTCTGCAATGTTGACAATACAGGCAACATTGACTTAACGCTGACTTAACTCGTAAATTAAGATATTTATTGCAATTCCAAACTACTGTTAATAAAATTATCTAACTGAATAATTTTTCAATTACATGAGTTTTTTCACTTCGTAGGCAAGGTGATAGGCCTGGTAATTGGTATCTTGATCCTGGGGATTCCTGTAACACAGGGTCAAAGAGTCGTCTCCGTTTCTTTTTGAAAAAATAAATAAAAAGTGCGTACAGATAATATAATAAATAGTTTACATTGGTGCGCTGTGCACGTCGTGCTGAATAGAAAATAATAAAATTATTCCGATAAAAAGCCGCGATAGTTATAGAAATCAAAGACCAGAAGGATAGGCTCTTAGCATATTATATTTATTCGTATATTTTTATTTTATAAAATGTATAAATTAGAGTGAAAAATGTGACACCTCAGTTTTAAAAGTACCCGAAATAAGACCAAATTAAAAATTTATCCAAACAAAATTAACACATATATTGCTTGGCTCAAATTAAGCTACAATTATAGCATTGATAACAGGAGGTGATACATGATCGGAAATTTAAACTTAACATAATCGATTCACGAGTTCAATCTTTGAATCTTTTTTCAAATTTATCTTACAGTTTCAGTTGTTAATTTATATTGCATTAGTGTTTTTTTTTGTCTTCATGTACCACCTCTTCAACATTTATCTGGATAATACCATGTTCAGAGTGTGTTGTACCAATACGTACGTGTCTGGTGGTGCCCTGTTCACGTTTGGTTTCACCTTGTTGACCTGCCTCGTCGTTGTGGTATTCATTAGCTGATTCGCCATCGGAGACAACAGCGTTGTTGGTGCTGCATTCCGGTGGTTGCGGTTTATTACTGAGAGGAGTTATGGAAATAGGATTAGGTTATCTTAAATCGTATGTTCGGAATAAACGCGATCATGCTAAATAGCTTTAGATTGCTTACCAATGTGGTCAGTTTGCAACTTTGCATTTTGGACTGAAAAATAGATAATTTTCATATTAACCCTTGGGTATATTTTTTTTTCTTCCACGTATCCCTCATAATTTACTATCCCAATACCAATTACAACAACGAGTTTAGGTTATATTTGTATCTAAAATAACTCCCGCGTTGCGCTCGCTGTGTTATGGTTTTTGCCGTTTTTGCAACATGCAACATGCAACTTACGACAATTTTCAATTAGTGTTTTAGGGTTAAGTCAAGAAAAAAGGGGCCTAGAGATTGACGTAATTATTAGGGCGCAAGTTAGATACAATACGAAAACAAATTACCTCCCTATCATTTTGTAGAAAAAATACAGTCTGTTTTTAAGTTGATCTTTGAAAAAGCTTTTTACAAAGAGCCATGTTGGAATGGTAAATTCTTAATATTAATTTAAAAATGGTCTTCGTGTATGACCTTTAATTTTAAGAGGAATAATAATTCAATATTTTTGTTTCATAACTGGCAATCCTTAGTTGGAGAATGAGGTGTGGGGTGAAGTGAATGCCATGTCATGATCGCGTTTATCCCGAAGTTATAGCTACAGAGTTAACTATTCTATTATAATTTTTTAAAGCGTGCACTGATATTAGACCCAAAATAATTAATATTGATTAAGAATTAACGAAAGTGCATTGATTTGATGTTTATTAAATATTAGGTACTTGTTTTCTTTTGGGACTTAGCTCAACTAGTTGTTATTTTATTACTAGGTGCATGGATAAAATACTAAAGATACTCACAACTTGTATCTTCACCCCTTTCTCTTGCTATTTCACCTGAAAAATAATTATTAACGATTTACGCAAAAATGTATACAGCGCTAAAAAAAATATAGCAGTGTTTGAAACTATTGCATGAATTTTGAAAAGAAAAGGTACTTTAAATTTAAATAAATTCAATAATTTTATGTTTAACAATTTTATTTGAACGATCAAGAAAAATCTTAACTCCAATAATTCGGACAGTTTTGTATATTTATTTATTATAATAATTAAAAATACTACAACAAAAGCGTAAATGTAAGGTACCCACATAGCATTCACTGTAGCGTCGCCAAGTATGGATAATTGTCCAATCAACCATCCAATATCGCTTATTGAATTTAAAAATATCAAATAGTTTTTTGTTCAGACGATATTTTTGGATCGTGCGACACTTTTGATATTATCCATAAATTGGCAACTCTGATCACAAATATGAAAGGTAATATTTATCATTCGGATAAATGCAATGCTATGATATATTTGCAATGCTCGGCAATAGGGTACAAACCACAAATGATATTACATCCGCTTTAGAGTTTACCAAGAAGCACAGATCGATGGAAAGATTTAATTTTCATAACCTCATTACTCATTAAAGTAGTGAATGCAAAAGTAACATAAGAAACAAAAGGATTCTGGTTCATGTTAATACATTTGGTTAGTTGGAAGTTCTGTGGAATTTAGTGTGAGGCTGTTAGAACAGTCACCCGCTCGAGCGACTAGGATCGTGTATCTACTTCTTAGCCGGGTACATGCGAGATAAGCGCATAATCCCAGAGGCATATCTGCCAGTTGTCAGTGCTCGCTATGAAATAATGCGTGACAAAGCAACTAGGTGCACGGTACCTTCCGGTAATTTAGGACGAAGCACATTGCCGGTCAAATGGTTCAGTGGGTCGATGATAAAAAGAAAATAAAGAAAAGAAAACACTCGGCCCTTTGAGCCTGAGATGTACCTCGAACATGGACCTTCTTGGGCAACTCTGGCGGCGTGAAGGTGGGGGGAGGATGGTGATCATCTGCAAAACATCAACACAAGTTCGCATTCCACTCCACTCAGTAAATACAGTACCTACAGCACATCGCGTTATATAGTACAGCGTGTGGTCGGTCTGTTCAACATAACTGTTATCAGTTTAAATATATCAAAGTATCAGTTTCATCTTAATTCGTTTACAAAAGCAGTAAGCGGTGTGACTTCAGAATGTACGAACGAAAGAAATAGTTAATAATTTTTTCAACCCACCCGCACAATAAATTGTTAGCAATAATTTGTTTAAAATCAGTATACTATCACAATACATTCTGAAGAAAGCTCAAATTTAGCTGAAGATGAAACTGATGTACAAATCAAATTACTTATTAAAAGACAAAACTACTAAATATTCATTACAAATAATCTAATGGAATAGTAAACATTCCTACACCACACATGCAACAACTTAAAAGCTACACACGACACACAAAACGAAAATTAAAACTTACTAACTATTGGACAAGCTCTACGTGCTAAAATATCAGGTTTCAAATCTGGATTAAATGGATATAAGATATCCTAATTATATCGTGACTAATGTAAAGGGTATGGCAGCATGAATACATGAAGTGATTAATATGACGAGCGTACTAAGAACTGATGATTTGAATGAGAGTAATATAAATGTTACAGGAATATGATAACAGAAAGGCAAATAGAATATACCAAATCGTTCGGCCGATACTGAGTCAGCCGCCAACGACTGCAAAATCCTCACGGTTCTATCGAGGCGGGAGCATCTAATTCAAACGTTCCCTATGCAGGTATCATTAATTAATCTTTTCCAACTTTTAAGCGTAATAAAATTACAAATTAACTTCATTTAAAACTATTACTTCACAACATCAATATCAGAGGGACTATGTCGATGCAGAAAATCAGGGATCAAAATACTCCTAGAAAAAATATATATTTTTAGATAATTATAATAACAACAACACCAAAATAAATAAACGACATCACATAATGTCTTTTGATGTTTTAAATATCTGCTAATAGAGAGGCAAACATCTAACTGCTGTATAAATGCACATATAGAAACGTATGATAAGACAAGACAATGATAAACAGGACACAATATCGCTATTGGCGCGATTGGAGGCGGGAATTTCTCCACACCCGCACATTGCGCTTAAAAAACATCACATTGACATTTACACTGAATTTTATAGGTACACATTAGGTTACGTACTTGCCCTGCCAACCATCTGGACGGCTCGTACGCCCTTCCTGAATGTAGCCACTGAACCGAGAAACAATAGTTTTAACCTCACTTTAATAATTAATTATACATTCTGCTTCAATATCGGGTGTCACAGAAGAAACGCAAATAATAGGTATTTATGAAGAAAGAGATGCAAAGCTGATAGTCCTCTCGTAGTAGGATATAGTAGATGATAACGCGTTTTATGTTGAAGTTCTGATTACTAACGCCCAAATAATAGTTATTATAGTAAACTGTTGACTGGGCTGAATGTTTTTGATGAATTTGGGTACGTAGTAATCAAAATCTATTTCCTGGTTGCAGACGTGAATAGTGTTTTTTTACTTTGATATGTCTACCCTATGTTCGTCTTAAATTAAGCGAGGCTGTAGTTAATATATAGTGTCTTAGCCTAGCTGCTCTATACTAGCTGCGTGTGTCGTTTAAACGTGTATTAGCGTTTTTTTGTAGCCCAATATCCTTCGCCCATAGCATGGTTAGTTGATGCAAACAAACTATACGGTGTGTAAGGTACGGTAATACGTAATATTTGTCTTTCGTTTCCGTACCGTCGAGACAAGCACGGTACGTATTAAGACTTTGTTTCACCATTCCAGTCTGCATCATCATCATGCCGACATCTGTAAAAATCCAAACACTGACAAAAAAGAATGTACGCTGCTAATTTTATGATATCATTGTTACATGGATTTGGTAGAATCAAATTCCGTACGGTAAAGTTAGATGTTGTAGCGATAGAATTTGATTCTGTCAAAAGCGTGGATGAATGTAATGAAAAGTGACTGTAATTTAGTTTCTTCCCTGCTGTTAGTCACTGTCGTTAGTACAGACAAGCCGGAACTGCTGTATCAAGTTTTTTCCTCCAAAGCTCACTCTCGGCGGCCCTCATTTCTATCAGCGCATTGTCATTTTCACTCCATTTTTCTGAGACATGCTTTCGTGGATTCGTATACAAATATGTATTATTATTATCTAGGTGTTTCGGGATATAATGACGCGTGACGGTGCATTTGCTGTTTGCGATAGTTACTTCTACTTAATATTTAATGTATACATGCAATGTACTGCCTGTGCTGGGCTCTGAAGTGCATCATAGCAATTGTGTTCAACTCTCGTTGAAGGCATCTAACCGCCCGTGATCCTATCAATTTTGACAAGTGACTGTTGTGTGATATCATGTTCAGTTCCTGATTCGGCATGGGAATGTTTAGCGATATTGTATGATGCACTAAATCCTCTCGATCGATACAAATCAGAAACAGAGCGAAAATTCTCAAAAGGCATAGAAAAATGGTGAAGTGTTGGAGTGCTTCAAAATTTGTGGCGGTATTGACGAGCGAGCGGACATACACAATGATCGCTAAATTATAGGGTGTGAACGAGCACGGGTCAAGAATGCCTTGCAACCGATCCAGTCTGTGAGGTACGGACGCAACACCACTAAAGCAACTCAAAATATTATAGACACGAAAAATAAATATCGGAAAACGTCAATTTGTGAGGTTAGGTGTGGTGCAAGTTACCTATGTCGGCTCCAACCTTCCGCTGGTGCGCGGTCACTAAAAGTTTAGCCGGACAAGATTCATTAATGTCTCACAAATAGAAAGTAAACAGTGTGAGGTCGAGCGAGTCAGTGTGGACGTGGCCCGAGGGCCTACAGTGTCACATGAACATATCTGTACTTAGACAAGTGTGTGTGTGATTTATATATATATACAGGACACAATTCGTTACAACATTGAAACAAGTATTTCCAGAAAGAATGTCACAGAATAAGTAGATAGTAATATTATTGTTAAGTAGTTACATTATTTTAAAAAATTGTTTGTAGGTATAGAGTTCTAAAGAGATTGCCTCGCTAAATTTGATTAAGTGTGTAATGATAGTAATTCAATGATCTTACAGTTTTTGCATTTGCATTTCTTGATCAAAGTTTCATCCTTAATGTCCTCGTGGCAGGCTTTGCAGTAGTACCAAGCTCTGTAACATTAAACGCACGTTAAGAACGAAATAAACATTACTGTTATGCAAGAAAATACCTCAAATTTAAAAAAAATATTATTGGTTTGGTTTAAAAACTGTTTAATTCCAGTGAAGTTTACCTTTTAACTTCATCAGCGGACTGAGCAATAAAGAATCCCTGTGTGTTGGCATGTATCTTCGCACTCCTCGGATTGATGGAGATTTTGCTGTCGGCACCTTCCTCACCCTTGATCTCTATTGCCAGGAGTAGCAGCTTCAACTTCGTGAAACATAACCTGGGAACAGATTGTGCAAATGTAGTATATTGGATAATTAAACTTTGTCAAGTTCAAATCGCCTGAAGCAAGTAGTTCTATTTGATTTGACTTTGCATTTGTCTGCTTAGACAGATCAGAAAAAACTCGAAGCCAATTTGCCTATAAATGTAGGTACTAATTTGAAATGTATTTCAGATTTTCTTGTATTCTATCTATGATCTTATCGTTTTCTTCCGAGTCAACGTTCCAATTTATCAATTTGCTGCTAAGTTGAAACTCTTAATAATGTCCAAGATTATCTTTGTTGTTGATTTATAATCATTGCTCAATTGTACTAACTCAACTTTTGTACTGGTGTATTAATGCATGTACGTCTCAAATATTTTTACTGTTATATTAGGGATTTTGAATTTGATATTACTCGTAATTTTACCTTTACGCCGGGTCACTGAAATGCTTATAAGCTTCTTAAATAGCTAATCTTTTCTAAAAATTCTAGATAGTAATAGAAACATGCATTATCTAATATTTACAGTGTCATTTTTACATTGTGTGGCGTGCTCGGCGATATGGTGCAATACACAGATGACGGAAGCGATAGTAGGAGTAAGCATCTAGATAATGAAGGCAATAATGTTCCCATTTCTACAATGAACGCAGTGAGACTTTTTAGTAAAAAATGTGTGCTGAAGCCCACGAACACGTGCATGATAATTACAAGAGCATAATGACTTTAAACAATCTCTTCGTTTACTGCACTGAAATAGGTTCGTGGGATCGTAACTGTTACAAAATAAAATAGACTTGTTAAATTTAGTGGAAAAAGTAAACTATATAAAAAAATATTTATTAAATGGCTGACAAAAGTTGATACTATCGACCTTGTATAACATACATACCACTAATTTTCTATAATTTTACCCATTCAACATGCACAATTTATTCTGGAAATCAGAAAGTTATGTTAGTTCTAAACGTTTCAACCTACACGTGTCTAGGGTTATTATCAGTGCACGCTTATTCAACTAGGGTTAGCAACTTGGCACACAGTGTCTACGGTGCGGGAGGGTGCAGGCGGGTCCTAAGGATCGATGGGGAGTCTTACTCGCTCGCTTGCGGGAAACTCATTCCCGTGAAGGATGTTGACAGCGTTTCGGTGTACATCTCGCAGCCAGTACCTTGCAGGTAATCGTTCTGCCAAGCTTGAGTGTCGGGGGACTGCAATCAACCAATAGGAGACGCTAAAGCTCGTGCTATGTTAGTCATAGCAACCTCAGAAGGTGCTATCTTGCCTTTCTTTTAAACGACGATCTTCATCTGCCACGCTGTCTATATTACAAATCTATTGATAATACTGGTCTGCAACGAAAAACTCCTTTAAACAAGAATATGATTCGTATGAAGGATTCAACGTCATGAATCTAGATCTGTTTTTTTTTTTTGCTATCACGTATATTTTTTTTGAATATTTTTTGTTTATAGCTTATAATTGGGAATTTTTGTTTTTGTTCTTGCAGTGCTTGTGCACAAAAGACAGCTCGTATAATCGATACTTCTGATAGAAAGAGAGATAACGATACGGAATATATATTTCATTTTCGTACTAATTGATGCATGCGCCTGACTTCCGCTGTGACTTCGTAAAGCTCAGTATGTTCATAAGTTGTATACCCAATGATTTTGATTACCTATACGAAATATTTGGTAAGTTTAGTAATAATTCTAAACCACTAAGGAAAATAACGTTATACGTTTTAACGTTTTAAACGATCTATATCCAAAATTATAGGTGTGGATAAATTATATACCTATGATTTAAAAAAAATACTTTTTAAATTCCATTGCAAAAAATATACGTGATACATAATTTTTCATACTTATTATAATTATTTTCTATTCAGTACTATTGAATCTATAATAATACCTAAATAAAGGAGAGATTTTTTTGCAGACCAGTGTAATTAGTAAAACATATCCCTGAATTAATTCTAATCTAAATCCAGACAGTAGTTATTCAGTGCAGTACCTATTGATAATGAAATCGAAAAAAAAAACATTAATATTCAAATCACAGACTGTAAGCTTGCAAACCAAAATGAAGAAAAAACACTAAAATGATAAGCTATGTGGTTCGTATTTGGTTAGTGACGATTGTCCTGCAATCTCGGTATGGAATGCTCAAACACTTGTACAGTATAAAGGTTTCATGTGTGACGTTGTCTCGTGTCACTTTATTGCAAGCATCTCGTTCGCTGCCCACTTACTCTGCGCCCAGCTTGAACGGCATCCCGATAAACGTCGGACTTAGTGTCTCCGTGTACATCTCCATGCCGGTACCTCGCATGTAGTCATTACTCCATATAGCCATTTTTTCAGACTGTGGAAACGCCGCATAGAAATGTTAGAAATTAAAGTACATTCAGAGAACGACATTGTTGGTTGTGCGGCACTGGCTGGCTAATAGACCAATGTGTCATGCGAGTCGATCTCTGAAAGTTTTAATACCACTTTATAGAAAAGAGAAATTAGAATTAAAAGGAAGGCTGACCGTTTTGAAGCTCCTCATCGCGAACAGATTGGCCATCATAGTGGAGAAACCGGGCGCCAAACAGCTCTGTGCAATGAAACCAAGTTTGAGTTCCGCCAAGCAGATCACGTCATCGCCTTGCTTCCAGTCCCACGATGGAATGTTTAAGAGATAGGCCTGAAATTACAATGATATAATTTAAAATAAATTTAGTCAGCTGGGCAGAAAAGACTACGTAAGTGGAAGGAAGCTTCCACCCAAAAAAGTTTGATGGGTGAATTTTTTTGGATGCCCACCAAGCCACCAACAAAGCCTAGACTTGCTCTGTCCACACTAGACTTGCTCAGAGTTTGACTCAGGCACATTATTTTAGTGTGAGCTCCACAGGGCCGTCGTGGCTTCCAAGTTATATGTGGATAAGGCATACGTATCCTGGCATTTCAAAATTTCAAGAAAAATAAAATTTGCCGAGGAGCATACACTGACTTCAATTGATTAAATTACATCAACAATGTCTACTCCAATTGCTTACCTTATTGTGATATTGCATAAGCTGGATAATCACTCGTATGTCATCTGAATAGTTCTTGATTGAAATAACCCTCATGATATTGGCAGCATCTTCTGCATCAGGATCTTGACAGTACTTGTTGGCTAACACCAGACACGCATCTGCTTCATGTACCTATATCAGTAAGCTTTATTGAAGGTGATGTAGGTATTTCATTCTTTAAACAGATGATGTGAAGATTTTGCTGTAGAGCAAGAATGTCATTGACTGTGTGACAATTTTTTAGAAAGTAGAGATGCTAAATTTCTTTTGCGTTGTAAGGTAAAATGACACCAAAAGATTTGCAATATATGTTTATTGTGATTCCAGAAAGTAATAATTTTGATAGTGTGAAGCGTACAGGCATTTAATATTGAATTGGGTTCGATTGACTTACCAATGGAAACCGTGGACTTAAAGTATTGACTTTGGGAGTTATAATTACACAGAGACTATTGGTTAGGAAAAGACATCAATTTAGTATAGACATTTAGAAATTGAATAGGGTTGTTAATATTAATTACTATGTACCTACAAGCAAACTTAATTAATAGGTACACAAGCGTGAAACTGCACATGCATAACGTTAGCTGTAGTACATAAATGAATACCGCGGTCAATCTTGATTTTTTAATATATTAATATTGAAGAAAAAATTCTTTATTTTGCCAATTTGAAACCCGCAATATTCATTTCAAAAGAAGCAGGTGGGATTAGTAAAGTGGAAGATAAATCGCATGCAGACAAGCGCTACCATTCCAAAAGCCATGCCAACTTACCCAAAACATATCGACAATCGATAACTGTACTCGATACTACTGAATAAAAAATTAATTTTGAAACGGAAACCCTTTCTTCGGCAGCCATTAATGCCAATATTGCCATCGAAACGTACAGTAAGATATCGATATCGAAGTAACACACGGGCCAGCATTGCAACAACACCCAGTCAGACAGATGGTGGCCGGTGGCGGGGCCAGGGGAGGACAACGCGCCCGGCCGCCAGCGGGCCGGCACAAACACTCAGTAGCGACAGGCACACAGCTCAGTAACGACAGAAGGGTACCGAACACCGCACCGACAACTTCTCGCGATAGGTTAGTGAACGAGCATCGCTCTACTCTATAAAAATAGTCTGTACAGCTTTAAAAACCGACACCACGCCCAAAAGATATTCACATCTTTGTGTGTGCTACTTACTTTCACCCTTTGTAGATCGATTGGATTCATAATGGTGCCTTGAAAGAATTCCACAGTAGTAAAGTGTCTCTTGAACAGGCCTTCGAGCTCCAGATCGGGCGGTTTCCTGTCATCAACGCTCGGTTAACAATACTGGCCACGGAAACCTGACAGTTCCGCCGCCTGTCAAAGGCCTTAACATGCAACTCTAGTTACCAAAATACGCAGTCGTGTGATGGTGCGGGGCCACTTCAGCCTACTAGGAACCAAGGCGACTCCGCAGCACCGTGAGAAGCAATGATTGCATCAAAATAACCACAAGATAAAGTTACCAAAGTGATAAATACCTACTGTGACTATGAAACAGCGTCTTTACAGAAGAAAAAGATCTGTTTTTATGCACTTAATATAAATAAATAAAAAATATTGATTCACGAAGACGCGTCAATGATATTACGGCCGTGCTTTTATCTAATGCCTGCACTATGGTTGTATTCTAACCTTGACTCGTTCAAGGTCGACGGCATTCATCATTGTACCCTGAAAAAACTCGACGGTGGTGTAGTGACGCTTGAGGAGACCCTCCAGCTCAAGGTCTGGCTCTTTTCTGAAAGCGTCGTTGGATCATACATGACACACCACCTCAAAGTGTCAAAGTGATCCACGCAACTACCAGCGTGGATTTATTTTGTTTATCTATTATTATGACTATTTCTACTACGAAAATTGTAACACCGTCAGTTTTGGTAACGACAGTATTTAAATTTTAATCATTTGTGTAGTTTTACTCAATAAATGTTAAATAATCCGTGTTTATTTTAATATCATTAGTGTTCTCTCTTGGTTCAAGTTTTACGTAATCAATTTGAACATTTTAGATCAGAAAGAGAATCATTTATAGTTTCTGACAGTAAATATTTTTTAGATTCTAAAATGTTCTGGCACATGTTGGTCCTTTCTCTTTGTTAAATTGTTCTAATCTTTTTAAAAATAATGATTAGCAGTGTTAATCATTATTGACATCATATTTAACCAAGTTTAGGCAAGTAAAAAATTGGTTTATGATATGACTTTCTATATCTCTAGATTTCTTGGATCACATAGAAGTTTCATAAAGTTGTATATATAGGTTCCTTTAATTGGATGGTTGTAATATCTGTAGGTATATAATTTGCTTGCCTATAACTTCTAAACTACTAATCTTCTTAAATATTTCAGTATACTGACCTGTGTAAAAAAACAACTTCGACGTCGACATCCTCTCGGTCTTCATGTAGGAAGTCTTTTAAAAAATGACTTACTGATTCGTATGTTATATGTCCACATACAACTATATGCCTGAAAACGTAAACGTTTATTATAACTTCATGTAATATAATGGCAATATTGGTGCATCTACAAACATAATTGCCATTTTGAAAACAACGGAAAAAGCCTCAAAAGCGTATTTTTTCAAAAAGTTTGGAAAGCATTTTATTAAATCGAAAAAATATTAATTGTAATGCAAACGTGTGTTCATAAAAAGCTCTGTGGCTTCAAAATTTGTTAAACAATTGAAATTGACTTGAATTTTGAGAGTGAAGCAAATTTTTAATAAGCTCTTCTTAAAAATAGGAAAAAGACAGAAGAAACAGCAATTTGAAGTTTTATTTAACACCTGGGACCAAATGGAAGTAAGTGGTAAAAATTTAAACAAAGAGGTCACAACAGGGTTAAACAAAACAATAAGTGACAGAAGCGTGAAGAAAAATAATGCTACATTTAAGCCAACAACGCCATTGTTTTGGAAGCCAATTTTATAATATGAGTATACTTAAAGTCTAACATCCTACAGTACTTTTTTAGAAAACAATGACGTAGTTCAAACAAAAATATTCTCCAATATACTACGTTCATTGGTTTGTGGTCAAAATAAATCTGTCATTAATGTCAAGTTTTAGCTCAATTTCAAATTGAATCATTAAGTAATTAAACGTTAATTTTACATCCACAAACAAATAAACATCATTCTAGAAAGCTCAGTTTCGTTCAGGATTTGTGTAACTATCTACCACACTAAAAATAAAATAAACAATGAAACGACGTCTATGGTTAGGGGTCCTACGGGGTCGCTTGCAGGACATTATAGTGTCTTTTGGGGGATATATATCAGTAAATACTTATATAGCATACATTGCATGAATTGAATACGTCTGTGTTGAAATAAAAGGGACCAAATATATATTTTCATCTACACACAGTAAATTCAATGCACGAAATTCAGTTTTTTAATACTTTAGACAAAGATAACCAATTAAAAAACATCCAATTTACCGTCATAGATATGTGTTAATATGTAGAGATGTATACTAAACGTGTTTTTGTATAATAAAAATTGTAAGTTATGTCAGTATTGCACTCTACATACAGTGACGTATCTATGAGGATACGTTATCTTTACTGTGTATAGGCAAAAACGTATCTATCAACACGTAAAAGCTTGCGTCTCAGTACAGTTTATGTATCAGGAAATGTATTCTCTTGGACAAATATAATTATATACGTATATTATGTATTATGTCTTGGATTCAGAGTCGTAATTCTTAATAAGTTCGTTTTGACACTGTTAGGTGTATACTTTTTGAAATATGACAGTTGATAGTCGTACGAGTAGTGATGGAGTTAATGTTGTTAAAACATAAAATAAGAAGGGAGGTTTAACAGTCGGAAACAGAAATCATATATCAGTTTAGAATAAGAGGAAAGGTAAACAAAAATGCAAACAGCTCATTCTACATAAGATCATGCATGTACTAATATTATTCTCTAAGGTGTGGCAAAGAACTGATTTCATTTTTATTTATAAAAAAATAACAATTAAATTTTTCTACCTTGAATTTTTAATACGATCCCAACATTGCAAACAATTTTCAAATCAATCCAAAATTTCATATAAAATGATTCGTGTATCACTGCTAGATGATGTCGATCATGTCAAATAAATGATATGTCGATAAAACTAAACTAATTTTGCGTTAAAAATGTCCTCAATGCACACAGCCTTGCCACGCTCTATGAATTATATTTACGTAAATACATTACACTAAAATAACCGAGGGGGTCGATTTAAAATTACATTACAGATCATAAAACATTAAGAGGGTCAACATTAAGAGTACAAGTACAGTAACAGTAAGTAGACGTGCAGGCAGGGAGAAGTCGGAGCGGACGGGATGGGTGAGGCGGGGGCGGCGAGCGGACTGCGCTGGCACGCTCGGGGCAGAGGCGGGTGGCGGGAGGGCGGGTAGCGGGTAGGGATCGCTCGCATCAACAGCGCCCCCCGCGGGCTGGCGGTCAGGCCGCGAGCCGCGCCCACAGAAAGGAGCTGTCGACGCCTTGCATCGCATCGCACACCAGAACTCCAACAACGCACTACGGTACGGTACCACTCAACATTTAAATCTCCGAAACTAAGCTTTACGATTAACATTCCTTTACTTTACGTACGTATACTAACAGAACATAATCATGATACCTATAATGACGAGCGATAACACTAGCCACTATCTGCTGTTCACTATTCAACTGAACTCAAATCAATTCAAAGGTAATTTACAATCAATATATCGACTCATAAAAACAAAGACAACTCGCGGGACTTTCGTCCCGCCAAGATAAGTGAGAACACAGAAGCGTGCTAAGAGAGGAAAAGGAAGAATAGATGTCACAACACGGAACACATTCAACGGAACGGAGTGAAGACAGCGGCTCACCTGCGTCCCCGCTCATTCTTGTGGGTGCCACCATACTTGGGTCTAGTCCCGATTAAGTCAATTATCTCTGGGATACAACTGGCAAATATCGCCTAAACGCCGACAGACAAAACAAGACATTCACATTCATTCGACGGGTGAGTGGCGGAGCTGGGGAAGCGAGCTGCGGGCACAGCCCGGTCTCGGCCGGGCCGGGCCGGGCCGGGCCGGCGGCTCGCTTCCTGCAGCAGCTCCTCTCTGCGGGCGCCGGCGGGCGGTTAGTGATGTATGGCATGGCGTTAGTAACGTTATCATATCGTTAGTGACTCGGCGCGGCGACGGGTCCGCGGGGTCCGCGGGCGGGGCGGCGCGGGCACTGGCTGTGTGTGATCGTCGGGACTCGTGGCGAGGTGCCGGAGCTAGCGCTACAGCGTGGCGACAGGCATCGTGTGCAAGCGAACAAACCAAACACTACTTCATCGACAGCATTACAAAACTTTACATCGGCTCTCTCCAGATCTAGTCTCGTTAGAAGGATTAAAAAGCTCAACGGTATCTCGAGTAAAATTTACGAAAAAAGGCATGTAGTAGTGCGTCGGTCGACCGCGCGCCTGTCTCTCTAGTTCGGGGAGAGGGGCGCGGCCGCCGGGAGCTAACTCTTCGAGCATGCGCCACGGCACCGAGAGACCGATTCTAGTGAAGGATTAATAAATTTCATTAGCAAACTCCGCATTCAATCAACCAAGATCGAAACCGTGAGAGGTAGGAAGGCAGGAAGCCGCGTGGAGCGGGGGCGTGAGAGCAGGGTACCTGCGGCGGACGTCCTTGTTGTACCGGCCGCCGTATTTGTTCCGCTGCGCCGCCAGTTCCGTGATCTCGGGGATCCAGCTGGCGAACACAGCCTACGATACACAGCAAACACCGTAAGGTGAGTGGCCGAGCCCGTGCCCCCCGCGCGCCCGCCCCGCCCCGCCCGGCCCGCGGCCGCGTACCCTCGCGCTCGCACAAGGCTGTGTGGCTTGAGTGTCGTCTGTCTGCGTGGTGGCTGTGGCAGTGTGTGGGAGTGCGGGACTTGGGTGCCGTGCCGAGCTGCCTAGCGGCGGGAGCTGTGACCGGCGCAAGCCGTGACGGGACTCGTGACCGGGTGCATGCAAAGCCTAAGGATACATACGCTAACTAATCGATGAACAGAACTTAAAAAGAAATCGGTTCGACCGGTACCTAATCTAAAAACGTGGGCATTCGATATAGACGCTTGGTAGAGCGCGAGCACGGACCGGCCGAATCGGCAGACAGCCGGATGGCACCTCACTCCGGCGCTACGTGACCGTACCGAAGTGCGGCGTAGCGCAGAAGTGAGCTGCCACTCGCCGTTTGCCGACGGGCCGGCGAGTGAACACGAGTAGATGACACAATACATCTGACGGCACTGAGCAAGCTTTCTTATAGGTGATGATCCACATCGTCTTGAGAGCTCGGGCGATTCAGACCGAGCGTGGCGTGCGAGTCGCCGCCGCGCCGCGATATGAATCGCCTTCACTTTCGACGATCAATTTATATTATCAAACTAATACCTTTTTCCATGTTCACGCTTCAGCTCGCCACTGTACTTGGACCTACTTCCTACCAGCTCTATAATTTCGGGAATGCTACTAGCGAACATTGCCTGCAACAGACCACGGTGTCGATCGAACATCGAGTCTGGGCGCACACGGACACCATCGCGTGGTGCACGACAATGTCCACCTCGAGTCTCGGTATACATTCTATGGTGACGCTGAGTCGTAAAGTGTAGCCGGTAGCGGAGCAAAAATAAAAAAAAAGGAACGAGTGTGTGTCTACCGGTGATGTGAGCAACTGAACACAGCCAGGCACAGGTGCGGCATGCAGAGATCGCGAGGTGGGAGGGGTGGGACGCGGCACCGGGCTCGCCGGGTGGGCGCCGGGCGCCTCCGAGTGGACGCGCGCGCACCTACATATCTCGTCTCGTACCACAGTCCCCAGTACACTCCGATATTCTAAGCACGGTGAGACAGATCCTCCGGCAGCACATTCGTGGTGAGTATCACGTAACAAAGCAAAAGAAAAACAAAATACATCCATGCAGCCGCTTGAAACAAAGCGCTTAAGTGTCGGCGATAGTTGAAAGATGGCTCCTTTGAAGCTGTCGAGAAATTAGAAGATTGCACATTGATGGCTTCAGGCACCGCAGCCGGCCGGGCGCCGGGCGGGGCGCCGCTCGGCGTCACCCGAGTCTCTTGGCACATAACGGTCATGCTATCTAGATGGTGCACTAATCAGGCTTACAATCATTCACGAGCTGTGCGATAAACCACTTGTCTAGCAAGTCCCACGTCAACTATATTGTAACCTTTAACGGTAAATGTTTGTTATATTTCCTTTTGCTTTGTTATTTAATTTTAGATTTATGCAAGGAATCGCAAGAATGAAAACGACCTAGTAGTCGTAATTAAGAAACTACTTTAGATTATGGGCAAGTTAAAGAACTCAGTGGAGTTAGAACGCCATTCGACAAAATAATATATGAACTTGCCTCTCCTTGCAAAATAACATTCTTATATAATGTGGATTTGGATTTTATTTCATTGATATTAGAAGAGAGATATATAAGTCAAATGAAAGTGAAACTTACCAAGCCAACGAGGAGAAAAAAAACCAAAAATGTTCTGCCAAGTACTGTATGACAAAACACATCACCATAACCTACAGTGGACATGGTGACTATAAGAAAGTACACGCATGTCCAGTATGAGAGCTTCTGAGAATTTTCAAAGTCCAATGGGTCACCGGAGTTTTCCAGCTGAAATACATAAAAATAATAACGTTAATTTAGATATTCTAGAATTTCTACTAGGGGTTGTTGTAGCATTGGTTATGTCGAAACAATGTGTGAAAAAAGTAGGTATATTTCCTGAACGACTAACAGTTAGCAATAAACAAGAAAGGAGACTTAAATCCGGATAACATATAACTTTAATAGCAATACTATCAAAGACATTCATCAAAGCAATGCATAAGAGAATGATAGAATACCTTAGTAAGTTTCAATAGATTAAAAAAAATAGCGAAACTGCTTGCAGAAAGGGAAATTAACATTTGCATTGTTGATTTGGTTGACAATGTATTGAAAAATATATTGACTGTAAGAGACCTACAATGATGTTTTACAACATGAGCTTTTGATATCGTACCGCATAAGTCACTTCTAGAAAACTAGATGATTATAGAGAGAATACGTGGACTAGTGCATTCTTGGATGTTACTGGGAATGTATAATAAATTAAAAAAATAACAACAATGAAGTAGTTACTAGAGAGAATTCGAAATTTCTAATAAATAATTGTATTGTTCCTCAGGGGAGTGTTTTGGGACCACTGTTATTCTTAATCTGTTTGGGGTATAATGCCATTAACCCGATCAAACTACCACAGGAGCCGTACAATATAAAGTTTTATAATTCCGATTCACCCAAAATTGAGTACAAATACATTATAATATCCCAGATAATATAGACTCCCGTAGATTGTGAGAACGTAATCAGTATTCCAGGCGGGCTGGTGAAACGTGGTTGTTGCGTCTTCTTTTTTTAAAGCATACTCCTTAGATTTACTCCAGCGTTTCTTTACGCCACTGCACTGTTCCACTGTGATGCCTGATAGCCTGAGGTTCTATACCGAAGTTCTGTACCGTAGGACCACACGCCGTATGCCCATACATAGGACGTATGGTCCTATGGAGCAAGACCTGGGCAATCCGCAGCCGGATGATAGAGGATAGTGGCAATCACAAAGAAACGTTTCATGTTTTGACATAACCTCACTTGGCGTTTGGCATATACAACTGAACATGTTAACACATTGCAGGTAGATATTAAAAAGTAGAAATCTCTGAAGATACTCACCAAATGAATAATGCCGGCAGCGGTCAACCATACTGATATAAATATAGAAACTAATTGCGCCAACCGAATTGAGCTCGATGTCTTTAGTATATTGAGGTATTGCAAAATATCAGGCACGGTCATTAAGCGTAGAGCCCTGAGAAATCTCAGTCCTGAAATGGAAAACAAGGAGAATTATAACAACTTGTTGAAAATAACAAAACAATATTATAACGTAAAATTTTAAAGCAATTACTATGGTAACTATTATTCCTAATGATTTTGACGGCTCCACCAGCGTAACCTAAGCCGTAGAATATATTGAAGAAATTCGAATATTTAGGATGTGTCCAGGTACCGCAGTTGGTCAGAGTATTCCCCTGTAAGGGTCTTGTAGCGTGTTCTAGTCCCGTTCTGGATGTTCACTTTTTCCGATTAAAAATCATTAGGAATAATAAAACGTCTCTATTTCTTCATATGAGCCACAATCTCGGTTATACTTTAGAGGCCGAAGTCCGCGCTTCTACTTCTTTCCATTATGTTTTTTTTTTGTTTTACTTACTACATTTTGGAATAATATTGTTTGGGGCAATTTACGGGTAAGACTTGTAATAAATTTATACAAGCAATCCCAAAGTACCCTCTTCGTTTTTAGTCTCCTGATTTAGCAAAGACGGTTATAGTTTTTTCATATTTTCTTCCAAGTCCTCAAATATCATCATCGTCTTAACGAGGATCTGGATTGCGTCCGAGGCTTTCATCTCTGAGCCTAGCCTAGAGTCCGCTAATTGGCTTATCTACTAATATACATAATAGCTACAGCTAAGTAATTACGAAGGCGACTGTTATCTGATCTCCAACCTCGAGATGAAATTCTACGATAGAAGCTCGTCTGACAATCAGTAAGTGTACCGCTTGCAAATGAAGTTGGCTTCAGCTCCGAGCTCCAAAGTTCTTTTAATATTTTTTAGTTGTTTTTTTTTTAGTTTAGATAACCCGTCCGTTGTTTAGCTGGTGTAACAACTCATAGGTCCAAACCAACCTCTGGTTTGGGCCTCAAGGATGTTGGTTGTAATGGTGGTACTCCCAATTATATCAATGTAAATAGGTTTGTAAATTGTGTAGCAATTTGTGTCGTTGATTAAGGTATAGAAGTTAGTTACTCACCTATCCACGTTCTATCCAGGTATATTGATACAAAGGATGGGGGTATCGTGAAATAATCTACAAATGAATACATCTCGAGCATGAACCATAGTTTGTCACTAGCTGCTATAAACTGAAACAGAAATACGAAATTATATTAGTTGTTGTCACCATTTTGTGTAATGTTAGGGCTGAAGAAAGGAGTGGGACGTTTTCAAAATTTCATGTACAGAATAACTATGCGCAATTTTTTTTAATATAGGACTCGTCAACATGAATTCTCTTCGCCTGATGATAAGCTAAAGGTAAAGTCTCAAGGATCGGGTCCTCTTATAAGTGTTTGATTGGCCAGTTAATGCACTTGCGCAGTCTTTTTGTTTTTGGTCAAGATTTTTGTCTCGAGGTAGGTATCCCTAATTTGATTTTGAACGTCGAGCGTCGGGAGAAGATTTAGAGTTGTTCTAAGATCGGTTTGCTTCGACTTTGTAGAGCATAGTCTCTCTCATGTAGTTATTTTTTTTTACAGTTCTTATGTTTTGGGCTGTTATGTAATGTAGGTATATTGTTTACTGGGGTCAAAAGATTTTTGTGTATAGGAGCTTAATTTATATTTCTTTA
This sequence comes from Lithosia quadra, assembly GCA_963576445.1. Lineage (NCBI taxonomy): Eukaryota > Metazoa > Arthropoda > Insecta > Lepidoptera > Erebidae > Lithosia > Lithosia quadra. The sequence continues at coordinate 13,940,616 of OY754881.1, forward strand.
TCCTTATTAAAATCATAGAATTTTGTCAACAAAGTTTGTTCTTTTGAAATTATAAAATATTAGTGTAAAATACTTACTCGTATAAAAAAGTAGACCATAAAAAATATGTTAAAGGCAAGGTCGATTTGCTGAGTAATATTGTCGCTCCATTTCTGACATCTCTCAACCTCTTCACTGGAAACAAATACTATTGTACACAAAAAGAACAAATACGAACACATACAAACAATCATGAACAGTTTCACTTGTAAGCCATTTCTCTAATATCTCAGCTGACATAGAAACAAAAGCTTCACATAAATATATACAGAACGGGAACCATTTTGCGACAAAATAGGCCAATTTCCATCTTCACGTTCAAAAATTATACCAACTGGTGCTTATGTATCACATTAAATATTGCACACATTATATTATTTCGTCTTTGCAAGTCAGTCAACGTGAAAAAAAAAAATTTCGCCAAAAATAAAATTCGTTTTCGAACGAAAGTTATAAATTGTAGTGGATTATGAAAATAAAATAAGATAACTTTCGCGCCACTTTTTTTTCTCATGCACATGGTGTTCACACAAAATGACGGAAAAGTTATTTCATATAGGTTTTCATATTACAACTTTTGTTCGTAAATTCACTTTATATTTTTGCGTAATTACATTTCACGTTGACTTATTTAACTATATCGACGAATATAATTTACTTAGTAACCTTTTAAATATGCGTACTGAGCGATGTATAGGTACGCGTAATGTAACATGTTACAAAGCGAGTATTCATGCAGTTAGGTAGGTACGGGGTTACAACATAGATATACATGGATTTTAGATACACGGTGTAACAACATGTTCGCTACGAATGTTACAATACGCTACGCGATACAGGTCAGAGCGTAGCTTCATGTAATATTGCGCCAGTTGGTATGAATGTAGATGACAGAATGAGAAATTATTCACACACACAAAATTTAATTATGATCTGTCATCTTGATATAAGTTAAGATATCATACAAAACACATGATTAGATTTTTTTTTTTTAATTTAGAGAAGAAAATATAGTTATTCTAACGGTCTAGATTTCTCAATGTAGGCTGTATAATCTATCGCAAAATCGTCCCCACCCCATATTACTAGGTATAACCAGCAAAACAGTTTCCAACACATTTATTACGAGTGTAACTCACGGATTCCTTGAATTCAGCATTATTAAGATTAGTTATTAGTTAATATTGTAGCAATGCAATTATTATGAGCAGGTCACAAGCAGCTTGGCATTAAAGAATAGCGAATGTCTTTAGAGCGTTTAAGTTTCAAATTAGTTCAACATAATGTCATCTGCCAAGTTACGTGTGTTATTTAAAGAGAATTGGAATGTGGAATTACCTGGACGCGTCAATGAAGTAAATGATGAGCGATGCTATACTCAGGATGAACACCAACACTACCTGGAATATAGAAAAAACAACATTATAAGAATAATAAATAAATAATCAAAAATAGATTTCGTTAAACAGTTATGGAAATTTAGGAATTTTTGACAAGCACACGGCCCACCTGATGGGAAGCGGTCACCGTGGCCTATGGACGTGTGCAACACTAACGCAACACACGCGCTGCCTACCCTGAAGGGAAGGGAAGGGAAGGCTGATAAACAGATATAGGTACAATAATGTAGGTGGATACACCCGCTATCTTAAAGTTAAGTTAAGTTAAAGGGAAGGGGGAGGGCTAGAAAGGGGTGGGGAGGCTAGGAAGGCTAGGTCACTCGCGTACTCTAGCAAAAAGGCAACGCCTTTTTTATTGTGCGGAAATGCCCATGGATACCGCTGGGTAGCGGGGGTGGTTATATCAGAGTCGAGCCGACTAAAACCGCACGGTGGCTCGTTACATCGGCTTGCGTGTCCAGGAAATCTGGTGCGCCCTAGAAACGATATCCCAGAAACCAACACAGAAGCAGGCTCAGGGTGGCGGCGTCTCTATAGGGAAGTTGGCGATTTTGATCCTCAATATCAGGTTGGTGGGCAAGGCCAATTAGGGTCTCTGGGATATCCTTCCTAAGGTCCATCAGAGTCTCCGGCCACACAGGCCGAATTAACGAAATACAGCGTGGTTTTATCCTGATCGTGAGGTGAATCTCGAGGGGGTCCCCGCACGTAAAAATAATGCCACATCTATACCTAGGTACTTAATAGGACTCCTCGGAAAACTTTCCACATTGAGAAACCTCAGTTTTTAAGAACCCAGGTGATGGAAACAAGTTTTCTACTTAGGTAAGTGGTTGAAAGAATGTTTCTGTCATGTTTTGTTAATATTTAAACTCGGTTTACACAAAAAACGTGAAAAAATATGCGCTGTCGTGGGAAGGTTGGCAGATGTGAAGTATTAAAATTCAAAATTTATTCATATTTTTGTATTATGTTATGTTAAATGGAAACGATTGTTGTTTAATGTTTTAAGTAATAAATTCAACAGTTTAAGACATAAATATGTTTTAATACGTAACATTCTTATCGTGCTGACGACTGTAGCGACTCTGTAGCGTAGCGTAGCGTTAGTGTATTCGAATGCTACGGTGGGGGGCGCGGGTTCGATTCCTGATTAGTGCAAATATTTGTATGCATGAATGTCTATTTGCATTGGTCTGGGTGTATAATAAGAATGTATTTATAAAAATAAGTATGAAGTATGTTTATCTGCATTCTAGAACCCTTAACCCAAGCTGGCTTTTAGTTGAGGTTAATTTACCCCAAACATCTGGACGGGGCTTTTTATAGGGATTCAGCACACTAAGGTGCTAATTTTGAGCTTTATTTTTGTTTTAGATAGGTAATACCTACTTAGTTATTAGGTATGTCAGAAATTGCTAAAGTTTAGTACCACAAATGAATTTCAAATTAATACACCATTTAGCTTTTATTTGTAATAAAACTTTTACTTTTACTGCTTTGAAGAACAATAGTCAAGTAATGAAACAAACCCATAAACTTAATTAGTATTCTCAAGGATTGATTGCATGCTACATTCCATAATTACGGCCGTATTTTAATGTAATGACTCCATAGGTTAGTTATTATTCATTCGACTGATGAGAATGTTAAAACCAACGTAATCCTAAACAGACAATGCCTCAGTAGGTATCAGGTGATGTCATTGTACCAGTTTTGGGAGCAATCGCTTTTGTAATTCATGAGCATGTGTCAAGTTTCCTCTCGAGTTAATTTATAATATTGTGATTTTACTAGCGGCTGGTTTCGCCCGCGTGGAATTCTAATCCCGTGTAGGGACAGGATCACTCACAGGATCTATCCCAGGGATAAAAAGTATGCCAAAGTGAGATGGTTTATATTTAATTCCAGACTCTAATTTATTCCTGTGCCAATTTCAGCCAGATCGGTTAAGACTGATTGAGTGAGAACATCATTGGAGAAAACATACTTAAGAATTATGATTTAAAAAAATGATAACTATAAATTTTACTAAAGTTACAAACCTACCTACCACAACGCGCTTTCAGCGTTGTGGTAATGTTTTGGTAAAAAAATTAAAATATATCTTACAATAAAATAATTCTCAATTATTATTCTAGTGCTTGGAAAATACCTCTTATGTTTTATGGAATTTTATAGAAATACGTGGGTCTTGGTGGGCTCCATACACCATCCTTAGGTAAGTATATAATTTCAATTGGATACGTTTACGATTGAATTTTTAAAATCCGCTCTAATTTATTGGCGGGCTTATACAATCAAAACACACGCCCAATGATATTATACATGATCATCGCACACGCCCAAATAAAACTATCCTCAATTTTAGCTTCCTATGCCTAACAGTGTGTGAAAAAAAAGCAAATATACCAGACGGGCGGGGCGGATACAGCTCTGTTTGCGTTCCATTTTACTAATTGGTAAGTTACCACACAACGCTAAAATACATAAATGAAAATCCACATTCCCAGCTCGCTTAATAACTGCCATAAGTGATGAAAATATCAAACTGCAACTTATGAAGCTTTTATAAGAAGTAGTAATGAGAACCGTAATAAGAAAAAAATATATGTGGAACATACGTGATGTGGCCACGAATGACTTCATTCCTCTACTATAGGTGTAATATAGCAGATATACGCACTGTATTTTTATATTTATTACGCTTGGAAGTTATAGCAGCATATATGGAAGTAGCTTTTATCGCTGATGATTCTTTTGGTACCTACATTTCAGTAGCTGCTCAAAAATGCTTAAGGCATTAAGTTCTTAAGTTGAGTTTTGAAGTGTTTAAATTGAAACATTTTAAGCATTTAAATTTAGAAAATAATCAACAACCAAGAAGAGATGTATCTACTAGACGTGCCTACTTAGTCTAGTTACGCCGGCCTGGTTTTACTGGAGCAACTGCCTCAAACTTAAGTGGAAGGCCTGCACCAGAGTCTCATTTGCCAGTCAGCAGGTTTAGGTACCTACCGGATGGCAGGTGAGGTTAACTTGGCACCGAAGGTCTTAGTGAGCGTACTAAGTCTATGGCTATACCACATAGGTACTTATAGTCATATATGTACTTGATAGGATACAGTAATAAAATGTACGTAAGTGAGTGATATTAATTGTGAAATGCACCTTTTCATTTTAAATGTACCTATTCATTTTGATTGAAATGAAACGTGAAGCTAATCAAATAGATCAAAGTTAGCTAGAAAATAAAATTGCAATGCCTCAAACGGAGAAAATGAAGCAAAACGGAAATCCAACTTTCCTTTGCGCCTCAATGCGAGAAAACGGCCCGATAAATATTCTCTTTAAGTAATTTCCTTTACTACATCAAAGCTTTGGAATCTCAGTATTGCCAAGTTTAAAATTGCGTTGACTTGTCACTTAAGTAGTTCGACTTGGCTAGATGCCACGACTTGCCACAACTCGCCACTTCGTGAAACGGCCGGCAGTCTTATACTTATACAACTTCATTAAATGTTTTCGAATTGATCTGTATGAGAATACTTGGCTATTACATACTTTTGTGTACTTTTTTTATGTCGGTCGCGTCAACATGACTTCACCTCGCCTGATGGTAAGCTGAGGCAAAGTCTCTGGAATGGGAGTCACCGTTGCAAACACCGATAGTGCCACAATGGTGGCTCTCCGCTTGACGGCCTCATCAAATGCTTTTTCACGCCCCGCTTAAAGGTTCCAGGTTTTGACGGTGCGGCAAAGGAAAGAGGCACCGAACCGCTTGGTTCTTGATGGAATTGTTTGCACCATATGAGGGTGATATCGCAGCCTTGCACGTGTTGTTCTGTATAGGAATGGCGAGGGTGGGACTAGTTGGTAGAGCTCGTCGGAACACTCTCCATGGTATATGCGGTAAAAAGCTGCCAAAGATGTTATATCTCTGCGCAATTGCACACCTATACAAACTTGTAAAAGTAAGGTTGACTGATTGGAACAGGAATACGGATAGGTATACGAGAATGGTGTGGCCTGAAAGACAATGTTGTAATGAGAATTGAAAAGGGTAAGTATACAAAGGTGAATTGGACACGTAGAGCGAATGAATACTGAGTGAATGATGGGCCAAGTACCTATGTAAGTTAAGTGTAGAACATACACTGACCAAATTAATGAAAAAGGGCAGGTCAAAAGCACTCGTAGCTGGCGGGCTTGCATGAAAGGTTTAATGATAGTAGAGGAAGCGCGTGGAGTACCTACCTATGTAAGGACAGAAGTTTATGCGCGGGCTGTTGTCTTTGCCTACCAGTAACACCCTACAACTTACATACTCAAGGTGGGTATGTAAACTGTTTGTTTGGAACAGGTATCGTGGTTTCAGGTGGACAAGACCGCGTTTTGTCCACTGCGGATGAGATAATGAATTTCACCGTTAATTTTTTTACGAGCTTCAACTTGCTCAGCCCCCGTAGACAAGTGGAACAGCGTAAATCGCTAAGAAATAGAATAGAATTGGTCGAGCAATCACATCTAAGCTCGTCGCCGGCGCGGTGTACGATGCAATGCGCGCGACGGGATAACGAGCTTGGATGTGATTGGTCGACCTATTTTATTCTATTCCTTAGCTTTAACGCTGTGCCACTTGTCTACGTGCCCTGTTGTTTGTTGATATGAGACAAATCTTTCAAGAGATTTCAAGTTTGTTGTTCGCGGCAAGCAGTTTATGCTCTGCGTTAATGAATCAGTCATGATGACTGATTTGTATCGGAAGCCTGCCTGCACTCCAGACCCGTAATGTGCTGCTTTGATGAATCAATAAGGAAATTAATGATAATGTGCAGTTTTGTGCCGATAAACTTTACCAGGAAACGTTACGAGTTACATCTTTTATTAGATTACAATGGGGTGCGGTGCACGCAGCAAGGCTAATCTGTTTAGTTGCCAGTGATCCAATTACTGAATGGAACCAACAAGGTTACCGCCTTGACTTGAGACATGTTAAGATTTACAGGGTTTTAACGTTTATTACGCGGCTTTGAGTATTTTTAAATATTAAAAACCTGACTAAGACTAGGATAAGCTATACAACGCTATCTAGATCCAAGCATAGACTGTAGTATGGTTTCTAAATGCGATAAACATACTTTTTTTTGTAAAAGGGTACATACAGATTATTCATAAGTTGAGCACCCAGATCAATACGAGGATTTTATGCATATGAATATTTACACTGAGCGGGAATTGAACCCGCAATCTCTGACGTAGCAGTCGAAAGCTCTACGGCCACTCAACAAAGGTCGTCCAACTTTTATAAAATGTATGTGTGAATTGTGTGAATGAAAAGTGTGAAAAGTGTGAATTTCAGCCTGTAATCTATGTCTATGCCGAATCACATCCAAATCCATGCAACCGTATTAGCGTAGGTATTTACGTAATAACCTAAGAGAAATCAAAAGTTTCGCATAGGTATGTAGGTACTTATTAGTATTATTATACCTACATATTCTGTGCTATTAGATTTGGTGGAATCACACTTCACTATTCGCTATTCGCCTATATTATATTCGAGGAAATTCTTATAGATGACTAAACCCTCCACAATTCGTCATAGAAGAGTGAATAAAGAGAATATTTGTGCGAATAAAGCAAATATATAGGTACACGAATAAGCCCTTCCCACTTCGATTAATAGGTAGGTACTTATATGTGAATAAAGGCGAATAGCAAAAAATATCGTGATAAGAGAAGATCGCCATAAGATATACAGAACCATTCGCATACATTTATAATACCTATCAGTAGCACGTACCTACCTATTTAATTTTTAATAAAGAGGTTCAACATGAAACAGAACCTTACATCAAACTAAGTACCGAGTTATTATGCTAAGTATAATTGAAGGAAAGGTTCGCGTCAAGGGTTTGTCAAGCCTAGTAACATAGGTATTTCATGTACTAAGGACGAAGTCAAGGTAACCCTGCTAATCTATTACTGGGAAATAGGTACTACAGAATGTCAGTGCTGAAGGGAAACCTTCTTTTATTTGTAAGAAGGTTAAGGTTTTCGATACACTATGTAAATTGGCGGCTGATATCAATTAACTGTAAGTATTATCTTTTCTAACTTTTGAAGTAAGTATTATGTAACTTTTCCATTAACTATGGCCACCTCTCATCAGGTGGTCCATGTGCTTGTCAGCCACCTAAGTGGTACAAAATAAAACTATGTTGTAAGTGCGGCTTACATTTTGTAATAAAACCACAAACAATAATCATTAAACTTATTTACGATGACAAAATTATCACAAATATTTTTTTTCTTTTTTTAGTTCCTCTGTAGAAAACTTCGCAGTAGCTACTCATCATTTTGGTGTAATAAAAAAGTCAATGAACCTATTTGAGGTTCCACAATAATGTGTTTTTACAACAAAACTAGGTCCCTTAGTACTAAGGTACTTATTATTCTGTCATCGTAGAAATGGAAAACTTAAAAGTTCGTAAATATGCCACTTTTGTGTACGCAACTACCCTATTTTTTACGCAACCAGTTATGCCTCATAATATCGACTATCTGCCAGTGAAAATCCCGTTAAAAATGCTGCGGCCACTACAGAGATTAGCCGGAGCTAGTATACGAGCATATAAGTCTACCGCCAATGGACTTAGTATCCGGACTTTTCTTTACAATTTTCTTTGGAAGTTAGGCAGAATTTAAGATCAGGTATTATACACTTATCGCTTTAGGGTGGCAATTTTACTAAGTGTAATATTGAGGGGTGTAAAATGTCGGATTGGATATTGTTGTATACTTTATGTATTTCTAGAAAGTCTTATAATTAAAATATTATAATTTTATCCGCTCTTATGACTGTTTTAAACAATAATAGATATCTTGGGACTTGTGATTTTTCAGAAGGACGTCTTGCATTAATTGTCGACAAAATCAAAATACTATCAAATTAAATTCTAATCCTACTTTTTTCGGATCCTTTTCTTTCCAAATATTTTCCCAAAATAAATATTTTTTATACTGAAAGTAGATATACGGCGGCAGTGCCTATATGTCAGGCGCCAGGCGATATAACGGCCTGAAAGAGTCGTAAAATAACCGCTAACTTTGATAGTAGGTAGGTACACCGATATTTATGTGCTAAGTTTGCGCCGGAGCAATTAGGCAGTAGACAGAACTTTCTTAATGCCCACCTGTCACGGCAGGCACCTTGGGAAATAAAACCGAAAAAATTCCGTAATAATGAAAATTGTTTTTAAGGTGGAATGTGTTATTTGGGTCGTATTTTGTGAACGTTTTGTAGATACATTTACGTAGCTTTAAATTAGCTTGTTGTATAGAGGTTTTTCCTTTTTTAAATGGCAGGTTGTTCTTGGCGGTTTTTTGATTATCAGTCCGTTTAAGCAGGTGTGTAAACGCTGTTCTATTTTATAACCCCATTTGCAGCGAATTAGCAATACATTAAACTTTATGTAGCGCGCTAATTAGGTACACTTGCATTTGATTGATCATTCCGATAATACTTACGTACTAAGTAGGTACCTCCTTTCCACCTAATCCAAGACTTACATCTTGAACAAAGTCGACAAATTCGTACGTGAGCACTAGGTATACGGACCAAAAAAAGAAACTAACTCCTGCTACATTGTAATACTGAGATGCCATTAGACATAAAGAATGAACTACAGAATCTTCAATCTTAAAACGGTAGATGTCTCTCTCTGGTAACATAAAACCAGTTTTAGAAATCGTATAATGGCGATAGGACATCACGAACATAAATCTATAACTAGAACAATGTCTAAATAGAATGCCTAGAGGCGTATCTCAACGAAAAAGGTCAGTTTTATCGATAAAAGAGGTCGTCAGATCGTCTCGTTTGATCTGACAATAACTAGAACTGCGACAAAAATATAAGAGCAATTTCTTTATCTGAATTCTCTCGCTTAACTAAAGTTAGCAATTTATCGGCGTTCTAAAATATTACACGAAGGGTTCTCGAGTCTCGAGATAATAAGAACCTATTTTTGGATTGATCCTGATACTATGAAGTGTGTAAGATCTTTGTAATCCTGGATTGATGAGAAGGTGCGCTGAATGATTGGCTTAAGGTAATTGTGAAAACCGCGAGTCGACTAAAGGAAGGCGAGACAATTCTTCCCAGTTCATCAATCAATCAAGCAATTAGTATATCGACGTCCACTGCTGGACATAGGCCTCCTCAGACATACCACTCGATTCTCTGCCTACCGCACCCAGTCCATCTCAACTACTTTTTTCAGGTCATTGGTCCATCTGGCTGGGGGGACTTTGCGCGACTACCTATCAATTGGCTTTTATACCGTTTTCCACGTCGTGTGCACGCATTGGGCGCCGGTTTCGTGCAAATCATATGTAGCTAATTTTGGGCAGGTTAAGTAATTGTACTCCAAAATGCAAGCATCTGGGATTGAAGACGTTTCATGAACCCTTACAGCGATAAGGGTGATGGGGTTCATGAAACCAGTTTGTACCACATCGATTGGATTTTAAAATAAACAGTAGGTTTATCTATATTATGTAGGTGAAGCAAGTAACGAGTCCAGCGCGTGATTGGCGAGTTAAAGCAAAACACAACCTGTGCCCATAATCCCTGGTCAAAGTGTATCTGTGTCTAAATTTATCAATGAACGTGATAATATTAATGTGTGTCTTGTTTTTTTTAGTAGTAGGTAATAACGCATTTTCCTTATTTAATTACCAATTTCTGCGTCATCTGATAATGTTTTGACATCGATAATTAAAAATAATTAATACATTTTTTTAAACAGAATTTCTAATAAGTGTTCCGATTAATTAGCCAATTGCAGTTCACTGCTGAACTTGGCCTCTCCCAATGTAAGTCTAACGCCAGGAAATGGTTCTAATTGAGCTTCCAAGATTTGACCCACCTTTTGAAAGTCTAGTTTCCAAATCTATCGTGAAAGACAGGCAGACGAACAAACAAACAATACGTTACGTTACAACTTTTTAACCTTATGGTATCGATTCTGCTTTTACAAAACTTTCAACTAGGCTGAAGATAGCGACCGTGTTGTTCAACCCTGTCAAAATAAGGTAATTACAACATTATCTTACATTAAAACTTACTTCAATGCAAATCTTTGAAGTTCTGATTTAATCCTATGCCAAATAGAATGAAGTTTCCAAATTCACATCGAAACATGCGCAACAGAATCAATATCAACGTATTATTGAACGTATGAAAATCTTAACATTTGAATAATAGAACTACAATACAATCCAGTAAAAGTACAACCACGCACTCATTCGTGCACGTGACACAGATATCACACATGTAATCGTTCGTAATAAGATTGATGTATAACCCCATTAACGTCTTGAAATCGTGAAGATACCGCCCAGCTATAAAAGTGTCGAAGAATTCTTACGATTTAAAATCCACTCGAACGTCCGTCCAGAAATACGAGGCCGGTAATGAATCGGGGACTGGAATTGAAGGCTATGAATCACAGTAAAGTAGTCCTTTATGGCCCGTGGTCCGCCTGCATAGTCCACTCTATCTCGTCTTCGTATTTCTCGTCGTCCATCCAGGTGAACCATGGGAAGATATAATTTCCTTTGGTCCACCCAGGTGGATTAAGCACATGGATCACAGTTGATAAATTATCCTTCATAAAAAATCTTCAAATTAAAATTCGAAACTTGAAAACATTTCATTTATTAAATTGTTTGGCAATATGTAAATATGCTTGGCACTAATTTACAAAAAATAAATCTATTCCGTCTACATTACCATAATACCTAATAGATGCGTAGGTAATTGCCATGTGTTAATCATAGGTGCTAGGTCAAATGATTAGGTTAAATGAGTCAGTTCAGATGCATTACCTACAATCACTATGATGCCATTTTTAGCCGGCATTGATAAATTTTCCATACAGTTTCCTAGATTTTGCTTGTTCTTCGAACAATTCAACTATACCTAACTAATTTACTTTTTTCTGCATCTTTACCCACTACTTTCTTGCGGAAATTTTATTTGCTGTTTTCGTATAGATGTTCTTTGCGTTCCTTATTGACTTTTTGCTTTGATTTCTTTTCCTCGTTTCGAGTTCAATTAGTTTAGTAACCGGTCGTATTTTTTTAAATTTATATCCATTTGTTGTTTTTACCGTTTAAGTTATAAAGAAATTACTTAGTACTGTCTACAATGTCTGTCTGTTCTGATCATTAGCTGCTGTTGTTGATAATAATCTTATTCTTTTCGTCTTCTGTTCATTACTATTCCAGAGTTATTACGACATGAATTGTATAACAATGTGATTGCCATACAAAATATTTACGAGTATGTCGAATATTTATGATTCTGCATAAAATAGCACTACTAACTTATCCTTAGACATGATTCTTTCGATAGGATTTTCTATTTATATGGCAAGGGTTTGTACTTAACATGCGAGTCCTGGATTTTTATTATTAAATACATGTGAAGATATGTACTTATATCCTAGATATGCGCAGCAATAGATATCATGTAATGTTTAAATCATTATTTGATCTATGAATATGAATCATTTGATTAATGTAACATTACTTGACGTGATCAAAATTGGATATCAGTAACAACAGACACCGTTTCAAATGCAATCACATTAACATGCTCATTAAAAATTAATACTCTTGTGATCTTATGACAATCCTTGTCAGAATAATTAAATTCTTGCTTGAATAGACTTAAAGGTTATATCAAAACTATCGAGCGTGCTAGTGAAACGACAGTACTTAAATTTACTTCGAGCGACGATCTGCCGTCTGAGCCAAGTTGCTAATAACGTGGAATATCTTTATTTGTCTCCCACAAACGATTCCTCCTTAGAGGGAGAGAGGATCCAACATAAAAAAGCGATCATATAGGTATAGATTTACAACCAAACCGCCAACTATTCAGTCATACAGAAGAACAATGCCCGGCCAGATTTTATTATACTCCCACAAGCGAGTCGGAGCAATTAAACAAAACGTACACTTCGTTTTACGGCCCCAAACTCGACAATCCGGGACCCCGAATGCGCAAAAATACGGCCGAATTTAACCACATACACTCATATATGATGTAAAGGTACTCCCTCAATAGGAGCAATTATCTGTAATGTAACATTACATGAGATATACAATTTGAAGATTGCATCAATGAGGGAGGACAACCTCTCTCGTGAACTCGTAACTAAATCCATTATCACTGTAGTATTGATTCCAGTTAATTCCGAGGCCTTCACATCGACCGGGATCCGCTTTCAATTTTATTTTGCTTTATCTTGGCTATTACAGAAGCGACTGTCAACTGACCTCTCAACCATTAGAGGAAAGCCTGCGCCAAAGCCTTGTCTGTTGATTGACAGGTATTGGAGATTAGCTTGAACCCTGTATTAACAAATAGGACCCTATACAACCAATCAGAAAAGTTTAATCAGAGAGGCAGTTATTACAACATAATGCTCAAAATCGCTTCTGAAATATTACATTACTGAATACTCCCGGTGACGGAGCACCTTTATGCGATGTTGTCCCTTTGATAATTAACGGTAGAATTTTTGCAAGCTTCGCTTTTCCAGCGCCCTGTGGTTTAATCGTTTAATACCCTTATGCTGCGCTGTTGAAATATACAAACAGAACTGATATGGCAATCATAAATCTTTTACCTTTGTCACGGATATCCATTCGTATCCAGGATTAGTAGATTTTCAATTCGTGATATGCAAATCGAGGATTATTACTGATGTCCAGGGTAGGTATAAACTAAGTGGGTGTTTGGGATATTGAATGAGCTTAGAATTTGATATGAAATTGGTAAAACCACAAAAATATCCTTTGATATGTTAATAATGCTAGAAGATTAATAGCTAGGACACCATCAAAAACAAATAAAGAATTATCATTTAAACTTGCCCAAAATAAGTAGCCAAGCTATTTCTAATACGACATTTGTCATTCTAAGATAGTGAAGGGAAATGTTTTTTGTGTCGCTTTTAAAATAGATGAGTAAAACTTTTAAAGCTTATGAAAATCGTCAACTTGGATGATATATTTTTTAGATTTATTTTTAATTCAATACATCAACAAACTTTCATACTGTATTTCGTATAAAATGAAATCCCTGTAGTATCTAAGTAAAGGTTCGCGCTATATCTGCAAGTGGACGATAAGAAAGGCGAACAATTTGCAACACAAAATATTTGACTATATTTTACTCCGTCTTGGGACCGAACTACAAGTCTATGAAAAGGATGTGACTGATGAAATTGCTACATTTAAGGAAAGGGACAAAGAAAAAGAAAGGTACGAGGGCAATAAATGAACTGAATTAAGTGAAGAACTATCTGTATTTATAATACTCGTACATTTAATGTACATAAATATTTAAAAAAAAACAAATAATATATATTCCACGTAAATACAACAAATAATATAATACCTATATTATTTCTTGTACGTAAAATACATCCTAGTATATATTTTAATTTTTACAAAGTGCACATTACATTATAGATATTATAATGTAAAGTGCACATTAGATTATATTGTAATGTAAAGTGTAAACCACTTAGGTGGCAGACAAGCATTTCTCATTCATAATCATTCATTAACTCAATAGTAATAGAGCATTAGAAATATTGAATTACTTGCTAAAATCAAATTAAATCCATATAATATTCAGAAAACCATCCGTAAACACTCTAAAATTTTAGATCATAAAAATACCTATATGGTAGGTAACTACTCAGAATTACAAATTCAGATATAATGTTTCAGCAGGAAGTGTTTGTTGTATGGAGTGCTATTGTATCCACTTGTAATGCAACCCTCATCCTTTGTCGGGGTGTGTACAATGTAGTAAATGTATTATTATGCTAAATAACTCATTTTGGTGTGTTTTTATTACTATCGTTATTTTCAGTTTTCTCTTTTATTTTTTTAAAGTTTTCATTTTGTTAAACCGCTTTGGGCAATTGTTAATGATACGATAAAGTACTTTATTATTATGTTTAGTTTCTGCAATTTAATTACTATTTGCATGATTATTATTATCGTCAATATTCAAGCTGTTGATTTTTATTGGAAAAAAATAGTATAAGTAATATACTGTTTGTTTCAAAATTTCATTAAATTTCAGCTGTTTTCCCAGTTACAAACAAACCTTGCTGTTTCGTACCCGGGGTCTGCTCTCCCACGTTTTTTTTTGTTCTTAGTTATCTTGACTTTTAGAGTTGCGACTATCGTCTGACCGTCCAGCAACGAAAAAAAAGCCTTAACCCAGAGCCTCGTCCGTTAATCAGCAGATGTACTAACTTGCAGATGAGGTCCACCACCATCATTTGCATAATCTATTAACAAATTACGAGAAATCCCAAAAGCTACAATGCATCCGTTTTCAGGTCAACTGCAGTGACCAGATTCAGAATACTTTAGTGTATAAGTAGTTTCTTCCGTGAATGTATATCGGCAAGCTCCATCTTCGTATAGCTTTTCTTATCGGATGTCTCCAGGCCTTGGCGTAACAGCTTCCATTTTGTTATTGTCAACGGTTTTTTGTTATTGCCAATGTTATTCAGAGAGAATTGAGGGCAGTTTAGTAGATATGTAGTTGTTGTGGTCAAGTTGATGCTGATGAACGAAATGCTGTTAGTTCTACATTTATATTTGGTAAATGTCACTGATGTTATTATAGTTAAACTACGAGTAATCTCATAATAAAATACTGGATGTCCCACGGCAATGGCACATAGAGGGGAAGTATCTTAGATAATGTAGATAGACACATTTGCTGAAAGAAGACTTCATTTTAATTTTAAGAATAATTTAAACTATATCCAAAGATTGTCGAAAATTCGCTTGCAACAATCAGTAATCGAACCGGCTAAAATGCAAAAAATAACATTCTGTACTTTTTAACATCAATCGATAAGGATCAAATCTGTCTAACAAACATGCTGAATTAAATAAAAGGATATAATCCATGCACGTATATAACCTAGACTAACCCTTAAATTCTTACGGTTCAAGTATTATTATTACGTCCGTCGTGGGTAAACTAAAAGGTTTTAATCTCAGACAACAGCTCCATTGTAATTAAACTCTTCATTACATGTTGGAAATATAAAGAGACATTGACACTCAGTTTATTTTTAGCAAACCATGTTAAAAGAAAACGTATATATTTTCATAAACTGAACATAATGCAGGACAAGGCCAGCTTGTGTGCAAAATATTTATAACATCAGCTGAGTTAAGTCCTCTAATGCGACATGACATGAAGATTTTGAAATTCCAAATAGACATTCTTGTTTCTTGTATACGTGAAAGGTTAACCTACTAATATTATGAATGTGAAAGTTTTTGAAGATGTTTCGATGCTTGTTACTCGTTAAGCTCAAACGGTTGAACAGCGTACACTTCAGTAAAACATTCCTCGCGTTTCTAGACTAAAACATCTATATAAGTTATATTTTACTGCATAAGTGACATATTTTTGTCCAGAGAAAGAAAGAAAAGTACATATTGTAACAGCAGCTGTTACACTATGTACTTTTCTTTCTTTTTTATATCGCTATGTGTCCCTAAATTACCTAGCTACCTACCTATCATAGAAGAATCGAACAGTATAAAACATTATCATGTCTGAATAGAACTTTTACAAAAACCCTGACGTTTACTACCTATTGAGAGAAGAATGAACAAACAAATATAAACCTTTGACCCGTTTACTAAAAACAGAATACTATCACACAACCGCATCAATATTTTTTGTCGTCAATAAAGACCATAATCGTGTATTCAACATCGCACGATGTCGCACACGGTGACACGACTGTTTCAAATATAGCGCGACAAATATAGAACGTCCGCGGTACTGGTTACCCGAAGTTTAGTTTGATGATACGCTTTGTGTCTGATATTGATTTATTAGTGGTTATAGAGAATAGGAATGCACAAAGAAGGATGCACGAACTAAATAACTGTTTGAAATGTGTATTAGAAGCAGTGGAAGGTTAAAAGAATGGTATTAAAAAGAAAGTTTTCAGTGTTGATGGTATATCGTCTGAGGAGAAAGGCAGGAATTGCTGTACCGTATATAAACACTCCCATCTTTTGTTACTGTGGATCTCAACTAAAATATATTCAAAGTAAACTACGTTGTCACGTCCTCAATGAATTTCATTGAGTAAAACGTCAGAATCTTATTTAGTTGATCAAATTTTCAGTAGTGAAATCTAACTTTAGCTAACATCCTCAGAGTGGTTTTCTAGTAGCATTCAAATAATTCCCGGGAATGCTTGGTCGAAAATTCTCATGCTTCGGCAAAAGATTATTCCGAGAAATCAGAAACCCTAATTCCGAAGAACTAAATAATCTTAAATTAATTGTAAGTACCTACTAAAACTTGGAGAAAATTAAAATTCTAAAAACTACTTATTGATTGCCTATCTTTTTCTTTCTTTCATTTACTTTTCGTTCTTACTTTTTTTTTCTATCTATTAGTGTCTATTCAAAGGCCACAAGTATTGTTTTTCTTAGCCTTTTCTTTTTAGATGTTGTTATCGGTCTATATACCGGTATATAAATATTTTTTAAACCTTCAGAACCAGATTCCATATTTCTTAGTGTCTATTTAAAGGCCACAATTGTTCTAGCTGTATACTTGTTCCTAAGTGCAGTCTTACTATTATAACAACCTTAAGTATCAGTGTCAAACTATTGGTTAACGATTTTCTTCATAAATATTTTTGTGCGCATAAATTTTTTTGTGCGCATTTTCTGCTTAAGAAGTTATGGATTATGTTCAATAGGTTTCAGATGATTTGAACTGATTTAAGTGTCACGCAAGATAAACATTGTTATTAACGCTTGGTAATGTGTGATAAATACATCTTAATCATCTTAACTATTTATCTCCTTTTACTGACATTTTAGGACAAGTAGATAGACAACTCTTTATTGTACACCAACGCAATAGCTGTTGCCCGCGGCTCCTCTGTATGGCATTCTGATCACATTTCTGCAAATCACTGGCACCTATTTCAGAAAAATAAGTAGGTATAAAATTTCAAGACTAGACGTTCAGCCGTTTGAGCGTGATTGAGTAACAAACTAACAAACAACACAACAAAAACAAACAAACAAACTTCTTCAGAAACTTTCACATTAGATGCACAATGTTTCACTTCGGAAAATTTACGTTTCATAAAAACATTGTATCCAAATATATATTTCAAACAAAACGATCACGATCTCTTAATATTAGCTTAAGCACCTACTTCTAAAATGCGAAATTAGCTCATCAAGGACGTTTTTTTCATTTGCAATGCGGCAAAGTAATCTTTTTACATCATTGATCATCTACTAAGAATACGACGGGTGAGTGACACCAAATCAATATTGAATTTTGCAGTGGGTGGCGTGAGTCAAACGATGCGGATAGGAATGAACTTTATGTTACTTCGTTATTGGCATAAAATTTAATCTTTAGATCATAATCCTGATAGCGATTACCCAGTTGCGTCCAAAGTTGGCACTAGTAGTTAATGTGTACAAAGCCATCCACACATATTTTTATTACAAATTAATAGTAATTTTCTATATTTTAAGATTCCAAAAATGATCATGTTATCCTTAATATTTATCCCAAATTGTCATCATCATTGTTTTATCATTGTATCCCGACCCGAGTGCATCCAAAGCTGCACCTCTACACCTGCGCCTCCACCAATGGTAGGGAGATCGTTGGTAAGTTTGTCGTCCCTAATACTAGCATTTCTTGGGTATCCTTCCCCTATCGTGACCTGGTAGTAGTGTCATGGTCCGACATTTATAACCCACGTAACCCAGTGGTTACCGCGCCAGCAAAGGCGACACTACTGCATTTTTTTTTGTGATGGCTTAGTCGATGAAGGCTGATGCAGGCGTTCCTCACGAGATCCTTGCACATGAATCTGCACATTCATCTCTGAGATACCCAGCTGCCTGCTTGTGTCGGTTTTGTTCAAAATTTTACCTATCTAAAGCATAGAATTTAACTTTTGACATTAACATTTACCAAAGGAAAATAAACTTTTACATTTTACCAAGTAACACCGTCCCCGAACTCAAATATAATTCTATGAAAATTCATAGTTTAGAGCAAATCGTGACAAACGACGCAAATTATTTTACCCAATTCAAGTTAATACGCACCTATTTATATTCGTGTTTCCATCAAGCTATTTTCAGAAGCCTATTTTGAGAAAACTAGCCGCGGGAGTAAACATTCCGGGAACGACAATATTTCCCCTGTTTCCCTAATTTTTCGACTAGACGATGTTGTACAATAAAATGAAAATAGCAACGGACATTCAAGCTCTTTATCTCCGTCTAGATATAAAATGAGTCACATTGTTAGACTTTATTTGGAGTTATTACCAAATGCAGTGGATGTGCTCCTGGTTTGTGTATTTTTGGTGCAGAATGTGGAATATGCGATGAAAACGGATGCAGATGCTTTACATGTTGTGGTAACATCAAAGAACTAGATAATTGATACGACCGAGTTACTAAAAGTTTTGGTATTAACCGTTAATTGAACATCAAATCACTTTAGACTGAGTATCTATCCCAAAAAAATTGAGAGAAAGAAAGACGAATTCCATTTCATTTGAAATTCAGCTAATGAAATTTTTACCAAAGGTGTCGGAATTTATGAGTTACTTTTATATTTACGCTAATCGCGACGTTTTGATTGCTTTTGCAGCCATGGTCACGGGTTACTGAAGAGCAATGTCACTAATGTCAGTCAAATTATAGTTCAGTCCCCTGCTGGATTTATGCTTCTCCAAACATTTACCCATCGTCCTAGTAGAAGCGGATCCGAGATGGTGGTGCGATGTGTTCTGCGCGCGTCTCTTTAAACGAAGAGGTGTTACCTTCTAATTTCACGGTAAGACCACCTGCATTATAATTAGTTGTCAAAGTCTACCGGTTCTCCAGGATGGTTCCTTTTCTATGGTATATCCAGGGTCCTTGGTAATGTTCGCTTAGACGGAAGTCACGTTTTTAGTCGGTTCGGTCTTGACACAGTCAATTCTCCACCAACTTTCAACAATAAGATTCTAATCTAAAAATACTTATATCATTTACTTAACTTAAGTGTGTATTGCATATATCGTAAGACTATACAAGTGTGCATACCTACTTAAATAGATTTAAATTATTCTAATGTCATCAACGAAATCTATTTTGGTAACACGTTGGGTAACAATAAATAATAGGTACTTTGTGTCACCTTTTACTGCTTTAGGTTCTAATACCCTCCTCATAGGGGCATGGAGTGCGTGACAAAACATACGTGAAAAATTTGGCAACTCCGGATATACTTACAAAGACTGTCGACATAATAACAGCTTATGAATATTTTTTATGATTTACTTCGTTATACGCATGCTAATTATTCAGTTTTAGGGTTGTTAGATACTAAATAGAAAGTGTACATTCATATTTATGTAAGGCACATCAATATGACTTCAATTTCACCTCGTTTAATGATACATAAGCTAAAGGAGATGTTTCAGAAATGAGGATCATTATTGCAGATACAAGTTATCTTGCAATGGTGGCTCTCAATTTAACCACGCTAATGATGTCAGTAATGATACCGTGGTTAATCGTCCTTATCAGTGTAGGTAGGGAGAACATGAAATGACATTAGAATAGTAGGCGTATAGTATTCGTAACGAGAGACAGGAGACAGACAACAGGAGACAGACAAATACGGTCAATAATTTTGATGATATTCATTCCATTCACCTCTCTATGAATCAGAGAGCATGTTTAGCCTTTTCGGTCCCGGTTGACACATAAACCTCAGTCTGGCATAAACTTGGGTTGAATCACTAAAAAGTTAGACGACTTGATATATTCAGGACTTTGATATCACCAGTGGTTTATTGAGGTCAGATGATATTTTAATCAATCAATCAATTAGCCTGTCGACGTCCACTGCAGGACATAGGTCTCTTCCAATGTGCGCAATACCAGCCGATTCTCCGACTTCCGCATCCAGTCCATCCCAGCTACCTTTTTCAGATCGTCGGTCCATCTGGCTGGGAGGTGTCCCACCTTCCGTTTGCCAACTCGCGGTCTCCACTCTAGGACTCGTTTGCTCCAACGGCCATCAAAATTCTACAGATGTGGCCAGCGAGCTATGTCAGTAACCTTAGTTCTTTGTCGAATGGTATTTGCTTCATGGAAAATATTATCGAAGCTCGGCAGTTTCGTAGGCTAAAAGCCGACCCCAACTGAGCTGGTAAAAAGCTTGGAGTGTTATGGCTTTGTAAATACGATACTCTTAGCAAGGGTTATTTAGTATGCTGTCCTTGGATTATACTTTAACGTTGGCACATTTCACTTCGATTGATTATGTTTCCCATTAGCCATAAAGGGATAAGTAGGTACATATTATGATCTCATATTAATCCTATTAATAGCACTTAATATTTCGACTCCGGTGACGTCACAGTAATAGACTGTGTATTTGCGACGGTCGTAAGCATCCCTAATATGTAATGGGATATGGAGACGTGTTTAATAACTTGGAGTGGTTTCAGACGTGCTTGAGGAAGGAATTGCTAGGTTTATGTATGGATGTATGGTGTGATGGCCTCATCTGAATGGGGAACAACAAGTTACTTGAAGCATAGAACAATATCATTTTAGATGTTTCTTTCCGTAGGTACATTTTTAAATTGGACTTTATTTGACAATAATGATTCTAACGGTAGAGAATATGGGCATTTACAACGCATTTACCACCACACATAGTACCATGTTATTGCATCAGGGTACCTAAACCTGTAAAAATAGTGAAGCGGCGATATAAATAAAAAAAAAACATAAGTCTGCCGACTCGACGGGGAATAAACGTTATATTAAAATTATATCTACTCTTCAAGTCCCAAGTCCATAGGTTCCGTCTAGGTAAACGTGGTGTAACCATGGGTCAGAAGCCGATTTATCGTAGACCACATCGTCACTTACATAGTCAAACGTAAGCCTATCTATACTAATATTATAAAGAGGTAAAGTTTGTGTGTTTGTTATATTGTAAGGGGTAATCTCGGGATTTACTGAACCGGTTTTAAAAATTCTTTCAACAATAGAAAGCCACGTCATTCGTGAGTGTCATAGGCTATATATTTTATTGGAAAACTGGAATTTACACCCGGGCGAAGCCGGCTCCCGGGTCGCTAGTCTTGAATAAAAAGAATGAGGTCAAAAAATTAGTCGTCATACCTATTGAGTTACTGTAGTTTGACACCCACTGTATAGGCATAGCGCGCCTTTTTCTAATGTCATCAAGTTTTTGTTACTGTCACGTATGACAGTAACAAAAACTTGTCAAATTGTGGTCTTTCGTAATACTTTTCGGAAAGTCAGTCTAATAGTAGCTAAACATAAAAATCAGTGGCACTAGCGCACTCGTGAAACGAATAGCGTATTCCCCGAACCTACCCTATTTAATGGGTGTTATTAAAAGTTTCTTAGAAGGGATTTTTTTATACAACGTCTATTAATTTAGGTATAATTATTGTATGCCCTGTTTTTGTTAGTTCCGAAATTGATAGATTAGTTCGGTACGTGTTTTTAGGTTAACTCAAGGTTGGCCATAATGGAAAATTCTTATTAAAGTAAGTAGGTATATAATTATGTAAATATCCTGTTTTAGGTTTCTGATCTATATGTAGCATGTTTACGCTAAGCTAAGTGGATCTTTACATAATTTTGTTAAGTAAGTAGGTATATTAATATTAGGTTGACTAAAGTCAGCGTCAAAATTCTATAATTCTAAATGCATACATATGCTCACGCCTTTTTCCCTCCGGGGTAGGTAGGGACAACAGTCCGCCATCTGCTTCATGTCCTCACTGTTTTGTTTCCGTAGTTCGAATGATTTACGGTAGTAGGCTCCACCGGCGCCTTAAGCCGTAGAATATATCGGAAAAATTCGAACATCCAGGACGTGTCCAAGTACCTCAGTTGGTCAGAATATTGGACTGGTCGTGGGTTCTAGTCCTCACTAGATATTCACTTTTTCCGATCGGAAATTATTAGATTTATATTTTATCTGCTGATTCAGTTTAAAGGCTACAAATAGCTTAAATTAAACCCAAATTACCCGCCGACAAAGGTGTGGTCGAAAACTGGCAATGCATGGTACATGCATGCATGCATAATGTTAGTGTGTAATGACATAATGTGAACAGCAAACGCATTCAACGTCTAATTTTAGGTCCTCTAATGCAGTGTTTCTCAAACTTATGACATTTTTGTATGCGGAGACCCCCTTGGGTTTTACTTTATCGGACCTATTATGAAGTGTGGATTTGAACCGACTAAAACCAAAAGATGTTTCGTCACATCTGCCTGTGCCCCAGATAAGATATCCTTTAGACCGCGGCTAGTCTTGGTGAGTTAGCATAAACCGTCACCTCTAGGCTCACTCTCGTGGAGAGCGAAGATCGTTTTAAGATCCGCCGCCCAGGTGCATCTTTTGCGGTACAGGAGAGCGCTAGAGATATAGGATAAGAGAGAGGTCCAGCCTCATCCTTTTCCTATATTTCATCTTTATTATGAGATGTGTAAAATTAGTAACATCGTAAATGAGATTTGTACAAAACTGTATGTTTTCCTATTAGAGAAAAATAAAATAAAATAAAATAGTTAAGTATATTGATGCAGAAGGTAAAAATACTTTTATTGCTTTACGTAAAAGCTTTGTATATTTTTCATGTCTTCATAAAATATATATCCATAAAAATTGAAAAATGGGCAGGCCAAGAGCACTCAAAACCGGCGGGCTTGCATGAAAGGTGTAGTCACAGTAGAGGAAGCGTGTGAAGTATGTAAGGACAGAAGCAGACAGCGGGTTGTTATATCTGCCTACCCCGGAGGCAAAAAAGGCGTTAGCATATGTATGTATTTATGCTATCCTGTAAATCAATTAAAGACCGCCGTAATTACGTAAATTTCGTCGCACACCCTCTAAGATAAACTGGGGTACTCTGAGCGGTAGGCGTACCTCACTTTGAGAAATTCTGCTCTTGCATGAATAATTTGCCGCTATATGCCGTAACGGGGTACTTGGAATATTGTCAAAGGCTTGTCTATTAGTAATTGCTTTAAGTATAGATTGAAGGTAAGTCAGTGACCGAATTAGCTATAGAATGAGGTCAATTATTTTTAAATATACGTTGTACTTTTCTGTGTAGTTTAATAGAGCTTGCTCTTAACTTTTCACTCGACCGTTATGAATCCAAAAAATGAGACTAATGTAGGTAATCTTACTTGTGTAAGTCCAACATGCTCTACGTTCCCTAATAACTACTAAATTACTGATACGATTTTGATGATTGATGTATCGTTGGATCCGTTTTTATTGTGCGAGTAGGTATCTTTGCAAATCCTAATTTTTTTTTGACTTTTGGAAAAACAGTCGGACTTAATTAATTTTTATAATCCAAAAACACCCAGTACGAATTACGGGATTACATAGTTACAAAGGTTCATAGTATGAAACGCGCTTCCTACCCTGAAGGGAAGGATGGAGGGCTAGGAAGGTGACGAGAGCCTAGGATGGGGTGGGGGGAGGAGGGGTACAGTGAGCTCTGGCTACTCTACTTACCGGCGGGAACACAGCACGATGGTTATTATGGCCGCGGTGTTCTGTAGGGCGGAGGTACTACCCCAGTCGGACAGCTCATTTCGGACGGGAGATACCGTCGTGTCCTACCTCCTAAAAATACTGACTATGACCGCACGCCGTTTTGGGTTTTCTAACGCCGGGGTGTAAGGTGGCCCAAAACTCATTTCCCTCGCACTTGACCGGCAACAATCTTACCCCCTTAGATATAATGCTCATCATTTTTCACACCTTCCTTCAGGCGCGATATCAGCGTCGCATTACAGCGCAAATAATTCTGCCAATCGCGTTTCACGTTTCATTTGGCTACAAGAGTAAAATGGGCGCAAAAACGAACTTGTTTACAGGCGCCACGGAGCACATTATTGTGCTCCGTGACAGGCGCCCATCGACTGGATCATTATTTACAATCACTCAATGTCAGTTGTCGACACTTTTTGCCACTAACATCACATTTAATGTGTTTATACTCGTATGATAATTTTATATTATTTTTATAGTTTACTGCATGTAAATAAAGTATTATGAACCAGATGACTTTGCAGTCCCACCAAAACGTGCTATTATGTATTCTGTGCCAAAACACACAAGCCACCTTCACTCGGAAACCGATGCATCTGCTGATTGATGAAGTGGCTCTCTGGTGCAGCTTCTCACTCAGGCTTGGAGTGTCTGATGGCAAGTGCTCTTATAATGACTCCAAAGCTTTCTATTAGCTAATGTCCATTCAGTAAGTAGGTATCTATATTTTTTAGCTCACGTCAAAACATAAATTGCTAAAATAACAAGGAGTGACGTATCTATAAAATATTGTTGTAAATACATTTAATTTTTAGTGAACTCAGGGTTGTCAGATAATGATCTCCAAACTACCGAACTACTTATTACTGTTGCCAGTAAAAATATCAATATAACAGTTGAAATTTTTGTCTGTTTGCCTAACTGGCAATATCGTGGCCAGTGTTACCACAGTGAAATTGTAAGACAGAAGTAAACATGATGACTACGTGACCAGATTTTACCGCAGTATTTAGGGAATATCGTTTCAATTCTGCAGAGAACAGATTCCTTCACTTACCAATACTTAGGTAAATCTTATATTCTTACCTGTAACAAACAATAAATAAATTGATTGATTGACTGATTGATTGATTAGTTAAATGATTGATTGAAATAAAACTATTTCTAACGGATTCTATGGCAATATATATTTGGTGTTATTCCTATTTACATTTGCCGATGTTCCGGATGTTTTTCAGCAGCCATGGTCACGGGAAAGCTGTCCGTGATCCGTTAAAAATAGTTTCATTTTAATGTGTGACACTCGGGTAAGTTTCCGACAATATAATTGATTGATTGATGAATTATTTGAAATTATAGGTTTGTTGTCGACTTCACCTCAACGGCCTTGATAAAATACCATACACCCTATTTTATTGAACTAAAATTCTATATTATTTCATTGCAATGCTCCTTTGACAGTCCAATTCGACCGTTTTAAAATGCTCTGAAGCGAGAAATGGAGGTTTTTGTACATTTTTCAGGTAGCAATATTGCTATGAATTCACGATGACCATTCTGTTTTCAATTTAAACTAGTTTCTCTTTAGTTATACATAGGTTAGTGTATGACAGTCATCAACGTTACAGGGTACCTATAGTTACCACCAGTGGCGTGTTCATGGTGGTCAGATGGTCCGGAGGGTCCATCCGGAATCCTATTTGTTGTCATAAAATTTCAAAAATAATTTTTACCTGACATGAGATTTAAACCTAAAACCACACGATCGCTTGTACTATGGAAGCTAACTCCAGTTCAACCAAGATCCAACTACCTACTACTAAGCTGTCGTCTGTCATTTTCAATAGGTAACTTGATCCGTCCCGGCTCCACTCGAAATAATTTCGTAAAGAATATATACACCAATATTTTATAGTCGTTTTGGAGCGAAAAGTTTTGAGCACAGATTCGATAACTGGCCCCTCTGGAAGTGTTTATTAAAAAAACAAAAAATATTTTTTTATAAGAATACGAAACTTTATCACATTTGCGCAAAACAAATGCGAACTCGTAGTAACTCCTTTAAATTTAACGTAATACGCTTTACTACACTTTACGCAAAGATTTTCATTCACAAATTGATGCATTTGGCAAACAAAGACGTGCCGCGCTGAATTATCCAATCACAGCGCGTCCCGGTCGCGGCGAGACCGACACGTCGCTCAACGACATGCGTTACCAAGCAACCACCAACCACCTTCCCCGCGCGGCTGCGCCAGCGCCACCCGCTCTCTCTTTCTCCTATCTCTTTAGTCTTTAGTACGGCAGTGACTCTCGCGCGTAAACATGTACCTAATTTCGTTCGTGCAAAAATGAGTCGCCATTACGAATTTACTAACGGAGAGTACTTAGCAATGATGCAGCTTTATGCCATTACAATCTTGAAGAGGTCAGGCGATTGTATTCCTGGCCGGAAGACTTGGATAGGTTACGGCTACGAGGGATTGCCAATCCCCAAGTTCCGTCAACACCGGCCATCTTGGTTGGTACCCAACGCTTACTAGACCACGGACAGTTTCGAACACCGCGGTACACGCACAAGGTCATCGAGTACTTCGAGCAAGATCCCCGGCGAAGTACTAGTATGGTAGGTAGCACCATTGTTCAACGTATGCCAATACTTCGTTTGGCAGACATTGGGCTCATGCGATTTACGAGAATGATGGCCCAGCAAAAGGATCACCATGTGTCAGTGGTCAGTGGTTTGGTTGGTGAGAAACAGTGAGAAGTGAAATAGTGAGAAGTGACAGAGACATTTAATAAGTTAAAGACAATACCTAACATGAAACGTGCCCTCTTACGTAGGTATCAAACGTGTTGGTGGACTGCATTTCGAGCAGTTGCTTCGTACAGGGAAGTGTAAATAAACTGTTAATTAGGTACGTAAGACGTAAGTTATTCTTTGTAAATAGCTGCAATTTTTTAAATACACGTGAATACCTACTCGCAGTTTGTTATTGTTGTGTTTCATTTTATTACTACGTCATAAAGTTTAATAATATCCTAATTAAAGTATTTCCGACGTTCCTAAGCCCGTATGAAGTAATGAAGTATGAAGGAAAACTGCAGGAGTAGTTTATTTCATATTGTTTTTGCGCGCGTGTGGTCAGTGATCCTTACAGCTGTTCATGCGGTCACGTGGTGCGCTGCCGCTGCGGGCCGAGCGGCTCGTTGCGGCGCGTCGCTTCAATTTCAAAATTGCCGCGCAGACAAGAACAAGCCAATTCATTGACAATTTTGAATGAATAAAAGCGTTTATTCATTCAAAATTGTCAATGAATTCTTCAGAGCGCTAATAATGTTCATACTCGAACGCGTGAAAAAAATTACAGAAAGTCAACTTTTTTATTATAACCGGTACAGCAATTTAGACATCTCAAAACCATACCATATATTATTCCGAGTAACCCCCTTTCGGGTCCAAAACGACTATAAAATCATGGTGTATACAGATACAGGCACGTAACTTGGCCAGGTTTGGCGTAAGTTCGCGCATCGTGCACTTTGAGCCAATCAAATGATTCAAAGTACGAACGAACGGAACGTTGATTCGCTACAAGACGTCTCTCGGAGACATCTGATTGGTCCGTCAAGTGACGGACCAATCATATGTCCGCGACGGCGCAACCGCGTCTCCCGCGACCCGCTCATACCTCAAAGGGGACCTAAAAATCGACCTTTGCGCATATGACGCGTCCGGCCAATTTACGTGCCGGTATCTGTACCTACTGTAGGATTCATCTGCCAGTCCAAACTACAGAACCTTCACGCATGTGCAAGCTATAAGTTGACAAAGTTTAACCGCAATCGGATGAATGATACGGCAGCGCATTAAATAGAAAATAAAAAAAAACAAAAAAAAAACGAAGAAATAACTAAACGAACAGATTAATAAACAAACATTGGTTTTTATATATTAAAATACTAGTTTTTATAGCTCGTTAAAATTATTCTAATCTTTAAAATCAGCATCCACATGTTTGTACTCAAAACTTTATAGTATTTTAAGACGGTGTTAATCTCCGAGATGAGATGTGAAGTGACTCACACGCATCATAGAATGATGTAACTGATGCATAAATATGATTTACAAGTTTGTAGTCAAGTACACACACTACTGAATGACCTATGGATACTTTCAATGGGCTAGACCAAATTTAAATTGCGCTCTGATGAATGAATTTGGTAAGTATTTAGGTACTAGGTATACATGCCAGCTTTAAAAAAAATATAAAATGTTCAATATTGAAAATTGAAATGTGGTTTCCAAAAAGTATATTGGATGGAAGATCGGGAGGTAAGTAGTCCAGCAGTATTCTGCGATAAGCTAATTGATCGAAGTAATTTTTTAAAATGTCAGTTTCATTTCAATTGTTGTTACAGTTCCCACAAAACTGATATTACCACTTCCTTGCTATTAGCATAGAATACATACAGAACTTAAATTTTATAGAATGTGCATTTGAGCAACGCACATATAAACATCGCTTGCGGACGTGATTTTCGGAATGCGGGGGTAGGTTCCCACGCATTTCGAACCGGAGTCCGTGTCACCCACAGTGGTGTCACTTGTTAATGGATGTTTAAATGAGACTTTAATCACCGATTACCCTTTAATCATGTACATTTTCTTTTTTTTTCAAACAGAGTAGGTATGTATGGAGCTTAAGTTTAATTCCGTATGTATTCTATGCAGCGACATAAGCGGCCATACCGACACAGTCGTTAGTGCGATAAAACAATTTATAGTTTTGTTTTCATTGCGGTTTCTGTTCAATCTATAGTTTTGTACAGCGCTAGTCTTTACAGACTGATAGGCGACTCATGATTCTATGTCGCAACACATTATTATACCTCTTATTATTAGATAGTACTGTGTATTTAGTCTACGATCAAATGAGCTTCAATTCAATCACGCCGGTCGATCGTCAACATACATGTGGTGTCTAGCCAATTCTGAACGTTTACATCTGAACATATTACTTCAAGTTCAGGTTGTTTTTGTTGAAAATTACAAAATTGATGATGATTGCTTGCACTATAAAGACATTATCAGATATTATAGAGAGGCACATTTCTAATTCTACACGCTCTAACCTAACAACCTCCGACTTTCATCATAGTATAAAGCGTTTTGCGTGAATCCTGGTCTCAAATTATCTACAAACCCTGCATCTTACTCGTAATGTGTGGCCTGGTAGTTTTAAAAAGAAAAAATCTTGGAATATATTTCGATATTATTTATCGAATACCCACATAATCATGAAAATTTCAAGTCCAAGACGATCGCAATTCCGTATCGCGTAAACAGCGATTGTGATTCAAAACAAATATAATTTTATAAATAATACTGTTAATAACTAAGAGGACATTTCGAAGACAGCTGTGGTGGCATACTGCCAGAGAGTGTACTACCACAACTGCCAACGTACGCCAGTGACGTCATTAACCATATCTGTCCCACTCTTTCACATGGTCACTCGTCATGTTTGTCATTATTCGGGATTGCCGGTGATGGAAAATTGTTGGTTAGATCTTTAATTTTTATAAAATTCGTGTTTTTTTTCTCGTTTCGTTGGCTATTACGTGTTTGAAATCTGAAATTTATCATTTCTAATTGTGAAATTCAACAGTTTTGTGTTCATAAATCTTTTTTTTTTCATCTTAGCATAGAAAATGATCGTCACTGTGCGGTTATCTATCTAGTTTCGCCGAAAATAAAAAATGCGCGCCGGACTCGTGGTCCCCTTGTGATTTTCCCCTGGGGGGACCACGAGTAAATCGCATTCGCTCGTGGTCCCTCCGATTCACTCTTGACCAATTTTAACGCATAAGAAGTAATATGGTATGTTACTGGCAGACTTATTAAACTTTTTCACCCAGCTCGTGGTTCCCCTTGTCAGTTTTATTTCAATAAAAGTAAATAGGTAGATAGGTAATAAAATTAAAAACCATAGTAACCTAACCATCATCATATACGTAGCCGTAGGTACTATTCTCATATTATGCACAAATAAGTAGGGATGTGAAGTGTTCACCAGTTACATACCATATGCTTTTCAAGTGTTTATGGTCAAGAGTGAATCGGGGGGACCACGAGCGAATGCGATTTACTCATGGTCCCCCTAGGGGAAAATCACAGAGGGACCACGAGTCCGGCGCGAAAAAATGCCCGAATTAGATTAATTGCCCAAAAGTCGTATGGACTGGATGGTGGACTGCGAGCATTTGATCTGGTTTGATCTTAGCCTTTAGCTCTTCTTTAGCTTATATATATTTTACTGCGCCTTAGCTGCTGTCATCTATTTTACAATTATTATCACCAGGATGAAAGGGAGGTGTTACCTCTTTACCTGTTTTCGACCCTTTGACGACTTGTTCAGTAGAGCATCCAGCTAGCTGCTGGATGCAGTTAGAGATCTCAGGTTCGATTATTCCTAAGTGACAATATTTTTTATTAATTGTCAAATAATATTATATTAGTGTAGTGTGTAAGGGGTAAAATATGTAATTATTACCGGTTTACCATTTATAAACTCAGTTAGAAAAGAAAAATTAACTATAGGAAAGTAGATACTTAATTCTCGGCCTTAAATGCAAAATCAAATTCTTTCATTCTATCTATAGAAAGAAATACAAAATAAAATATCACTATCCAGCCGAAAGGTAAACCTTATTTTTTCACCGAACTTCTCTTAAAAATTAACAAGCTACTTGCGCTACTAGAATCTTTACCAGAAATAGCAGCACTAACTAAACTAAGTTATTAACCCCTGCAGTACACTACGACATCATCCATAAATAATATATAAATTATTCAAGATCTCCTGCCAAGACCGGCTGCAAACGTAACGACAGAACGAATGTTCCTGCGAACGCACAAGTGCCCAAGATCGATAAAGAACGCCCACTGACCTATATAGCGCAGATTAGTAAAAGGCCAACCCGCCGAGGTATCTCGGTTTTGTCTCGTGTCAAGGAGGCTTTTGTGCCCACGTAAGAAATAGTGAATTGTGCACAAGTAATAAATTATTCGAAGTACGGACGTTTTTGGGTGGCAAGAACAGGAATATCGAATAAGCATTTATGTTTGTAATGATAGACAATATAAATTCCATTTTGGTTCAGAGAATTTATGCCGTTTTTTAGTTGAGGCCAGTTGAGGCGTATAATTGTCTGCTGGATATGACCTTTTTCAAATGAGAGAATGAGAGAACAAGAATCTTATATATGGAGACAGGGTTGTTTTGGATGGTCAAAGTTGAAGTGAAAAATCAAGTAGGTAGATATAAACTTTCGCATTCCATAATTTTATACTCGAATATTAACGGGAATTAACGCGATCATGGTATAGGTTACCATGATTGCATTCAGCCTTTGACCACGGCTGGTGTAAATTAGTCGAAACGTCAGGCAATCCATAGGTATGTAGGTACCTACCTATACCATAATCGCGTTAATTTCCGTTAGCATTTTAGTATACTTGAAGGGTACTTATGAAACGTAATAGAAAAGTAATTGCCCGTAGGAACCGTTGCTATATTCTTATTCTGATTATGGTCGATGTGTGCCAAAATTTAGCCAATCATGTTTTTCGTGATTGAGTCATAAATAAAGTTTCAATTTATAATACTCAGGATTTAAGTACAATAATAATACCTGAATGACATTATATCGGCGTCATTAGTCTGTCAAATGATTGATGATATTCCAAATTTAAGTGGAAACATGTTATTCTTAATGAACTTGAATTTGAAATTTGAATTTAGTTTCTTTTTAATTACTGGAAAAACGACCATGCGATCCGTTTGAACCTGCTCTGATTACCCCAGATTACCCGTAATGTGAGGTAACTACGAATTTTTTTTTATATCAATGATCAAAATGTAACATTAGGGTGTAGGCAATCAAATGTTTAGGACGTCCGGTTTCTTTAAGCGCGGCGTGAAAAAGCATCTGGAAAGGCCGTCTGGGTAGAGGTCACCATCCTAGGGACATCCCTTGGGAATAGTGACCACTACTA
The DNA here is from genome assembly GCA_963576445.1 of Lithosia quadra. Lineage (NCBI taxonomy): Eukaryota > Metazoa > Arthropoda > Insecta > Lepidoptera > Erebidae > Lithosia > Lithosia quadra. Next base: position 13,972,873 of record OY754881.1, read on the forward strand.
TTAGGATTGCACCTCAGCTTACCATCAGGCGGGGTAAATATTAAAAAAATGTCGTTTGAGATCTTTTGCTTTGAATCTTGGAATGTCGCTTGCAACCTTTTGCCCTCCGACCGTGTCATATCGATATGACACGGTCTTTTGGCCTGAAACACACGCACATTAGACACCTTTCTGTCCGGCTTTCTGGTAGGTATATGCGTCAAATTCGTATCAACTTCATAAAAATACTGAACTCTTATTATATTAGTTGCCTGTTGATCAACGATTATCTTCATTGGCCTATCTAACTTAACTAACTTTATAAGACTAACATGTATGTCCCATCTTTTTTCACCAAACGCAAGACAAAGTCATCAGTGACTCTCAAACTTGTTTAGTTACCTAAGTTTTTGGACTTATATATACGATAATGGATGTGTACCTACACGATACAAGGTTTGCGGTTCCATCGATCACTGCCACCTGGCTCCATACCACATTTAGAACATTAGCCAGACTCACTGTAGCGGAAATGTGAATCAGGTGACCCATATACCTGCTCAGTACAGTTCGGTAGTGAATACGGCCTTTGGTTTGTGAAATGAGTAGGTACCTTTCAATGAATAAGCAATTTGTATGCTAACTTTACCTAATAATTTAAATTGAAAAAAAAAGAACATCCAGGAGGGGTTCCTTAACGGGACTCACATAATTACAACATATAGTTGTCACAAAATAAAAGGCCCACTTTGACAGTTCGTGCCCATGAAGTTCTTAATTTTTTATCAATTGAAATGTTCTAAAGATAATTACATTTTTCATTGACAGGTACCGCCCACTCGGCTAAGTGCTGTGCATAACGATTTTTTCATGTAGTCCACAGACTATTAATAATCAGTTAAGGAAAGAAAATATCGAGTGAGATATTTTTTTTCAAGCCCGACGCGCACTTTTATTTTTATTTATTTTAATACTTGTGTTTAGATTCTGAAGACTGATTTAATTATTCTTGTTGTTTTTGTGATTGAGTGAATGTTATTGTAAAAAAAATATGAAATATAAGTAAATTGACCTTTAATAAAATTGTATTGTTTTAAAATACCTATAAAATCAAGGGTTAAGCAATTTTTTCTAATCAGAACTTTAATCCAATGCAGTTTACATACATATTCAAATCGATTAAATCCCCATGCAAACTGTCGATTCATCCTGAGTATCGAATACCGAATCGTATAGGTACATAACTAGTTACGCCACGAGCACAAACGTCAAAACGGGCCTTTTATTTTGTGTTGAGTATTAGTGTGGTTATAATTACAACATAAGTGAGGTATGTGACGCTGTAAGACAAACCCAAAATATGGTATTGGATGAAGAACCTTCTACCTCATGGACACAATGCAACAGAGCTTTAGAGGTCCTTAGCATACCCTTTGTTTCGTGCTGAAATCCGGCTAAAATCACACGACGTTTCGGGTCTTCAAACGACCTTGGCATACCCTTTAAACTGTCCTTTCAACATAAAATAAATTGCACATAAACTGTTGCACCTACTTCATTTCCTGCTACCAAAAGACATGAATTTACAAAATGGAGATATTACCGTAAAGCCCTAAAGCGACTGTTTATCTCTCATTTTAAAATACATTTGACCTTTGCAGAGGAAATCTTGATAACGCCAAACTCATTTGACTTTGTAATAATTTTATTTAGAATGAGGTTCTATTATCAGCTAAAGGTTGAAACTGTTTTAACAATCTGAAGATTTTTTGAGCAATGATTAAATAGATTAAAAGATTAAAAGTTTAACTTTAAGCACTTTTTGTTTTCCATCGATGATAAAACGCCCGCGTTTGATCACTATCGCATTTGTGCCCGAGTCAGTAAAATTATGTACCTATTTAAAACGTGTGATTTCAATACTTCCGAAAACTTAATAAATTAAAATAAAAAATTTAATTGAAAATTAATCAAGCTATGAATGGTTTTGTAGGTTTAACAAGCTCATGATACGTTTATAGGTTTTGCTTTGATAGGTTATACAGATTTGCTGAAGAGTAGATCCGGGCTCTAAAGTGCAGTTTCAGGATTGGCGTTCGGATGAAGAAGAGACGAGTGGCTTTACAGAAAGGAGGCGACACTGTGGGGCCTTGTTTAGATTTAAGTTTTATGTAACTATTTCTTGATAAAAATACAAATACAATACAAAATATCCTTTTAATTATCATCTCAGCATGTATCTGTCGCAACCAAGGCCTTCACCTCGGAACCTTTCTTCCTTTACCTTTTCCACTTCTCAAGATCTTGAGCATCCATGATAGTGAGACCTTTGTCACAAATATGCATTTGTATAACCAATATTCCAGGTACAGATTTATCGATTAACTCGGCAAAATTTGTGAGCCAAAAAAGGCTTTTATCGACGGAAGGAATGCGTAACGACCCGTTCGGGCAGAGCGCTCTCATACGTGCTCCGTTGGGCCTTTGTTTAAGGCCCAGTGATTCCGGGCCTCTACAGCGAAGCGGCCAGTGATAGATGGGCGAATTTCAGATATTGATTGATCGCTATAGGTCCTTTGTGGGAGCCGCTTTAGGCAGCTTACGAAGAATCGATGGAGGAGAATGAAAGGGAATCGCGTAAGAAATTTTACTTAAGAATAAATACGGTAAATTAAATAAAATGTCTGATGTTAATGTTGTGGAAGTTTATTGCAGGAGTCTGCGTTATGATTGAGTAACCAAATATTGGGAGAAAATGAAAATAAATATTTTTCATCGAGCAAATTTCTGGTGGAGTAGATTGTAAGGACCACCGAATGTCTTCCATGTAAAAGTACCGGGTTGTCGGTTATAGCTATTATGTGAAGATTGAAAACAGCTGGTGAAGTGCGGATGTTTATTGCGCCTTTTTCGGCCCTATCAAGCACATCCAGGCATGAGTGTCAAGTGGTATAAAAAAGTGTACAGCAAAAATATTTTACAACATTAAGATCGATAAAATTCACGTAAAGAAAAACGCCTTTTTTTGAAAATAATTTTATGATTAATTTTACCCCATCGATCAAAATTGCGACTCAGATAGAATCTCAATATTAGAACCATCAGAAGCTAAAGCTACCCGAATACTAATAAATGAGTGCGGTGCGCCTAAAAGGAACAAAACTGCCCGAATGGTATATCGTAACTTTCAATCTAACCGTTAGGTACGTCCATTGGAGTGCGCCATTACAGACTTCACATCGAAACTAACTCAGAATAACATCCAATAATTGCGCTCCACTTCTTGATTCCTATCTCGATTCAATCCATAGATATCGTAGTGACGTCGCATAACGGAATGGGGAGCGTCCCACCCCCCTTTCCGGGGCAAGATAGGGACACCGTGGTTCCCACATCCGAGGAGAGCATCTAAAAGCCGTAGATGGCCCAAGGCCAGTCGGAGTACGAGGGAAATGCCTTTAAGGTCACCCAACACCACGGCGTCTGTCCACCCAAGACAACGTGCGGTTTTAGTCGGTTCAAATAAACGCCTCTACTATCCAGCGAGGGAGGGTTTCAGTGGAGATTTCCACACGAAAAAATAGAGATGTCGTATAAATAAAATATACCTTATATAAAATTAACTCTTCCGACAGAAGACTGAACGAAAAATCACTCAAACAACATCCGAGAAAAATACGCCTGCAGTTGAAAGGATATTAAAAATGCATGTATTCGTATTTCTATCTAGCTTCCAACCTTCTAGTCCAACTGTTCGATCCAAGTCCAGTAATATATAATAAGTCTAGCTGCAAAGGTCAGGCCCAGGACAGCTGAATACACAGATATTGAGAATATTTTTAGTGTTCAATTTGGGAACGTGTCTGTCGAAGCTTTATGCCGATGACCCAGTTTTCAAAAGGGTTGGTCTTCAGTTAGTTTTATGTGAGAATCAAAAAGCTAATATCTTTTTTATTTAGGTCATAAAGTTACGCTTACGAATGAAAAGATCAATGCTTTGATATTTATAGCCAGATTTGCAAGGCATCAAGTAAAAACTGCAAGAAAAGAACTGGCAATAAAACCGACAGCCACATTAAAAAAAACGGTTTAATTGCAAGTGATTGTTATAGTTAAATGTTAAGGCTTCTTACAAAAAGAAACCCGACTTCAACTGGACCAAATTGAAATGGGACCACATGGAAAGCTTTCAAATAAAAAATTACCGTCAAAATCGATTCACCCAGCCGAATGTTCTGAAGCAACAAATATAAAAAAGAAATGAATATTGAATTGAAAACCTCCTTTTTTGAAAAGAATTAAAAAAAAAATTTTGTTCATGCACCCTCAGGTATGAACTGAAATAGTTAAAGGTTTTTTTTCGATGAACTAGAAAAAGTCCGATTTCCTAAGTATTTTCTTCTGAGTGACTAATCATTTCAATAGGTATAATTAGAAGCGATGGTTTCAGGTCAAAGGATGAAGAATAGATGCATTGTCAGCGTATAACTTAATTAATGAATGAGGCAGCAATATTTTTGATGTTAGGTTAAGTTTGAGTCATACAGCGAGAATAGGGTTGAATTTTGCTTAGCGCATCATGACGAAATATAAATTTTAGTTACTAAAAACTTGATAAAATTAAGCTACCTACGTAACTACGTACAGGTTGGTATAGACTGTCTGAAAAGTACTTAGATGATAACTTTCAGGTTTTAAGAACTAGTTTTCGAGTCAAATAAGTTATATTTCACAATAAAATTGGTAGTTGTGCGATTCGTATTTGAATGCATGCTGCAAAATGCAATGCGGTATGCTGTCAAAGTTACGAAAACGTTTTTCGACTTGCTGTAAAATTTAGTTTTGTGTAGATACTGGGTTTTACAAAGCCATGTTTATCGTGATCGTTTTTGATCAATAACGGTTATGAGCTCCGTTGGTAGTAGGTAATAAAAATGAAAGTATGAATAAAAAAGTTATGACAAAAATAATTATGAAGAGTGATTATTATGAGCACAGATCCAATGTGATGTGAATGTGACCCAATATGGACCCCATAACTACGTGAGTACACATTTACTGAGTAAAATTTATACGCTAATTAAGTAGCTACGTAAACTTATAGTTTGGCTTTAAAGTATGTTTTTAGAATTGGCAATTACAACAGAAAGTTATATTAGTTGGTTACAACGGATAGTAACATGTGTGTATTTGCCAAATCACATAAGCTGTATGTGCTTAAAAGTTTAATAGGTCAGATCCAACAAAAGATCTAGTGGTTGCTAAGTTTCAGAAGCAATTCTGTAGACGCCATTTTATTTACAGACTCCTCCTACAACTCCTCTTTCCGTTTTGTAAGTGCCTTTTATAATGTCTTACACATAATAAATGATTTTGAACTAAGACTTTGTGATTCTAGTATATAGTTTAGAAGGTAGGTAGGTACATTAGTGTATTTTTTGGTGCAGAAAAGTGACCTTGTGGGGAAATTGGGCGTTGACCTATAGTTAAATGATCGATGGGAACATTTATTACCTCCATGATAATGCTCGATTTGTGCTTATATAAGTCGAGAAAAGTATTTTAAGTTTTTTTTCAAATTTGAACTTTATCTCTGCTTCGTAAGGAGCAAATTTAGAAATGAGAGATATGAATAGCCCGGTTTCTCGTGAATTTTCGACAATATCCTATAGTGGGACAGCAAACATGTGACTCACACGATTATAAGCTCGGGCTTGAGCTCCGTTGGTAGGGCTTAAGGAGTTTAACTAACTTTAATCAGCATCCGCAAGTGAGATGTGTTTAATTGCAGATTTTATGTTAATGAGCAAAGACACTAACTATCCAGTATCTCAATATTTATACGGGTAATCCCCAATGACTTGTATATTCACTACTAGAAAAAATGTTTCGAACAAAAATATATTGTTTACAGTTTCTGGATGAGGTGGAAAAGAATTTTGCATTTCGAATTTAGAACGGAACCCAGAATTTGTTCCGTATAGACAGTCTCGTAAATGTCTAGAAATTTTTGGGGAAGTCCCGTCAACCCCAATTCCCCACGGATATCACTCCTGATGAGCCAGCGGAGGCGGTTATTTCTCACTTGAACCGACTAAAACCACGCACCGTCTGGGGTCTTCAAGTGCCAGGGTATAAGGTGATTAAAAAGCATTTTTCTCGCACATAAATACATACAAATCACGCCTTTCCATTTGGCATAGGTACGTCTTTCACTTCTTCAATTTTTATAATTGTTTTCATACATGCACGTTGCACGTCGTTTGTGGGTACTCTTGACTTGGCATTTCTCTAAAATACTTTCGCTAGAAGTTGAGACCTGACCGCTAGACGTCACCGGCACGCGTTTGTACAGCGCACAAAAAAATATCGTAAACAAGCTTCTGCCCGAGTCGTTACCTACCTGTCTACCTATTTTTTTGCGAACAGTACATCACGGGCGACTGAGGGGCAGTGCAGGAGGAAGTAGGCGGAGAGCCCAGGTCTCAACTTATAGCGCACACGTTATACCTATATAATATCCCGGAATACTGATAAATATACCTACCTTACATTTCCTAAAAAATATTGAAAAGGTGATTTATTAAACTATAAAAAAGAGTAGGTAATGTTAAAGCTGTTCGTGTATTATTACCTTACGACTGTAAGTCTAAATAAATAAACGCCTGCAGTATACTTATGAAAAATAAATACTTACTCAGTTCCCCACAAGGACAATATGGCGGTCACGCAATGGCGGCTTAAGGCCGGTGACTTCAGTAATTATTTTTGTTATAATTGACTTTTTATTACTAGCTGAGTATTGAATATACGATATATTATTAGGTATTGACCTCTGCAAGATCTTTAGGGCCTAAACCCTATACACCCAACTTGTAAGCTGTGTTTTTATGATGGGAATGTTTTCTCATTCGGAACTCGACGTCACTTTCACACACCCCGTTTCTTGTCAACCGTGGATATCATAAGTATGCTTTTTATTGATTTCTTTTTTATTTTCATCATCATTAATATTCATACTTTATTATTATACATATAAATATTATTATAGGGGCGAGAAGCGATTTCAAATGTGCACATTTCTCGCTTCTCGCCCCTTTATGGTCACAGGGGTCAAAACATTCATGTTAAGTATACCTAATTTTAATCCTGATTCAAATCTTTACGATTAAAGAATAGCGTGAGGGAAAACCATAATTACTTTTCGATTAACTTATTGTGTTTCGAATAGTTGTGTGGTTAAGGAATCGGCCTTACGGTCGAGAGGTCCCGGATAAGCAATCCTGGATACTACCGACGCGCGACGTGAATGTACCTTTTTATATTTAGTCCACCGGATAGACTGCACTGCTGGTAAGCTGTGGTTCAAAAAGTAGTCGCTACCATTTCCAGGGAATGACCTTAGAATGGTGTTTTCTACCTAGATGGCCTGTAAAGCAATCCAATTCGCTATCGTACGACAAAGGACTTAGGAGGTATATGGATACCACTAGACCAACGCAATAACAATATTTATTTTGCTCTGAGCGGACATCGAACCCGTTACTTCTGACGTAGCAGTTGAAGGCCATATTGGCCGTCAAAAATAAATAATTGTCATTATTAAAACTTAATTGTGGGATGGTGCAGAGTGCGCGCTCGGAAATAAATGACGTAAGCGACAAAATCATTGTGTTTTTATTACAAGCTTTTATTTAGTTTCACCTGTCCTGTTGTCTGTAATCAAATCTTGCAAGCCATTTTTCGACCACTTCTGGTTATCCGATTGAGCTGAAATTTGGCATACCAAATTTCAGCTCAATTGTATAACCAGAAGTGGTCGAAAAATGGCTTGCAAGATTTGATTTCAGACAACGGGACAGGTGAAACTAAATAAAAGCTTGTAAAAAGATTACGGTTAACCAAACGATCTTCAATAGAGCACGTGTGTGATTTTTTTAATAATTAGGCCTAGTTTCCGTACAGCTTTAGCTTATTTATTTATTTATTTATTTATTTATTTATTGAGGTCCACCAACAGCTGTTTATATTTATACAAGTACAGTAATACATAGTACCTACATAGATAGGTTATAAGTCTTAATGTAACAGTTAGGTAGGTACTTATAGGTAGACACAGCATGCACAAAATAAAGCTTATAATATTTACTGAGACTGTCGTGTGATGATTTAAAAGATTTATAAACACCTGTTGTCGCTTGAAGTAAGGTACTTGCCAAGTTCTAGTCAAATGTTTCCGCCAAACATGGTACCAATTAGTTAACATATTTTGGCTATAAATATTATTGTCCGTATTCTGACACTGTGGGCTGTTTGCCAATATCCTGCATCTCTTCTTAATATAACCGCAAGTAGCAACTGAAATAGGTACATTGAGCTACTTAATAAATTGGAAATGAAAGATAGCAACCCATTTATGTCCCACTGCTAGGGTCACGGGTCTCCTCTCCTCTAACGAGAGCTGAGAGGGTTTAGACCTTAATCCACCTAATGGACTAATGCGAGTTGGTGGATCGGACATGTCTTTGGAATTTCTTCAAGGACATGTGGGTTTCTTCGAGATGTTTTTCCTTCACCGTCAGCAGATGGTAAATCATGTGATTAGCACATAATATAAATTTCACAAAGTGAAATTTACATTGTACTTACTGTCCGACAGGATTCGAACTCGATACCTCTGAGATCTCTGAGAAGAGGCCGTGTCCTTATCTATTCAGCTACCATCGCTGTTGAAAAGATTAGGTGGGTACTATTGAATTGTTATGTATGATTATGGATTTTAGTTACTCTGTATTTGGTTTATTTCAAAATTGTAAAATAGACAAAGCATTTCTATTGGAGGTCTAATCGCGCGGAGGTCGGTTATCGTTTTTGATCACATCACCGGTTCTACTTAACTAACTACAATCAAACATACGGCAAATTTGAAGTTTAACCAAGGCCTTTCCATAAGAAACAATCGCATCAAAAATATGTTCAGTAGTTTTTGTGTACATCGCGGAAAACAATCGCATCAAAATCCATTTACCTAGTAATTTTTGCGTTCATTGCGAACAATCAGATAAGAATTCCAAAAAAAAATGTTTTGAATCGTTCATTTACAGACAACTAATTTACAATTTTATATATAAGTAGGTACCTATAGTATAGATCGTGGTATAGATAGACTAAACATATTAGTAGTCAGGAAGTATCTCAAACAACTTTATCTTAATGCAATCTAAGTAATGAATTGATGACTGCATTTGAACTACTGATTCATTTGTTTATATGCATTATTTATAGTGTCAAGTGTCAAATGACTATTTAAGTAGTTGCATGTACAGATTCCATGTTAATTTATAAAAATCACGTGTTCCGCAGAAACCGCTAACCAATATCAATGAAATATTGTGAATTAGCTGTTGCTCGAACCGTGTGGAATTCTAATCCCATTCCCGCAATCTATGGGACCTATTTGAGGGACAAAAAGTAACCACGTGTTATATCAAACTATAATCTATCCCTGTACCAAATTTCAGCCTGGTCTTTTGAGCTGTATCCGTGGGGATTTCCGCACGAAAAATCAAAAACAAAAAAAGCTCCTTACGGAGACGTGTGCGTGATTAAGTAACAAACAATGTTAATATTCTTAAAAAAAATAATGAAAATATTTTTCGTATTTATAATATAAATTACTATAGAACCCGGTTATCGGTAATAGCAAAATGTGGGTGTTTAGAACACCCACATTTCGTCAACTATTTTTGCTACATGTATACTCGAAAGCAAAAAATCCACTCACCTTTTATACTCACTAAAAAGGATCTCTTTCAGTGTTAATAATAGTGTGCCCTTTGAATGTAAAATATGCGGTGAGTCGATTTTTTTTGCTCTCAAGTGTACAAGCGTGCGCATTATGTACATTGTGATTTTGTCGCCCAATTTTACCACACATTGTAACCGATTAATAATTATAAATAGTTTCAAATATAAGACGCATTTCGTGTTACAGCCACTTTTGTAAATTACTCACGCAAAGCTACAAACAGCAGTTATTATAAGCGAGTTCTTTTAACACTAGGCTACGTGAGGGCCACATTTAATTGGGCTACAATAAATTTTGTTACATTAGTACTTATGTTTCAATAGCGCAAATTAAACCCTCGCACCATGACTTACCCTGGGCCATTTAAGGCTTCCAGATAGTCTATTGGGTGTGATGATAGGTACCTACCAACTCCTTGAGAACTAGATAAACGATTTAGCACCCTTAAACGCGCCAAAAAATATTTATTTTTAAAAGATCTACTTATAACTAATCCGCCGGCAAAGTCATGAGCACAGCTACGTATTTTAAAATTAATCTATGCAAATCTATACCAATAATATCGCTTGGAGTGCCTGTTTGTAATAATAAAATGGGATTAAGTCCGCTTGTGTGCATGAAGCTTAAAAAAAACATTAACCATGTGTACCTATTTGGATATATACATGGTAAGTAGGTACATATACCACATTTAAAAAAAATTGTCTGTCTGTCTGTCTGTTCATTACGGTTAATCTCTAAAATGGCTGGACCGATTTTGACAGGACTTTCACTGACAGATAGCAGATGTTACAAGGATTAACTTGGGCTACTTTAATTTTGGAGAAAAAAATAGGGTAGGTACCTACTGCAAAAAAACTAAAATCTTGTTAATCTAAAACCAAGCGGACGAAGCCGCAGGCATAGCTAGTCAAAAATATTATGTAAAGTGGTTCTCACATTAAAATAATATTCATATTCGCTATATTTATGGTGCGATTAAATTGGAGAAACAGGTTAAGTGCCATCCGCGTCATAGTCAAGGTCATTGATGAATTATTGGTTATTACTCGTATACCTAATAGACACATTTTTATTTGAGCATAATTTTTGAAAAAAAAAGAAACCAGTTTGTATTAACTATTATTATTTTTATACATTCTTCTATCTCAGAAAGCGCTCTAACAATTTGGATGTTTTATCTATACCTACTATTATTATAAAGCTGAAGACTTAGTTTGTTTGAGGGCGCTAATCTCAGGAACTACTGGTCCGAATTGAATAATTACTTTGTGTTGAATAGCTTGTTTATATAGGAAGGCTATAGGCTATATATCATCACGCTACTACCCAGGAGACTGGAGCTGGAGCAGTGATCATGAATATGTCAATAAATCGGGCAAATTTTTTCATATAATATTCTTGTAGAACTAATAAATTACGGGCATTTTTGGGGTAAATTGTTGCCCTGGGGATGAATAGTTATTAAAATTTTTCTAACTTAAAAAAAACCAGCTCTGTTTCAGAAAACAGTTAAAATGTGTTTTTAGAAACCAGTTCCAAACGTAAACACATAATTGAACCGTTTGCGGAACTTTGAACTAAACAAGAACCACAAATGGTTTCAACTAATAGTGTAATTGGATTGAGGTCCCATGACGCGGGTTGGGTTTAACCACATCAATGCACTGGAATAGGTGCAGACTTTTAAGAATGAGGAGTTTTCAATCCGGTTGATAAGTTTGCTAATAAATAAATAGTAAGTACAAAGGTAATAAGAAATAAATAGAGACAGCTAGGGAATGGAATTCCCTGCCCGAGTCTGTGTTTCCGGAAAGCTATAACCTGGGAATATTCAAGTCACGAGTGAATAGGTTCCTTCTAAGCAAGCGTGATTCATCGTAGACAGTGGTCAAACGTAAGCCTATCCTGAATAAAAAAAAAAAAAAAAAAGAGACATTGTTATTTTAACTTAGTTGCACACTACGCTACTTAGAACTAAAATGTGGTTTTAGAATAAAATTTCAAACATAAAATAGGTAAATGAAGGTGTTATCTTTCCTCTGCTTGTCTCTTCAGATCCACACCGGCTTCGCATTACGATTTCTTGTTCTTTAGAGAATTTGTTAAAAAAACCTGGCATTTTTATGCATACACATTCCTTCTAAATTGCAGTGAAACTCGTATTAAACTTCGTTAGGTAGTTTAGTAGATAGACGCGTAAAATTAGCTTTATTTTATACAATTATAGGTATCCTCCTGTACAAATGCTTAATGAATATCTACTCAAACATTTCGTAAATTTGTGTTCAGCTACTTTTGCCAATCACTGTCCCTTCATTTTGACACACAAGTACCCAAGCAGTTTCACCCAATTTCCTCACGTCTTAAACTTAGAACGATATCAATCCACCCTTTGAAGAATAAACGAGGCAAAGACAGGACGCATCACTGGTTCGAAAGGGAAAATGTTCTTGAACTAGAGGGCGGGCGCATCGATAACGCTAACTGGGTCACGGTCCCAACGCGTCCCGGTCTTATGGGCGTAGCTCTAGCTGCGAACCAAAATTTGGACTTGTTACAACACACCCTATATGAAAATAATTTGAAATTAGCAACATACGTGGACTTGTTTGACGGTTAAATTTGATGTCGAACCAAAACTTGGACTTGTTACAACACACCACTATTATGACGTGCAGAACCTACGTGGGCTTTTGGGGGTTAAATTTGATTTCAGGATTTAAAAAATGTGTTTTTTTACCGTAGTCAGATACCTAATAGACCAGTGCCGATAGACTTTGAGACAAAATAAATTTATAGTAGGATGAAACCTGTTGTAAAAGGAAGAGAATATAATAAAAATGATAGGAAAAATAAATTACGGGCGATCTGAGCTCGGGAAGGGGGGAGGGGGGTGAGTTTTAAGGGTAAAAACGGTTTATCTCGATTTCCGGCAAAACTACAAGTCCTATGGAAAAAAGTTAAATGACAAAGTTGTAGGTAATAAAGAGACCTACAACTTTTCTATTTACACTTTTTTCACATAACCTCAAAAAGTATGTGAAAAATTCAAATAATCAAGTTTTTGGTTTTTTATTTTTATCTTAAGCAAAACAAATTTGTTTTCCACGAAATTTGGTGAAAACTTAGCTTTTTATGTCCCAAAGACACTGTAATTTTTTTGATTTGAAATACTCTTTTTTGCAGCTTATTTTGACTAAACATCGAAAAACCACCCCAATTTTCAATCGAAAAATCTCACGTCAAAATATAAGCTTTTTAAAAAAAGTCAAAGAGTTTTATGTTCTTTGAAATCTCTTCTTTCTGATAATGTAAAAATATATATACATTGCTATGGTAAATGTTCTCAGAAAATGCAAAGAAGAAAAACTCGAATTCGAAATTAACATTTTTGTATTTAGTCATTTCCTCGTTGAGGTGGGATGAAAAGTTACATGTTGCACTATAACTTCATGGTTGCACTCGAGTGCAAAGATTTTTCACCTTGTGCTCTTTTGATTCCCTCGCTAAAGCTCAGGGTTCTATTTTGTGAATCGCTCGCTGCGCTCGTGATTCAAATTATGAACCCTTCGCTTGCTCGGTCATGAAAACTGAGCACGCGAAGGGTTCTAAAAATTGAACCCAGATCTTTAACGAGGGAATCAAAAGTGCGCAAGGTGAAAAATCTTTGCACTCGAGTGTAACTATGAAGCTATAGTGCAACACGTAACTTTTCATCCCACCTCAGCGAGGAAATGACTAAATACAATAATCACAAAATAGAACCCTGAGCTTTAGCGAGGGAATCAAAAGAGCACAAGGTGAAAAATCTTTGCACTCGAGTGCAACCATGAAGTTATAGTGCAACATGTAACTTTTCATCCCACCTCAACGAGGAAATGACTAAATACAAAAATGTTAATTTCGAATTCGAGTTTTTCTTCTTTGCATTTTCTGAGAACATTTACCATAGCAATGTATATATATTTTTACATTATCAGAAAGAAGAGATTTCAGAGAACAAAAAACTCTTTGACTTTTTTTAAAAAGCTGATATTTTGACGTGAGATTTTTCGATTGAAAATTGGGGTGGTTTTTCGATATTTAGTCAAAATAAGCTGAAAAAAAGAGTATTTCAAATCAAAAAAATTACAGTGTCTTTGGGACATAAAAAGCTAAGTTTTCACCAAATTTCGTGGAAAACAAATTTGTTTTGCTTAAGATAAAAATAAAAAACCAAAAACTTGATTATTTGAATTTTTCACATACTTTTTGAGGTTATGTGAAAGAAGTGTAAATAGAAAAGTTGTAGGTCTCTTTATTACCTACAACTTTGTCATTTAACTTTTTTCCATAGGACTTGTAGTTTTGCCGGAAATCGAGATAAACCGTTTTTACCCTTAAAACTCACCCCCCTCCCCCCTTCCCGAGCTCAGATCACCCGTAATTTATTTTTCCTATCATTTTTATTATATTCTCTTCCTTTTACAACAGGTTTCATCCTACTATAAATTTCTTTTACTTTTTACCATTTTCATAGCTATCTGCACTGGTCTATAAGTAAGTAATTGAAATTTCGAACCCATTGATAGAATGAAAGAGTTTCTAACGGATTAAATCCGTAATTTGTAGACAACACTCATGTGAGAATAATTTACAATAAGAAAACATAAGTTTAAATAATTAGCTAATACTCGTTATTTAGCCTGTGCCTAAACTTGAAACCGATATTACATTTATTTTACTGTAAGTACTGTAAATAGTACCGTCATTTTTAGTAGGTAAGTAAATTTTAGAATGAAAGGAAGTTTGCCGTATTTGCTCAAAATTAAAATCTTTGCTTATTTTGGTTTCGAATAGAATGATGTTTGTGATAGCTTTTTTTTTGTTTTACAAATTTATACAACCATACATCTTTTTTGTTTTCAATCAATTCAATTAAGCCAATTTCAGAGAAAACTGCTTAAAATATTAATTTTCAAAAAAAAAAGTAGGTCAAACCATAAAAAAAATATTTATTCAATTATATTTGGTAGTATGGCAATTAGGTCAAACAACCACAGACAACATCAACACAAAAAAACAGTGTAACCATAAAGGCGGTAAAAGTGTTGTTCTATTTTGAAAAGTTAGCGCTAACGTGATTATAGGAACTAACCTCATCCGTAACCTGCGGCTTCGTTGGCTTGGCATTACTTGTTGAGTGGAATTAAATCCAATATAGTTATATGCTTACCCAGTTATGCATATTTCAAAGAAACCTTTTCATAATTATAAATATAGGATCGAACAAAGACTTATGTATCCATCAGATCTGATTTTGAAGCAATTAGGTATGTTAACATCCTACAAATATCCTACCAATATCCTATTCATCCTATTTACTATTATAAATGTGAAAGTTTGTGAACATGTTTGAATGTTTGTTACTCAATCAAGTTCTAACAGCTGAACGGATCTGGCTAAATTTTGGTACAGGAATAGATTATAGTCGGGAATAACACATAGATATTGTTATCCTTGGAATTAGTTCCTAAGTGAAGCGTAACACAGAATTCCAGCCCAGTTCAAAATTGAGTTTCATATGGTATTATTTATATATCCTAATGGATACTTATAATGGATACTCATGACTTACGGTGCCGAAACGTGGACACTAACTGTGGGGCTCAGTGGGGCTAGTCCACAAATTTAAAGTCGCGCAGCGGGCCATGGAGCGAGCTATGCTTGGAGTTTCTTTGAAGGACAAAATTCGCAATGAGAACATCCGACAAAGAACTAAAGTTACCGACATAGCTCGCAGTATAAGCAAGCTGAAATGGCAATGGGCTGGCAACATCTCTCGAAGGACCGACGGCCGTTGGAGCAAACGAGTCCTAGAGTGGAGACCACGAGTCGGCTAACGAAAGGTGGGACGCCCCCCAGCCTGATGGACCGATGACCTAAAAAATGTAGCTGGGATGGACTGGATGCGGAAGGCGGAGAATCGGGTGGTATGGCGTACATTGGGAGAGGCCTATTTCCAGCCTGCAGTGGACGTCGACAGGCTAATTGATTGATTGATTGAATGGATACTTAACACTTTTTAGAGGATGTAGGATATTGATCATCTACTTTTGACGCTAGATAGACCTTAGATAGGTAATACAACTTAACATTTTAACTTTACGAAACGAATGTACTTACGTGTGAATCATTCGATGACCGCACACTCGTAAAAAAAGTCCAAACATCTTAATGGGATCACTGTATTGAGTACGTACTATTTATAATGGTATTAATGAGTTTGCTATTACCGTATACGCAGTATGCGTCCATCTTAGAGTATCATCTTGTTTCGTCATTTTTTATACTACCTACTTAGGTCGCAGACAAGTTCATGGCCCATTGGGAAGCGGTCACCGTGGCCTATGGACGTATCCAACACACTTGCGCTGCCGATCATGTAAAAACCTTCTAATGTTCTTTTTCAAGGAACCCATATTGTAGAAGCTAGAAAACTATAGCAGGGAGATCATTCATTCAAGTAGGGTAGCCAGAGCTCACTGTATCCCTCCTCTCCCCACCTCTTCCTAGCCCTCTCCCTTCCCTTCAGATTTTTTTTATACTACGTAGGTAGGGAGACAAGCACACGGCCCACCTGACACACACGCGTGGGCAGCGCGTGTGTGTCACCCTTAGTGTTGCACACGTTAGGCCACAGTGACCGCTTCCCATCAGGTGGGCCGTGTGCTTGTCTGCCTACCTACGTAGTATAAAAAAAATCGTAATATAGATGGCTAAACTATACTGGTTTAGTGACCTAGACATAACAAGTTATTATAATGAGCCCAATTTATAGTTATTGAATAAGAATATTTATCATCTTCCTATGAAATTAAATTATATTCAAATGTATGTAATTATGTATAATGCAGGGATGGTTATTTATTACTCGATCACGACAGAACAGCTTAACGGATCCGGCTAAAATTTGGTACAGAGATAGATCATGGTCTAGGATAGTACCTACCTACATAGCCAATAGTATTCTCATGCCTTTCGGTTGATGAATTAGTCAGTCAGTCAGTCAGACGAGACAAGTTATTATATAGGTATATCTATGAAGGTATAGATAATTATATTTATTGGTAAATCCATAAGTGGGCATGCAGGCCGGGGTCGAAAGTTATTATATAGGTATAAGTATCTATGTAGGTATTATAGATATTATATTTATTGTCAAATCCATAGGTGGGCAGGCAGGCCGGGGTCGGCGTATAGGTACACTGAGCAAATTAAGGAGTTATTGCAAAAAGGACAGGTCAAAAGCACTCGAAACCGGCGGGCTTGCATGAAAGGCTTAATGACAGTAGAGGAAGCGCGTGAAGTATGTCAGGCCAGAGGCAGATAATCGGTCTGTTGTCTCTGCCTACCTTGGAGGGAAAAAGGCGTGAGCATAATATATGTATGTATGTAAATCCATAGTGTTCAATAAAAAAAAGTCTCCAAATTTAAATTTCAAATACTTAGGTATCCATTAATCTGTAACTTTACATATTTTATGGAAATTTACATTTTAAGTGCAAAATAAATATTAAACTATGTATATTTTTTATAAATATAATTTTCTATTGATATGGTGATTTTTTGCATTATTTAGTATGATAATTTTATGGCATTGTTAGACAATGAATTTTTATCTATACATCTTCCTACCCTATACAATTGTAAAGTATTAGGTATATTATTTTATTTTGTTAATAATTTTTTTGGAATGTTTTTGCGTGATGGACACAAAAACTGCTGAACGGATTACGATGCTGTTTTTTTTGTTTAAAGAGTTTTGGTCAGACTTAAAAAATCTTACGTAAGTTTGATCATAATCTGTTTTGTAGAACCGGAGATTATAGTCAAAAAACTCGAAAACCGACATCGATGCGAGCGGAATCGTGGGCATAGGTTAGCGTTAGTATAAAAATAAATCCTTTCAATTTGTCACGGTACTATTACACGACCGACTGGTCCATATTCGCTAATTCTTTTATTGTTGTTTTTGATAAATGTCACTAGAAGGAACGACATTTTGAACTTGACTTCTTATCAACGGAAATTTTGGAAAATCCACTAAAATACACTCGAGAGCAATGAATCCGGGTCACTTAAAGAATCCTAAAAATCTCGGAAACTAAAAATGCTAGGTTAATGCAATAAATTGTATTTAATAGACAATGTAATACTCCTTAAATGAAGGTATTAAAACTTCTTAGTTATTGTAAAGTTATATCATAAAAAAATCAAATTTGAAAAAGGGCCACTTTCGAAGATGGAACTACGAAATTACAGCATTTGGTTTTGCTTTTGTTTGTAATCTGTCATTTATGTGGGTACATAAACCATGTTGATAGTGCTCTATATTCATTATTCAAGCTGAAATTATGTCGCTTACGCCTGAAGAATGCACCAGAATACTTACAATGCTGGAAACCGGCCGGAGTCAGCGCGATACAGCCAGGACTGTCGGTGTGTCGCTGTCAACAGTACAAAGAGTTCTCCGACGTTACGAAGAAACTGGTTCTAACCTACGCAGACCAGGAACGGGCAGAACCAGGTGTACCACAGCACGAGAAGACCGATACTTGGTGAACACCATGCTTCGAAATCGCTTTCTCACAGGAACTGAACTCACCAATCAGTTTCGACGCCTCGGAGGAAGTAACCCAAGTGCATGGACAGTAAGACGTCGGCTTGCTGAATCTAACTTAAAACCCCTTAGACCTGCAAACGGCCCTAAACTGGAGCGTGGGCATCGTATTTCGAGACTAAGATATGCCCAGAGCCACGTAAATTGGAGTATTGAAGATTGGTCAAAAGTTATGTTCTCCGACGAATCAAAATTTATGCTCTACAAGCACGATGGAAGACACAGAGTGTATCGAAGACCAGGGGAAAGATTCAAGCAAGCATGCATCGAAGAAAAAGTAGCCTACGGTGGTGGGTCTGTACTTGTGTGGGCCGGAATTTCTTCTGAAAGTCGCACAGAGCTGGTGATCATAGAAAACGGCTCTTTAACTAGCGTAAGATATGTGGAAGAAATCCTCAATGATCACGTTGGTCCATTTATGGTCAATTTAGGTGAGGATGCTATATTTATGCATGACAATGCCCGACCTCATACAGGTAGGATTGTGAATGACTACCTTCAAGAGATGAACATTACTCGTATGGAGTGGCCAGCGCGCAGCCCGGATATCAACCCGATCGAGCATGCTTGGGACGAGCTAGGCAGATGCGTAAAACAACGAAACCCTCCCCCAATCACGCTTCGTGAGCTCAAAATTGCTCTCACAGAGGAATGGGAGAATATTCCCCAAAATCGTATAAGGAACTTGGTGTACAGCATGCCAAACCGCGTAAACGCAGTAATGGAAGCACGAGGAGGCAATACGAAGTATTAAAATTCAAGAAAATCGTAATAAAGTTCAAAAATTTCATGTTTCCTATTTTTGTTTTAAGGAGAGATCAGCAGTTTTTTTCTTTATGTAATTTTGTGTTAATAAAATGTATGGTGACTCATATTTTTTTTACTTTCATTTAAGGAGTATTACATTGTCTATTAAATACAATTTATTGCATTAACCTATCATTTTTAGTTACCGAGATTTTTAACATTCTTTAAGTGACCCGGATTCATTGCTCTCGAGTGTATTTGGCACTCTACTCTACACAATTTGTTCTTTGGCGTCTTATAGCACCTTAGAATTAGACATAGGTACTTATTATACGATATAATCAGCAATAAAATGATTGATTGATGTACTTTAATGTGCGCATGAGTTAACGATCAATAGGTAAAATTGAAAGGTTTCATGCGGAAATCGCTCGAATGCGCGAGTTGACGCAACAGCGCCAGTTGACGAATAAGTCTATTTGACACGACTGCCTAAAAGGAGTATACCTGAGTGTATCTACAGGCTAGGTACAGGTAGGTATCTTAAGTAGAAATATCAGTTTCTTTATTAATAGTTTTAAATGTCTGAATCCTCTATGTTGTGATAGGTGTACGGACTGTAGGTAGGTACTGCATAAAAATAATTCTACTTATCGCAAAATACCATTAACCGACCATTGTTGACAGATCTGTCAATAAAAAGTTAATGTTATCTGTAACATTACAAAAAGGTGCATTATACAGATAGCTTATCAGACTCTCGCTCCGGGTCATTCCTGGTGCAGAGGATGGCCGTCGCAATCCAACGTGGAAATGCGGCAAGTGTGATGGGCACCTTTGCACCGGGCGCGATCAGGGGCGGGTTATTTGATTGACATATTTTGTTTATTATTAAGGTGACATATTTATTTATTTTGTTTATTATTAAGGTGACATATTTATATAATAAAGAGACATCGGAAAAAAAAACATAAAAAAAGTTTATCAGATTATAATCTATCTGTGTGTCAAATTTCATCCAGATACGTTCAATCAATCTGCCGTGATTGAGTAACATACGTTCCTATCTATCCACACTTTGGCATTTACATTTGGTACCTACAGAGACCTAACTGGGATCACTAGCATGGGTGCCCAAGATCGTGTGAAGTTGAAAAGAAAGGCAGAAAGCGGAACCTGAACTCTGAGGTATCAAGTAGGTATTGGAAGTTTGGCCTGCATGTTTATCTATAGCTTCATGGATGGAACGGGGAACCGTAGACTATACCTGTATCTATGTGCGGCCGTAGACAGAGAAAACTTTCTCTGTCTACGGGTGCGGCATGGATTTAAGTTTGATTATCTGTCTTGTCTGTGGTCGCGTAAAAAACGAAAAAATTCACGTTCTATTCAGATGCTGTTATTGTTATTATTATATTTTTTAATTTTGTTTTGAGTTTGAGTGTTGTTTCGGATTTCGTTTATTTATACGTGTGCATGTTGAGTCATCCGCAATAAAAAACGTTTTCTTTCTTTCTTCTTTCTTTCTGTATGTACCGCCTAGGATGCAATCGGGACACAACGCTAAGATGATGATTTGTATTGTATTGTCTGGGGTACGTTTACTCATTCTACTATTGGTTTGGCTAATACTACACGTGCCAAGCTGAGGTACAACCCTCACACAGTGCAATCAATTTCACCAAGAACCAAGCGGTTCGGTATCTCTTTTATTAGCCGCACCATAAAGACTTGGAATTCTTTACCAGCGCGTGTATTTCCTTCTTGGGCTAGTATGCTGAAGAACCTGGTTGGAGGCTGGATGCTACACAAGTTTTTCTTTCTGATCTATATCATCATCATCTTTACGTTAGTCCCGGTCACATCCAAGGCTCTCATCTCGAAGTTTGTGACCTAGGGCTGACCTAGATGAATAAAATATATGACTTTGAGTGTCTCGATCACAATTGCTGTTAGTTTTGATTAGATGTAACATACAAGGCCCGATAATCTATCACCTGGCTAGTTCCCACATTATTAAGCAGAACGCCTCTATCGAATTTCGATATAACCTTACGCTTGGTATATAATCGTTTTGACATTGTATAGAGCCTTCAAGTACAGTCAGCGTAAAAGTGACGATCATTTAAAAAAAACTGTATGATAATTATTAATTATTTAGACTTTTTTTTATAACGATCATTAAGTAGTTTAACGGTATTTAAACTAAGAATAGAATTTTGTTCAAAAAGGAATTTTCAAAATCTGAAAATGATCATCTGTTTTTGACGCTTACTATACATACGCTGTTGTGATGGGTATACAAGGCCTTATAAATCGCACGCTGAGAATGGAAGTGACCTAACTCAAAATTTGGGTAAAATGAGTTAAATATACAGAATGACTCAAAAAAGCATACTCTATCGTACTAGTAAATAAAATACAGGCTTTTTAAGGTGAGAGAGTGATAAACATAATGTTGGTCTCTTTGTCTTTAAGCGCTGTACTCCCTCCGCGCCCGAACGAAAGGGACGCAAAAAGTATTGTACCGCGAATTATTGTCACAGGTCGTGACCAGTTTAGTGCTGCAGTGACTGATTACGCTTTGAGTCAGTTTCATATTAATCAATGGAGTAAGTTCTGCTTCAATATTATGATCGTAAAGTGACCAATTAAGATGAAGGTCATTTTATCACCATTAATGTAAGCAACTAAGGTGACAAAAATCAAATTCAGTCACATATTTTTTAGTACTGGTCAAAATAAAATAGACCTTAATCAAAAAAAGTCTGCAGGAATTACAATTTTTTAAATAATGAAGTGACCTATTTTTCCCGATTTTTTTCTAAAGTCATTTAATACTAGAAAAATGTAATATTTATAATGAAATGTTAGGCATCTGTATGCTAGTAAAGTCAAATAATATAATACAAAAGAATGTTTTTACCTATGTTCTCAAAATAAAATATTATTGAAGACTAAATAGAAAATGTTCAATGCGTCGAACACATTTTCGTCGATTCCCAAAAATCATGAATTTTGAGTTGGGTCACTTCCATTCTCAGCGTGCGAAATATAAACACCCAAGTCAACAGGAGAGCCGCTTGTCACCTTATCCGTCTAAAACCAAAGATGGCGTGCTGGTTTTAGTCATTCAGCGGCCGATAAGACCACCTGTGTAAGTTTATTGCTACGTATCCCAATAACTACTAAACGGATTTTGATAAAATTTAGACTATAGATAGCTTGAACAATAACATAATAAGAAGGTAATCAAATTTTCAAAAATCAACACCTAAGGTCGTAAAATAGGGTGGTAGTTTCCTGTGCCACACGGGATCGCACATCCGCCCCGAACGGCTAGTATGATAATAAAAAAGTAATATTTAAAAGTAAGTAGCATAGATGCTCGTACAAGCCCGATGACGTCACCGAAGTATCTATTCACAGGGGTGTGGAGCCAAACCGAACAGATTTGGGTTAATGTTGCCCGTTATTTATATATCACTTTTTACAGGGGGTGGGAAAATCGCGCTTATACATCGGTAAAAGGTTTTATGTGGGTCATTTTGTTGATTGATTCGTTGTAAGTATTTTTAGATGGGTTAAAAATTGTTCCAGTGGTGCGGCAGTAACGATTGCGATGTAGGGGGTTCGATTTCCGGGTTTTGTATAATCCTCATAACCGCATGTATTAGTATTATGTTGACAGGGGTAGATTTGCATCTCTTATATGGGGTCGAAATATTGTTGACGAAATGTGGGGGTTAAAATATACTTCTTCGGAGATGTACAGAACTCACGCCTATAAAAAAACATAATAAACATAATTATATGATAAACGTATAAGTGATAATACCTATATGTGATTTAATTATAGGTTATTAGCCGAGTCTGCCGTGTCCAACCAATTAAAAAATATCAATTTCATAAAAAGAATGGACCAAAATAATTTGAATATGGAATGGAACAATAACTGTCATCGCTTAATCTTAACTACCCACGTATAAAAATGTTGGAATAACATCTTCATTACGCATTAAAACGATTTAATAATGAATTTATTCGAAAATATATCTAAAGTAAGACTAGTGTTACGCACTTATCAAATACAAATACATTTTTTGAATGAATTGGAAATACATTTTTATTAAAATTTTACTCAATATAATCAAGTGTATGGAGTAGAATCTTCGTCAGTAAAAATACTTTTTTTGTTTAATTATATGAGTTACGTCAATATGCCTTCACCTCGCCTGATGGTAATCTGAAGGTGAATTTTCAGGAATGTGGGTCATCATTCCGGCCCCCAAAATGCTGCAATTGGGGCCTCATCAGATGCTTTTTTAATATAAGCTTTGAGTGTAGTACGCAATCGCAAATATTGGAATCCGATTAACTGCAACACGAAAGCCTACCCACGATAATTAGGTAGGTATATTCGTTACACGACTGCCTAAAAAGGAATGTAATGTTTTCATGGTCTATGTATGTATATGAAGGTGTGTATTTCACCATAACTTGTAAATACTTGAACATTTTGATGTATGGTGTGTCGTTTGAAATCCTTACATTCATAATGACACTGGTGATAAGATTTTTATGCATAAATTGTTTTTTTTTTCAGGGTACGTTACTTTTTGTTTCTTTCTTATATAACTTTTAAATTCCTGAACAGTTTTTGATGTACCTGTGAGGCATCGTTGTACTTTTACTTTTTTAAATAACTTATAATACTTGTTCGTGTTACCGTAGTGAATTTCTTTAATATATAAATCCATGGTATGATATTGGTTTCGACTACATAAGAGGGTAAGCAGTTGACCACGATGTGTCAGCCCTACGGTACTTCGGTGAGATGACTAGATATAATAATGATTAGATAAAAGTGCAACTATTAAATATTAAGGCATCTTAATACCTCAAGAACGTGTGTCATTACTCATTCGAAGACTGCCATTACGCTACATTAAGTGTAGCAAATCATTGCGCTGAAATTCATGGTGTTCGTAAGTAGTTGAGTACTTACCAGTATTCGTCCGGTGGTGGTCTGACCGGATATAAGTTCGCCGGCCCAGTCTTTCGCCTCGGTCATGAACGTCCCCTCGAACTCCTGTTTGCCCTGGCGCGCCGCCTTTTGCTCCTTCTGCTTGGGGTCGTTGGGAGCCAGCTCCGGCTCCTTGTGGCAGCACATGAACGCGCACGCGCGCCATATGAGCACGACCAACAACCCCATAAGGAACGTGAAGATCGACGATAGGAGAAAGCACCACCATTTTCGGACACTGAGGCATTCTTCATGGTCACTGAACTCGTCGGGAGCCGACGCGGTAGTCGCCTCTTCCTCGGACGAAGCCATTCCCCGAGGGCGCGAGGCATCCAGTCAGGCGCGCCATGCACGTGCAGCGATGCGCGCGCCCGCACGCCGTGATCGCGCGCGACTGCCGAGCACGCCTCGCCCCGCTTCCGCGGTCGATGGGCCGCGATCGATCCGCGCCGGCGCGTTCGCACTGCACTACCGACCCGCCGCCGTCGACATCGCCCCGTCTCCAACTTCTCGCCACCGGTGCTCACCGCTGACTGCTCGCTACTCCGCCGCTCGGCTCCACATCGCCAGCGTCGATACCGATACGACAGCTTTTATGACTGCAGATGTTTCTTTAAAACAAATTATTGATGCCATAACAGAACTGTCCGTTCCTGACGTCCGTCGCCTCGCGAGCTCTGCACTCGAGTAATTATTATTTTTGTGTAACGTATTTAAACACTGAATTTTGGCAATTTTAGGAAAGGTCAATGTATTCAGCCCGTATCCCGATAAGCGTGGTGCTACGCCGCCCTACTGCGTCAGCGTCCGCTACGAAACTCGTAGACGTCTACGTTCGCTACGATTGGTCAAACGAAACGCGCCCGAAGATGTGTTCGGTTTCATTCCAAAAGTACCCATTTGTCTTTTCTTTGTTACTGAGCGGGTGTTTTATGTAGGTTTCTACTAAATACAAATGAGGCAATTAGAACATAATGGTAGTTTTTGTGATACTATGTTCTATTTTATGTTACGTAAGATTTTTTATGTAGAATATTTTGGCGACATTGAAATGCGCAGGTATTTTTGTTGTGGACATCATTTATAATGGTGTCTGGTTCTAAATATAGCTTGGAGACAGCTATCTGAATAAATATTGCGTTTTATTAACAGTATTTAGCGTCAGAACTGTCCCTTATGGTTGTCACGTGAGTTGGCCCTGTGACGCAATATTTTGATAAATTGCAATAGTAGCTACACACGATCGGGCGTATGTTTTGCTTGTACAGTCAGCATCAATAGAAGATGACGATTCTCAACTTTTCGATATTAGTTTTTTATATAATCATACTTACATACATAACTGTACACAAATACACACATAGGTTCCAGTCGAAAACCAGCGCAAATATCCGTCCGCTTAGTTGATGCTGAACTTCACCATTTGATGCAATCTTGAGGCACAAAAGACGTGTGCCACCAGCTTAAGTGTGTAATGTGACCTATATACCTCGAATAAGCGTTTCTTTCCTTCAAAATAACTGCGAGAAAAAGCATTTGATGAAGCCGTCAAGCTGAGGGCCACCATTGTTACACCATCGGTGTATAATGGTGACCCTCATTACTGAGATTTTAAATTTAGCTTAACATCAGACGAGGTGAAGTCATATTGACGGGACCAATATAAAAAAATTCTTAGTGAAAATCTACAATCCGATAAAATTTCCCTAGAAAGGGATTAGTCACGTGTTCAACTCCCTGGATCTCGGCTTTCTCTGTTGATTTTGTTGTAAATCTCCCTGTAATAAATACCTGGAGGCTATGCCTGGTTTGCCTAATGATAAAAAAAATGGCATAAAATGCCATAAAACGAAAACAACTATACAAGCTTATACCTACAAAGAGGCTTTCCGTTAACGGGTTAGATGAGCGAAATTTAAATTAAAAATTCCGGCGCTACTTTTTTCATACCGTTTATTGTGATACTAGCCAATTCCTATGGCTTCACCTGTCGGTTATCGCAATAGCTTGTTTGAAGAAGTCTATAAATACGGTTGGTTTTTTTTACTTTATACAATACTAATTTAACACTAAAATATATATACGTGCGGTTAATATGCGGGAGTTCTTCATGCATAAAGATCGTGTCAAGAGCTCCCGCATCTGTCCGCCTTCATGTCCGAGACATGGCAGAATTGGCAGATAAAAGCAGCAAAGTCGCCTTTGCTAGCGATATTACATCTAAATCTTCCAAATATTATTAACTAGATTTGCTCGCGGCTTAGCCCACGTGGATTCTGATTTTTTAAAGCTTGAATTCTTTTGCACGGAACTCTAATCCTGTTTTTAAATAAAAGTAACCTATGTTACGCCTTATCTGCCAGCGAAAGTCCCGTCAAAAACAGCCCAGCCGTTCGGGAGATTACGTCATTCAAACAGACCGCCGGAAAAACGTAGAAAACCTACGGATATCAAGCGCGATAGTATTACAAACAGAAACTTTTATTTTACTTAGATATTTTTATATTATAAATAATGTAAATTAAGTATAACTTACATGTTGAAATCGATACGTACTCCATAAGTAAATACCTTGATTTATTCCAAACTTATCATAGATAAAGTCACGTACCAAGAACTAGTCTAGTAATTATCCTACTAGCTGCTAGTAGAATAATAATTAGTTATGTTACCGAAATAAACGGTTTTAAAACTAATTATGCGTGCACACGAAACTGTTTATAACTAGTTACGGGGAAAACATGTTACTACCCGCTACCTATACCAATTCATATTTGCATTGATACTATCGATGGCAGAGCCACTAGCAACAGCTAATTAAGTATGCATGAATAAAAAGAAAATATGGAGGAAACACGTTCAAACATACAACTGACGATATTGAAGTCTAAAACTACCCAAATAGTTTGTTTACGAGAGATGGGACGTGTATGGAGATATTGAAAGGACAGTGACTGCGGGCAAGCATGAAAGTAGATGTTTTTGAGATGCAGTCATTTCGAAGTGTATATATGGAGTAAAGATGGTTGATAGGAATAGGAATACGGATATACGAGAATGGTGTGACCTGAAATAGAATGTTGTAACGTGAATTGAAAAGGGTATTAAAGTTGCTTGGACACGTAGAGCGAATGACACACTAAATATGTAAGGCACATAATATATATGTAAGTGGGTAGGCAAGCCCGGGTCGACCTCGCAGAGTACCTAGGTATACATTGACCAAATTAATGTTATTGAAGAAAGGGCAGGTCAAAACCACTCGAAACCGGCGGGCTTGCATGAAAGGTTTAATGACAGTAGAGGAAACGATTGAAGTATGTATGTAAGGACAGAAGCAAATGGCGGGCTGTTGTCTCTGCCTACCCCAGAGGAAAAAAGGCGTGAGCATATGTATGTATGTATATAGGTACAGGCAGAGACAGACAAAAAAAAACTCCATTGAAATTTGGCGGGAAAAACTGACAGTAAAATTTAAATGTTCATTATCGTATGGAAGCAAGCAAGGGTATCTGGCATTGAGCCAAATAGGCAAAAATGTAATATCTTTTGAATGTCAACGACCTTTGTGTTGCCTAAAAGCACTAATATAAGGGAGGCTGTTGTTGTACGGTTGCCAAATAGGTTGTACAAAAATAGTACCAGTACATAAGATGTCTGTGAACAGCAACAGTAGGTATCTACACATCAAGTAAGAAGGTGGTAATGGGAAGTGCCAATTGTATAGTGCGCGGCATCTAACGTGGCCAGATTTTGGAGTAGTGTGGGCCCCACTACTCTAAAACCTTGCCAAGTTAAATGCTGTACCCTATACTTGTTTGTGGCAAAATGCGTCACCTAGAAACAAGTATAAGTAGTGTACCTACAGTATCTAACTTGGCAAGGTTTTGGTGTAGTGGGGTCCACACTTCTCCAAAATCTGGATACGTTAGATGCAGCGCACTATACAAGATGGCGTCCCTTACATACCTAAATCTTAAATTTCTTAATGTAGGAAATCTATTTTTATTTTCGTGCGGAAATTTCCACGGGTACCTACCTATCAACCCCGTCGGTCGGTCGTCTGGTCTGAAACCAAAAAACACGCCGTCTCTAGTCTTAATTAGGTACCAGGGTGTAAAATTACCCGATAAAGTATTTCCCTTGCACCCTGGCTGACCTTTGACTATGTACCTACGGTTTTAAGATGGCCCCACGAGGGCCCATGGTGAGCCTTTTGAGTAATATCTATCTATGATTGACCAAGCTCAAATTGCAAATTGTCAAGTTGTTTATTGTAACTGTATCAGGTATACTTAGGTAAGTACTTACCAAAAAATCTACGGGATTTTTTTCCCTGATAATTACTTACCAACATTATCATTCTTCCAGCCGCGCTAACTACAATGCGGCGTAGGTACCTACTTCGATATTTTCCGTGAAGCGACTGCCATCTGACCTCCACAACCCATTGGCGATATCGAAGTTCTGTAGTTACTTATGTAGATCAGTTGTCGGATTTTTAGGGCGCCAACTAACCCGTAACGACTACCATAGACTATTTCGGCTTAACGTGCTCTCCGAAGCACGGCAACTACTTACCAACAAAAAACAAAAGACAGTTCATCCAAATCGGTCTAGCGTCTAGCCATTCGCCAGTTTTCCGCTTAGAAACCCATTTTACGATTGATTTTTTACATATTTTAGTTGTCCACTTAAGCACCCGTTTAGCAAACCATGAAGTTAAGCACACAATCCTATCTCAACAACATACCTACTGGTTTTCTAAGAACTGGACAATGATCTTGAACTTTCGAGACCTTTGAGATTTTATTATTTAAATATTTAATTTCAAGATGAATAAAATTAAAAATACGACGTAGATATTCGATTGCGGACTTGCAAACATGCCAATTGCAAACAGAGGGCACAATGGGGAGCAGACAGGAGGCGGGCTGATTCTCCGCGCGCGGATGGTTGGGGGAAAGGACAGCCTTCTGTCACCCTACACCCTACCATCAGCTATGTAGAGCGATGCTTGCCAAACCCCGGGTCGAGGGGGCCATCTTAAAATGGCCCAGGGTCAGCTGGATTGCGAGGGATATGCCTATTAGGTAACCTTACACCCCAGTAATTAGGAAGTCCCGACATGGCGTGCGGTTTCAATCGGTTCGATCCCGACATAACCACCCCCGATGGCCGACGGGGGTGGTATCCGGATTTCCGCACGATAAAAAAAGGGTGTCACACTTCTCCTGCTACTGATATTAAGAAAGACGCATATAGAAGAAATACCTACATACCTACACAGAAGATACTGGGTAGGTAAATCCGTTTCTGGTTGCGTAGGCCGATAGCCTGTAGGAGTCTTATCCTTGTACCAAATTTCAGACAGATCCGTTCAGCTGATAAGCGTGATTAGGTAGGTAACAATCAAATAAATATTCTACGACATTCTACGCAGCGCTCCCTAGACCCAAAGTAAACTTAGTTTAACTAACTTGTGTTATGGGTTCTACAATGCTGATAAACATACTTAGGTATATACCTACTTTTTTTTAGTAAATACATACTTATTATAAATAAGTAAATACATAGAAACACCCAGACCAATGCAATAGTCATATTCATGCATACAAATATTCGGGGGGAAACGAATCGGGAATCGAAATCGCGCTCCTTGCGTAGCAGTCGCATGCACTACTGCTACGCCACAGAGGCACAAACATCGTATATTATAGGTATTTACTTATCTAACTTCTTCAACTAGCACTCAACGGATTCAACCAAGGAAAAATGAACTAGGTATGTAACATAACATAACACAAACTCACGCCTCTATCCTCGAAGGGGTAGGCAGAGGTGCTAGCACCCACATTTCACCAGTTTATGTTTAGGTCCCAATGTAAAAGGTGGCCAGCCTATTGCCATTAACCGGGTACTTATAAACCTGCGATAATTACACACATAACTTCGAAAAGCATCGAAAACTCATTGGTGTGTGCCATGGTGAACCTGGGATCGAACCCGAGACCTCGTCTCAGCCTGCAATCCATTACCCAGACCACTAGGATACCGCGGTGAACTATGTAATACCCAAGTATTTCAAGTACCTACCTACCACACTAGCTAGGCACTATTCGTTTTGGTTTTGGTAAGTGACAGTAACAACTCGCTGGCTAACTTCCAACACACAGGAAGTAGGTAGGTATATTCTTACAGTCCCAGCAAATAATTTCGGGAATGCTCGAACTGTAAGAAGGACCCTTCGTACATTTGGAGCAGTAAAGCAAGCACGAAATTACATTCGAATAGTAAGCGTATAGTATACGTAATGACAGACAGTTATAATTATAGGTAGGTACCTACCTATATACCAGTCAATAAAGGAGATCCTTTAGGGTCGGCAGCGCGTGGGTGTTGTGTTGCACACGTCCATAGGCCACGGGGACCGCTTCTCATCTGGTGGGCCGTGTGCTTGTCTGCCACCTACATGGTATAAAAAAAAGACTCCTACCACTCCAATTTTGGTGCGATCATAATGGTAAATTAAACAACTTCATTAAAACAAAACTGATTTATTTGGCTTATAAATTAAATCACATTCCAACCACATTCTCTATAATTAAACTATAACAATATAACACATTACTTTTCTAATAAATATTCCAGGGTTTGCTAGATTCTAGACATAGAAGACCAGCCTTAAATTTTCCTCATACACACATAAATGCAAATTGTCATTCAAACATACATTTAACTACATTGTGCAACTGCATACACACATACAAATATCTGTACCATGCAAATTCTTAGCACATGACATGGTCATGATGTCATTAAATTTTTAA
This sequence comes from Lithosia quadra, assembly GCA_963576445.1. NCBI lineage: Eukaryota > Metazoa > Arthropoda > Insecta > Lepidoptera > Erebidae > Lithosia > Lithosia quadra. Next base: position 14,003,928 of record OY754881.1, read on the forward strand.
CGGCCTCTGTGGCGTACCGGTAGTGCATTCGACTGCTACGACGGGGCACGGGTTCGATTCCCGCTCTGTGAAAATATTTGTATGCATGAATATATCTATTTGCATAGGTCTGGGCGTTTCTGTGTATAATAATTATGTATGTATTTACAAAAAAAACAGTATTACACATTCTAGAACCCATAACACAAGCTAGTTAAACTATGCTTACTTCGGGTCTAGGGAGCGCTGTGTAGAATGTCGTGGAATATTTATTTATTAAATAAATAAAAGATGAGTGCATGCCAACGGTCTCACTAGCATAGATGCCCAAGACCGTGCGAAGTGGAGATGTAAAAATCGAAAAGCGGTCTTCGGACTCCGCGGTGACTTCAGATGCTACCGGGACTATCGCAAGGATGATGGTGAGTCTATCTTCGCTGGAGGGTGTCTTGTCTGCATTTGAAGCATTCAGTTGCTCAATATGGACGTTGATGCATTTGAGTAGAATTCGGACATAGAAATGTTCAATTACAATCACTCCGACACTGTATAATATCTTTAGTACTTAAAATTATCACTTGCAACTTATGACTTTTCTATTTTTTCTCCAGATTCTGGCACTTGCTCTCCAATCCATTTCAAGTACGGTGGGTTACCCTTCGTAATGGGCACAGTAATGACTTCACAGACTTCATAGGGATGAACGCTGCGAACATACTCGGTCAGCCGATCCACTACTGATGTTCGGGTTTTTATCATCAACAATAACTGAAATAGTAAAAAGAAAAAACACTTTAATACAGACGGGGATAATTTTCTTTATTAATAAATATTACATTTTATAATAGTACTAGCTGTTGCCCGCGGCTCCGCCCGCGTGGATGTCGAAATCCGTTTTAAAAACTATCCTATCTCTCAAGTTGGATCGAACTGCACATGGTGTGCGAATTTTATTATAATCGGTTAAGTGGTTTAGGAGTCCATTGAGGACAAACATTGTGACACGAGATTTATATATATTAAGATAAGATAATGAACTGCTAGTGTAATATTCTTATAACAAATTAGCTGTTGTGTGTAGTGCTCTATAGGCTCATGGTAAGCATAGTCAACTAGCTTGTGTTATGGGTTCTAGAGTACGAATATACCTACATACTTCAATTTTTTTGGTAAATACATACATATTATACATAGAAACGCCCAGACCAATACAAATAGCTAATAGGTATTCATGTAAACAAATATTTGCATTGAGTGGGAATCAAACCCTCGCGTCGTAGCAGTTGCATGCAATACTGCTAATCCATAGGGGCCGTCAAGATGCTCTGGTGCAGGCTGTTCATTCAGGGTTAGGCCACGTTCACACGGCGATTATTTTCCCGTATACCGTATACGAGATTTTATCGAATAGAGTAGTGACAACAGAATATATAATATATGAAAACTTAAAAATTGTTCACACGGCGTTCACACGGGAAAATCCCGTGTTCGAGAAATATATACGGTAAAAGTATACGGTAAAAGTATACGGTAAAACCGTATACGTGAAAAATCGAATCGAATGGTCGCCGTGTGAACGTGGCCTTTAGGGGTGAGACAGCTTTGGATATAATCAAGAGTAACATCTGAGATAAATAATAATAAATAAATATTCTACAACGTTATATACCTACAGAACTAGACCCAAAGTAAGCATAGCTGGACTAGCTTGCTTTGTTCTAGAATGCAGATAAATATTTTTTTTCCTGCAGGAATGTTCTTAGAAAGCCATTGTGTATAAAATACCTCATTGTCTTCATTCAGTTCTCCTTTCCATTCATATATTGATGTAACTTGCGGTATTATGTTTACGCAGGCAGCAAGTTTATTCTGAACCAGGCCCTTTCCTATAGTTTTGGCATTTTCCATATTTGGCACCGTCACATAGGCTACGGAGTATGTATCTGAAATAATATAATTTAATGAATTATGAATTATTAGTCAATAATTATGTTGATCAATGATGCTATTACAAATATGCTTCTGAGTTAAAATAATATAATTACATGTAAATTAAATGTCTATGTCAGAGAGAAAAAAAATTTACCTAAATAAATTGGGATTGGAATATCACTACATAGTATAAAACAAAGTCGCCTTTTCTTTCCCTATATCCCTATGTGCGCTTAAATCTTTAAAACTACGCAACGGATTTTGATGCGGTTTTTTCCAATAGATAGAGTGATTCAAGAGGAAGGTTTATATGTATAATACATGCATCATATACTAAGGCAACATTGTTAATTTTAGAGGTTTCTAACGTGATGTCGTAAATTAACCTATTTTTTTGGGCTTATTTAGCAATTTAGCAAAAACGCTGCCTAAACCCTACGAGTTAGATCAAATTAATGTACTACAGTATTGTACACCATAAAAAGGTCTACAAAAAAGTCCGCGATGGTATATGTTTATCTTTTAGGGATAACCCACATTAACCATTTTTATTGTTTACTTTTTACGTGAAAAAATGGCTTATTTACTAAGCTATTTTAAGCAATACGGCATTAATCCTTATCGAATTAAGTACCTTAAATACAGTGTGCAATTAATATAGATAAATATGGTTCCTTACAGCATGTAAATTAAACAAATATTTTCGGAGATATTACAAATTTAAAATTTGCGTTTGCGGCGGGCGGTACCGGTCGGACTGGGCAGTGCAGGGAGTGGATGGGGGGAGTGGATGGGGGGAGCGGGGGAGGGGCCGCTATGTTTTTATATACAACGTTCATAGTTTTTCTGTAGTGTATTTAATTTAGTATCAGCATTGCACCCGTGCGAAGCCGGGGCGGGTCGCTAGTAATTTTATATACTGTAAAGATAAAAAATGTATTCAACAAGAATGCTTTAATGCTTTTTAATTAGGATTGAAACAAATTGTGTGTTCTTATATACAATGTCTCTTAAATGAGCAAGTAGCTTCTTAAATAAGAATTTAGGCGCTATTTTGATTTTTATACCTACTTTTTCTTCAATCTTATTTCAATTTTCCTTTCTTCTATCTCGTGTCTATATTAGGTAAAATTACTTATAGTACATAGTATCAAGTAATCTGGATTATGTATTCCGAAAGGGACATGGGTGACCAGACGGGTGTCCTATAGGTGTAGATAATTTCATTCAATTCCCCTAATAGTCAGCAATAGCGAATAGGTTGAGAGGTCAATTACGAGTATGTACACAAATAAATGGGTGGATAGAGTATAATTATTATATAAATATAAGAAAGAGAACAGTATTTTACTTACCAGCTGCAGTATCGCATGCACTAGACATATTGCTTTGTGCTATGATGAAACTAGGTCTAACAAAAGCGAAATATAAGGTTATAAAGGATCGCTTTAGGGATATTAGCATTATATGGCGGATATTCTTAAAATAATCAGACTTATAAATTACGCTTGATCTCTCAGCTCTCAGCAACAAAACAATTTGTGTGACAGTGACAGTCACAGTCACTCACTGTCAAAGCTGTCATGCATGCATGAAGTAGATAATGGTTCGCGAAGCTCGATTCATGAACTCTTTTCTGCCACCGCCACCCTGAGAAATGAAGAAGAAGAAGAACTCTTTTGTATTCTGAGTGATGAGTACAAAGTCACTTGGATGTTCTAAATTGCGCGAAAATAAGAAAAGAAAAACTATAATGGTGAGTTAATTTAGGGGCGGTCGGCAGTGATTCAACTTATCGTGGACGAAACCTACTCGTTTCGAGGAGAATACAAAATACTGTCTTCTACATGGTTCTAGGTATATCAGTTAGTAGAAACTAGAGAATGCCTGGAAAATCAACCACACCAACCGGGTTTGATACCTAATCCACCATAATCGCTGCTGCGTGCAAAAGATTTGGTCTTAAAATATATGGTATTTTATACAAACTTTTATCCCATTTATTCACGTTATTCTTGTCTTTTCAGCTACCTATTATTTCATTAAAAACATAGGTGGGTACTTAATATAAAAAATCATCATATAAGTGTAAGGACGTACCTATATTATTATAAATAATATATATATTGCCCCTGTATACCTAATGACTCGTGTTGCAATAAAACTACTATTCTGCCTCTATTCTATTCTACTATTTGCAAGAGGAAGGTAGGTAAAAGAGGAGTTTGTAATTAAGCTAAGGACGAAGATTGAGAGCTTAAATTGAGTAGGTAAGTGAGCTTGAAGAATGTAGGAAGGTATTTAAGGATGGGCTGGTGGAAGTTGCTATTGAAACATGTGGTGTAATTAAAGTAAGAAAGGGGTGTAAGATGAAAACTGTGTGTGCAGAAGTTCGAAAGGCAGTGGGTGAGAAAAAGAAAGCTTGTGTGAACTGGTTGGCGAAGCGAACCAATCATAAATGGGAGAAGCAACGGATGAGGAAGTAAAATTGGTGAAGGATGAGTTTATGAGATTTAAACGTGTGGTGAAAGAGGTTGTGAAAAGAAAGAAACAGAATGATAGAGATGAATTTAATAAAAGGTTATCTGACAACTTCCAGCAGAACATTAAGTTCTTCTGGAAGGCTATAATTACTGCACTGCTTCTGGACAAAGTCAGAAACCAGGATGGAAGTTTTGTGAGAGGAGAGGTAGACGTGCTAAAGAGATGGAAGGAATATTTTGAAAGTCTCTTCGAGAAAGAGGATGTGCAAGCGTAAGTCCCTTCCTTCTACGTGAATGAAGTTGGGGATGAGAGTGAGAGGGTCATCAGTATGAAAGAGATTGGGAAAGCGTTGAACAGTATGAAATTGGGAAAGGCAGCGGGATGTGACAGGATTACAGTTATAGAGGTGTTGAGTTAGACAAGTGGTAGCTAGTCAGCTGTACCTCCTTTTCAAACTTTGCTGGAGAAGCGGCAGTGTACCAGGAGACTGGTGCAAAGCCGTTATCGTACCGCTTTACAAAGGAAAAGGGTCACAGCAAGATTGCAAGAATTATCGACGCATTAGCTTATTCAGCATCGTGGGGAAACTGTTTGCGAAAGTTTTTTTATGCATGGTGCCCTTAAAAGCAAAGGAATGAAAGTGAATGTAAGTAAAACAAAAGAAATGATTTTCGAAAGAGAAGAAAGCATGACCAATTGCACAATTTTGGTTGATCAAGATAAAGAAAGGGATTCTTAGATGGTTCGGACATGTAGAGAGGATGGATGAAAAAAGATTGACGAAACAGATATATGAGGCGAGGGTGAATGGGCAACCCGGTAAAGGCCGACCTAGGCGTACATATTCTAATCAGATCCAGGACGTTTTGGAGAAAGGCCAGGTCAAGAGTACATGGAACCGGCGTGCTTGTATGAAAACAATTATTAAAGTTGAAGAAGCGCAAGGAGTATGCCAAGATCCTAGCAAGTGGAAAGATGTTGTCTCTGCTTACCTCAATGGGAAAAAGGCGTGATTTGCATGTATGTAAAAATTATCTTCGTATTATTAGCAAACCATCATAGAAAAATAGCCTTGAACTTAAAAGATTGCTCATTAATAACAAAAAAGGGCGTTTATAGAACATTATCTTAAAATTGGTGTCGCAATACTTAGTAAAAAAGTAGTAAATGGCTAAATACGCCCTTTTTTATTTAGCCCGAATCATATTTTAATTCAATAAAAAGGCGTTCACGAAATTACTACGTTGAAAAGTCGTATCTAGCCAGAAACGTCTTTTCAATGAAGTATTGCGGATTTTTCAGGATTTTTTTTACCAAAAAGAAAAGGAAAATCGCGTTTTTTTAATATATGATATTTATAAAATTTAATTTAATTAATATGTCCTGATAGCCTACCTTAGTATACAAGTTTCCAAATTGCACACTTATTAAAATACCTATTTTCTACTAAGCAGCAACGTTTTTCGTTTCAAACTCACAAAATATTTTTTTTCTCCGTTTTCAACTTTATGTAGAAGCGCCCTTTTTCCGCATGACGGCAGTATTATAAATGATGGTAGATATTTAATTTTAGACATGGCCTCTGGTCCTTATTAAAATACATAACATTTTATCTTACTTGTGGCCGATCTTAAAAGCGCCATTTACAATTTGGTGTACCAAGCGCCATCTAGTGTTGTATACATAAACGCTTTATACGCTTGTGCGTATAATTATAAAGTACACAAACTTATAACACCCCGTTCGGGTTTCCGTCGGGAGTTAAAAATAAATAATTCATAGGTAAACGATTCCATTAACTTTCCCTTGTTGACCCCAGGGCGAATGATGTCATTTCCAGGTACCTAATTTTTGGTAAACTCTGAGGACTCTTAAGTAGGCACTTACTGATAAAAAGATTGCCATAGGGCTGGTAGGTAAGTGGTGGATGTCCTTTATGGCGATATGAAATTGGAAAAGTAGGTAGTATGGCATGGTGATTTCCGTGAATGGCTAATTTAACGATGTGCAAAAATTATCCAGGTAGAATTGTTTTTTGAAGTGAAAACTTCTTTAGCGGCGCTGAGCACTTTTTTTGTATGGGTAAAAACTTTCAAACTCGCGTCAGGGTCACGTGATGCTGATCGAAAAAGCGTAAGATCGAGGGGAAGGGAGAGGAACTAGTATCTCCCACTCTTTCTACCGTGCCTGAGTGTGCTGCTCTGTTTAGGCGGCACAGGGCGCTTGCGCGAATGACCGTGTGTGTTTATGTACAGCGTCCCACGCGTATCCAAGGATGGTGACAGCTGATTGCTTGACTGTTGTGTAGTAAATACACTGTTGTGTATTCGTAAATGTGAATAAATAACAACATATAAATTGTCATATTTGTGTACGATAGCGCAATAAATAAACATTGTATTCTACCTCATAAATGATAGTACTTTTATACTTATAATTAAACACAACGTTAATATTGAAGTTTTCACTTCTGCCGGCACTCCCGGAGTGCTATTTTTTTTTTATTAACTTATTCTCTTTAGTATGGCGGGCGAAGAAGTAATTTTGGATCCAACCACAAAAATTTATTTTTAACCGACTTCAAAAAAGAGGAGGTTCACAATTCGACTGTATTTTTTATGTTTATTACTTTTTATGACTGGGCGAACCAATTTTGATGAATCTTTTTTATGTGACAGCTGGCACTTCCTGTGTGATCCCATTTAAATTTGGTCCGTTGAAGTCGGTTTGTTTCTAAGAATTATCATAATCACACGTCTGAGGGTTTGGCGACGCAGGCGCAACTGCTCGGTAGTTGGATATCTTGATCAAATGTTGTGAGTCCGTCACTGCCTTTATCAAAAGCAGTCGCTTTGATTATCACATATTTTTGTTGACAGCTTGCTTTATACCCGCTTTGAATTTGCACGATGGCATTACACGCGCCGAATCTGTGACAATAAATCATTTTTTAAGTATATTTTATCCGGCTGAGGCGGAGGTAGCCCTCTAGGCGAGGTTTTCCAGGTGACCCTCTGGCTACCAGAGGGCACAGAGGGGAGTCGGCTAGGGGTGGGCTGGTTCGTCGAGCGCAGACACCGTCGTCCTCCCCTTTCGGGGGGTCGAGCGGGCCATCTCTAAACCTTAGATGGCTTTTTTTTTCGTGCGGAAATCCTCATGGATACCCCGCGGCCAGCGGGGCAGGTTATGTCGGACTCTTACCGACTAAAACCGCACGCCGTCTAGGGTCTTCTGACGCCAGGGTGTAAGGTGGCCTAAAGAGCATTTCCCTCGCACCCCGGCTTTACCCGGGCAATCTCTGGATTCGAGATGGCCCCCTCGGGTTTGGGAACTACGTGGTTCCCGTCATGCCCCCGGAATAGGGGGGGGGCGCGCTTTCGCGAACCTTAGATGTTCCGGGCTGCGACGGATATACCTACCTATTGATAATTAAGATAACCTTACACCCTGGTAGTTAAGTTCCACGACGGCGTCCGGTTATAGTCGGTTGGATCCCGATATAACCACCCCCGATGGCTGACATGGGTGGCATTCGTGGTGATTTCCGCACGATACTAAAAAAAGAAAGGTGAAACTTACGACTGGCAAATTTCAACCCAGTAACCTTGAACAGGCTCGTTGGGATTGTTCACCACTCCGTACCATTTGCCGTCGTTGCCTTTAGCACTTCTTGGGTATACTAACTGAAATATAAATAAAGAATAATAAATGAATAAACTACGAGATACTAAACCGCGCTCTCTAAACCCAAAGTAAGCATAGATTATCTATATAGCTTCAGTTATGGAATGTAAAATGCGGATACTTGTAGTCTGAGACTTACCTATATAATATTTAAAAAAAAACCTGACTGTTGTTGAAAAGCCTGAAACAAATTTGATAGCCGTGGTGGTGCCCACTAACACCACTTCGTGATTTCCAAATGGGTACCGCCTGCTATCAAACTTGTTTCAGGCTTTTCAACAGCACTCGAGTTTTTTTATTTTTTACTAAGTGCACGGTACTTATACTATACCAAAAACAATTTTTTTTTTAAATTGTCTGTCTGTTTGTTCCGGCTAATCTCTGGAATGGCTGGGCCGATTTCGACGGGTCTTTCACTGCTCCACCGGCGCCCTAAGCCGTAAAAACGTAACGGCAAATTTCGAATATCTATGAGAAGTCCAGGTAACCCAGTTGGTCATAGTAACTCAGTTCCTCCTGTGAGGGACTGGCCGCGGATACAAGTCCCGTCCTGGATGCTCACTTACTCCGATCTAAATTAAATTAATAGAAGGTTGCCTTCAGGGAGGGAGGAAGAGGAGAGGGAATTGTTTGACTAACCTTTTTGTCAAACTCGCACAGTGAAATTTCTTCTTCTATAGGGCCCTTTCTTCCAAAGACGTCTACTGTATCCATATGGAAGTTCGCCTTGTCTTTTATCTGTAAGGAAAACCATTTTAATCGTTTTTTTATAACCGTTTGATCACCATCTCCCCTGATGATTAGTGATGATGTGGTCGACTATGGAGCACGCTTGCCTAGAAGCAACCTATTTAATCTTGACTTAAAGATTCCCAGGTTATAGCTTTCCGGAAATATAGACTCCGGAAATATAGGCTACGGTGACCGCTTCCCATCAGATGGACTTTGTACTTATCTGCCACCTAAGTGGTTTGAAAAAACTATTACTTACCCTTTCAATAAGTTGATCGACTTCTTCTTGGGGGTAGTTGGGTACATCTTCACAGAAAGTAGAATTTTTACACGAGTCGGGTATTTCCGGTTCATAACCTGAAGTTGAAGGAGGTCAATACATAAATAGGTATCTAACTATAATTAATATAAATGTTCATTTGCATTTGAGCATCCTTCACAGGGGGGCTAGAGCTACTTATAGCCATCACAAATTCACAGTGTAGACAGCTTACGACTTACCTAGCGCAACTACTTCACTCTTCAGCTGCAGGCAGCAAATTGCCACCTGTAATATAGAGCAAGATAAGATTGTAAATTTAAACAGGAAAAAGTTAAATAAATCCCGTCATAAAAATAATACTCACGAAGACAAAGATATTTCCCCCAGACATCGTCTCAAGATTAAGGTTCATGCGATTTCTAAGGTATGGTTAGCTCAGACGACAACTACTGTAAACAAATTAAAAAACATTGTGTATTTATATGTTACATACTGCGGCCGACTAGCAGTAAGGCACCGTTTACACAATAGAATTTCGTCCATGGACATTTTGTCCTCTAAAAACCGTTTATTTTATAACTATCGTAGGTATCTATAGCAAAAAGTGGTTATGGTTTTTGGTGTAGATACGTTATTTACTAATTACGTGCTGCTTCCATAGTGTCACATACGTCTCTTTAACCTTGAAAAACTTTAGTCCGCGTTGAATGCATCTTTTATTAGGCGTTAAAGTGTGAAATTACCGATTTACATATACTGAGTATATGGCATTAAACATCCGTCATCATAGTCAACCGCACGGATCAGTTTAACTAAATTATGACCTACACGAATTGTCGCAGTATGGGCCAAGTGCCGTGAGGTGACTGGTGTCATTTGTGACCCTAAAATGTCAGTTAGGTTGATGTAACCATCATAAGACCTGTCCTTTTGCACGGCTCCGAAGCATAGCTGTTACTAGATCGATACAAGCAGGAGTTGCGGTCAAAGAGATGAATAATGTTGCGGTGGATGTGTGGAGTCACAATTAAGGATCACATGAGGTCTGTGACATCACGGATCCCGGTAAGATAGGTAAGGTGACCTAAAAAGTACTGACTTGAGTAGAAGACGGAAAAAACCGTGCAAAATGGAGAACTTAAAGCCGGAAAGCGGACTCGGATTTGACCAATGCGACCAGGTCTAGAGTCAATCGGATTACCATGTACACAAAGCGTCAGAGATGGAGGGGCAACCCACACAGTAAACTTCACGCGTGTGGGTAATTCTGATATGCTCCAACGCAGCTATAATTTACATGTGTGTGTGTCAATAACTTGTTTGTCCACTCACACTAGCAAATGACAATAGATTTAAACCATTCGTATTTATTATTTACAATTTCTCAAGTAATAGCTCATAAAATTATTGTAATGAAGCTATAAGACCGTTAATTTTATACAGTTTTCAATAAGTTGTTGTGGTCTGGGAGCTCTCGGGTTCGCTTTAAACGTTTTTGAGTTTTTTATCGTAAAAGTTATTGAGTTCGAATCCCAGTACCATATGTTACTTTTTGAACATTTTAATACGTTTTTATCTTCTTATTAATCATTTATTTCAAAAGATAATATTGCGGTATATATTATTTTTATATATAGTATTTTGAAATATTTGTGATATTTTTATACAATAACTTAAATCAGTATTTTCACCTAACACACAATTCAGTAGTAACTATTGAAAGAGAATTATTACTGAGCAAGTATCATGCGTTGTTTGCATGATATACAATTTATACCTACTACCCTCTTTTTGGTGATTATTTTATTAAGCTAATTTTACGTTTATAGATTTACTATTGGATCTTGTCTTGGTGCTCCAAACGTTCAAAAAATTTTTTTCTTGGATAAAATAATATACCTACGAGTATTTTTCTTATTCACAAAATGAATATTATTTAGGTATATTCATCTTACAACTGTAATGAGAGCTCATTATACCTACCTAGTTATTTTGCATGAGCTAAACATTTCGTTAAGTGAAATATCTAGAAGATTAAATATATCGGTAAGCAGTGGTATTTTACTATTTATTATGTATTATGAGAGTTGCTATGTTTAATGCATTATTGTTTTTGATTGGTGATTAACTAGTGACTTTTATGGGAGTGATTGCCACCTGACCTTCAACCCGTTTGTTTGGCTTGCTCCCAAAAGGTGTTGATAGGACCTATTCTCTTTTGTATATATAAATAAGTAAGTATATGTTATATATTTAAGTATATTAATGAGTAGGTATAAGAGTTGAGTATATAATATAGAATACCTATGTATATGAGTATATAAGTTTAAAAAATTGTAAATATATACCTAAACATACTATTATAATATACTAACCTAATTGTATGTTGTTTTTTAGAGGAAGGCTGTGCAGCGGTGGGTTCGCCGTTATGGCGAATCAGGAGACACAGACCGCCTTCGGCCTGGCCCCAAGGCTTTTGCCTGCCTACACCGATGCCTGTTCTAGGCATAAAGAGGTGGTGGAAAATCCCCTTTATGTCCACTCGCGTTATGGCCATCAAACACGATATCAGCTTAGCAACAATAAGGAGACATCTTCAGGCAGCTGGAATAAGGTGTCGCAAACCGGCTAGAAGAATACCTACTGATCTTCATCGTCAAAATAGATTAAAATTCGCCAGGGAGTTTATAACTTTGATTGGTGCAACAATGTTGTTATTTTTAGTGTCTAGAAATGTTTTAAATCAGACAAGGATGGACGAAAAATTTTATGGAGAAAAGCAGCTGAGGGATACAGGTTCAAATCTATGTTTGAATTTAGTAGTAAGCATGTGACAAAGACTACAAGAAGTGATAAAATAATGATGGTGCACCAATTCGTCACTGATAGTTTTTTTTTTAATTTTCGGGTTTTAGGTATAATATAAAATATAAATAATATAGCATCTAATACGTAAGTATATAATTATAATAATCTACTATCTTATTGTTCATTTAGGTATTTTGTTACCTATATGAAAAATATTCAAGAAAAGATAGGAGGATATACCTACTTAGGTAAGTAAACCATAAGTGAGTGTGATGTTATTGTTAACGAAATTAGAAATTATTATTATTTACGTATAATATAATTTCTTTAAGCTAACATGTTGATTCACAACACTAAACTTTACTTACCTACTACCTAAGTTAGAAGTGTCCACCCTTGTCTGGTTAAAACGTTAGTAAGGATAATAAATAAAGGATAAATATAACTGATCTATTGTTACATAATATTTTTTCATTGTATTTTGAATAAAAAACATATTTTAGGTAGGTAGGTAGTTGCAAATACAGATACCTACATTATTTTGTGATAATAGAAATTTGTTATTTATAAATACAATGTTACTTTGATATTATACCTACTCTTTGAAAGCAGATGTTTTACTTATACCCACCGCTTATTCTTTTTGAGACTATGATACATTTTTAAGCTATAAAAGTCAATAAATACTACAAATAAAATATGAATAATAAAACAAAAAGAAAGTCGTTATTATTATAACGATTTAGGGAAATTAGGCGGGATTCGAACTCTGTACTACGTCCGTGTCAGCACGCCTCTCATACCATTCGGCCACGAGGCTCCTTGCCAAGCAGCGCAAATTATACTACCTAATTGGATAACAGACAAATCACACACTAACACATATGCAATCGTTGTTTATATTTTATTGTAGCGGCCGCGGCCGGTGGTATTGACACACACATGTAAATGCTAATGTAAACGTAGGTATGCTACGTTAGAGCATATCGGAACCACACACGCACAATTGTGTCTGTGTGCGTTGAGATCCAGTCTATGTCGTCCTATTGACTGTCTAAACTCGCCCTTACACAACACCAGGTAAATGAAGCGAATATTAAGTTAAAGAATAATTACATAAACGAAATTCCATGAAAATTTTTAATATGCATTGATAATTTTAAAAGTAATTTAGGTATTTCATTTCAAAAATATAAAATTAGTTTTCTACTCTTAATTACATTCCATAAATACAAATAAAATAAGGATAAAAGATAAAAGTACAAGATGCTTTTGTCCACTTCTCACCCTTGCTGTCCTTATAGCCTTCACGAGCTCGTAAAGGGTTAATTTCATGCATACCCGTGGGTAAATCAGGCAATCATGCAAAAGAGGGGTTAAAGGACGGATCCTGTTTTTTAAAGATTTGGATGCAGCTGATGTCGGCGCTACAATGTAGAGTCCTACAAAAGAGAGATCCAGTCATCTTGTGCCAACGATTCACTATACCTACTAAGTTGTTCAGGCATAAAATTCTGCCAAAAAGGCCGCGTTATCACTTATCAGTGGCCTTGTTGAGGTTTTCTTGACTGCAGGATAATATTGAAACAGATTTTATATTACAATAATGTTTTTATTTTCATTCTTAGTTAAGATTTTTTTTTACAAATTCGAAGAATTTAATTTCAAGCATTACTTAACAACTAATTTATAAGGACTTTGACAAAATTATATATCTATGTTATTTGTGCTATACATTGGTATAACGTTGTAGTACTACATACTTACTTAAGTTTACCTATTAAGCACTTAGGTAGGCACTTACATAATAATCGAAAATAAATTAAAATAATTTAATTTTTTTTGAACATCTTCAATGAAATAGTTAAAAACTGAGTGTTTCGTAGAAACCTAGGGGACTAAGGTTTCCATTCTAATTTATAGGTACTTAGTATTGGTAGGTAGGTAGGCAGATTATACTTTGTCTAATGTAGGATGATAAAAATGACAGCTCTAAGTAGGGTAGCCCATATAGTATAATCGAAAATGAATCTTTCGATTTTAGATTATCGTTCAAATATCTTTATTGTGTATCTGTATCGTTCCCGTAGAATATGGAATCGATATTTACAAAAACACAAAAACTTTTTATTTTTATAATTTTAGGTAACTTACTTCAAGATGACAAAAGAGAAGTTTTATGGTATAGTATTTATATGTTTCGTATCATATTTAGCTAATTATATCACAAAAATTTTAGTAGTATAAGTACTTAATAATTTCAATAAATTATTTTAAATTCGATTCATTCGATTCATTTGTGTATAGTCAATTGTGCTATATTCTTGCAAGACGCTTCACTATGACAAGTGGGCGGGGCTTGTCTATGTATTACAATAATTTTGGGGTATAATTTTGTAAAAAAATACGATACTTCATAGACATGAACTGTCATTTTTATCATCCTACATTAGACAGAGTATAGGTAGGTAGGTAGGCCCAAGACGGCTTGCGGTTTTAGTTGTTTCGAATCTGTCATAACCACATGAAATTTAAAATAAGTTGGATAAACATAAGATTTGCAAAAATCGAGTCGAGTTATATTTACATGGTACGCACACTGGGCGTCAGGCGAACAGCGACAGCTTGGCGTCTAGACGCGACGACAGGCTGCGGCCGAGAATTTCATAATTATATTTTGTTCTAAGCTCCGCACACTTGGCGTCAGAAACGCCGATTCGCTAGCGAGTCGCCGCGTCTCGTGGCGCTATGAAATTGTCGGCCGTAGCCTGTCGTCGCGTCTAGACGCCGAGCTGTCGTTGTCACCAAGTAGGTATGCGCCTAGGGTTAAGCTACTAGTTTCTATATTCGGTAGGTAAGGAGTAAGTAGAGTAAGGTAAAGAGACCACGTTATTTAGGAAGGATAAGAAATGTATTGCAAGACTAGCAAACAATGCTTATTTTGAATAGAGGCAAGAGGTTACCTACTTAAAATATCCTGGGTCTGTGATATTCTACTAGACCCCCTCCTCCCTCCCACCTCCATTCCTGCCATTTGTTGCTCACAACTTGTTTCGAAGCGAATAGTCAAAAGTTCGAAATGTATGAGAATGACATTATTTGTTACACTTGACATATCGATAAACAATGTCACTCTCTGTCAAATAGATTAGACTTTTGACCTTATAAAGGTTTAAGTTACAATAGATTTTCAAGAAATTACTAACGCAATACAAAAAAAGAATGTTTCGTATTATATTTTCAGTCATACATCATGACCGATTCCAAGTTCTATGAAAATAATATCATATCGATATAGTTTAATGGCTCATCACTAATTGTGACCTGTCAAAATTATCAACTTCATTTCTGAGCTTCATTTTCTACTATTTAGCTGAGTAATAGATAGTGGTACGAAAATTTTACAAATTAATTTTGCTTCTTCACAGATAAAGGCTGATTATAGAAAAATACAATGGCAAATAACTGACTAATTCTTATATCGTACAGCCTGAGGGGACCATCTCGAAGCCGGATATGACCATGGGCCAGCCGGGGTGCGAAGGATATGACTTTCTTTAACCTGCACCCTGGCGTTTGAACACCAGCCCCCGTAGACAAGTGGAACAAGCGTGAATCGCTAACGAAAGTAATAGAATAGTTCGACCAATCACAACCAAGCTCGTGATCCCGCCGCGGCGCGCGCATCATACGCCGGTGACGAGCTTGGATGTGATTGGTGTCGACCTATTCTATTCGTTTCGTTAGTGATTTACGCTTGTTCCACTTGTCTACGGGGGCTGAGATGGCGTCAGGTTATTTCGGTTCAAGACATAACCGGCCCCGTTGGCGGCTGAATTTACGTACAATAAAAAGGGTAGGTCTTCATTGCCTAGTCCTCATTTTGATTCCAACAGTTCTAGTACTAATCTAAAAACTTAAAAATATATTTTTAATCACACGTTGAGCCTTTAATTTATTGTATACTTGGCGACACAGGAGCAGCAACTTGGCAGTCGGATTTCTTGTTCAAACGATTTGATTCCATCTTTGTTTTTTTCGAAAACAGTCGCACTACGAATAACATATTTCTGCTTGCATCCTGCTTCATAGCCTTGTTGGAACATCGCGATGCCAGCACACCCGGTACCGCCAGATCTGTGAAAAGTAAGTCAAGTTTTATAGTTTTTGTCGGTTGAATAATGACAGACATACAGCACCCACCTTGTTCATTATTTTTTTCTGTGATTCGTGCGGAATAATTCATTTGGAAACCCCCCCTCCCTCCCTTCCCGCGGCCAGTGGGGCAGAATAAGTTAGAATCTTACCGACTAAACCGCACGCCGTCTAGGGTCTACTGACGCCGGGATGTAAGGTGGCCCTTTAGGCATTTCCCTCGCAGGGTGGTAGATACACCTACTGTTTAACGGACGAGACACTGGCTAAGATTTTCCTCTGAGGGTTGGGAGGTCAGACGGCATCACCTTAGGGTCTAAGGCTCTATGGCGATAATGCGATTAATATAAAGGTTTAGAGTGTGTATGATGAATGTTATTGGCAAGTATTAAAAGTTTGAATTCGAAAAAGAGAGACTTACAAATTGCAAATTTCAACCCTATAACCTTGAACTGGTTGGGCAGCATTATTCACCAGTGTATACCACTTGCCGTCAACGCCTACAGCACTTTTGGGGTATACTACCTGAAAAGTGTAAAGAAGGGTTAAGTTGAGGGATTTAAGAAAACAAAACAACAAAAATGTGCATCTGAAAACTAACAGAAGCTTTCATACATTGCCCCCTCTCCCAGGGTTGCTCCTTACAACCCTGGCTACACACATCATCCTCATAGCGATTGCCGGGTTGCGTCAAAAGTTTGGACTTTGCAGTCCGGGATACAGTTGAGAACGGCGGCATGGCGAACTACAGTGCCCGTAGCCAAGTGAAAAAATTATTCTATTCGATCGAATCGTATCGAATAGAAACGTTTAGGTCGACCAATCACACTCCAGCTCGTGATTACGCCGCGGCGCGCGCATCGTACGCCGGCGACAAGCTTGGATGTGATTGGTCGACCTAACCGTTTCTATTCGATTGCGATTTACGCTACGGAATACACTGACATTTGTCTACGGGCCCTGAACCCACATCCGTCCGCAATGACTTGGCCGAGCGCATGAAATAGGTTAAGTACTTGGAACGTGACGGGTGATATCTATTGCGACGTCAATGCACACATTGACGTGACGTTGAGGTGACTAGCGTCATTTGTGACGCCAATATGCTAGTACCAGCGACATAATCAGGAGCTGTATTTCATAGAGATGAATATGCTGCGACAGATGTGCGGAGTCACGCGTGAGTATCGCGTAAGGAACTCTCGTATCCGAGGCAGACTTCGTGTCCATGATATGGTACAATGCAGAGAAGACGTATTCGCTGGTACAGCCACATTCTGTGACAGTTAGGCTACGTGGGAATCAAATATCTGGCCATGGTAATAGGCACTGGTAGGAGAGGTAGATCCAAGAAGGGATGTCGTAGAAGATGATATATTTAACTAACCTTCTCCTCAAAATGGCACAGTTCAATATTCTCATCTATAGGGCCCACTCTTTGATTGATGTCTGGAGTATCTGGATAATCTAGTCTATCGATGTGGAATCGCCGCGTTTTTCCTATCTGAAAGGAAAACACAATATTGTACAAACACTCTTTTTAGGGTTCCGTAGCCGAAGGTTTCTAACATCATTTTTTTCTAAACAGAACAGTTTGCGCGAGAGACACTTCCAAAGTGGAAAAATGTGTGTGTCCCCCCCTCTCTAACTTCTAAAATAAGAGAATGATAAATCTAAAAAAAAATATATTACATTGGCATGCCAACTACCACCGAAAATTGGTTTGAACCAGATCTACTAAGTAGTTTTTTTTTAATACGTCATAAACCGCAATTAATTGACAATATTTTTGGTTTAAATATTTCTTGTGAAACTGGTATTATATATTAGCTTGTTTAGCTATCACAAGCATTATATGGGCTCGTATATAGTTACTTGCTGCTACGGAACCCTTCATGGGCGAGTCCGACTCGCACTAGGCCGGTTTTTTTATATAACTTAGGTGGATTCGACTATTGGTAAACCGTTATAGAGTCGGATTGGAGTCGAGATGTTAGGGTTGGAGAAGAATCCGTTGTGCCCTTCAAGCTTACTATCAGGCGAGGTGAAGTGATATTGAGGTGTTCAGTATAAAATAAAGTTATTGTTTACCTTCGCAATAAGTTGGTCAATTTCTTCTTGAGGGTAGTTGGGTACATCTTCACAATAAGTAGAATTTTTACACGATGCGGGTATTTCCGGTTCGTAATGAGTTCTGACTGTCGGTCCAGGAAAAATGATCGGGTTGCTGTCGACTTGACCTGGAAATATATGATAATTATTTAATTATACTGAGTGGGTTTGGTACACAGTAGTGAGTGACTGATAATAATTTGTTCAAACAGTCTGTGGCCTTACGTTTTGGAACAAGTTTCTAAACTGCTATGCTCTATACTATGATGTGCATAAACTGGGGCCTTACTCTGAAAATCGAACATGAACGTTTCGGATCGAACGAAAACGGACAATTTGTCAAACAACGACAGCGAAAACGTCAAATGTATTTTCGGAGTAGGAGGTGTACTGATAACGATCGACAACCTCAATGTCAAACGATCGAAGACGGATCCGAAATCCGAAACGAAACACTTTCGGGGTAGCTAAATGGTCAAAACGTCAACGGATACGAATATTTTCGTTTTTCGGAGTAAGGCCCCAGAAACGCATTCGCATTTAAATAATTATGTTTGTGGAATTTTTTCTTTGGTCTGCTTTTTATCGATTATTATGAGAACTTAATCTATATATATTTAAATGAATCCCTATTTCCCTTGGTCACGGCATCACGTGTGAACGACTGGACCGATTTGGCTGAAAATTGATGGAGAGGTAGCTTAGAACTAGGAGACGGACATAGGATACTTTTTATCCTGCCACGGGTGAAGCCGCGGGGCACAGCTAGTATCATATAAATATTTGAAGCGTTCGTCGCGTCGTCCGTAGTTTTGAAAGGGTCGGTCGTTCTTACAATCGAGAGGTCCTCGGTTTGAATCCTAGATAAGACACCACCGACGTGAACTACATAGATACCTATGCACAATAACTTCCGCCCCCGTAGACAAGTGTCCAAAGTCTAAATTGCAAACGATCGCTTAGAAAACGAATAGATTAGGTCGACCAATCACACTGCAGCTCGTGATTCCGCCGCGGCGCGCGCATCGTACGCCGGCGACGAGCTTGGATGTGATTGGTCGACCTAATCTATTCGTTTGCTTAGCGATCGTTTGCAATTTAGACTTTTGACATTTGTCTACGGGGGCCGGGCAAACTACGAGTATTCTTAAAAAAAATATTGTATGAAATAAACTAGTTCATCATATTTTCGTTAGATGGCGTTGAATTAATTTATCCACAGCTTAGATGTCGTGTAGGATAAACCCGAATGATTATCACCTGAATAAAAACTAAAAGAAGTATATCCGTGTTCCAACATCCTTCTGTCTAATAACTCTGAATAATTTAAACCTTAAAGCTGAGACAATGTAATCATAAGATGATAATATTCACAATTTAATGACGTTTTTTGAGCAAACTTACTGAGCACATAATTTTTCGGGTAATTTGACGCAATTTGTCTTGGGAATTTGTATAATGGTCTACGCTCACTGTGGTGTATCATAACAGAACTATGATCATCATTACTCTATTAGGCAAGTACATGATAATTTAAACCTTTTTCTTACAGATTATAAATCATCCCGGGGTTCAATCTATCACTCTTTCTAATTTCTTCTTGGCCTTTACTTCCCAGAACAGTCCTCAAGCACTCCAATACCTTTTCTCTTGCAGATGAAATTATTTTGCAAGTACGTTACATATAAGTACAGGTAGATACCTAACCGTTTCTGCGAATACACTCTCTAGTTTGTGCTATCGTTAAATTATTCTTTTATTAATGGAGTTCTAGAGTATTCTGCTCGTGTGTAAAATTATTCATGGCATAGAATACTATTGTTAGGGGAATTGAATTGTTCTTGCTTGTTGCCAGGTAATTGTGATTAGGTATTTGAACTTTCACACTCGTTTGTCAATTTTTTTTTAATGGGACACGTCAATATAACTTCACCTCGCCTGATAGTAAGCTAAAGTCTCAGGACCAGGGGTCACCACTACATACACCGATAATGCTATGTACAGTGGTAGCCCTCTGCTAGAAGGCCTCATCAAATCCTTTTTCACGCCCCGCTTAAAGACCCGGGACCATGGTAGGAAAGAAACATGCGCTGGTGAAGAATTCCAAGTCCAAAAGAGGCGCCGAACCGCTTTGGTAGGTACTTGACGAAACTTGGCATGGTACACTTGAGTGAACAGATACCTTTACACCTTCATGATCTAGGTACCTTGTTTATTGCCCGAAGAAATAAACGATTAACAAGAAACAATTGAATAGCAGGTAGGAATTCCTCCAACAGTAAATCGCTAGTATAGTAAGACATTAGGCGATAAATTAGATATTTAAGTAGTTGAAACAGGAAAATCCAGTTTTCACAAATCCAAATACGAATTGGGTATTATAGTGCGTCACGAATATCTTCAGGACTCAAATCAACTTCACCGGCAAGCTGCTTATAGATAGATGGATGTGCAAGCTCTCCTCCCGGGGGTGTGTGAGGGACGGGGTAAGCCCTCCACTCGCTGATTTAGCCACCCGCCAAGAGGCGACATTCGTATATGCCTGAACGTTGCCTAAGGTGTCTACGACACACTGCAAGCACGGGCTAGGGGGAGGGGGGTCGCCGTACAAGTATTTTTGTACAGTTTCAGGCCCCCCCGTTCAGGCGCTGAGTATGGCACACCGCATGGGTTTTAGGGTGTGAGGCCCACATATAACCGCGTGGACTCCCCGCGTCGCGAGGTATGACGTAGAAAAGTCCTCTGAAAAAACCAGGTGAGGTCAGTGAAATTCGCTCTTAATCAAAGAAAATTCAGAAAACAACTTACGTTAGTTCGACTTGATCGCAGTTATTTTCAATAGTGGATTTCTATCTTCAGCAAGTTTTAAAAGAAACAATAACAATATTGTAGAATATGGTTTATAAAAAATCATCTACTTTATTGGTAGTTTTTGTAGTCTTTACCATACTTACATACATACTAATTTACATACTTAGTTGTACCTACTACAGATACATATTTTTTTTACTTCAATTGCTTCCGAGTAAACATAAAAACGCGAAGCAAAGTAGCTATACTATGTAACGGAATATTTTTATTCAATTAACTTTGAAGTACATTAATAGAATACGAAGTAAAAGTCGGAAAGCGGACCCCAGGCTTCGAAATGAAAACTCGTATGTGACCGGGGACATACATTATGAAGTCAGATATCGCAGGGTCGATCCCCGCTCAATGCAAATATTTGTGGGCTTGAATACGATTATTATTATTTTTTATACTACGTAGGTGGCAGGCCAAGCACACGGCCCACCACTCACGGAAAGCAATCACCGTGGCCTGTGAATGTGTGCAACATCAAGGGTGTCACACAGGCGGTGCCTTCCCCTTAACTGAAGGGGGAGGTCTGAGTGTTTCTATGTATAATACGTATGTATTTACAAAAAAAGTAAACAGTATTTTTAACCGCATTCTAGGATTCATAACCACCGTAAACGGTGATAATGGGTTCTTGCGGCTAAATATACTATTTACTATTTTTTTTAGGTAGTCCTAATACTTAGTTGGTACCATTACAAGTTGGTTAAGCTATTACTTTGGGTCTATATAGCGCTGTGTAGAATGTCATTGAATATTTATTATTTATTTATCTCCATAACCATAATATTTCTGTAAATATTCTCGACTGTTTGTGAAATTTACAAAAGGAACTATTACTAGGTCAGTCTGGGTTCTTATATGGAGAGGTGATTGCCCAGTAGTGGGTCAGTTTATTATATCCTTTCACCTAGGTACCTACCTACAGCATGCATGCTGCAATATCTGAATTATGTACAGGATTTTCCTTAAGAGTATGTATGTTAGTCAAATATAACTGCATAATTGTTTATGTAATACGTATTAAGGCTGTTGTACAACTAGATATGGTGCAATCAGTCAGAAGGCATATTTAATTGAATATGTTGTGCGTATTGGTCAGTAACGGGAAAAGTTGAGCAATATTTCAATCTTTGTTGCTATGCCGCTATCCTGACCCATGCGCTTGACCAAGTTATCGCCTATGCAGACGCATGTGGGATCGCAACTATGCTGAAGTGGCGACCACATACAGGGGTTAGCAGACATGAGAACCCACGGAGCCTGCTCATATGAGTTTGAGATGCAGGCTGTCCGACAAAACAACTAATATCACGATGAACAGAAGCGGAGCATGGACGGAACCTTGGTGTACTCCGACGGTGATGGGGTAAGGTTTCGTCTTGGACCACGGAATCGGAATTGCGGTACATGGACCGCAGTGCACACCATATTGCCGCGCGAGGAACACAGTCGAAGGCTTATTTCATGTATAAAATATTCCTGTTAACATTATCTATTGTATAACACAGGTCAAAAGCATAGGGATGGACATGAATAGTATGACGTGAAGATTGAGGTATCATTTCCACCCAGTGGAATCAATTTCATCAAGAATCAAGCGGTTCGGTGCCTCTTTTCTTTGCCGTACCATAAAGATTTGGAATTCGTTACCAGCGCATGTGTTTCCTTCCTCCTACAACCCCGGGTCCTTTAAGCGGGGCATGAAAAAGAATGGCCGGCCGTGGCCGTGAAGCTATGGGCCGCCACTGTAGCACTATCGGAGTATATAGTGGTGACCCCATAGAACATTAAAAAAGGATTTTTCTTTGCTCTGTGGGTGACCCCCAGTCTTGAGACTTTACCTTTAGCTTATCTTATCAGGCGAAGTAAAGTCATGTTGACGGGTCTAACTTAAAAAAAAATACAAGTCAAATATAACTTTCCATTTTGGCATCAACACGGTCGGATAAAAAACGACTACTATAATACTATCGTGAAATTGCGTTATAATACCTATTTTACAGCTCTCTGAGTATAATAAAGTACTAAGCACTTGGTAAAAGGAGGAAACGCACACGATGATCAATGACACGATTCTTAAAATACATTCATGTTGTAAACACTTGGTGCAGTGTTGATCAAAATAAGCCGATCCATGATCGAGTTTATGTGAAAATGTATTATTCATCGACAACCCGCCCTCGCTTAGCTTCGGTTTGTGTTTTTTAAAATTCTAACCATTGTAATTCACACATAATAATTATTATATAGCCTATGTTTATCGAGTTTAATGTACCAAGATTCTTTCTAGACAGTGCAGTGGTTCCGAAAATTACCAAAGCACAAATTCATACAATTTCCTCTCTCTTTTCCTTTCTTTATAATATTAGTATAGATTTGTATATATATAGATATAGAACTCATAATAGAACTAACAGAAGTTGAACATAAGGCAAACATTAAAATGTAAAGCAGATACCGGGACCCAAAGTGATAGCCTCGAATAAAACTTATCGAAAGTACTAAACACAGTTTAGTGTATTTAATCATCATGCCCTTATCCCAATTATTTACGGTCGGCGCAACATGTCATTTTCCTCCGTACATTCCTGTCAGATGTCATGTCTTCTGTTACGCCCTCTCTAGCCATATCCTCTTTCACGCATTCCATCAATCTTTTCTTAGGCCTACCTTAAAGTCCTCCACATTCATACTTATAACCTTTTTAACAAGATTGCTTTCATCGTTAATATTATCATCATCATCAGATTGGTAGTCTCGGTACTCCCGGTTGCATCGGGACCCAGGCTTACTTCGTCTCATGTTTTACATAATGGCTTGTATGAGCCGTATGACCTCCCAACTCTGAGAAGAAAGCCTGCGCTAGAGCCTTGTCCGTCAATTAGCAAGTGCACTGGCCAGCAGGTGAGGTTTCACCTACGCATCGAGTGTTAATACAATTGACGAGAAGGCCAAATAATTTTGTTTTATACCACTTAGGTGGCAGACAAGCATACGATCTACCTGATGGGAAGCGGTTACCATGACCAATGGACGTGGGCAACACCAAGAGTGTCACACTGGCTCTCTCAACCCTGTTAAAACCTTCTAATGCCTACTAAACAGCATATCGTAGTCAATCTGGTGACATTTGTCCACTTTATGTTTTTTTATATCGGTTACGTCAATTCAATATGACTTTACCTCGCCTGATGGTAAGCTAAAGGTAAAGTCCCAGGAAGGGGTGCCCATTACATACACCGACAGTGCCATGCTGGCCTTCAACTTGACGGCTCATCAAATGCTTTTTCACGCCCCGCTTAAAGGACCCGGGACTGTAGGAGGAAGGAAACACGTCTTTATGTGCGGCAAAGAAAAAAGGCACTGAACCGCTAAGTTCTTGATGGAATTGTTTGCACGGTATGAGGGTAATTCTTCTCAGTCTTGCACGTGTTGTTCTGTATTGGAAAGGAAAGGATATCTTAAAGCAGTTAAATCAGTTACGCGCGAAAAACATAACCCTTCTTCGGCAGTCGGGTAAAAAGACGAGGAAGCGTATGTATTCGTGTACATTAGTGACGTAAGCGCCAAGATAATGCATTGTTTCTCGCAGTTGATGTAAACGGCCGGCCTTGCTAAGTGCAGTTACTGAGAATTGATGTATATTCAAAGGTTACACGAGATTCATCTGAATAATGCGCCTGTTTGTGTTATAACGGTAGTAGCTTTTCTTTATACGGCTTAGGTGGCAAACAAGCATACGGATCACCTGATAGGAAGCGATCATCGTGGCCTATGGACGTGTGCAGGTAGAGAGGATGGATCAATAAAGATTGACGAAAGATATTATGAGGTGAGGGTGAATGGGCAACCTGGTAAGGGTCGACCTAGGTGTACGAATAATAATCAGATCCTTATGCCCAACTCGTTATAGCTCTGCACCACCCTATGTTTTACTTCCACTTAGGTGGCAGACAAGCACACGGCCCACCTGATGGGAAGCGGTCACCGTGGCCTATGGACGTGCGCAACACCAGGGGCGTCAAACTCGCGCTGCCAACCCTGCAAAAACCTTCTAATGCCCTTCTTGAAGAACCCCATATTGTAGCCGCCAGGGAAAACCACTTGATGCCCATGGTATTAACTTCACCAATGTACTATGTGCATAAAGATTTAAAAAAAATCTTAACAAGTTTATTTGACACAACTCACCTCTCCTCCTACTAGGCTTCAAAAAGTGATTCAATATCTTCAACGACCCATTTTCCAACCGTCTCTGCAACGGTTCTTCTGTCCTGTCTTGTAGCTTCTGTACGCTGCTATTAGGAATGGATCGCTCGTTCATTCTGGAGTCATGAGATTCTGCAGGCCTGGTGTTCAGGCCACCGCAGTCCGGACCAACCCTGATGTTGTCTTGACTATCATAGTCTGATAACGGTGCAAACTGCAGCCGTTGGGAGGTCAGTGGGAATTTGTATGATGATGCTCCAACCTGAAAATATCAAAAATACCGTCATTTAGGTACTTTTTGGTTTTGATTAAAATGGAGAGTTGGCTGCTCTTACTAAACTGGTGTTCACAATTCAGTTTAGTTATTTTAGATCAATCCATAATAGTTTCATAAAGAGAGAGAGTGAGAGAGGGAGATAGGGAGATGGGATGGGGAGAGAGAAGTAAATTTTTGTGTATTTGTTGAACCTCTTATTTCATGGGGCCGTCAAGTTGAAGGCCACGGTTATGTCACTGTCGGTGTATGTAATGGGACCCCCTTCCTGAGACTTTGCCTTTAGCTTACCATCAGACGAGGTGAAGTCATATTGACGTGACCGATAAAAACTCTACGCCGATAAGCCTCTACACTTGAAGAATTTTCTCACAGTTTGAAAGGTGCATTATCCCCGAAGAACATTACGTATTATTTATTACACAGAACAAAGAAAAAAAAAACAGTTATCTACTAAAAGAAAACTATCTTCGTATGTTACACAACGATAATGTTTATTATTGTAAGTTATGGTAGAAACATTGGATTCGTAACACTAATGACGCTCTCATCGATGCAAGTATCTTGGATAGGTACCTACTGAAAGTTATTGGAATGATAGCCATAGGTTAGACAGACTGACAGACAGATTAAACTCGATATGAAAAAAAATTTTTACCCGCAGTGAACTGGGCTGTGAACCGACATTATCGTTCGATTTATCGAATGATGACCTCGAAACAATAGCTGTGTGAGAATGTGTTATCCGCAATATAATGTGTTATTGTTGTTGCAATAAAATTAATTTGAAGAACTACTGTTTTTATTGGTGTGCAATAAAGTTTATTTCAATTCTAGTATACCACAATAAAAAATGGTATTTTTTAATTACTATAAAATAAGTAGTTTCTAGGATAAAATTTATTGGTAACACCGTAATTTTTTATTGCTCATTGACTTTGATATTTTGGACTTAAGATTAGCAGGTTTTAAAAGGTCTTAAGGAGTTAGTTTGCTGACCTGTTTGTTTGCCCTTCTCTAGACCGAATGAATACATTCTTTTTGTTACAGTTGCAATGGTTATTATTGTTTTCTTATTAATGGGTATCGGTTTACAAAGAAAACGCACTAAGTACCATTGCATATTGAATAAAATATAAACATAATGGTACATCTTAGGAAGTACATCTGTATTTTAGTAATTATAATATGTAAATAGGGTGGACTGTGTGTTTGTCTGCCACCTAAGTGGTATAAAAATGTGCAAATGCGATACACAATACATGTAAACGAAATATGTATATGCGAAACTCCGCTTATGTAAGTAAATCAATAGGTTTTAGAACAGGATTTACGATTATTTTTACTCGGTCAAACGTAATCCGGGTTCGGAGTTTGATTATGATGTGGTAACACACATATTTTTATTATTAGTGATGTAATTTGCATAACTAGGTATATGCGATTAAACATCAAAACCGGCTGTTTTTCGTGGCATCACCCGACGCCTCCAATAATACAAGTAAGAAAAAAATTCTACGACAATCTAGGTACACAGTGCCCGTAGCCAAGTGGAAAAGTCTAAATCGCTATCGAATCGTATCGAATAGAATAGATTAGGTCGACCAATCACACTCCAGCTCGTGATTCCGCCGCGGCGCGCGCATCGTACGTCGGCGACGCGGCGACGAGCTTAGATGTGATTGGTCGACCTAATCGTTTCTATTCCGTAGCGATTTACGCTACGGAATACACTGACATTTGTCTACGGGGCCTGGACGGATTCGCTTTGGAGCGATCCCATCGAGATAATGTCATTTTGTCTACAGATTCAGTGTTGTAACAAATGACAATCTCTTACCATTAGGTAGAGCGTTGTGCTGGTTTCCTACCGGTAGTCAAAAGAATGTTATGTCATCACAAAATAGGATGCATATTAAGTTTAAAAAAGTTGCCAAACATGCTTAGTTATTTTTATAGAGCTTATATTTTATATACCGAATAATTAATTTATAGCATGAATATTAAATAATGTAAAGTAGAAATATGATCCTAATATATTCAAATAATATTGTCTTCAGCTGTTACTATGCCATATTTTATGTAATATAAGCGTTTATTCACCTTAGAAATTATAGTAGATAGGTACATTAAGTTTACCTCCACCAAACAGTGCAGTGCAGTGCAGTTTTTTGGCAGATGTACATTTTAGTTTGTTGCCAGATGTACATTGCATTTTGTTGGCAGATGTACATTGCAGTTTGTTGGCTGATGATATAAATCGAGGTTCCTAGTTAGTAAAGTTAATAACTTCAAGGTCGTTATACTCATAGCGATTTCCCAGTTGCCTCCAAAGTTTGCACTTTTGAGCCCGCTTATTTTTTTTGATTAATATGTCGACTTTTTCGGGAGTGCCAACCGTCTGCCTGAGGTTTGGAAACCCTAAGACGAAACTGACGAAGGCCTGGGCTGGAGCCTCCTCGGCAAGTCTCTGCATCTGTTAACAACGGGTTTAGCAGGTACACCGACTTGCAGGCAGGTTTGGGTCTCAAGGATCAACATTTATATTAAAAAATGTTTTTTTTATTATTATTGATCTATACGTAGAACGAGCTTCTAAATAGAGGACCAAGAACAAACACACTGCTATCATTTTCCGAAGAAACTATAGAGTTAAGTTCTTGAAAATGGGTGTAATAATGTCTTATAGTGTACATGTACACTTACTGTATAAAGATACGTTGGCTACAGAAATGTCAGCCATATAATCTGGCCAACAGTGTATCAATTATATTCGAAACACCACTATGTTAAAATTATAGTGTACCGAGGACCAATAACAAACACTGCCATCGTTTTACGAAGAAACTATAATTAGGGTTAAGTTCTTCAAAAGTGGTATAATAATGTGTACATGCACACTTAGCGTATGAAGACAATTATGTTGACTGCAGAAATAGCAGCCATATAAACTGGACTACAGTGTACCTACCTGTCAATTATATTCAAAACACCACAAGGCGTTATGCTAATGTTATAGTGTTCAGGTATTAAATAAAATGTTGCAAACGAGTAACTACGCTACTAAGTATTCCTAAAGACGTAGGTAATGATTCAATTTGCTATATGAATACTTATTTACATACCTACGGGTACTTATTAGCACCAAGCCTCACGTTTGCATTTGTTTTAGAATAGGCACACTTCTCACTTAGGTTTATCCTACATTTTATATATACCTATTTTGTTCTTGTATTGTAGGGGATCTGGGGGCCCTTCTGCCCATTCAATCACATAACCCATTCTTATCAGTCTTACTTATGAATTTTTCTTGCGTTGTTGACACATAAATTCTCTTAACCTATTTCTTAAAATTGAAGTATATGTTTTTAATATTAAGATAACAGGATTAAAATAAATACATACCTATGAGTGTACATAAACATGTACGATACATACAAAAAACGATTTAAAAAAATGATTGTTTCTTTGAGGAAATCTCTGGAACAACTGGGCCAATTTTGACGAGACTTTCGCTAGCAGATAGCTAATATTATGACGCGTTTAGAGTAGGTACTGAGTCGGGGCCACAGATAGTTTATTCATAAAACCATTTGAATCATAGTAAACTTCGTAACATATGTTGATACCTATAACTACGAGTATTTTCAAGTATTTCCCATAAACACAGTTGGTAGTAACTACCTATTACTATGTATGATACCTATGTATCATACTATTCACCACAAAAATAATAATAATACCTACCACCTATGATTATTCGTTACGTAGTATTCATAGAGCATAAATACGGTTTGTGGTAAAACTAGTGTCCGATCAATAATGAGCGCAAATAGCCTAAATACATAACTATAGGCATATGACGTGCTATGCGTCATAGGCAAAGTACACTATAACTAGGAAATAATATTATATAAACAGCACGTATCAATAAACAATAATGTCAGCACTAAACTTATAGGAGTAAAACCCCACTCTAAAACTCAGTAAAATCATGTAGAATAATTAGTATATAAGAGTGTGTAAATAGTAAATAAATTAATCTTGTTCCAACTGGTAAATCATCTTTTACTTGCTCCGCAATATTGGTGACCCCGACGTGATCGGGCTACGGCCCGCCGACGTGATCGGGCTACGGCCCACCACCACCAGCGAACAAGCACATTTCAGTTGGCTTCCCACAAGCCTATATAATATATTATAAGGCCTATATAAAATTATATAGGCCAGTTTTGACGGGTTTTCCTTTTTTAGACACATTATAACAATATAGTTACTCATTTAATAAATTTATATGTGAGTAACATAGGTACTTCGATTGGTTAATGATAAATGGAGACTAGCTCTGTACTTTTCCAAATTGTTATGATATATTTTAAGTCATCATTCGTCGCTCCAAGGTAGGCAGGAACACCTCATGGGAATTTCCCAGGCTTTAACTAGTTGTTCTCAGTATCTTAGGACTACTCACTAGACTAGTTCTCTGAAGGTTACAGAGCATTTTTCTGACACATTAAAAGCAGCTTTAAAATGTAATTGTCATTCATTTGGTAGGTATTACTTTTCAAAACTGGAAAAATGAACGAAAAATAAATTCGTTTGTTAAGGCCCCAATAATAATTCAGGTAGGTACCTGGGGAGTCTGGGGACCCAGACAAAATTAAATTGCATGACATTAAACACATAGAGTGACATTACTTTGTGGATATGTTACATGTAATAAATAATGTCACTCGACCGTAGATTTTTGACGTTTTTGTGTTCGCTTTGAAGCGATTCTACCAGTAGATGTCTCTTTTCTACAGGCCCTAGGAGCCTAGACAAAGTCACATTCTAAATGTTCGAAACGTATGGGAGTGACACTATTTATCGATATGTCACTTCCACACTTTTTAGAGTTTTTGCGAAGCGAACACACGCTTTGAAGCGATTCCACTACGAGAATGTAATTTTACCCCCAAGCCCTGGTGGCCTAGACAAAGTCACAGTATAATAAAGTTAGTGCAGAAGTCAGAATTGTATGGGAGTGACTTTTGTCGAAATGTCACTTGTAACAAATATTGTCACTCCCAAAAATTTTGGTCTATGTGTGTTCACTTCGAAGCGATTCCTCTAGACATTTTGTAAGTACCTATCGAAGATATTGTGTGCTAAGTTGATAAAAGACATCCAACGAGTTAATTTAATGGGATACATACGCGGGATCATAGTATTTTTTAAAAGATAAATAAAAAATAACAATACATAATATACCGTGTTACAATTACCTAAGTACAATGGTGACACTCAGCTTGACAGTCGCTTACCACAAAAACTGTTGATCTCATGAACAATTGATGTAGTAAACTGTTGACAAAACGAACTATTGATCTAATGAACAATTGACCTCATAACTTATTGGTGTAATAAGCTATTGATATTTTAAGCTGCTGATCTCATTGCGATGACATATTGATTGTTGATCTTATGAACTGTTGATCCCGCGTATGTATCCCAATTTAATAGATTAAAATAATCCTTGAACTAACTAACCTGATATAACTTTAACTGGTGACCCAACTGAAATCCAATAATTAATTACATAGGACTATTATGTTATTAAGTATCTAGGTGAAGTTTATCCTTAGTCAATATTTTGTAAGTGGCACCTCGTGATGTTTACCAATCCTGGTTAGATGCTATTGCGCAGTGGCCTAGGCGATCTATTATTTGCAGCTTCAAGTTGAAGGAGTCTGTGTACTTTTGGTATACAATAATGTGCTGAGTGATCTATATCCCTCTACCTTAGTAGCAGAAGGGACCTTAATTATTACCTATAATGGATTTCCACCATAATATAATGTACCATACCATAATATAATATAATGGAAGCCACCATTTTGTAGCGGCGGCCATCTTGGATTTACATTGATACAGAATAGATTAACTTGTATTGTCACCAGAACTAAAGATACCAAATATCAGAACAATCTGTCCACAGGAATGGGGTCAATTTTCAATTAGGTACTAGATTTGACCCAAACAAACAGGCCAAGGTAAATAAAAGCGTTTAAAAAGATATATTTAGATGACGAACTAGGAGCTATTTTTAAGTAGGTATATTATGTAAGGTCAACATTTTACGCTAAGAAAATCTAATAGTAGATATTCAT
Organism: Lithosia quadra; assembly: GCA_963576445.1. Taxonomy (NCBI): domain Eukaryota; kingdom Metazoa; phylum Arthropoda; class Insecta; order Lepidoptera; family Erebidae; genus Lithosia; species Lithosia quadra. Next base: position 14,035,573 of record OY754881.1, read on the forward strand.
TATTACGTATGTACTGTACATAGCTGTCGGTACTTATATGTAAAGTGATTTTATTTTTGCCGTAATTATTGTTATCTGTAAGTGGAATCCATGAACATGAAGGTCGTTAGCGTTCAGGGTCAACCATACATTGCCGTGATTTTGTAGTGAACCTAATTATTTTTTATTATATCACTAGTTTTTACTTGCAGGTCCGCACGCGAGGTTTTCTGATCCAGTTCCCACAATTCCTGTAATAGGTACAGGGATAAATTAACCGATGTGTTATTAGTTGATTTTCTGATCGGAAAAAATGATCATCCAGGTCGGAACTTGAACCCGTGACCAGTCCCTTACAGGGGGAATGTTCTGACCAACTGAGCTACCTGGACCCATCCTAGATGCTCGAAATTTTCCAATATATTCTACGGCTTAGGGCGCCGGTGTTATTAGTTATTACAGACTATAAAATGTGTCTTTGGATCAAATTTCAGCCAGATCCGTTTTTTCCGATCCGATTTAAATTTGAAAAACGAAAATATGTAGCAAAACAGTATAAAGATATTCGTCGGATTTGAATTGCGTCAACCCTAATTAGGTAAATCTTTTCACTACCGAGACGGATTTAATTGAAAGGTATATCTACTACCTACCTCCCAATCGTTGTGTATATCATATTGCCTTCCTAATGCCCAGAACGAAGGTAGTGGTGGATTATAGGAGTAGCCCATGGTCAGCTGTGGACAAAAGGATTTCTCATTATTAAAGATTTAGGTACCTACTTATCTGATTTTCTCCCTCCAAGCCTTTTCCTAACTCGTTCGGGTTGGCTTTCAATCTACGAAACGGCTGAACTTCGATATCCTACTAATTCTACTTTTATTTTTTGTTATAGGTAATCTATCTCTGTAGGGCATTTTAGGGCTCCAACTACCCGAATGCTAAAGATGTTCAAATGGCAACCGGGTTCGACCGCTCCTAAGCGGCTCCGGGACCACTCATCCTAAGACTGACCTGGGGCCTTACTCTGAAAATCGAACATGAAAGTTTCGGATCGAACGAAAACGGACCATTTGTCAAACAACGACAGCGAAAACGTCAAATGCATTTTGGGAGTAGGAGGTGTACTGATAACGATCGACAACCTCAATGTCAAACGATCGAAGACGGATCCGAAATCCGAAACGAAACACTTTCGGGGTAGCTAAATGGTCAAAACGTCAACGGATACGAATATTTTCGTTTTTCGGAGTAAGGCCCCTGGCTAGCTTTGCTTAATCTTGCAATGTGCTAACATCGAGTATGTTACCACTTGGCCACCTGCCCTCACCAATTAATTATCATTCTGATTACTGATGATCTATCCACCACAAGCTTTCCCGAACTGTATTTGTATTTATAATTGTATAATACGTCATATTATACTGTATGAGTAAGAAGAGTACGTAGAATCATTGCCTATGTAATAGGCATGGTGACTATTTTTTTTATTGTAAAATGTACCGTCAGAAAACGCTCTATACCTACAAAATCATGCAACTCAGTGACGTCACCGAGTCTAGCGCGTATTATGTTAGTAGTGCAAATGTCTACTACATTAATTTGAAATTTTTAAAAGTTATGCAGCATTAGGCAGTACTGGTAGGTACTCTCCTACTGCTTCTGATCAAATTAAAATATACTCAATTCCACTCTCCTACTAATTTTACTTCCTTTCATATCCTGCTTCCTAATTCCTACTAATACTATAAATGTGAAAATTTGTGAAGATGTTTGAATTTGGGAACGGGGTCAGAATTCCAACGGGGGTCCACTTTTCTATTCTTTCGTCTCTATTTTTTAAAATATCGGACTTGTCTATATGACTCTACCTCGCCTGATGTTACGCTAAAATTAAAGTCACAGGACGGGAGTCACTACTAAATACTCCGACAGTGCAACAGTAGTGGCCCTCGGATTGACGGCCTCATTATCGCACAATCTTCGGCATACCTATCTGTTAGTGGGACCGTATAGGCCACGTTCACACGGCGACCATTCGATTCGATTTTTTCACGTATACGGTTTTACCGTATACTTTTACCGTATATATTTCTCGAACACGGGATTTTCCCGTGTGAACGCCGTGTGAACAATTTTTAAGTTTTCATATATATTCTGTTGTAACTAATCTATTCGATAAATTCTCGTATAGGTACGGTATACGGGAAAATAATCGCCGTGTGAACGTGGCCTATAGGTAGTGTTTAACAAATTGCATCTCTTAAAAAAAAGAATCTACAAGAAATTAACATCATAAATTTACAGTTGATCTCAAGACGCAGGTTGGTAATGGCAATGAAAACCAGATTTGTAAACATACAAAGTAGACCCTATACATACTCGTTCCGTTCCGTTAAGCAGAACCGGTAAGTCAGCCAGTATAGGTCGACCCGTTGTAATCCGATAAGAAGCAGCGCAATTTACGCACTTGTGACGTCATTAACCTCAGTAAACTAACCGCTAACCCCCACTACCATATAACTCGATTTAATACACTTCTCATCACAAAAACCGAAACACTTTGGTTTTTATGATTTCTGAAAACAATACACAAATTATTTATTTTATGATATTTGAATTTAGAATTAAAATTAGAATTTGAAAATCTCATATTTAAACGACATTTGACATAATATATTCCTAAAATACACATGTTTCTGATAATCCTTAGAAAACATAAACTTGCAAGGTGTTTTGATTTTTCTGATTATGGAGCCAGGCAAGTCAGACTTTCTATTTGGATCTAAATAAGTGATGTTAGTAGCAATAATTACTTACAGAAATGGAGCAAGCGTCGGGGCCAACCATAATTATAATCCCTTTCCTATTACCATTTATACTGGTGACTGATGGCACTTGGTCGAACTTGCCACAAGTGTCTAAAATATTGAATTAAGTCACTGTAACTGTCAGAAAAATCTTTGAGGATGCCATGAGGCGAAACCAGTTATGTTTAATAAAGAAATATTTTGGAAAAGTACAAGTGACTTCGAGTTACATAGGTAGGTACCTACCTATTTCATTAAAATGTAAAATTAACACGACTGAATCGATTTTGTTTGGTTGGAATTTTTTCACACGAATAGAGTAGGTAGTAATACTTTTTACTCTGATTCCCTTTTGTAATTGTTTCAAGCATCTAGCCTAGTCCACAAAGAGTATCAAATCTATCAAAAGAACTATTGGACTCAAAATAATTTTGATACCTTGATGAACTTCAGTTACATTCATTACTTTATATTCTCGCAATAATTATCGATATATTGATCAAAAGTCCGTCTTATTATTCACACTCGACTGCAAACTAACAGTTATTATTCGCGTGAAACGTCACCCAGACACAATACCGGTCAAAAATTGCCTGTCAAAAAGTAATTAATTCAAATTGCATTCGATAACATCACCAGTAGACAGCGACCGTCAGCCGGTAAGTAAAAGTGCCTCCACTTTTACTTTCATAACAGGCCGTCCGACACAACACTACTCAAAATAAATAACAACTAGGCTTTTGCGTTTCTTGCGGTCAGGGTTCTTTACATCGAAGATTATTTAAACGGTTGGCATTTTACAGGAAGCACAGATGACATCTTTGCATTTCTCATGCGCAAAAAAGTGGCCTCGTTGGTGCACAGACAGGGATTGGATTTCTTTGTGATTCAGCAAATTCGATGATTGGACAGTTTCTGAACTCGATGGCTTCGCTAGGTAAACGAAACAAGCTAAGTCTAACTTACAGGAGTTACAGTAGTGGGATTTCTTATTTGTATTACGTAGGTGGCAGACAAGCACACGGCCCACCTGATGGGAAGCGGTCACCGTGGCCTATGGACGTGTGCAACGCTAAGGATATCGCACACGCGCTGCCTACTCTGAAGGGAAGGGAGGAGGGCTAGGAATGGGTGGGGAGGCTAGGAAGGGGTAGGGGGAGGAGAGATACAGTGAGCTTTGGCTACCTGGGTGAGACATGTGTATACATACACAAGGTTACAAGGTTAAAGAATTCATTGCATTGAGTGTGCTCATGGAGGGTTAAAGATAACACCGACTTTATAGTAAAACTAATTGTGATGTACCTACCCATAGAATATAAATCCAAGAGGACACAAATAAGGACATCAAATGCCTAGTTAGTTTTAATATCTTCATTGTATTTATTCCTATGCAATATTGTTAACTTTTAATTGCAGAATAATGAATCATAAAAGTGAATAACAATGTATTCATTTTAAACGAATGGAAAATAGTAAATATGGAAATAAAAGTAGGTAATTTGGATGGATTGAGCGTGTTATTTTGTTATTTTTTTGCATCAATAGGCTATTTGACAACATTGAAAATATACTACAAATTATGATCATCCTATCAGAAAATAAATTTGCCAAAATAGTATTGAAAGAAGCACAATAGGAGTCAAAAGAAAAGATAGAATGAAATTAAAAGACATAAAAAGTAAAACAAAATTTAAGAATGCATACAAAACATACAAACAACTCAAGTGGAGGTGGACAGGACATATGGAAAGAGAGAAGAAAGAAAAATGGACAAGACTTATAACAGAGTGGTACCCAATAGACGGCAAGAGAAACAGAGGAAGACAGCCTAAGAGATGGGAGGATGACCTCAGGAAAATAGTGGGTTCAACATGGATCCGAACAGCAAAGAATAGGATAGAATGGAGATCTTTAGAGGAGGCCTTTGTCGGAAGACAAGTTGAAGAATAAATAACGTTTGCCTAATGTAAAATTATATAACAGTTAATAAGTAACTAGTTAATAAGTTTAGACACATATAATTTTTTTTGTAATTTAAACTAAGAATCAACAATAAAGGCTTATTTATTTTATTTATCAGAAAATAACGTAACAAGCCTCATGAGACTATAATTTACACTCAAATATGCATATTTATTGAGAATTTCAACTAGAAAAATGCAATAAATTTTAGATTTATTGTCTGTGGTGAAAACGCTCTGTGTTTGATGACAACGCTGGTGACGTCATGTGCACGTAAACACGACTTACATGAACAAACACAAATACTTTTTCTGGGATTTATATACAGATATTTGTACACTGTGACACTTTATACATCACTTGGCTCTCTAAAATATTGAAATTACTTCTTTAAGCAATCAATTTTCAGTATTGTTTACAAACGTCACCTAGCCAAGTGACGTCACGTACGCCATTTTTTGAATGAATGAGAATGGCGTTTTGCCCGCACTTTTGATAATTTAAACTTTATTATTGATTTTTCAACATAATGCATTGTTTTTTAATTGAAATATGAATGTGGTATGTTTTTAATGTTAAGTATAAGGAATCATTTTTAAGTAGTTTTATAAAATTAGTCAAATAGCCTATTCCCTGTTTCGTTCATTTTTCGGTCCTTAACAACAGAGCAATAACAAATTGTGCACAATGCAGTAATAGGAAATAAAACTCACGTGTTTCCTTCCTCATACAGTCCCGGGTCCTTTAAGCGGGGCGTGAAAAAGCATTTGATGAGGCCGTCAAGCTGAGAGCCACCATTTTGGCACTATCGGTGTTTGCAATGGTGACTCCCATTCTAGAGACTTTGCCTCCGCCTTATTAGGTAAAATTCATGTAAAATCTGCCATTGAATTCCCGTCTAAATTGGCCCAGCTTCTAACAGACGTACAGACCAGCAAAAAATAAGAAAAATATTTTTGTTACTAATTCACTCATACGCATCAATTTAAAACCTGTTATTTTCATAGTAAAAATGATACTTCGATATGATTTATAAAAAAAAAAAGATGTTTCTTAAAGTGAATTTTACCAGTGACAAGGACATAACTGCGATCAAGGCGAATTGAACTGCGTTACTAGGTACATTTCACTCAATCAATATCATTGGGTAAGGTTGGATTTCCTTACCAATAAAAGTCCGTTTAAGTAAATTCTTTACATGAAATTCCTTCACTAAATGAAACTTATTGAGTGTGCTAACGCAGTGTGTTTAATCAAATTAGTCAAGCCTGAAACGTAACAACTTAATGTGTGTAACTGAACCGGATCCATTGAGAGGGTTAAGTGAATACATAGAGGGCGATGCATCTTGAATTCCTTAAATTAAAATATGATTAGTATCTAATTCGTCTAAGGTGCGTGGGTAATGTCTTATGGTCCCACCTGGTCCCACCTCGGACCTTTTTTTTTAACTTTCACGTAAGTCTTTCACCTGGGATCCCGAGTATATCCTAAGAAGGAACCTTGGTATTTGAAGACCGGTGAACTTGTGCTGTTTTAGATATAGGTAATCGCACCCTCTAGTCAGCGGGTATCGCGTTCCTGATAAATTAGGTAGGTACCAACCTTTAGAAAAATGTAACTACCTATCACTTTTTAAACTAAGTAGGTCTAGTTGAAAAATTTAAGTAAATCGTAAGTACCTACCTAAGTTTACTATAATGTTAAGTGCCGGTTTCAATATAGGTAAGTATCTACCCACACACTTAATAAAAAACATTTTGCAAATTTCGAATTCACAACATAATGATGATGACATTGAAATATAACTATTTATAACGAAGTCTATCGCGATTTATTTTGTGTTATTTAAATATTAACATTCATCCCAACGTTTCGGTTACTTCTCAGTAACCATGGTTACGGGGAAAAACAACGCTAACATTGAATGATAACAACCGATATGTCGGGTTCAATGTAAATAAAAAATTAACACCAAATAAGTAAATCATGATACAATCTGTTACAAACTACCGACAATATCAAAATGCCGATAATAAACAATAACGAACAATAACTGTCTAAAAATAAAACAAAAGCATTTATCATGAACAATCAAATAAAAATATTTATGAATTTGTTCTAATAAACTGGTTTTTAAAACATCGCTGCTCATAACCTCAGCCTATGTTTGTCAATAAATCAATGTTAGTAATTTATTTACTCACAGCTGTTATCCAAACTAGAAGTAAACTCAGTATCCTGCTCATTATCACTTTTTATTTATTTAGCACTAAAACACATATTTTTTTAAATATATCCAACCACAACACGTAGTGAACACTTAATAATTACATATCGAACAGAGACACTGTTTTATTGGTTGATATGACGAAGCCATGCATGTCGTAGTAGGCCGATTTGTCATGCACGCGTACACCTGTTTTCGCGGACAGATGACAACTGATCCAAGCAAGCGCAAAGCGAATCGAGCCTTCTCTGTCTTATGCGAAGGACAATTTTCTCAAGACCTGTAGCATTTACTTACAAAACCTCTTCGTACATATAAAATTAAATAACACTCGGAAGCGACGGAGGTCAATATATACTGGTTACTTTTCTGTGTTCGATTTTTAAACTCAGCGACCTATTCACTTTCCAAGTTCAAAGTTTGAAAATATTATGATGTTGTGATGTTCTTTTTTAAAATTACACATTACGTAATTTTTTTATAACTATGTCAACTATTCACAGATCCATGTCTAAATATTATCCGAAGTAGTTTTTATGGTTCGTATGATCTCAGACTAGAGAACCTTGTATTTTGCTCGTCATATTTTAAATTACAGGTTTCGCTAGTAGCTAATTAGGTAATAGGTTGTTCAACAGCTTCTATGCTTGAGTTTGTCTTCTAAAGGTAAGTAGGTATATGACAATCAAATCAGTTTGAGGCTACTGATTGATCGATTTATTAGCTAAGTCCTTTATGGTGGGTGGGTTAATACAAACCCACGTTTGTAATAACCCACCCACCACCCACCGCCCACCTTGAAATTTGCGTTTGGCGTGGGCCACTTGGCCCACGCCAAGTTCAACGTCTAGTTATTTATAAATAAATAATAATAAATAAACACCTAGGTAGCTAAATATTCTACGACTTTCTACATAGCGCTATCTAAACCCATAGTAGGTAAGCGCAGCTTAACTAGCTTGTGATTGTGTTATGGATTCCATTCAGACACATAATTATATTTGAATCCAAAAATACCTAATTTCCATCTGGATTTCTAGATCCAATTTTAAAGAGCGTAATGTAGTTTTGAGTGGACAAGATAAGTATTCGTTCAGTCTGGGTGTAGGCCGGAATCTTCACGTGGTACACCCAGGCAACGGAGAACGCCTCTCGGTCGCAGGGTAGATGCTGCTACCTGCGGCAAGTGGCCCTATAGAGGGCTGCTTGGAGGCTCTCCACGTGTCCCCCTGACTAGCAGAGGGCAGGTTTTCCTAGCCCAGACGGAGCGGGTGGCAGGACGGCCGCCTGTCACTCTACTTATTAGGTCTATGTCATTCAACTGACATGACTTCAACTGACTAACCATTAACTACGCGTAACTTATTGTAGTACTAAATACTGTAGCTCTTTCTAAATCGTCAGGCACTTTCGTACAATTCTCAAAATTGGTAGTCAGCTTCCCCTCATCCCCCCAATTCCCCCCAAACCCCCACCAAACGCCCACTCTCGAGAGTCGGCAGTGCCAGAGTAACACCCCATAATGTTGCACACGTTCACGCCATGGTGACCGCTTCTCATCAGGTATCCATCCTGATGCCATCCTGACGTCAGAATGGCATGTAAACAAAATGTTCACATTACTCCGAATCTACCATTATGTAGCAAATTATTAAAGAAATTTTGTAATCATACGCAATCTTGTAGCAATTTTAGAGTTGGTGCCGGCTGAGGCGAGAGTGGCCCTCTAGTGGGCTGCTCGGAGGCTCTATACGTGTCCCTCTGACTAGCAGAGGGCATAGTGGAGAACTGGTGGGGCCGGGCTAGCTGACCAAGCGCATACGAGGAGTTGGAAAAGGTACATCTCATCGACTGCGGTTTGAGGAAAATACTTTTTGATTCACCTTGCATCCCGACGTTCGAAGACCTAAGAAAGCGTGCCATTTTAGTCGGTTCAAGTCCGTCCGTGGGGATTTCCGCACGAAAAAAAGATACATCTACATAGAAGTTCACGCTACATGTAATAGCTGTTCTTTTAAAGTATATTATGTTTTATTTATTAAAATATTTAAATTCGTGAAGGTTGCATACTATTTAGTGAGTCATTATAGGTGTTTTTACCAGTTATTCACTAAATAGTAGTAGGTGTTACACAAAACAATATTTTTGGTTACGCTATTTGCATGAAAAGCAGACGCAATTTCCGACCTCGAATTGCGGGAAACCAGTGTTTTTTTTGGAAATTATTATCTATAGTAATAAATATCCTAAGCATCGCTATTTCTAGATTCAAAGTAAGTATAGCTTGAGTCATAGGTTCTAGAAGGCAGTTATAGATACCCCATATTGTAGACGCTTGGGTAAACACGGCAGGGAGATTATTCCACAGATTTGAGTATTTGACAAACAGATCAATAATTTGAAAAGAATTCTAAAAAAAAATAGTGTGCAGTTATGTTCAGTTATGTAAATACCTATCTCTAATGTATGTACAGACACCGCTACTTTACAATTTTATAATAGTGTAGATAGATATAGATTATCTAAACTCATTTAGTTTTCACAAAGGCCCCACTTATCTACACACACACACACACACACACACACACAGTTAATTAAATTAAAATGATTAATCATTACTTTGTAATCCTATGAAAATAACATTAATTAGTAATAAAAAAAAAGTTTATTGATAGTATACAACGGTGTTGTGGTTAATAATATAATTAATGAAACATAATTTATCACATCACAGGAAATAAAACTCGATAGAAATAGTAATGAATTTAAGGGAAAGCTATTTAATAATAATGTACATTATTCGAATAATAAATATCTGAATAACCATTCAGGCAAATTAAATAAAACATGAAAAATGCTAATAAATAACATCAAATAACTGCCCTACTATAATGTCACGAAATAAAAATAACTTATGTTGAATAGTTCCTCTGTTGTGAACTAGATGGTGCTAGAAGGCACAATACATGTTATTTCTAAGTCCGCGGGTAACAGATAGTAATATAAAAAAAATATAATTTAGAAATTAAAAAACCCGAATGCGTTAAAAACTAAAAAGAAAAAAAACAAGCACTCAGATGTCCGGTGGTCTAGAAACATAACAACTTAACAGTCGGGATTCACTATTCAACAGCCAATCTTATTTTTAATGGATCCCGACTGTTAAGTTGTTATGTTTCTAGACCACCGGACATCTGAGTGCTTGTTTTTTTTCTTTTTAGTTTTTTACGCAGTCGGGTTTTTTAATTTCTAAATTATATTTTTTTATTTTATACTTTTTAGTTATAAGTGTCCTAGCCAGCTATTTACCCGATTGGACTTTCTACTGTCTAATAAAAACCTATGAAATTGTTGTTACGCAACTTTAAAACGCTATAGATCCTAAATGGTCAATAGAATCGAAAAATGTTGAAACAAAACTAAAAATGATTTTTAAATACCTATTCAACGATACCCCACTTGACATAGTTTGCTGACTTTCATTTTTTAATTTTCACAATATTGCGGCCTGTAGTCGCCATATTGAATTTTCACTGTCTTCATGTCTTTAGTGACACTCGCCGGACTAAGAGGAATCGATTGACGTGTGAATCATGAAAATCGGCCCAGGCGTTTGGTCTGTATAGTGCTTCAAAGGAACATACAAACATACATACATACATACATACATACATACATACATACATAGGCTGTTAAACACATTATCACTCCTTTGCGTTGCGCAGTCGGGTAAAAACACATTACCACTCCTTTGCGTTGCGCAGTCGGGTAATGAGATTAAACTTTCTCAGATACTTGTAACCCAATCAAGTGAAAACGGGTCAACTGATCTTGAGCCCCGATTCAGCATCGCCACGTTTTCTAAACACGTGATTTTAATTCGATTTGATAGAAAACACTAAAATGATGTCTCTGTCGGTATAGGTATGTAATCAATGGGGACGCCCTTCCTGAGATTTTACTTTTAGCTTGCCGAGGCGAGGTGAAGTCATTTTGACGTGACCGATATATAAAAAGAAAAAAATGAACTTTATTTACTTTGTAGGTAAGAACTGTCAAAACAAAAGCTACCTACGTTTTCGTGAGCTTATTAAACTTTCAAAACATAATCTGATTCATATTAAATTAGATTTTGATAATTCAATTTTAAATGTTCGTAATGTATTTTTTGATCGATACCTATGTATTTTTCTTTGTTTTCTTTTTTTTATTAAATTTATTTCGTTTATTTATCTAGCCGCGGTAGCCTAGTGGTCTGGGTAATGGACTGCTGAGACGAGGTCTCGGGTTCGATCCCAGGTTCACCATGGCACACACCAATGACTTTTCGATGCTTTTCGAAGTTATGGTGTGTATTTATCGCAGGTTTATAAGTGCCCGGTTAATGGCAATAGGTTCGCCACCTATTACATTGGGACCTAAACATAAACTGGCGAAATGTGGGTGCTAGCACCTCTGTCTACCCCTTCGGGGATATAGGCGTGAGTTTATGTTATGTTATGTTATTTATTTTGTTTTAACAGCGCATGCAATTCAGATACAATGTGAATTCTGAGTAAATAAATAAACAAAACACTACAAAGTTTCTTAATTTGCGTTATTAGAAAAGAATTATATAAATATAACTTTTTCCCGGAAATGTTTGTTTTGTACCATAAGTGTCTAATTAAGCAACCGTGTGCCAGATTAGGAACACACATGCCAAAGTTTTTTCCGTCCGTCAATAGTAATACAAACAATTAAACTATGAGATAACTACACAATTCATGGCCTTCCTTCTACCTAGTGTCAGATTTATATCGTTCTTACTGTCCCACTAAAATTTTCGGTACCCAAAATAACTTCATCTGCTAGCCGCTGACCAGCTGACTTTTTTTATGTCAGCCCCTTCAATATGACTTCACCTTGCCCGATGGTAAGCTAAAAGTAAAGTCTCTGGAATGGGAGTCACCGTCACCACTGCAAACACCGATAATGCCACAATGGTGGCACTCAGCTTGAGGGCCTCAATAAATGCTTTTTCACGTCCCGTTTAAAGGACCTGTCTAATTCTACACTTCACTAATTACTTTTGCCATAGGTACCGTGAGCACACCAGGCATGTTCTCCATTTTTCATTCAAAGATTCGAGCATATCATCGAAACACTCAGGACTAAAACCTCATTTGAAGTGGTTCCATGATTTAACATTTTTTTTGTTATAAAAAAAGGCGATTTGTAAAGAATTTACATGACATAAACGCATTAATGCTTGTAACTATTTTTGGTAGAACATTTTATTCATTTCGATAGGTATTTGAATCATTGTGTTTGCGTAATAGATACTCTATATTCGACACTGATAACGTAAATTTATATATATAACTATACTTTGTAGGGTAACTACTTAATTAAAGTATTATTAGTGCCGCGGTTGACAGGAAAACTGTTAGATGTCTGCGTCATTTCAGTGTAGGCAGCGTCTAAGGCGCTGCGCAAACGTGTTGCCGACACGGCACACCGCCACAGGAAACCGTAGTTGCTGTGTCCCGTATCGACAATCGGACACAGTTGCCGGTTCCCTGTCACCGACACGGCACACCACAAGAAACTGTAGCTGTAGTTGCTGTATCTGCTTGTTTTCCGTAGTCTCATGATAGACGTTTGTGAATGTTGCTTGTGTCTTCAACTGACGACTTTTAGTTTCCAGTTACCGACACCGAACATTTTTTGATCGTCCTGAATATTGTGTTAAGTGGAAGCAACTGGACTCACGTATGCGCAGGAAGTTGAATGATTTCATACTTGTTCTATAGAATTCAAATATTCATCGGTAGCTTGTGTCGAACACAAGAAACAAAAGTGTCTACGTTTGCGCAGCGCCTTATAGATTGAAGTCCGAATTACATAAACTTTTCCAGAATTCATAGTCCTACTTTGTTGAATATTTGATGCCTTTTTTCGTACGGAAGTCCCCACGGATACCACCTCGCAATCGGAGAACCAGCCCGCTCCATATTTGCTCATCACAGTCACTGGGCCCTTTACTCGTCAGAGGGACGCCTCAGTATTTTAATTGTTACACATTGCAATCCTTTTACCATGCCATTAAAGTAAGCATATCTTAACCAGCTTGTGTTGTGGGTTCTGGAAAGCGGTTAAGTTAATAAGATAATTCTTTTTTCAAAACTCACATTATAAACATAGAAACTCTCAAACCAACGCGAATATTAGAATATACATACATATTCAGGCATACATGCATTGAGCGGGAATAAAAGCCGCGAGCTCTGACTCCGCTGTGCTTCCTTTGGAAAAGCGATATGTAGAATGTCGTAGAATATTACTATATTCACGTTGCTTTGCTGTGCTGACATTATTTTCAATGAGGTTACAGATGCCGGCCCGTAGCTTGGCCAGGTTTTGGAGTAGTTCGCGCATCGTGCACTTTGAGCCAATCAAATGATTCAAAGTACGAACGAACGGAACGTTGATTCGCTACAAGACGTCTCTCGGAGACATCTGATTGGTCCGTCAAGTGACGGACCAATCATATGACCGCGACGGCGCAACCGCGTCTCCCGCGACCCGCTCATACCTCAAAGGGGACCTAAAAATCGACCTTTGCGCATATGACGCGTCCGGCCAATTTACGTGCCGGTATCTGTACATTGCGATTCTCATTCATAGTGGACATGTTGTATTCCGTTTTGAACTTATACCGCGTAGGTAATAAAATCTACGTGAGTTTGATAATCTCTTTATGCCTTTATCATTATTTTATGTATCAACAAGCATTGTTATATGTAAGTATAGGGTCATCTTTTACATACAAATGCGTTAGTTCATCTTAAGCTAGTGTTCACTATGGTCTTTAGAGTCGACTTCAAGAAAAGGAGGTTTTCCATGTTGCGATACTGTCCTTTTAGAGTGACATTATTTATTAACCGACTTCAAAAAAGGAGGACGTTCTCGATAGGGGCGCCTTCAGAGGTGGTCCCACATCCAGGGTATCAGGATCTGATGCTGGAATCTTGGGAAAATCGAGGGGAAATCATCAAATTTTCGGCAAAAATTCTGTTTTTGATGCCTTTGTACAAAATAAACCTCATATTAATTTTGTGAAGTCAGTTTCTTAAACGTAGTTATAATTATAACACGTGACTTAAGGACAAACAAAGCCAATTTGAGAATAAAATTCGCTTTGCACCGATTCTACTAGTGTGTAGTAAAATGTGACAGTCTTTTTTTATCTTACAGAAATCCTCACGGATACCTAATGTCGCCAGAATGAACATGGACTTGGCTTTCTTGCGCTTCTGGTAGAGTGACCGGTGGCTTCACCCATCTCCCTCTCAGGCCTGCACTCATGGAGGTCGTAGGTCGTTGTCGCTAAGCGATCCAGGGGAGTTTTATATCGCTTCTGGACCCGCTCCGCCACCTCCTTCTAAAGCATTGCTTACTCGCAAAAGGAAGCGGTGGCACTTAGGCGTAGGTTCCTTATTGATCAGACACAGTTGGTCCCTGAAGCGCCCCTTCCTGGAGATCACATGCGTCAGCCGGAAAATGTCACTATATCTAGAGGTCCTACTCCTTTCATAGGGGCTTATTACTCTGAAAGAACAGAGCCATTAATTTACGAATTGAATTAAGCCTACTGCATAGAACAGGACCACCAAAGAATGAAGGGATATTTCAATTAATGTGATCCAATTAATTCACGCTATTTAACGTGATCCACCGATTCCCTGGAGTGTTCAACGTGGCTTATTTCTGTACTGATAATAAGTATAATATATATTAAAACTGTTATTATTTTTGTGGTTTGGGAAATTTGGATGTCAGTACTTTTATCCTTATTACATAATAAGGAATTCCCATTACTATCGTTTACGATAATACTTAACTAACTGGCTTTCCCACTCAATCGATAATATTTTTAATATAGATCGTTTTTGTACCTTCTAATGCAAGTATGAAAATTGTACCTACCTATACTATAACAGGAAGCGTTTTATTAAATTGTGGTATGTGGTTACCGTAACCTAGTTAGATGAGCAACGTTGGATGTATTATTTACGGATTGCCAACTATACAGTTAAAGGACCAAAGATTGCAGACTTATTTTCCAATATTTAATATACTTACTTAAAAACCTTACAAAATACTGCACACTGCTAACTTCAATGAGAAACAGACATAACTAGAGGCAGAGAAGAGAGGCGAACAGAGTAAAAAAGCGGTTACAAGAGTTTTTTTTCCATTGAAATACTTTTGAGCTCCATATGCAAGCCAAAAGAAACAGAAAAAGCGAAGTATTTGGGGAGTAAAATCGAACATGTAACCTATTAGTAACTCGGATACCAGTCACTGACTGACACTTAGTAGTTCGCACTGTGTAACCTCAACTTCACATGACTGTAACTCGTATGATATGGTTACACAATCCGAATAGCTAGCAATGTGTAACCTCGGCATAAGACTTAGAATCCTGTTAGACTAAGTTTTGAGATGTTAGCTGCAGTGTGTTTCTGACTTTATGTTTATAAAACTTTCACCCAACAAATAGGCCTTTGATGTCAGTCCGATAGCTTCAAATGCAAACGAAGGTTTTTATTTGATTTACATATTGCAATTTTTAATACTTTCTCTTGCTAACGAATACTAACAGTACTCACTTGATGGGAAGAGGTCACCGTGGCCTATGGACTGCAACACCAGGGACGTGGCACTCGCACTGCTGACCCTGAAGAGGGGACGGCTGGGAGGTATGGGGGAGGGGGGGGGGTGAGCTCTGGCTAGCCTACTTACCGGTGGGAACACAACACGATGGTTATTATGGCCGCAGTCTTCTGTAGGGCAGAAGTACCCCGTCAGACTGCTCAGTTTGGACGGGAGGGAGATACCGTCGTGTCCTACCTCCATTAATTCATTCATTTAAAAGTTTCCTGGAGTTTTCTTTGGAAAGCTTATCCTATTACGCATTATTGCAACTGAAAGTCATTTTTATAGGACATAATAATATTACGTCAGCAAAATGTAGGTTAAAATAGTTGAGCAATGCGATCACAGTGACGGATTATGACGTAAACGGACTGGGAATAAAATACTGTCTAATTGCATGGTGTTCTTTCCTTGTTATTCATGGAATTAACCAATAGAAGCAATATTACCTATATAAGATTATTAGGTATATATTATTTAATAGTTTTATTACACAATTGTTCTTTATTGATATGTTAATAACTGCACGAGACATTTGGTGACGTAAAATAATAAAGTATTCAACACTACCCGCGAAATCATGTAAATGAATCATGAAATACCTTCGGGCAACCGTGAATAGTTAATGCCTGAATCATACAAGGGCTCCCAGCGATAATGACTTGCGTTTTGCTGGATTTACCTGAAGCCCAATATTTTTATTAGTCCATCCTTACTTTATCGTAATATACGCTTACGGTAGGTACCTAACTGACTCAGTGGCGTTTGTTTGTTAATGATCATTTCTGTTGACTTGAGTTTTGAGGTTTGAGGTGTCGAAAAGGAAATTGAGGTTTGAGATTGAGAGAGAGAAAAAAATTCAGCTCAACGCAATGATATTATACATGTAAAAAGAGGCAGATATGTTACTAGAGCGCGCCAGGTGAAGACTCGAAAACGTCCCAATTGGGACGTTTTTTTGACGGATAATGTTTATAGCTATCTTTTTTACTCACGTGCTTATCCCATCTTTCATACTACTTTAACGCTAATTGTCAACAATTGTCAATGTGGATCAGATCTGAGGTGTCAGTTACTATGAACGTAACATATCTTGTATATAAAATCATTGGCTCAACGCAATTATATGTGTTGAACGTAAAACACGATACCTTTAAAAGCGCACCTGTGGTTACCTACCACCCATTTTCGTCAAGAAATTGGCCTTCCATTCCATCTTTGTATCAGGGATGATTGGTTTCGATAATTTTTTTTTACACATTATATATGGCTTAGGCGGCAGTTTGTGCACTATGAATTGTTAAACAATAAATAGAAATTGGAAATGTACAGCAAAGTAGGCAACTAGGGGACGGCGGCAGGATGGAATAGTCCTGATTTTAGAGGTGTTCACATAAATATTTTTTTACAAAAGTATAGGTACAGTAGGTACCTACAGATATCCCTTTTTATGATAAGCCAAATGCCGTTAGTGTAAGCGCAACAAATTGCATACCGATTAGTTATTCTTTTTTTTTATATAGGACACCTTAAAATTACTTCACCTCGCCTGATGCTAAGCTAAAGGTAAAGTCTCAGGACCAGGGCCACCACTACATACACCGGTAGTCCTACAGTGGCGGCCCTCAGCTTGACGGCCTCATCAAATGCTTTTTCACGCCCCGCTTAAAGGCCCCGGGACTATAACTATATTTAGGAGGAAGGAAACACGCGCTGGTAAAGAATTCAAAGTCTTTATGCTGTTATATTTCTGTGCTATTATGATTTAATTTAACCTGTTCGTCGACGTATTATATAATTATTTAATCTATGTCATGTATAATAGTAACAATGTAATGTATTTATATAATTTAATTAATACTGGTAATATAGTTGCATTCTGTAATCTACAACATGGAGTCTACTGAAAGAAATGAAGAGGGAAAGCTTTCCTAAGAAAGGAGAAAGACTATTATAACTTTAAAAATCTAAAACCATGCGGACGAAGTCGCGGGGACAGCATAGTTTTAAATAGTAATAATTGAGTTTAATACTACGGTGATGGTGAAAAAGCGATGGTAGCTGAATGGATAAGGACGCGGCCTATATTCAGAGGTATCGAGTTCGAATCCAGCCGGACAGTAGGTACCAACGTGAATATCACTTTGTAGAATTTATATGCACTAATCACATGATTTACCATCTGCTGACGGTGAAGGAAAAACATCGTGAGGAACCCACATGTCCTAGAAGAAATTCTAAGGACATGTTCGACCCACCAAGCCGCATTAGGCCAGCGTGTGTGGATTAAGGTGTAAACCCTCTCAGTTCTCTCGTTAGAGGAGAGGAGACCCGTGCCCAGCAGTAGGACATAAATGGGTTGCTAGTACTAAGTTGACATCGAAAGATCAAGGATCAAGAATGTAAAAAGTGCAACTTAACGGAATAAATATTTGCCGCAATATCTGTAGCGTAGCGGTAGTGAACGCGGCCGCTGCGCAAGAAGTGCGAGTTCAATCCCCAATCAGTGCAAGTAGTAGTATGCATGAATATGGATATTTGCATTGGTCTGATCGTGCCTCGAAGAGCACGTTAAGCCGTTGGTCCCAGTGTGCCATATGTGCCACATGGCAGTCGTTACGGGTAGTTGGCGCCCTAAAAAGTCCAACAATAACGGTCTAACTGCAATGCTTCGATGTCGCCTAATGTCACCATTGAGTTGGGAAGGTCAGATGGCAGTCATTTCAAGGAAAATATCAAGGTCCAGCCAAATCCGCAGTTAAGACTAGTAAAGCGAACCACAGACTCCCAAGGTGAAAGCTTTGGATGCGACTGGGATTAACGCTAGGTTGAAGAAGAACTTACACGCACAACTTATAGTAGGTAGGACTGTCCGACTGGGGTAGTACCTCCGCCCTACAGAACACCGCGGCCATAATAACCATCGTGTTGTGTTCCCACCGCCGGTAAGTAGGGTAGCCAGAGCTTACTGTATCCTTCCTCCTCCTCCCCTTCCTAGCTTCCGCACCCCTTTCCAGCTCGCCCCATTTCCCTTCAGGGTAGGCAGCGCGTGTGTGACACCCTTAGTGTTGCACACGTTCATAGGCCACGGTGACCGCTTCCCATCAGGTGGGCCGTGTGCTTGTCTGCCACCTACGTAGTATAAAAAAAAACGTAACGACAGTAGTTTCTTTTATTTTGTGAAATTATAGGTAAAATGACGGAATCGAGTTCGGGCAGGAGGCATGACATCACTCCTCGAAGTTGTTACTATGCATTATTTCTCGCATTTCGTTTTAACGCAGGTTGACTAATAAGTTACGTCAAAAAATTTGATTGGTACCTAATTAAAATGTCAACGTAACTCCGATTAATACATAATTGGAGTTAGTAACCGATATTTTCAGTAATATATTCCTGTACGATATTTAAGGAAAATTGTCCTGAAATAAGGAAGGGATCAACTTTGGAAATGATATCGATATATTGCATAATAATGGTACAATAAACAGACGTAGGAACTTCATATTAAAAAAATTAATAACCACATATTATTATAGAGAAAAAAAACTGTAACGTTTGGTGTTGTCAGTGAAAAAATGCCTAAATTGGACTTAGGGATTTTACGAATTGGGATAATATTATATTATAGTTTGAACCAATCAATAAATCACCGTCAATCACACCTATTGGAGTGGTTTAAAGTGTATATTTCCAGATGTAGATTTTTTCAATCATCCGGCCGAAGGGATTCAAATTTATCAAGTACCTATTCAATGAGAGATTATTCTACTACTGAGACTAGTTTTAAATATTTATAATTTTGACGTTTTGTAAGTGCCGCTTAAAATGGTCTATACAGAATAAATGATTTTTGACTTTGACTTTGACTTTGAGATAAAATCCTAATTAATTTGAACCATTTTTAACTTATTCTATCACGATTTGTTTTTACTTTACTAAACGTACTGTTATGTTATCGATATCGATGTTTCCTTCTCTTGGAGTTTCCCATTCTCATACTTATCGTACCTCACATCGGGGAATAAATAGGACGCTGGGTCGGATTTGCAATTATTCTGTGCTTAAAATCCACCGAGATAAGGTTGAGCAAAAAGTTTGAGCTGAGTTCATTAATCATTAATTAAAATTATAAATAAATCGTTAAAATGGCTAGGATATTTTTACAACTTTGCGTACTTATTGTAAGTACCTACACTTAAAATTTGGGAATAAGTTACATAATATTTTTTAAATTTTGCCGCGTTTAAAATTAATTTTATATTATTTAAAAGAGTTTTGTTATAATTTTCGGAACTTAGTGAAAACCAGAAGTTCATTGTTTACTTCACGACAATAATGAAATATTTATTTTATTGTAGAATTTACATAGGTATTGCAAAATAGGAGACAATAATAAGTTTTAAAAATTATTGTAAAAACCGGCCAAGTGCGAGTCGGACTCGCCCATGAAGGGTTTCGTATCAGTAAGGAAATATATACGAGCCCATATAGGCTTGTGATATCTAAACAAGCTAATAATATAGATAATACCAGTTTCACAAGAAATATTTAAACCAAAAATATTGTCAATTAATTGCGGTTGATGACGTATTAAGAAAAACTACTTAGTAGATCTGGTTCAAACCAATTTTCGGTGGTAGTTTGCATGGCAATGTACATTATAGTACATTATATATTTTTTTTAGATTTATCATTTTCTTATTTTAGAAGTTAGGGGGGGGGGAGGGGGGGAACTGTTCTGTTTAGAAAAAAATTATGCTAGAAACCCCAATAACATTTTTGAAGACCTATCTATAAATACCCCCACACGTATGGGTTTGATGAAAAAATAAAAAAGTTTCAGTTCTTAGTATGGGGACCACCATAATTTATTGCATTTTTTCTATTTTTGTGTGAAATTCTTAATGCAGTTCACAGAATACATCTACATACCAAGTTTCAACAGCATAGGCCTTATAGTTGCAGAGAAAAGTGGCTGTGACATACGGACGGATAGACGGACAAACGGCCAAACGGACAGATGGAGAGATGGACAGACGGACAGATAGACAGACGGACAGAGATGATGAATCTATAAGGGTTCCGTTTTTTGCCATTTGGCTACGGAACCCTAAAAATGGATTGTTATTCAATCTAAATTTTCAAAAAAAACCCGTTTAAATGTGTACTCTATATATACACATATATTTATTTTATTTTGTTCAATAATGTCAACTCTTCAAAATTACTTTCACTTTTATAACCAAAAACTAACAAAACTGCAAGATTAGAGTCGAGGAACATACAACAGCAATTTAATCTATCTTATATTTTCAGGCTCTTACATCGACTTGCGCCAGCGTATCCATTACTCAGGTCGCAAGATCATTTCCATCAGGCTCATTGCAGAGTTCAAGTCTTCCGAGTATCCAAGGAGAAAATAAAATAGGAAAAGGTAAGTTGAAAGTTACTAATTGAAATACTTTCTAACTCCGAATACCGTCCTACCTAAGTATCTTCAATGCACCCTTAAGTCACCAATGTAACAGTGTAACAGGGGAGACAAACCAGGGGCCTTACTCCGAAAAACGAAAATATTCGTATCCGTTGACGTTTTGACCATTTAGCTACCCCGAAAGTGTTTCGTTTCGGATTTCGGATCCGTCTTCGATCGTTTGACATTGAGGTTGTCGATCGTTATCAGTACACCTCCTACTCCTAAAATATATTTGACGTTTTCGCTGTCGTTGTTTGACGATTCGAAACGGTCATGTTCGATTTTCAGAGTAAGGCCCCAGATTGAACCCATTGACATTGACCCACTATTGAATAATACTGGACTGGTCTAAATTAAGTAACCCTTCAATATTGGTCACTCGCCCCCACATCTATACTTCTATAAAAATGTACAGATGCTGTCTGTACACTGCAGATATAAAAAAAATTTGCTTACCTATATTATACTCGTATGAACGATTTTGAATGCAAAAATATATATTTTTGGAATTCTTGTCTGTTTGTTCGCGAGTGAATCAAAAACTCTACTAACTATATGACTATTAAATGTATTTTGATGTGTTTTTTTTATGTTTGAAAAGGTCTTGGTCGGACTTAAAATCTTACGTTTAATCACAATCAGTTAAGCAGAACCGGAGATATTAATTAACAAATTTTTATTTCATTTCAAAAATAGAAACAAGTGAAGTTGATGAAAATAGCCCTCAAATACCGAAGTCTTGCAAATCTTCTCTTCATTGTGTGCCAATCAACTACCCTAAAATAGCCGTTAGCGATTATATCGCTAAGGTTAGTATTAATTATTAATCGTATATCTTCAAACAACAAGGAACGTGTTGCCTATACTATTATAAAATTGTAAAGCAGTTGTGTCTGTCTATTGGCGATATAAAAAAAAATGCTTCGGTATATGACCCAAACACAATTTTTTTTTTGGAATTCTTGTCTGTTTATTAGTTTGTTCGCTACTGAACAAACTTTATTGGGTTTTTTGTTTGAAAGGTCTTGGTCAGACTTATACTCTTACGCATGTTTGATCACAATTGGTTAAGTAGTCTTGAGATCTCAGCCAAATGTTTCAATATATGGTGTCTGAAGCTCCACTGCATTTTATGTTTTTATTACTGGCCCATTGTTTTAAACTCCCTTGCTACATTGTTTGATTTAGTTAAGTTTTTTTAAAACTGTTACCAGGTTGACGAAAAGGATCTCATCTTTTGGAAGCAGATCGATAGTTTGCACCCGTCAGATTTTTCCCACAGGACGAACATTGATCAGGAGCAAATGAGACTTTGCAAAGCCAAGGATGAGGTTAGTGTTATGCATAAAATTAATTTGAAAAAATTAAGCCCTACTTTTAATTCCTACTTATTATAGGTATCTAGCGATAAGTTAAAAGTATTTTGATGTTCCTTTAACCAAAGAACTGTTTAAACTTTCGTACGAACCATTTAACAAACAGTGTATCGCGAAGTAAACAGAAAATAGCGTGACTGTTGACTGTTTTGAACTGTTTAGACATCACGAATTAGTCTGTAATAAGTAATTTAATAATTATTTTATTCTGTTTAAATTTTTGTATTTCACTTTTGGGCATTTTCGTTTAAACTACTACCTATCTGTGAAAAAACGTTACTGATGTTGTTTTACTATCATATTAGCCCCTTATTACAAGTAATCTAAGTAAATAAATGGTAATCTAGATACTTTTTGATCCTGACCGTTACCAAAAAAAGGGGACATTACTGTAAGACGTAAGATGGATGGAGACATTTCTGGATTTAATTTTATTACTTTGTTTTACATTTATGTTCACAATTTAAGTGAAAAGGGGAAGCTTAAGTCATTTGGAAATAATAAAAAATAACTCGACACTTTATGTAAATAAAAACGTCAGCTATTTGGAATTTATATTATGGGACATCACATGAGTGGGTTGGTAGCCATTTTGACGAAAATGCCCTTTTATGACATTTTATTGGGTGCATACCTGTGTATAAAAAACTCTTATTATTCGAAATTTCTAACTTCTATATTCATCTTTAAGAGAATCAAAGTCGTGGTTTTGCGTCTATCGTTATACATCTTTTACTACGTAAAATTTAGTATCATCGCATTAAATTAAATCATTAGAAAAGGTATTGCTTAGAAATTTAGGCATTCAAGCAAAAAAGATTGGTAAAAGGTTTCAATATTCCTGGTATGTAAACAAAAGTAAAACTGGTAAAACTAAAGGTAATGTCTGATCTAAGGGTCAATCATTTTCGTAATGACATAATTGTAAAAAATTATGAATACCTTAAGAGGAAAAAGAATTCGCATTGGAATACTTATCAATTACAAAGTCCAAGTCTAGCAGAATACCTTACTTGCCTTTTTCAAATTTCGGTCTCGATTCAGTCACAATCACAATCATATTGGATGTTGTTGTGAGATCGAGATGATCGAAACTGAATTTTGAACATATTTTATTTCTAGAAATTGTCCCTCTGATCAATACGGAAATGTTGATTCTTAGTGTCAGATTATATTTCATTCTAAAATATTCAATAATCAATAATCTCGTACAATATTAGGGTAGGTATAATAGGTATGTCCTCCAAAATACTTATAGATTTTCTGATGATTAAATTTACGAGTACATTATCATCATTTATTACTAGGTACTACTTTTAAGTCACTATTACAGTTTCAATGTCACAATTTTATAGGATCCTTGAAAAAAGATTTAACTGATTATATGAAGTTTGATTCGAAACTTACTGAAGTGAAAATAATATTTCTTTTAAGTTGAATTTCACATGCAATCAATTTTTTAATAGTTTAGGTCCAATATTTTGAGACAAAATCATTCTGTACCCTATTTACTTACCTCTAGTAAATTTACTACATACGACCGCGGTAGCCTAGTGGTCTGGGTAATGGATTGCTGAAACGAGGTCTCGGGTTCGATCTTGATTCGGTGAACTTTTCGATGCTTTTCGAAGTTATGTGTGTATTTATAGCAGGTTTATAAGTGCCCGGTTAATGGCAATAGGCTCGCCACCTATAACATTGGGACCTAAACATAAACTGGTGAAATGTGGATTTTATGTAATAAATTTACTGCTTTACCGTTTTACAGTACGTGGTTCCAACAATGGGCACAGACATGAACAACAAAACACACTTCGTTTTAAATGGATATTTGACAGATAACGAACCACTTTATCGTTTCAGTGTAAATGTTTGCAAGTGAGTACAAGTATACCTAATATTCAAAGTGTATTTGTGATAGCTGTTGCCCGCGGCTGCGCCCGCGTGGACGTCGATTTTCGCGTTTTTTTACTATATCTACGGTTCTAATCAGCCGATTGTGATCAAATATGCGTAAAATTTTGAGTCTAACCAAGACCTTGAAAAAAAAACCGCATCAAAACCCGTTTTATTAGAAAGGTCTTTTTTAGACTATGCGAAATTTAACGTATGTTTGGTTGTAATTGGTTAATACATAGGAGATATGACCAAAAACGACCTAAAAACAAAGCGCGGGCGAAGCCACGGGTATCAGCTTGTATAAAAAGTAGCCTATTTATGTCTACTATAATCGTACCAAGTTTGATCAAAATCTCTCCAGTAGTTTTTGATTTTTGCGCGCACAAAAATTTGCGGACAAACAAACAAACAGGTAAACAGACAAAACAAACAGACAACCAGTCAAAAATTCTAAAAATCATTGTTTTAGCATCTATTACATTCGTAAAGTCCCCTTATTTTTTTTTTCATATGATTATCTTCCATGTACAGACACCGATGAATCACTCGGAATCAATGATATTTTATACACAAGATATGTCATGTTCATAGTAACTGACTCCTCAAATCTGATCCCGCTGTCTATGACATAACTATAAAGTGCACAATAGTTGTAAATGGGATAAGCACGTGAGTAAAAAGGATAGCTATAATTCGGATGATTGCGCTTTTGTCATGTCACATCAAAAAGTATCTCTGTCTCGTTTTTATCTCTTTTTGCCGCCGCCATTATTTTAAAAATATTATTTAACTAATTTAATTAAAATACACTAATAAATCGGTAATATTGTATGTACTTACATGTGATAGGAGATCCCTTGTATTTTATTAATATTAGTGTCGTAATTTGTACAGTTTTTAAAACACACGATGGCTTTTTTGTTGCAATTTTATTATGCGCTTTACACAATTACACGCGTGTCAACTTGGCGTTTGCAAGACATGTACTAAAGACAAAATGTCCCAATTGGGCCCTTTTCGCGTCTTCACCAGACGCGCTCTAATAACATATCTGCCTCTTTTTACATAGTCTCAATTGCTGTACGAGTTATAATAAAAAAATTAACTTGCTGTAATTTTTTTCACTCGTTCGAGTAAAAAAATTATTAGAGCTTCGATAAAAATACACTATCAATTTTTAATGAATGAATGTGCGCTCGCAGGCATATTCCGACATGCATGTCATGTGTGCTGGTATTGTCGAGGTCGTACGTCCGGTATGCGTTGTTGTCAGTATTCGAAATTTTTATAAAAAAAAAAATTAGAATTTTAAATTACTGGAATTAAAAAAAAATAATTTTTAAGTTAATGGCTCCTATCAATCCTGTTAACGAAACTGTGTCCAAAATATTTCGGTCTAAAATGACTTTAAAATCAACGTAGGTACCTGTATATTTGTTACTGTTTGTGTTATTATGCGTAATACGGATGGTTATCGCATTAAATATACCTATTTATATTTATATCTTTGAGCACTTTGTGCACTCGTGGGTGACGTCACAAAATTGTAAAGGCGCCATCGGAATATCAGCGCTGCCCATCATATTATATTAATATATCATTGCAGACTAATAATAATTTGCTTTTCTTAACAGCAAAACTGATTGCAATTGTGACGATGATATGATAACCTTCCAAGTCGGCTACAGAGGACGCTGCATACAAAACTACGTCTATCGAACAGTGATGGCTTTCAAAATAAATAAGAATGACGAAATAGAGAAACTATACATGGAAAAAATTAGGATGCCCAGTTATTGTGCTTGCGTCCCTGAGTATGAGTAAGTAATAAGTATACCTAAAGTTATTTTTGAGTAGTGTGGGCCTCATTACTCCAAAACCTTGGCAAGTTAGATGCCGTACACTATACTTGTTTGTGGCAAAATGCGTCGCATAGAAACAAGTATAGTGTACGCACTATAATTGACGGGATATTTACCATGTTTGTTTGTCTTGTCGAGTATCCGATATTTCGGCGCTGTTGCAAGCGCCATGATCACGGACGTACTAGTGTCTGCCGTGTGTGGTAAGCTGGATATTAGTTACTAGACAGAAGATATGTCGGTCTACCCTCCTCCGCACTCGTTTCTGACCCGCGTCACTACTACTGTCCACATTCTCACTCCGCACTCGATCACGATTCCGACACATAACACTCACTGTATCAACTACTGCGACTTTTGGAGATGCAGTTCGTTTGGGCCATGTGAACATTTAGATCACTGGGTGCCAAATACTCCACAGTGGAAACCCATCTTCCCTCTTGAATTTCTTGTACTGTTACATTTTAGAACTTGTAGACACTTTTTCATTTCGATTTTTTTATTCAAATATGCCTTTTGCGTCGAATTTTAGCAAGCAATGCTTATCGAAATATTAAATAAATAACTGTCTCCTGCGACTTCGCCCGTGACATACTGTACTCGTGGCACTTATTTACCCCTACATGCCCGTAATATGGAAATTTGCCCGATTCGTTGGCATTATATGGTTACTACTCTGCTCCTCTGGGAAGTAGCGTGATGCTATATAGCCTATTGCCCTCAATAAATGTGCTATTCAACTCAAAAAGAGGTTTTCAATTCGGACCTGTGTTTCCTGAGTGCCTGCAGTACTTCCAAAAATTATCTCCGACATTTTGTTACACAATTCGTACACTCACTTTATGATTGTTAAGTTATATGCTTTGCAAAAAAATCAACGATTCGTTTTGATTGATTCAATTTTAAAATAACATTTCTAACTAGTTTATTTATTACACAGGTTAACTGTATAAGACGGTCCAATATTTGGTTAGTGGGTTGTGAATTATCTCTGCTGGCAACACCGATTCACAAGCTGATGATACTTTTAGAAGACAGAATCAAACTTTCAAGAGCATTGAGATTTTATTAAGGAACATGACATTTACAAGTAATAAAAATACCCAGCAAGACTGTCATATAATGAAAATACCCAGCAAGACAGTTATTATTTGAAAATATCCAGCAAGACAGTTATTGTTTGAAAATACCCAGTAAGATACTACCGCAAAACATATCGTGGCACAACTATTTAAGGCAGTCCATAAATAGTTGTGTCTGGACATGTCTTGTAGGTGATTAGACAGTTTTGTTTTGTTCTTAGTGTGCGTACTTTCATATTATATTATTACCCCAAAGCTGAATCTGTAGACTGTCTTGTCTATGGTGTGCGCTCAACCTTATTGCTGTGAAATACTCAGGTGGAAATGTGGTTTATGCTCTAAAAACCCCATTTTCACCCTAAAAATCTACATTCCAATTTAGTAGTAGTGTTTTTATGTAATCGCATGCGAAAGTTTAAAGTTTAAGCGTTGATAGAAATTATGTAAACAATAAGTTGTCAAAATTGTTATGTTTTTGTTTGCAAGAAAATTATTTATTTTTTATGTTATTTATTAAAATCATGTATTCGGGAGAAGTGCAGTAAAAATGTGGTCTGTATACCTATTTTTTATCGTCTTTTTAAATATTGTTTGTAATGGATATGAATAAATGGAATAAAATTGAATGTGTTTTATGGTCCCTGGTACATACTTATGTTACAATAACGAGCATTCGGCACTTTTGACTGTGTTTTGAGTGAAAAGTTTGACCAACAATACAAAAAATCATAATTATAAATGAACCCTTCAACTCAAACAAACTCATAAGCTTTAATCTATACCTACTCATAATAAAATTGTAGATAGGTCAACCTGTATATTGGATATTTTTAAAATAACTATTATGGGGTGATTGGTGATCGATAATAATACCAAAATAAAATCAGTAATTTTTTTGTCTTTCTGTCTGTCTCTTTGGGCTGTGCACGCACGGATTCACTACTGGACCGGAACTGGACTGGAAACCACTGAAGGAGTTTTAATCAAACTTGGTACGATTATAGTATAAGAACTATAATAATATAAGTATAACAAATTAAACAAATATAAGATAGGTATCCTATAAGTTGCCTATAGGAATACCAACACTATAATTATGCGGTAAAATGGAACTATTTTTGTTGAGGGAGTGAATTGTCGCATTTTTTAATTAAACCGAGACATTTAAAGCATTTTAATGTTCAGAATTAGTTGTTCTCGTCAATAAGGTGATATCGCATTTCCAGGTTTACTTTTACGATCAATGCAAAAGTTACATTCTGAAACCACTGTCAAATGCAAAGTGAAAGCTAGGAAGGAATATAATGAGTTAGGTTAAGTTAGGTATTTTTTTATTGTTAATTACAACATCAACGTAATACGTAACTCCGATTAATACATAATTTTATTGGATATAGAAACCAATATTTAATATTTTTCAATCGTACCTACGGTCGCAGAGGTATCAAGAATTTGATAGAGGACATGAAATTCCTAATTTATTAATTAATCAATTGATTCCATTACGATTAGTTTTGTGTTTACTAACGAACTGTTATGTTCTACAGCCTGTATGTCATCGATATCGATGTTTCCTGTACTCGGAGTTTCCCATCCTCATGGCTATCTCACATCGGGAAATAAATAGGACGCCAGGTCGGATTTGTAATTATTCTGTGCTTAAAATCCACTGTGACTGGATTGAGTCAATAGTTTGCCAGTGATATTATGAATAAGTCGTTAAAATGGAATTTTTAACACTATGTATAACTATTGTAAGTACATTATAATTTTGAAATTAGTTAAATAATATTGTTGAAATTTTACCATAAACATAATATTATGAGTATAAAATAAATTTTAAATCATTTTCCTTAGAATTGTCGGGCATTTGTGTGCGGTTATAAACGTGTTCAAGCTAAAACTAGTTTATTGTTAACTTCACGACTATAATGAGATATTTCATGTAATGTAGAATGCACAATCAAGATAAGAGAAAATAATAAGTATTGAAAATTATTGTAAAAAATTGGGTTAAATTTTTCACCAAGTTTTATAAAACAACTAACTGTTGCCCGCGGCTCCGCCCGCGTGGATGTCGAAATCCGTTTCAAAAACTATCCTATCTCTCAAGTTGGATCGAACTGCACATGGTGTGCGAATTTTATTATAATCGGTTAAGTGGTTTAGGAGTCCATTGAGGACAAACATTGTGACACGAGATTTATATATATTAAGATTTTCAATAGGTAGGTACTTATTCTTCTTTTATGCTTCAGGTACATGTTTTAAATGTGAACTATAATATCTTTTTTAAAGATAAAGATAAAAAGATAAATATTCTTTATTGTGCATCATAATACGTAATTGATTTAAAAGATAGGTAACATTTTTAATTTATAATATTTTTTATTTTGTTAAATAATGTTAACTTAACAAAATTACTTTTGTATAATGTAACCGAACTATAAACTAACAAAAACCGCTAGAGCCGAGGAACACACAACAACTTAATCTTTCCTATATTTTCAGGCTGTTGCAACGACTTACGCCAGTCCGTTCAGTGCCCAGGTTGCAAGACAGCAGCCATCTCCATTAGGGTCAGAAAAGGCAATTGAGGAAAATTCTATAAATACCAACAGTTTACCGAGTATTCAAGGAGAAGGTGAATTATATCACAATAAAATAGGACATGGTAAGTTGAAAGTTACTAGTAATAAATTGAAATACTTTCTAAAAACAAGTATCTTCAATGCCTTGCTCTCAAGTCACAAATATAACAATAGGAACCGCCGCTTAAATTGGATCCACTATTAGAAAAAATTGTACAATGGCTGCTGTGCCTAGGTACACACTTGAGATATTTAAAAAAAAACTTGTGTTATGTTATTTGCGATTCTGAAAACATAATTTATTTTTCGGAATTCTTGTCTGTTTGTTGGCCATGGATGCAAACACCACAGAGCGGATTTTAATCGGATTTTTTGTTTGAATGGTTTTGGTAGGTAATAGATTTAAAATTTTACAATCGGTTGAGTAGAACCGGAGATAATATGTTAATAAATAACTTTTCTTTTATTTTAGAACTAGAAATAAAGGAGAAAACAAAAGAGGTCGAAGTTGATAAAAATAGCCCTCAAATATCGAAGTCTTGCAAATCATCTATCGATTGTGAAAAGCCTAACCACTACCCTCAAAAAGAAGTTGATGAACTTATCGCTAAGGTTAGTATTACCTAATTATTACGAGATCTTTAAACAACAAGGAACGTTCATCATCATCATTCTCTGGACCTTTTTCCCAACTCAGTTGGGGTCGGCTTTCCAGTCTAACTGTGATGCGGCTGAACTTCGATATTTACCGTGGAGCGACTGCCATCTGACCTTCACAACCAATGGTCATTATGACCAATGGCGATATCGAAGTTCCAAGCTAGACTGGTTGGACTTTAGTGGGCTATATATGAACCATTCTGAACACAATTTTTTTTTGAAATTCTTGTCTGTTGATTTGTTTGTCCGCTACTGAAAAAATTTTAATGGATTTTTTTTTTGCTGAGGTTAGTATTAATAGTATAATCACCGATTACCTAATGAATGTATGATTTAAAAGAGCAAAGAACGTGTTAACTACGCTTTATTAAAATTGTAAAGTAGCTGTCTATTGGAGACATTAAAGAAAATTGTTTGATAAGGTTTTTATATAAACGATTCTGAATACAAAAATATTTAAATGTTAACGGGAAATAACGCGATCATGGTATAGGTATACATACCTTAGGCAGGCCTGACATTTAAGTAGTTTAAAAGTTAGTACAAATATATATATTTTTATAATTTTTTGCTGTCTGTTTAACCGTTTGTTCGCAATGGACGCAAAAGCTGCTGAACGAGTTTTCAGTCTTGTTCAGACTTAAAACCTTACGCATTTTATGGAAGCTAATAATTATTATAATCTGTGCTAAAATTATAAATCTGAAAAGTAGAGTGCATATTAAAATAGGTACCTAGGTATATTTACACTTAAATACCGTGGTTTGTCAAAATCGTGCAATACACCAGTGGAATTCCCTGTCATTATTCCGGAACCTTGGAACCTTCAAGTCACGAGTGAATACGTTCCTTCTAGGTAAACGTGATTAAACGTAGACCACATCGTCACTCACCACCAGGTGAGACAGTGGTCAAACGTAACTCAATTATAAATAGTCTAAAATTACCCTCTTTTCTTCAGCAGTCGGGTAAAAAAGAAAGGATAAATATAAATTCAACTGTTTCTATACTTTTTACGCTGTGAATAAGTGCCCTGTATTTTTAAATCCTCTTTTTTAATTATTTAATTTTTTATAGTCGATAGGCTTGCGTTTGACCACTATCTCACCTGATGGTAAGTGACGATGTGGTCGACGATGGAGCACGCTTGCCTAGAAGCAACCTGTTCACTCTAGACTTAAAGACTCCCAGGTTATAGCTTTCGTGGTGCACCCGGGCAACGGAGGCGAGCAGCGCCTCCCACTCGCCACGGGAGACGCTGCTGCCTGCTGCCAATCCGGCCGGGGTGGGAGTGGCCCTCTAGAGGACTGCTCCGAGGCTCTTCACGTGTCCCTATGACAAGCAGAGGGTACAGTGGGGAGCGAGCGGGGGGCGAGCTGATTGTCTGCGCGGCGACGGTTGGGTGACAAGACGGCCGCCTGTCACCCTACACCCCACCGTCGGCGAAGTGGCGTGAAGTTCGCCCCACTTCCCCCCCCCCCCCCTATCGGGAGGTCGAGGGTGCCACCTTAGAACCGTAGATGGCCCGGGGTTAGCTGGGGCCCGAGGGATATGCCTATTGGGTAACCTTACACCTCGGTAATTAATGCCCGAGACGGCGTGCGGTTTTAGTCGGTTCAATCCCGACATAACCACCCCCGATGGCCGACGCGGGTGGTAGGTATCCATGGGATTGAAGAAAAAAAAAAGGTTATAGCTTTCCGGAAACACAGACTCAGGCAGGGCATACCACTCCTTAGCTGTACGCATAATGAACATAATTGCTGAAGCGATTCGTGCGCATTAGCGGAATGACCACCATATAACTATGGCGAATCGCCGTACGTCTGGTGGTTAGGTGATGAAAAGGGCTTGGAGGAATCAGGAATCGGATTATAAAGTTTTTGTTTACTGTTTCCAGCTTGAAAAACAGAATGGGGGTCTTGGAGGTATCTTGGGTTTGAAGCAGATCGATAGTTTTGACCCGACATCTTTTTCCCAGAGGACCAACATTGGTGGTGATATCCAACTTTGCAATGCCTATGATGATGTTAGTATTAAAGCTCAAATTATTTCAATATTACTTTACTTTCATAGTGTGAATCGGACTATCGACGTCGACGGTTAGGTACAAGCATTCTCTTACTTTTATGGTATGTTATGGATATATTTATTTCGTTTTGTTAGTAGATTTACAAGACACAGAACATTTATTTTATATAATAAGGGACGACGTTTGACCGAGTCCGATTCACACTATGAAAGTTAAGAGTTTGTGATAAGGCACCAGATCATTTGAATTAATAAGTTACTTACCGTTACCACTACTTTGGGTTCCTACTAGTATTTACAAAATAAAAAGAATAAGTTTGAAAAATTTTGATATTTTCTTAACCAAATAACTGTAAGTTTAATATTTCATACGAACCATTTAAAATGTCTACTTCTTATTAGGAAACCAAAGTCGGTGGTTTTGCTATCTTCATAAATGTTTAAATAATATTTGAATGAAATCTGATTCGGAACTTACTACGTAAGAATATTGTTTTTTTTTAACTTAAATTTTACATGTTGTCATTTTTGTTAGGATTTTGAGATGAATTCATTCCCTCAAATACCCTAGTCAAATACCCTATTAGTCAAATACCCTATTTACCACTAGTAAATAGACTATTTGACTCTATTAGTCTATTAGTCTATTAGTCTAGAGTAAATAGGCTATTAGGTATTCAAATACCCTATTTACCTACCACTAGTAAATAGGCTATATGACTAATTTTGGAAAACTACTTAAAATGATTCCGTATGTCATTATAAACATACCCCATTAATATTTCAGTTAAAAAACAATGCATTATGCTAAAAAATCAAAGATAAAGTTTAAAATATCAAAAGAGCGGGCAAAACGCTATTCTCGAAAAAATGGCGTACGTGACGTCACTGGCCAAGAGACGTTTGTAAACAATAGTGAAAATTGATTGCTAAAAGACGTAATTTAAACATTTTAGTAGGCCAAATGATGTATAAAGTGTCACACTGTACAAATATCTGTATATAAATCCCAGAAAAAGTATCTGTGTCTGTTCATGTAAGTCGTGTTTATCACTGAATGACGTCACCAGCGCTGTCACCAAACACAGAGCGTTTTCACCACAGACAATAAATCTAAAATATATTAAATTTTTCTAGTTGAAATTCTCAATAAATAATGCATATTTGAGTGTAAATTATAGTCTCATGAGGCTTTTTACGTTATTTTCTGATATGATGATCATAATTTGTAGTATATTTTCAATGTTGTCAAATTAGCCTATTGACTGTTTTACCATTTTTCAGCACTTTATCCCAAAAGAAGGAGTAGATAAGGACGGCAACACCCACTACGTCTTAAATGGTAATACGTCGGATAATCAACCATTATACCGTTTCAGTATAAATAAGTGCAAGTGAGTAGATATTATAATTATCAAATAAGTATATGATACATATTTTTTTTATACCACTTAGGTGGCAGACAAGCACACGGCCCACCTGATGGGAAGCGGTCACCATGGCCTATGGACGTGTGCAACACCAAGGGAAACCCACGCGTTGCAGACGCGACGCTGAAGGGAAAGGGCGGGGGTAGGAAAGGGTGGGGAGGTTAGGAAGGGGCGGGAACGAGGAGGGGTACAGTGAGCTATGGCTATCTTACTTACCGGCGGGAACACGACACGATGGTTATTATGACCGCGGTCTTCTGTAGGCTTCTTATGTATTATTTTTTGTATAAATTATATATTATACACCTACTTATACTAGCTGACCCGGCAAACGTTGTTTTGCATGTTAAGGGTGAGCAACCCTTATCACTAAGGGGTATGAAAAAAAAATAGATGTTGGCCGATTCTCAGACCTACTCAATATGCTCACAAAATTTCATCAAAATCGGTCAAGCCGTTTCGGAAGAGTATAGCAACAAAAACTGTGACACGAGAATTTTATATATTAGATAAGGCATCATAATAATTGCAATAACAAATTGATGTTGTGATCAGATGAATTGCTTGACATGGTCCCTATGGCCATATTCTGTCATCACACCAGCACCGCCACAGGCAGGGAATTCATCCTCACACGTTAGATTCGCCTGCAGTGCGCACTGTAAGGTATGAAAGAAATTTTATTCCGCGCACGCTTAGGCTGTGGAATGATCTCCCTGTAGTGATTTTCCCTATCGTCTTTTTTTTATTATGTCGGTCACGTCAACATGACTTCACCTCGCCTGATGGTAAGCTGAGGCATAGTCTCTAGAATGGGAGTCACCATTGCAAACACCGATAGTGCCAAAATGGTGGCTCTCAGCTTGACGGCCTCATCAAATGCTTTTTCACGCCCCGCTTAAAGGACCTGGGACTGTATGAGGAAGGAAACACGTGAGCTGGTAAAGAATTCCAGGTTTTGATGGTGCAGCAAAGGAAAGAGGCACCGAACCGCTTGGTTCTTGATGGAATTGTTTGCACCATAATTTCGTCTACAGTAATAAGTTCTACAAGAAAAATATTAGAAGGTTTTTACAGGGTCTTCAGCGCGAGTGTGATGCTGGTTTTGTACACATCCATAGACCGTGGTAAACGCTTCCTGTCAGGCCATGTGCTTATCTGCCACCTAAGTGGTATATAAAAAAATAATGACACAAATTTCATTTGAATTATGAAGTAGATTAAACTTTTGCAATTTTCTTTTCCTATCAATTAGATACTTACCACATTTCAAATACCATTGGTATTACTTTGTACTATTATTATTTTATTATTATTTTTATTTTGTGTCCTAAACGTAGGTACCAAAAAGTACCAAAAAATGAAACCATTATTAACTATCGATACATAGATATTTATTCGTTGTAGGTACATACAAAATGGCACAAGGGGCGGACTCATTATAATTTTGTGCATTTAATTATTAATGTTGGTTCCGAATTTGTATCTGCAAAATTTTGGTACTATTGTTGCACTACTATTGTTGCAAAATAATAATATTGTTTTTTTTTTTTAACAGCGAAACCGATTGTGGATGTAACAGCTACGTACAAGCCTTCCAATCCGGGTACAGAGGACGCTGCAGGCAAGCTCACATCTATCGAACTGTGGTAGCGTTCACAACAAATGGAAATAACGGAATAAATACAACATACCCTGAACAGATTCAGGTGCCCAGTTACTGTGCTTGCGTTGCTGAACCAATTTCAGAGTAAGTATTCCTAAAGTTTTATACTTCCTTCTACGGTCCCGGTTCCTTTAAGCGTGAAAAAGCATTTGATGAAGCCGTCAAGATGAGGGCCGCCACTGTAGCACTATCGGTGTATGTAGTGGTGACCCTCGGTCCTGAGAATTTACCTTTAGTTTGCCATCAGGCGAGGTAAAGTCATGTTGACGTGTATAGCTTAAAAAATCAATAATTAGAAACCTTTTTGTTTCGATTGACCTACATGATTTTTTTACTATTCATAACTTTATAAATTATGATAATTATTGAAATATACACAAAATATTAATGATAGGCTATATTCATCGAGGACACAGAACTAATTGAGAATAGAAGTGTTGTCACTAGTGTTTTCCACCATATATGTCGCTACATTTTTGCAGCGGCCACAAAATTGATACAGGGCTTAAACCACGAATTCTGTGTTTAATCTGCATTTAGTACATTTTTGAGCGACGCATAATTACCTACATAGACAATTGCTCACGAACGCGAATCTCGGAATGCGTGGTAACACAGGTTACCACGCATTCGAGTCGAGGGGTCGAGTACCACACTACCCAAAAAAATAAACTCTTGTTTTCTTTTTGTAAAATATGTAAATATTATAAAAAGTAGGTTCTCATCAGGTGGGCCGTGTGCTTGTCTGCCACCTAGGAAGTATAAAAAAAACTAGATTAAGTACTAGTATTATAGGCTTAGCAAAAATTTCAGCAATTTGTTTTGATTGTTTCAATTTCAAAATTACGTTTCTAACTTTTTTCTTTATCACACAGTGACTATGAATAAAGCGGTCCCAATATGCCAATGTGTAATGCTCCGTGAAGTGGGTTGTGAATTATTTCTGCTGGCAACATCGATTTAGAAGACAGGATCAAACTTTCAAGAGTATAAAGGATTTTATTAAAGAACTTGACATTTACAAATTATTGCAATTGCATCTATTGGAATGATGTTTGTATCCGAGAGAAGTGCAATAAAATTGGATTAAAATTGAACGTGTTTTTTATTGGATAGTACAGTCAGCGTCTTAGAGACCAGACCCCCTCAATACTTAAAGAATATTTAGGTGACCTGCTACATATCTATACGGTTTTAATTATGTTTGTACCTACCCATTAACAAAACATACACCGAAAGAATATTAATGGATAGGTAGGTTCTTACTATTTTGTATCACCATCAATGATTTGAATGAATGATTATCTCACATTATGATAAAAAAAAGAAAATTACGAAGCTCGTCTATAATATAATTTTCTTTTTCGTTTATTCGTCGGAAAGGAATTTTGAGCATATTTTATTTCGAGAATTGACCCTCAGATGGAAATCGCTTCAAAGGTTTTTTTTTATATTTAGTCCGTTGAATTGACTGCACCCCGCCTGCTGGTAAGCTGAGGCCAAAAAGTAGAGTCCCTAGAATAGAAGCCTTTACCCAGATGTCTCGATGGATGATGCTAAGTTAAGATTTTATTTATTTTTATTTTATTTTATTTATTGTACATTAAAAACCACCCGCCTAAACTACAATGGTTTTTATGCGGTTTAATATTTAACTTAATTTAAAACATGTTATGCGTGCGAAAATCATTCAATAAGGTAATGTATCAGATTATTACACTCCTTATAATCTTATCATTCCAAAATATTATAGGTCTGCTATATTTCAGAGCACTTTGCATCGCAGTAGGTACCTATAATATAATATAATACAGGGAGTATTTTTCTCTCTTTTAGAGAGCATTTTCAAAGGGTACTCAACCCAATTAGTATTATTATTTTTAAAATATTATAATTACATTTAAAAAAATATAATTTATATGTTTCTATGTGAAATAAATAGAATATTAATAATTTGTTTATTTCTCAACACAAACTAGAAGAAATGTTTACAGTTGTATTTGAAACTACACATGTCTGTGGATCGCTGGGGCCTGTGATAGGTAACCTGACTTACAGGTCACCAGGTACACCCTATAATGTTTTGCGGGTGAAGTAGCAGTTGCAGCACGATGGTAGAATAATTCTCTTCTGCTCCAGGGTATCTTTTCCTTTTTCTCGCACCAAGAACTCCCATACATTGTATTTCTGCACACACTTTGTTTGCAAGTCGATAGGAGGTTGCAACTCCGCAAAACACGGAGAATCTAAATCACTGAAATAATAAAAAAAAAAATTAAGCGAAATTTTTTTATACCGGTCACGTCAATATGAATTCACCTCGCCTGATGGTAAGTTAAAGGTAAAGTTTGAGGAATGGCGGTCACCTGGCGGAAAAGTTGAGTATCTTGTCGAAGATGCGACAGTACTTCACGCCGGAACAGTTTCTTAATTTATATCAAGCGCAAGTTCGGTCGTGCATGGAGTACTGTTCGCATCTCTGTGACGGCTCAGCGAAACACCTGGGCCTCGATTCTGCTAAAGGCAAACCACTGTAATACTGACACTCTAAAAATGCTATTTAATTGTAGACTTTACCGTTATACAGTTAAAGTCTAAAATCAAATGAAAATAATTTTTTAAACTCTTTCATTCTCTTTACAAAATATCATTTGACTTTAGGCTAAAAAGGCCACATTGGATGTTTCATAATATGATCATCTTATCTGTCAGGTGACATAATTTACATAATAAAATATGTCAAAATATGTCAACTGACGGATATGATGAACACAATATGAAACATCAAATGTGGCCTTTTTAGCCCCCCTGGAAGCGCTTGATATGATTGAGAGACGCCAAGAGGCCCATCAACAACGATGCGTTGGTCGAGGCCAAGCTCAGAGCCTTAAGCACCGGCACAGAGTTGCTAGCCTTTCTAATTTCTATCGGTTACACTTCGGGAAGATTGCGCTGGGGTTGCATAACCTGATTCCTCCAAGCCCTTTCTATCGTTATATGGTGGACATAAAATCAAATAAAAAGAATTCATTAAACTTTTACATTAGCTCTACAAAATATCATTTAATTTTAGACTTTAACTTGATGACAGTAAAGTCCAAAATTAAATTGCATTTTTTTGAAATGTCAGTGGCATGACAGTGGCCTGTTTGAACAGAATCGAGGCCCTGATCACCAACTTTGACGATTGTGTCGTGTTATTGGGAATTAAAACCCCCCCTGCTATATAAAGAAACACATGGAAACACAATATGCTGTCCTCTCAGCCTGCTTTTGCTAAATTCTAACTAGGTATTTAGTTTTTAGTATTTGTAGTTATAGCGGCAACATAAACATATAATATAACTAGCTGTTGCCCGCGGCTCCGCCCGCGTGGATGTCGAAATCCGTTTCAAAAACTATCCTATCTCTCAAGTTGGATCGAACTGCACATGGTGTGCGTATTTTATTATAATCGGTTAAGTGGTTTAGGAGTCCATTGAGGACAAACATTGTGACACGAGATTTATATATATTAAGATAATTATATATAATATATATATATATATATATATATATATATATATATATATATATATATATATAATAATCTGTGAAAATCTATCTCGGTTCATGAGACACCGCCTTGTGACAGACAAACAGCGGAGTCTTACTAATCCCGTTTTTATCCTTTAGGTCAATCAATCAATCAATCAATTAGCCTATTGCAGCCCACTGCTGGACATAGAGACCTCTCCCTCCCAATGTACGCCATAGCACCCGATCTTCCACCTTGCGCATCCAGTCTATCCCAGCTTCCTTTTTCAGGTGGTTCATCCATCGTGCTGGGGGGACGTCCTACTTTCCGTTTGCCAATTCGCGGTCTCCACTCTAGGACTCATTTGCTCCACCGGCCTCCTCCAGGTACGGAACTTTAAAAAGAAACTTACGTGCAGGTCTCGACTCGAACCAACTGCTGATAGTTTTCTGATGGAGCTTGGGCTACGAAAAGCCAATCAGCAGATGGATCTGTGCGAACTTGGTAGAGAGGCTCGAACTGAAAAAAAAACAATACCTACCTTAGTTAAAAAAATTCAGTATGAAAAAAAAAGAAAGAACAAGTTATGGATTTATGGCATGGAGGTAGGACACGACGGTATCTCCCGTCCCAACTGAGCGGTCCTCAGGTAGTACTGGGTAGTACCTCCACCCTACAAAACCCCGCGGTAATAATAAAATCATTGTGTTGTGTTCCACAAACTGCTGCTAAGATAAGTAGGGTAGGCAGAGCTCACGGGAGGGATTCTGAGCTGTCAGCAAAGAAACTCTCTCCAACCCCCTCCCCCCAACCTTTCTCCTAATATAAAGTGATTTTTTTTTATGTTAAACGCTTTTTTATGCACTAAAATCGGCCATATTGAATTTTCTTATTTTCTTCACAGTGAACTATTATATATTTTACAAGTCAAGCCCTTTCATTTGATATCCATATGGCGGTAGTTGTGGAAAAATCCGTAAGCCGCCATTTTGTAGCGGCGGCCATCTTAGATTTACAATGATACACAATAGGTTAACTTGTATTGTCACCAGAAGTAAAGATGTGTCAAATATCAAAACAACCTGTCGTACACAACTTTCCGGAAACACAGACTCATGTAGGGCATTCCACTCCTTAACAGTACACAACTCGTTTCATAATTTATGCAAAGAAAACATAGTGATGACCTTGGAACTGAGTTCCGCTCCACATCTTAATTGTTTATAATAGACAATACCTACTGATAGTAACTATTTATTAATCTGTGCCGATAGTGAATCATTATGTTAATAAGACCTAGAGAGCAATAAATAACTGTAATATTTTTTCTATCGGTCGCTTGACCTATTTGGCGGGTTTCAAAGTACCTACAAGCTTTGGATAAAATCGGGCTTACCGCTGAGATTATGAACATGTCGTATAAGCAATTGGGTGTTACATACATGATAGAAGTAAAAAATCTAATTCAGATTACCCTCATTACTCAGAGCTCACTGTACCGTTCCTCTTCCATCCTATCCTAGCCTCCCCACCCCCTCCTAGCCCCTATTCTTTTCAGGGTAGGCAGTGCGTGTCTTTTTTATATCTTGCGGAAATCCCCATGGATACCATCCCCGTCGGCCATCGGGGGTGGTTATATTGGGATGGAACCGACTGAAACCGCACACCGTCTTGAGTCTTAATTGCCGGGGTGTAAGGTTAGGTACCTAATAGGCATATCCCTCACATCCCAGCTGACCCTGGGCCGGCGGCGCGCGGACACTCAGCTCGCCCCCCGCTCGCTCCCCACTGTGCCCTGTGCTAGTCAGAGGGCCACGTGGACACGTTTACCACCTACGTAGTATAAAAAAGTCAAGAAATTTACCGTAACGTGTGAAGGACAGCCGTCACCACCTGATTTTCCATTTTTATCAATCGTCAAAGAATAACTAGGTCGAAAAATCGGTTCCTGAAATCATGACATTCATTTATTTGCATAACTAGCGGATAAAGAGAGGAATAAATATTATATAATAATTAATAAATAAATAAATAATAATTTCAAAATTCTATAGTAAGCAGGTACTTACGTAAAAACTACTAAACTGATATTGATGCGGTTTTTTCTGTTACAATTTTTTATTCAGACTTAAAATCTGTTACAATTATGTTGTAGGTGTGTGTATTTGATTGCAATTTATAATTAATTATCGCCAAAAAGCAATTACCGGCCTCCGCGTGGGCGGAACCGCGGGCATCAGTTAGTATTTTTATGCGCAAGGATCTGTAATTCGCTTAATAATGTTATATTCGAATAAACTGTTTGACTTCTATATTATTATAAGATTTTAAAGTTAGCTACTTTAAAATTTTACTTTAAAAAAAATACTTGCGTTATGTTTATAAAATATGACCGATTCTGAACATGATAATTTTTTTTTGGAATTCTTGTCTGTTTGTTTGTGCGCAATGGATACTTAAACTATCAACGGTATTTGGATGAGGTTTTCTTTATTTGAAAGGTCTTGGTCAGTCAGACTTACAATCATAGCCATGTTTGATCAAAATCGATTGAGTACTTATAGTCAAAAAACGTGAAAACCATCCACGCGGGCGGAGCCGCGGGCGTAGGCTAGTCACTTAATAAAATACGTACTGTGATCTTTCCTTTGAAGTAATTGTTGAAAAATCCTTGTGGGTAGTCGGCAGGTTTAACTGTGCAAAAGGTTTGTCCCGCACATGGATCAGTGTTGTTTTGTTCACCAAACCGATTTCCGAGTTCTTGTACTGGTCCGGGAAACACAATTTTGGGATCGTCTGAAATATTAAACTTCATTTTTAAAACAGGACAACCGCTTATCACCCTACCGGTCAACCAGACGCGGAGGCATGATTCTCGTCCGCAAAAAAGGGGGCGGCTTTTTTCCAGGGTACGATTTTAGTCGGTCCGAGTCCGATATACCTAATCATCCCTGGAGGCCGGATGGGGAGGTATCCTTGGGGATTTTCATATGAAAAAATTTGCTTCAAGTCATTCTATATAGGTAGGTAGATATAAATATGTATATGCCATGAAAGGAGAGTTCAGCCCCCGTGGACAAGTGGCACACCGTAAATAACTAAGGAATGGAATAGAATAGGTCCACCAATCACATTCAAGCTCGTCCGCGGCAAGACCACGAGCTCCTATATTGTTTCATATATTCATATATTCACAAAAAAAAAACAAGGAATATCTAAGAATTTATCCGCATTGTAGAACTCATACGGCAAACTCTGCTTAGTTTAGATCTAGATGGCGTTATGTAAATTATATCTTAGAATATTATAATTATAATCTGTGTATATACTTACTAGGAACTGCTGCAATTGTCAGCTGCAGGAAGCAGGCCGCAATCTATTACAGAAAAAAATAATATAAGATTGTCTGCTATTAATATTTACTAATAGGTATATCTACATAATCATTATTTATTTATTTTATACTACGTAGGTGGCAGACAAGCTCCGGCCCGCCTGATGGGACCGTGGTCACCGTGGCTTATAGACGTGTGCAACACTTAGGGAGTCACATACGCGCATAACGCGCGTATAACCACCCCTGTCGGCCATCGGGGGTGGTTATGTCGAGATCGAACCTACTAAAACAGCACGCTGTCTCGGGTCTTAATTACCGGGGCGTAAGGTTACCCAAAATGGTATTTAATCCTAAGCGAAAGTTTGTGAGTATGAATAGACTTATACAACATTTTCACACAAAAACTGCAGAATGGATCTGGCTGAAATTACATAGGTACATACATTTGCTGACACCTTTTCCCTCTGGGGTAGGCAGAGACAACAGCCCACTATCCGCTTCTGTCCTGACATACTTCACGCGCTTCCTCTACTCATTAAACCTTTCATGCAAGCCCGCCGGTTTCGAGTGCTTTTGACCTGTCCTTTTCTTTGAAATTCGGTGAAATTCGCTACAGGAATATATATTATAGTCTGGGATAACACATAGGTGTTCATCCCTGGAATAGATTGGCATGGGGAGCTGGAGTGGGAACAGAATTCCATAGTAAAAGCTAGTGAGTCTGTATTTTCGGAAAGCTACAACCTGGGAGTCTTCAAGTCTAGAGTGAATAGGTTACTTCTAGGCAAACGTGCTCCACCGTCGACCACATCACCACTTACCAACAGGTGAGATTGTGGTCAAACTCGAGCCTATTACCAATAAAAAAAATAGTTTTTAAATTCTAAAACACAATTTAGTATGCAAAAGTGAACTAACTAAACCTCAAACCTGTACCTCTCAACCAGTCGTGTCAAGCTCTTGAACAGAAAGCTTAAGAGAAATCTAGAAAGTGATCATTAATACCATGGATGAATAAAACTTATGGACGCAATGCATTGAAGACGAGACTGTGTTGCAAAAATTGCGGTGGCTAACTATGTGTGAGTGAATTTTAGGTTGCAACGTGTAACCTACCTGATATTTCCAGGTAAAATATCGCCTGGAAGATGTATTTATTTAAAAAAAATATTTCAGCTTATTTACAGAAAAAAAATATTATTTTTTG
The DNA here is from genome assembly GCA_963576445.1 of Lithosia quadra. Classification (NCBI taxonomy): domain Eukaryota; kingdom Metazoa; phylum Arthropoda; class Insecta; order Lepidoptera; family Erebidae; genus Lithosia; species Lithosia quadra. The sequence continues at coordinate 14,079,397 of OY754881.1, forward strand.
ATATTTCCAGGTAAAATATCGCCTGGAAGATGTATTTATTTAAAAAAAATATTTCAGCTTATTTACAGAAAAAAATATTTTTTTTTTCTGTAAATAAGGTAAAAAAGGATCGGTAAACTTCGCATTAATGCAAAAACGGTAATTTCGCTGTTAATACTAGTAGTAAGATAGTAACACTACACATACAATAAACGAAAGCTGTATTTTAATACTTAGTACCTACATAATTATAAAACAAACAGTTCAATTTATAGTTGTATAGGTATATGCATTGGTTCAGATACACCTAACAAACTTATTCTGCACTGTCCCTTTCATGTAGGCAAAAAAAACTTTTTTTTTTCGAAGTAGGTCATATCAAAATCAGTGCATATTAACTTGACTTTCTCAATGGATTTGCATTTTGTTTACTTATCTCTGTCTTGTATTTAATTATGAATTGCATTTAACTATTTCAGTGATATTTAATTGCGGGCTTTTTCTGATAAATTAACGGATGTAGAGTTTTGAAATTTTTGGAATCAGACAGTGTTTCAAAATAATTAAAAATTCACCTTGAGATAGTGCAGAGTCACTCTTTGAAGTAGTTTCATATCTTCCAAGCTTTGAATACCACCGTATGTATATTCAAAAACTTTCATGAATTACTATACAAAACTAAAAATTTATAAAAATAAAATAGTTTTGTATAGTACCTATACCCATTTAACTTGCCTTCTGTAGCCTAAACATGGCGTCCGTTGACATATCTCTACCTTTCTCTTCAACTAGTGAACCGCAGAAAAAGTAGAGAGGTAAGGTTTAAGTGACGTCATCATCATACTCATAGTGATTTTCCAGTTGCGTCCAAATTTTTCTCTATGGAACCTAGGGTTCGCTTTTGGTTTAGATTCGAATGTCAGCTTTTCCAAGAGCGACTGCCGTCTTACCTCCCAATCTTGAGAGGAAAGCCGGCGCCAGAGCCTCGCCTGATGGTTAGCAAGTGCACCAACTAGCAGGTGAGGTTGGTTTGAACCCCGAAGGTGATAACAGGGTAGGTACCAACACATGATGAGTAATATGATTCATGCAAAAAATTAGATTTTGTATTCCTAAACTTTAAACCGGTAAGTAGGGTAGCCAGAGCTCAAAACCCCTTCACCCCAATCCCCTCCTCTTACCCCACCCCTCCAACTCCTCAACGCCCCTCCAGGGTCAGCAGCGCGAGTGTGACACACCTGATGTTGCACACGTCTATAAGCCACGGTGACCGGTTTCCATCAGGTGGACTGTGTGATTATCTGCCACCTCAGTAGTATCAAATTTTTTTTCTCCCTTATAGTAGCCACACACGTTCCTTGCGCAAGTATACAACTAAATACTAACTCAACTAACTAACCTGCTACGCTCGTGAAAAACATCACAAACTTAATAATGAAAAAAATTAACACTTAACTTATCGTGTTTAATAAAATATTCAACAGAATTAACATTATTTTTGAAACGGTCTTATTTCCGATTTAAATACAAAAATAAAAAATAAATAAAAAAGCAGCAAAAACTTACAACAACAAAGCAAACTCGTACGAACATTATAGTAACAAGTAACAAGTCCGCTCACATACATAAACATACACGTGCGCGTGCGCCGTCGACTACGTTGTAGCACTAACAACGACTGACGGACACGACTTGACACCGGCCTCGACTGTACATGCAAAGTATTATATAGGTTGCAGCCTGCGGTAAAATAAAGTTTGGTACACACGAGCGATAGTGCGCCGCGGACTTTTACGATAAGTACCTATATTTTTTTTATTACTACGAGTATTACACTTTATTAATATTTTAGGCAAAGGCTCAAGTAGCTGCCAAAATACTGAGCCACACGTCGGAACATATGGTCGATATTCCACTCATACGAACGAAACGCTTTGCGGATACATTCATCATGCGTACAGCTAAGGAGTGAAATACCCTGCCCGAGTCTGTGTTTCCGGAAAGCTATAACCTGGGCATATTCAAGTCACGAGTGAATAGGATCCTTCTAGGCAAGCGTGATTTATCGTAGAGCACATCTCCACTTGGGTTCTTCCAGGTGGACAAACTATTTTGTCAAACTGATTTGACCACGAGGAAAAGAATTCCTGTTGGTCAAACTTCTTTACCGTCAGGTGAGATAGTGGTCAAACGTAAACCTATCTTGAATAAAAAAAAAAAGAAAAAAAAAGAACAGCTCCTCGAATATTTCTTTTATGGATTTTTTATTGGTTACAATTCGAGGAGCGTGCGCTGGGGTTACATAACCTGATTTGATTTGACCATGCAAAAAAATGTATGGACGCTGTCCCAACTGAGCAACAGATATGGTGATGGTTTCAATATTATTATGATGGCCCACAAAAAGTCATTCCTAGTAGTTACTCAAAGTTATAATGGTCCTGTAATCTTTTGATCCCCACATGGATTAGAATCGATTGGCACAAAAAAATAATTTTTTGGACATTTTTGCATTTTTTGCTAACTGTAAGATTTTTGCAAAATCTGTGAATGCAGTTTAAAATATTTCAAAAAGTTAGGGAAGGTTTCCTAAGAACGCTTTGCTGTAACTACAACGGTTAAGGTACTTGCCCTTATTTGTGGTGTGTGGGTGTGTGGTGGGTAGGTGTATTTTTGAAACGGGGCGTTTCAAAAATACACCCTGTATATTATATATTTTTGTACGAAAACCCCATGACCTACAATGATATCGTCATAGTATAAAATCATCGTGGTTTGCCACCACGGTGTATAATTGAATGAGATAGCTTTGATATATCTTTTGGTGGGTTGGGACGATTTTTTGTATGGTCCTTTGGCAAGAAGTAACGGTCTTACCTAAAGGAATTGTTGTAACAGCTAAGTATGTAATAGCAACCCATTTATGTCCCACAGCTGGGCACGGGTCTCCTCTCCTCTAACGAGAGAGCTGAGAGGGTTAAGACCTTAATCCACACACGCTGCCCTAAGGCGGGTTAACGGATCGGACATGTCCTTAGAAATTCTTCTAGGACATGTGGGTTTCCTCACGATATTTTTCCTTCACCGTCAGCAGATGGTAAATCATGTGATTAGCACATATAAATTCCACAAAGTGAAATTCACATTGGTACTGTCCGGCCGGATTCGAACTCGATACCTCTGGAGTAGAGGCCGCGTCCTTATCCATCCAGCTACCATCGCTTATATGTATTTCAAACCAATTAAATAGAAATAATAATTTCAAAATGAAATACGTCGACAATCATGTCGGTCTGTTGTCTCTGCCTACCCCGGAGGGAAAGGGTGTGAGCATATTTATGTATGTGTTTGTATGAAATACGTAATGTCAAAAATTATTAAACAGAAAAAAATTTGAAGTTCAACTGTTTCTTGGTTAGATTAATATTAGCGAGTCGGTTGCCCAAATGAGAATTAGCCCTAATGCGCCTAAACCTAATAGAGTGACGTCAATACGCCCTATATTAAAAAATTCCGTGAACTTTATTGCACGACAGTGCAGTGATGAAGTTGAAAATGACGTCATTATTCATGATCATCACTTTGTAGGTAGTTAGTTTTTTTTTATTCATGATAGGCTTACGTTTGACCTCAATCTCACCTGATGGTAAGTGACGATGTGGTCTACGATGAATCACGCTTGCCTAGAAGGAACCTATTCACTCGTGACTTGAAAAACTAGACTAAACTAGTAGATTTTTGTGCGTATATTATACAGGCATTGATGTTCTTGTGGTATTATTGTGAAAGGTAAGTATTAAGGTTCACAAATGATAATAATTACTTAGAAATTGTCTAGTACGACGTCAAATACTGCGGTTTCGACCAACAACCTCAGCATGGCGTCCCTGGATATACGAGTAAATAAATATCTCTTATTATCTCTCGACCTCTGTAGCGTTGCGGTAGTGAGCTCGACTGCTACGCTACAGGACGCAGGTTCGATTCCTGCTAAGTGCCAATATTTGTTCGCATGAATATCTATATTCACATTAGTCTGGTTGTTTCCACTAATGTGTGAGTCTATTTATAAGTTGCGGATAAACATACTTAGCTACAAAATATACATAAGTAATGATTATCCGCATTCTAGAACCCACAACATAGGTTATTTAAGCTATGTTTACTTTGATTCTAGATACCGCTATGTAGAATGCCCTAGAATATATATTAATATTATATGCAGTGCAAACATTTGTATGGATGACTATTATTATGTCTATTTGCATTGGTCTAGGTGTTTCTATGTACTTACAATATGTATGTATTTACAAATAAGTATATAAGGATGTTAATCCGCATTCTAGAACCCACAACATAGGTTATTTAAGCTGTGTTTACTTTGGTTCTAGATACCGCTGTGTAGAATGTCTTACAATATAATATATTACATTCCATATTATTACTGTATTAATAGGCGACATTCAGTACCTGTACTGTTTATTCTGCGCAATCTCAATTATAGTTAGTTAAGGAAACATGTACGTAATAAATTGATGTTATCAAAGTAATCCTACGCCAAGTGACGCATACTTGGCTGTCATATTAAAAAACCAGTTTTCAAAACGATTCTTACGTAATTCTAGCATAAGGAAAATCGGATGGCCCCATAAATTTATGGTTTAAAGTCAAAGAATGATACATGAAGTATTGAGACTGCCTAACAAAAAAAAAATCCATACACGTTTTGGTTATTCACCTCACTTAAATTCGAGTTGGTTTAGCTGTCTGTCTAGGCGTGAAAAAACCATAGAGATAAAAATCCATACTGTTATAAAATTTATTGAAAAAAGGGCAGGTCAAAAGCACTTGAAACCGGCGGACTTGCATGAAAGGCTTAATGACAGTAGAGGAAGCGCGTGAAGTATGTAAGGACAGAGGCAGATGGCGGTCTGTTGTCTCTGCCTACCCTGGAGGGAAAAAGGAAATGGAATTTTATAACATAACATAACATAACATAAACTCACGCCTATATCCCCGAAGGGGTAGGCAGAGGTGTTAGCACCCACATTTCGCCAGTTTATGTTTAGGTCCCAATGTAATAGGTGGCGAGTCTATTGCCATTAACCGGGCACTTATAAACCTGCGATAAATACACACATAACTTCGAAAAGCATCGAAAAGTCATTGGTGTGTGCCATGGTGAACCTGGGATCGAACCCGAGGCTTCGTCTCAGCAGTCCATTACCCAGACCACTAGGCTACCGCGGTCTCTATGTATGGAATTTTATATGAAATGTATTTGCATGTTGCATTTAGTGGTCAAATATGGTGATACATATTTACTTAATACAACATCTTGTGAACCTATACTTCGCAAATAAATGATTTGATTAGATTTGAAAATGAATCAAACTATGATTTTAAAGGTTTGATAACGTCACGAAAGTAGTTTGTAAAGGAGTAGATTGACGAGAACCGAACTGTTTATCAGTTGTCATGGTAAGGTCCCAGAACGAACGTGCCCATAACGCCTTCTTCACTCGGCCCATCTACGTCACTCCAACTGTATTTGGCACGTGTTCTATTTTTTCTATTACAGTTTAATATTATATTGCTTTATTGTCAAAAGAAGATATATTCTGTTATTACAATGACTCATATAAGTGTAGCAGAATGCTAATTTAACGCGAATGACCTTATGGGTAGATTATAAAGTATGATGATGATTATAGAAGCTTTTTCCTTCTTGATCTCGTAAGGAATATATTGTCTAATGAAGATCAGCGTATACTTATGTTATAGCACACATAACTCAACATTATAATAATTGTTCCTGCGACTTCGTATGGATTTAGATTTTTAAGGTTTTAGTTTTTTTTTCATGGAACTCTAATTCTTTTTCAAAATAAAAGTAGCCTACGCCCGCGGATATTGGTACCCTATCTGCAAGCGAACGCCTATCAAAATCAACAGACCCGTTCCAGAGATTAATTACCTCAATCAGACAGAAAGGTATTTGTCTACCTTTCGGCCGTTTGTTTGAATGAGGTCTTGTGGCCTTTAAACTGCTAGCGAGGGTTATGTCGGACCCTGATTTTGGCTGACCTTGGGCCATCTACGACTCTGAGATGGCCCCCTCGGGCCAAAACTGAACCTCTCTGACTCAATCATCAAAATAGTTATACAAATGACATAACTCGCTTATCCTTGTGTTAAGGATAAAATGCAAATTCGGTGTCGGTCAATAACTTTAGGCTACAATTTTTAAACTATATAAGGAAAATTAACCAAAATACTTACTGTACTGTTTTATTTGTAATTGAGTACGATCTTAGACCGTGGTGCAAGGGAAATGCCACCCCACTACGGCGTTTGAAGAACCGATACAGCGCGCGGTTTTATTCGGCTTGTTCTGGCATTTATGGGAGAGACTTCAATGAATAAATTATGTAGCACAAAACTCACAAGCCTTACCTCTTACTAAGTATTTAAATAACAAAACACTACTTCACGTAACTGAGTAGTTTGCGTGCAATCATGCTCAAGGTTCGATTCTCGGGAAATAAGTTTGTTATTTTTCTGTTCTAAACTTACTTGCCGTAACATAACAATAACAAACTTAAATAAATAGGTAACTTAAATATTTGAATTAGCATAACTAGGGGTCCGATTGTGAGTTAAATGTCCAAACTGCGATAGGCTAGTCGATTGATTCATTGATGGAAGGTTTTAAGATGTTATTTTACGTTTGCTTATTACATTTTTGTTTATTTATTTCAATTGCGATGCGTTCTAATTGGTAGGTATGTATATAATTATGATTCTGTGACCACAATGATTTTATTACTTACTCATAATTAACTTGTGAGAAGTAGTAAATAATTCCAGTTGACTCAGAAAATTGTTATTGAAATTTGGCGTAATATTGACAAAAACACATAAATTAACACTTATGTATGAGGTAATTTTATAGTCCCGGTCCTTTAAGCGGGGCGTGAAAAAGCATTTGATGAGGCTGTCAAGCTAAGGACCACCGTTGTAGCACTATCGGTGTTTGTAATGGTGACTCCCATTCCGGAGACTTTACCTTTAGCTTGCCATCAGGTGAGGTGAAGTCATATTGACGTGACCGACATAAAAAAGAACTCCTGAGAGGGTCATTTCGAAGTCAGATGGTTGTGGGTCAGCCAGGGTGCGTGGGAAATGCCTTTTGGGTCACCAAACTCCCCGGCGTTTGAAAACTATGACCATCAGGTGGGGCGTGTACTTGTCTGCCACCTACGTAGTATAAAAAAAAACCCCGAGATATAGGATACGGTTTTAGATAGTTCTAGTCCGACATCACCGCTGGTATTTCCGAACGAAAAAAATTGTAGTAATGAAATCGGTTAATTTGTTGAATGTTGTAATTAAACTGATATTCTAGCGTTTATGAAGTCACCTTCCGGTATTCTATATGCCTGAGCAAGCCAGGATTTTCCAGTGAAATCAGTATAATTTCGATCACCTTCTAAACTGAATTAATTTGATATTTCCATGAACATAACTTAAGGTTTGGTTTTACCAGAGTTTGAACTGGTAATTACCGTTTAAGTAATACTTATTAGTCAGAAACTTATTAAGTACTTAAACTTGAAGCGTGAGTGAATTTATGGGATGGTATACCCACTTACCATTACGCTGTTTCCAAAAGCAATACAGTTCAGCTGAAGAAGAAAGATGGACGTATACCTACTCGGTGTATTAGTGCATAAAGGCTTCTGTGGAGTAATGATAGTGCATTTGACTGATGCGACACGGGGTCAATTCCCGCTCAGTGCAAATATGCGTATACTTAAAATAAAATGAATCTAAAAATAAACACAAGAATTACACAATAGGTATTTTTTGGATAAAAATTAAATATTTATAAATTCACATTCAACGCAGATAAAACTCCTTCAAGCGTAAAGTGACGTATGTTTCACTATATGGGAATACCACGTAATTAGCATAAACGACGTATCTACAACAAAAAGGTTATATTGCATTAAAATAAACTGTAAATTTGCGGCGGACAAAAAGTCCGCGTTGTGTACTGTGTATACGGTGCCTTACTGTTAGTGGGCCGTAGTTTGATCATATAAATATACAGAATACTTAGTGTCTCTAAAGGACGGGTAGCGGTGAGTCGTGTGCTTATAAGATCGCGTCAACCGTGAACTCGTAATGCAAAATGTCCGTGGGAATTGTCTTTGTCTTTGTGAGTATCATTTTTTTTTTGTTGAGGAAGCATATTTCTCTTTTTAATATCGCTCATAACAAATATGTAGTTATTTACATTTTGTTATTTTTAAGAAGCAATCGAAAGTTGTTTGCCCTTGTTTTCTTCTTGCTTCTAATATATAAATAATTACTAGAAACTCGTCCAAGCTTCGCTTGTGTTTATATATTTTTTTAATCATTTCGAATGAGCGTAAATAATCCAAAACTTTGCGGAAATGCGAAAAGGAGATTCGGGTCCGATTTTAATGATACACAAAACTGCATCATTGGATATAAAAAAAAACAATACTCCTAGCCAGAAATTAAATCCATTGATTTTGAAAAATAAATCTTACATCCAAAAATGAATTGTGTGAGAATTACAATTCATTTTAATTCAACAAATTCGGGGAAGTACCCATTAACATACCGCAAGAAAAGCTCACTTTTAAGAAAATACTTTATTTTCTCAGACTTTACTAAGACTGGGTATATTTTTTCTGGAGGCATGTCATTATTAATATTTTAACGTTATCTCTAAGATTGTTCACAAAATTGTATAAATACACTAAATTAAAACAAAAATGATGAAGGTACAAAGGCGAGCTTAACTCAAAATGAGTTCTATCCCAGCAAACCTTTGAGTTATAGAGGAAGAGTAGTTCGAGAGTGTTAGAAGTGTACAAAGGCCAAAGAAAAAGATGAATACTTATTCTAAATGTGTTAAGTTCTTATAAGTGGCACCTTGGAGAGTAGGTACGTCAATTTGAAAAGAACATTTTTGAAAAAATCACGGGTGAAAAAAGCTATAATTGCAGGGGGAGAAGCCAGCCAAAATTAAATATTAATATTTCAAAACATAAAAAACTAATAAACAGGTAGTAAAAAATATAAAATTATCCAAGTCTGTACATGTAGGTATTGTAATTATCATGGTAATTACAACAATTTTCTACACGAATACATTAATTTATTATTGTAAATAATACCCGCAATATTAAATTTATTACTTATAATTAACGTAAAATGCACCAGAACATGTATTGTTGTTCCTAATCTAATTTTAAATTAGCAATATGTTTAAAAAATACGCTAAGGTAATTAAATAAAAACGACTTGCCTGTAAGATATTGCTTTCAGCGATAAGCATAATTATTTAATCTGTTTTCCATTTTATGTATTTTCTTATTGGTGTACAATCAAGTTTGTTTCTATTCTATTCTAAAAGTTACTTAATTAGATTTAGATAATATATGATAATAATGTTCAAGTACCTAAATAAATCAACTATTGTTAACAATGATCACTATTTTCACCTAGAACATTGCTTAGTTTTTTAATAATAAATATAATTAAATTAAATTTGTTTATACTTAATTACAAAACTGCTTGCTGTTCGATTCCCACTCAGTGCAAAAAATTGTATCCATGAATATATTATACCTACGTGGTACTGAGAAACTTTTGAACTTATTTTGTTCTATACAAGAATATTAAAAGTAATGGATACTGCAAGGCCATACATTGCAGTGTCTCCATCTAGTTGGTTGGGTTGCGTACCTTTCTTTGCGGTGACCATGTTTAATTGCAAGGTTGGGATATATGATGTAGTTTACGTCTATGCTCATGAAAATAAATGGTATTTTGTAACAGTAATTTTGTAACTTATTTATTTATTAATTGAGACTTACTTATGTAAGCATGTAATAACAAAATAAATTATTGACATTAAATGAAGGATTATGTATTTATTTATTTTATACATACAGTGTCATTACAGGCAAACCCAATGCGACAGAGTAGCAACAAAAGGGTGTTTCCTATAGTAGCGTCACATTAATAGGTAACATTTGACGTTTGTCAGTTTTATATTCATAATGAGGTGACCTGTTAAAAAAGGTCGATTAAAACGAATGAATCGATACGGACTTGAAAGATAATGTGAATTTTAAAAATCGTCAGGTGAATCCCTGTCCCATTATTATACTTTCTTTCGTAAATTTAAGGAACAAAATAAGACAAATACATGATCTATACTTATAATAAAACTGTAGAGAGGTCAATTCTGTTCTTTGCATATATAAATTTACAAAATAGCTATTGGGGGATGATTGGTGATCGATACTAATGCAAAAAATGCAAACAGTAAATTTTTTGTCTTTCTATCTGTCTGTATGTGAAGAATAATAAATATATAATAATATTTTGAGTCAACCTGTATACAGTAAGTTTATACTACCGTGGTCTAAGTATGTACAGTCGTGAACAAATAAAAAAGTGTAGTGGTTTTTAGAAACGATAACTTAATACCTACTTGAGTAGGTATAGGTTATGTCTAGAAAGCAATAAATAATAAGCGTCAAAGTTGAAATTATATACTTAATATGACCAGCTTCCTAGCAATGGACGTAAAAAGTACTGAACGAATTTTTATTAGAAAGGTCTTACTTAGACTCAAAATTTATCGTATGTTTGCTTGCAATTGGTTAAGTACAACCGGAGATATGACCAAAAACGACCTAAAAACGAAGCGCGGGTGAAGCCATGGGTATATCAGCTTGTATAAAAAGTAGCCTATATGTTGCCCAGAAGTATGAACTATAATCGTATCAAGTTTGATCAAAATCCCTCCAGTAGTTTTTCATCCATGCGTGCACATACAGATAGACAGACAGAAAGACAAAAAAATACTGATTGCATTTTTTGCATTAGTATCGATCACTAATTTTTTCCCAATATGTAGTTATTTTTTAAATATATTCAACTAGCTGCTGCCCGCGGCTCCGCCCACGTGGATGTCGGTTATCGCAACCAAACATACCCTATGTTCATTATCTAGGTCTAATCTACTCCTATACCAAGTTTCATCAAAATCAGTTTAGCGGTTCAGGCGTGAAAGCGTAACAGACAGACAGACCGAGTTACTTTCGCATTTATAATAATTTAGTATGGATGTATAGAATTGACCTCTCTACAGTTAATATTGTAATATATTATGATGGATATTGTAAACGTGCGGAAAGCATTTGACGTTTTGTGGGACTATGCTATGTATTTATTGCAATGCAGGAGCTTCTAGTAGGAGACTATCCCGCAAAATACGGATGGTTGGTCACCTTACGAATTTTTGGTAAACAGTGTTGCTTCTTTATTAAAATGGCTGTCACCCACAATCTAAGAAGCGAATATGTGTCAATTTTTTTATTAATTTCTATAAATATTACTCAATTAATAATAATTGATATGTACGGTGTTCTGTGAATTTTCATAAAGCTCAACTAGAATCAAAATGAAGCTCCGAAGAACTCAGCCTTTGCGTAAATTTGACTTTGACAGGTTTGGATTGGGAAATTTTAACGTATCATGGCAATTTTTGGCAGTGTGCGAGAGAGATGACCGCCGGCCGAGATTCAAAAATCCTGGAGACAACCGCTCGTTCGAAATGAAACGTCCAGCTAAGTACAAGGAAATTTCTAATGTTCTTGGTTCTATATTACAGGTGACAGTTTGTGGTCTGCAGCTGACAATTGAAGCATATCCACAAAGTAAGTTGTATACGAGTTCCGTACATTTATTCGACAACCATTCCTCAGCCTGTTTCAGCATGGCGTGCGTAGAGGTCGAGAGAAAAGAAGACATTATGTCTACGGATACCATGCTCAGAGGGCAGGTTGACCATGCACAATAAAAGCAAATAAAATATCTCAACAATTTTTTCACTTTTTTAATTTTGGTCGAATATACTATTGACCAATAATGAACGTTTGTAAAATAAATAAATAATGTTCGATTTTTTTAGACCTAAAGTAAGCACAGTTTAACTAGCTTGAGTTATGGGTTCTAGAATGCTGATAAATTATGCACTTTATTTATTTCTTCGTGAAATAGAACATCTATACTTGCAAGCTGCGCGTTATCGGGGCTTATTCCAATAATATTATTGTACAGTCACGTAGAGCCGCTACAATATTGACTTAGATATTTTTAACTAATTCCAGGTACCATGGATCCCAAAATTGTTTTTCCTGGTCCGATACAAGAAATTGAAAATCGGTACGGGACCTTAAACGAGACCACCAGTGAACCCGATCCATGTGCGGAGCTCACTTACTGCACAATTAAGCCCGACGATTATCCACAAGAACATTATAATAAAATGTTCAAAGGGAAGGTCAAGGTGAGTGTTATAATGTAGGTTGGTACAGTCAGCAGCAAAGGTCAAGAGTACCCGCAACCGGCCGGCGTGCATGTATGATTACAACTATGAAAGTTTTAGAAGCGAAAGGAGTATGCCAAGATCGTAGCAAGTCGAAAAGTTTCAACAGCATAGGCCTTAAAGTTTCGGAGAAAAGTGGCTGTGACATACGGACGGACAGACAGACAGACGGACAGACGTACAGACAGACAGACAGACAGACAGACAGACATGACGAATCTATAAGGGTTCCGTTTTTTGCCATTTGGGTACGGAACCCTAAAAATTGACTGAATTTTTATCGAAGCTCTAATAATGTTTTTACTCGAACGAGTAAATAAAAATTACAGCAAGTTATTTTTTTTATTATAACTCGTACAGCAATTTGGATATGTCAAAATGATAATCATTATAATTATTATTACTCGTATTACGAATAATCCCCTTTCGGGTCCAAAACGACTAAAAAATCACGCTGTATTCTCACGAGTCTTTACCAGCGCATGTGTTTCCTTCCTCCGATAGTCCCGGGGCCTTTAAGCGGGGCGTGAAAAAGCATTTGATGAGGCCGTCAAGCTGAGGGCCGCCACTGTAGCACTACCGGTGTATGTGGTGGTGGCCCCAGTCCTGAGACTCTGCCTTTCGCTTACCATCAGGTGAGGTGGAGTCATTTTGACGTGTCCTATATAAAAAAAAAAAAAAAAAACGAGTCCATTACTTTTGATTCCAGGAGCCAGTTTTCCAGCCCACTCTGGACCAGATAGGTGACAAACAAGGGGATCCTAATCTAATCGACAACTGTGAATCAACTGTTTCGGTGAGTTTTCTGAGTCTGTATTTCCGGAAACCTGGGAGTCTTCAAGTCTAGAGTGAATAGGTTACTTCTAGGCAAGCGTGCTCCACTGTCGACCACATCGTCACTTACCAACAGGTGAGATTGTGGTCAAACGTGAGCCTATTACCAATAAAAAAAAATATTCTGAACTTGTTGTAATAACCCAAATTATATGCCTACCTACTACATAATGCTGGAACCACACTTCATTATATATATCGTTTTTGTTATGTGGCTGTATTCGCCCAAATATTTGTCATATATGAGCGAACAAATACATTGTTTGTTAGCTAGTATGGGGCCAATGTTGGAAGCTCAATTAAAACCACCTCCTGATTCTGTGGTGAATTTACGAGGAGGTAGGATACGACGGTATCTCCCATGTGAACTGAGCAGTCCGACTGAGGTAGTAATACACTCGCGCTGCCGTCCTTCGATGGGTAGGGAGGTTGGGGAGATTGGGCGGGGTTGGAGGGGAGGATTGGAGAGATGGGCAGGGAGGAGGGTTGTGAGCTCTGGCTCCGTACTCATAGGTGGGGACACAATACGATGATTATTATGGCTGCGGTGTTCTGTAGGGCGGACGTACTACCAACAGAACAGTTAACTCCTTTAACTGATCTGTGGTACTACCCCAGTCGGACAGCTCATTTTGGACGGGAGATACCGTCGTGTCCTACCTCTTCTAAAATAATAATAATTTAGCATGATAAATCGTTGACATGACAAAGAAGTCTTTTTAAAATGAATAACTTTTTATTTTATAATTTCAGTTTGAAACTCTGTACAAAGTGCGTACTGTGACTGGTGAGTGGCGCACGGTAGTTCAAGCTGCTAAAGAAAACTACCTCCAGATGGTTCGACTTGAGACTTGCAAGTAAGCAAACTAGTCAATCAATCAATCATTTAGCCTATTACAGTCCACTGCTGGACATAGACCTCTCCGAATGTACGCTATAGCTCCTGCCCCCGTAGACAAGTGGCACAGGGTGAATCGCTAACGAAACGAATAGAATAGGTCGACCAATCACACCCAAGCTCGTGATCCTGCCGCGGCGCGGTGGCGACGAGCTTGAGTGCACCTTATTAATGTTTTCGAAGCGCTAATAATGTTTTACTCGGACTAGTGAAAAAGATTACAGACAGTTAACTTTTTTATTTTTACTAGTTTAGACATGTCAAAATGGTATCTTATATCATTCCGAGTACCTAACCACCTTTCGGGTCCTAAACGACTATAAAATCACGCTGTATAATAGTAGAAGTAACTAATTCTTAATTTTACCCTTTCAGTCAACCCAAAGAGCCTTGTTTCACCTCGTTCAAGCACCCACCTGATAAACACGTAACCTGCAAACAAGGGTACAACACGTGGCAATTTCTGGTCGACGATGAGAAAGGAGGCTCTGAACCAATCGAAGTGGAACTACCTGTGTGCTGCTCCTGCCATTATTCCGAGAGTTAATTACTTATGTGGGAGAACCATGGGAGAACTAATGCTGAGAACTGTTCTAGCTTAGTTCAAAGGAACCACTGAAGCTCAGACCAATAAAAAGTATAGACGGAGCCGTTGTGAACAATAGCGACGAAATAAGTGAAGCTTCTTGTGCATAAGTCAAAACACGTCACACGCTGACAATAGCTCTTCGGCCGACTACCCAAAGACTACCAAACCGAGCATCCGTCATAAATCCGTTATAAGATTATCGAATCGTCTTAAATATGTTGGTGGGCTTAAAAAAAATGCGCAATACTCCGTCTATACTTTTTTATTGGTCTGAGCACTGAAGTTGTACGAAATAGTTGATAAATAGAATGATATAATTATTTTATTTCAAAGTCAAAAATCATTTTTTCTGTATAGACCATTAAATGCGCCACTAAAAAACGTTAAAATAAAAAATAACTATTTAAAACTAGAAGCAAATGGACCACCGTTTCGAAACGCGGCCCAGACCTGAGAAGACTCTGGTAAGATACTCAGCGGGCTGGTTTTTTTTTGGTTAGTTTACTGCGATATTAGTGAGTAACTGGTTTTTGTTTTGGCTAAAAAGAACAAAAATAAATAGCCAGCGGCGTCAAAAGTAGGTAAATGACCATTTTCAGATATTTTTTTATACTACTTAGGTAGCAGACAAGCACACGGGGTGGGGTAGGAAGTTGGGACTGTGGGAAGAGGGTGGGATTGTGGAAAGTTAGTTTTGGGAAAATTCATTTATATTGCTTAACTATTTAATAAGCTCATTACAATAATTCAATTGTAATTAAAATATAATTTGGATTATTTTTCATTCAAATTATAAATTTTGAAATCTGTGCTATCTTCATCTACTTTTGACGCTGGCTGTACAATTAGTCGTACAGTAACGTATTGCTCAAAATATTATCCATGTTCTCTTTATGACAAAGTAATTACAGATTTATAGAAATACTAGCATAAGTTTAAAAATATTGCCCAAAAATTTTTTACAGATACAGGCACGTAACTTGGCCAGGTTTGGGGTAAGTTCGCGCATCGTGCACTTTGAGTCAATCAAATGATTCAAAGTACGAACGAGCGGAACGTTGATTCGCTACAAGACGTCTCTCGGAGACATCTGATTGGTCCGTCAAGTGACGGACCAATCATAATATGTCCGCGATGGCGTAACCGCGTCTCCCGCGACCCGCTCATACCTCAAGGGGACCTAAAAATCGACCTTTGCGCATATAACGCGTCCGGCCAATTTACGTGCCGGTATCTGTAACTTCACGAGACGGCAGCATAAATATTATGCGATGCATAATCTTGAAACGATGGGATTTTAAAAAAAGCGTTATTTTATTTCGGTATAAGTATTATTCATTATGAGATATGAAAATGAACAAATATTTATGTTATTATTGATACGTATTTTTAAGATCAAAAATGATTTAGTTTACGTAGAATAATTAGGTATATTTTTTACCTTTAAGCAGTCTGTATTATTTCTATTGAGATAAATAATAAATAAGAAAAATAATTTTAATTTTTGTACGTTTTTTTACGATCATCGAAATTAATTATGTGTCTTTCATCCATTTAAGTACCCTTTTTTTTTTTTTTTTTTTTATCGTGCGGAAATCCCCATGGATACCACCCCCGTCGGCCATCGGGGGTGGTTATGTCGGGATCGAACCGACTAAAACCGCACGCCGTCTCGGGCCTTAGTAGCCGGGGTGTAAGGTTACCCAATGGGCATATCCCTCGCACCCCAGCTGACCCCGGGCCATCTACGGTTTTAAGATGGCCCCCTCGACCCCCCGAAAGGGGGGGTGGGGTGAGCATCGCGCCACTTCGTCGACGGTGGGGTGGAGGGTAACAGGAGGCCGTCCTGTCACCCAACCGTCGGCGCGCAGACAATCACCTTGCCCCCCGCTCGCTCCCCACTGTGCCATCTGCTAGTCAGATGGACACGTGGAGAGCCTCGGAGCAGCCCTCTAGAGGGCCACTCCCACCCCGGCCGGATTGGCCGCAGGCAGCAGCGTCTCCCGTGGCGAGTGGGAGGCGCTGCTCGCCTCCGTTGCCCAGGTGCACCACGTGGAGGTTCCGGCCCGCACCCTCCATTTAAGTACCCTAAAAAAATATTTTCCCGACTAGATTCTGGATATACCTATGTAACAAAAGATCCAACCCAACAGGCATATCCCTCGCACCCCAGCTGATCCTAAGTCATCTATATAATAACACCTGGTGTGAAAATGATAAGTATGAGCGATTATCACCAGAAATGGCGCGAAAGTGTTAAACATGAACGCCTTAAACGTTAAATGCACAGGAAGAGGCAATTTTTTGTGTGGAAAACCCCACGGATACCACTCCCACGGTTGGTCAGAGCAATCCCCCTGTAAGGGACTGGTCACGGGTTCAAGTCCCGTCTTGGATGATCGCTTTTTCCATCAAAAAATCTTCTCTTAAAACCACTCCTACGGCCAGGGGGTGGTTTTTTTATACTACGTAGGTGGTAGACAAGTACACGGCCCACCTGATGGGAAATGGTCACCGTGGCCTATGAATGTGTGCAACACTAAGGTTGTGCTGCCTATCCTGAAGGGAAGGGAGGAGGGCTGGAAAGGGACGGGGAGGCTAGGAAGGGGTGGGGGGAGGAGAGTTACAGTGAGCTCTGGTATCCGTATTTCGGAATCGAAACGACTTAACCGCACGGCGTCTCGGGTTTTCTAGCGCCGGTGTGTAAGGTGGTCCTCGCACCCAGGTTAACCCGGGCCATACAGGAGGAGACCCTGGAATATATGCTGTACGCAGACGACATTGTACTGATAACCGGATAGCTGAAGTAGCTAATAGAATCTTAAGTAATGATAGCATACCTGTTTAGGCAAACCGCCTAGTTATTTTGAAGAGCACTCTAACATAATGAACGAATTAACATCGGTTAAATGAAGGCGTTTTATTATTTTGTGGAAACCTCACACGCCTGAACTGAACTTTTTAAAAATGCCATTTTTTATACAGTGGCATACAAGCACACGGTCCACCTAATGGGAAGCGGTCACCGTGGCCTATGGACATGTGAAATCCCTAGCTATAATAGATAGGTACTGGGCTGGTGACTCGTGGGGATTTCCGCACGTTAAAAAGGTATATTTATGACTAATCAGAAGCAGCTTGAAATTTCGTGCTTTTACTTTCCATACAACTATTTAACCCTTAATTTAGTACTTATTTACCACATAGGTGGCAGACAAGCACCTAATGGGAAGCGGTCGCCGTGACCTATGAATGTTTTCAATATCAGGGATGTAATTACACTCGCGCTGCCGACCCTGTAAAAGCCTTCTAATGCCCTTCTTGAAGAGCCTCATATTGTAGACGCTAGGGAAAACCACAGTAGGGAGATCTTTCCACAGCCTAAGCGTGCGTGGAGTAAAATTTCAAGTTCGTAGGTCCAGCGGTATATTATAAGCTCTGCATTAATTATTATTATTTTATTAGTAACAGAAACAATTCATTCGTTATGTACTAGTTTTAATATTAAATTATCAAAGTGTGTAGCTGTTTTATAATTATTGTAATTATTATAACAATTCTCTACGCTTAATGTTTATTATTGTTATTAATATTTGAAATATTAGATTAAATTTATTATTTATAATTAATGTAAAATGTACCTGAACATTTTCTCCTTTTATCTAAGTAATTTCAAATAAGTATACACAATAATTTTATTATCACCGTTAAAGTAAAGTGTAATTAGAAATCTAATTTTGATAGCATGAAAATTTTCTATGCTAAATTTATTTGTAAAAGAAATCTAATTTAACTTTCAACGTAATAATTTTCTACGCTAAATTATAATTATTTATTATCGTTAGTGTAATTTGTAGTAACAAATTAGTTTTGCAACGTAATTAATTATAATAAAAATAAATTGTTCTAATTTGTGTATTATTTCCACATTTTAATTATTATTATCAACGTACCTTTACATAATAATTTTCCACACTTAACGTTTATTATAGTAAATGACATTAAAGTTTTTTTTTCAGTGTGGTTCCCTCCTACTTTGTGAAGGTAAAGACTACCCAGTGTATGTATGGTATATGGGTACGTCAAAATGTTTAGTAGCCTCCTGCAGATTACAGCCATCAGAATGAGCAACTACGTCACCTAAAAGTCCCCTTTCTTGTACAGTCAGTCTATGATTATTGCACAGATTTCAAACTTAAAAAAATCGAATGAAGATGGTTCATTTGTAATTAAAGTTTAAAGTTCAGTAGATCCAACTAAGTAATTAATTAAACATCATTTTCATTAAGAACCATAAGTTACTTTGCTCAAAACTACTGTTCAAAATCTGAAAATGATCATAGATCTTTGATGCTGACTGTACTATCTAAAAGGGAAAATCTTTTAAAAAGGTTTTTACAGGGTTGGCAGCGCGAGTGTGACGCTCCAAATGTTGCACACCTCGACAGGCCATGGTGACCGCTTCCCATTAGACGGGCTGTGTGGTTGTTTGCCTAGGTGGCATAGAAAAAAAATATCTATGCTAATTATTATAAAGCTGATAAGTTTGTTTGCTTGCTTGAATGCACTAACCTCAGAAGAATCTGAGATACCTATTGTAGGTGCAAGCTTCAGGCGAGATTGTCTATGGCACTGATGATCTTGGTAGGGCTACCCCACCTATACCCCACCTATATATATGTAGTTTAGAGGTATTGTCGACTTTGTTCGTAATCTGTTTTATGGAGGTAGGATACGACGGTATCTCCCGTCTGAAATGTGCTGTCTGACTGGGAAAGTACCTCCGCCCTACAGAAGACCGCGGCCATAATAACCATCGTATTGTATTCCCTGCGGTAAGTAGGTGGGCCGAGTCCTTGTCTGCTACCTTCGTGGTATAAAATAATGTATAACAATTATGAACGGAAGCATCCGTAACGAACATGGCAAATGCACCAATTCCATTACTTATTCGTGATATAATTAAAAACGAATTAAATAGACCCAATTTCAGCTCATATTTACTACTTTGATAGCAAATTTTGTCGAAATTTTAGAGATAAGACATAATATATAAATAAAAAAAAGTCGTATGCCCGTGGGAAGTCGGTTTTTCACTATATCTCCTCCATCCCATTAGGTGGGCCGTGTGCTTGTCTGCCTACCTACGTAGTATAAAAAAAATCTCGGGTTTAACGCAACCGATTGTGATCATATAGATTTATAAGATTCATAAGATTTTAAGGCTGACTAAGACCTTGGGTGGCCGCCGCCTCCTTCTGCGAGCAAGTAATGCTCGAGAAGGAGGCGGCGGAAGGGGTCCGAGAGAGGTTGTTCAGAACTTTCTCAAACGACGACGCCCACGATAGGCGCAGGCGCCGCAGCCGTCAGAGGTCGAATAACGACCTCCGTACTCCATGGGCGTAGGCCTGTGGGTAACGGGTGAAGCCGCCTCTCACCCCGCATCAAAATCCGGTCAGTAGTTTTTGTGTCTATCGCGCACTAGCAGACAAACAGACAAGAATTTCAAAAACAAAATATTTTTTGTTCAGAATCTATACTCTATAATAATTTTATATATCTCAAGAGTTTGTTTGTTTGGTTTGACGCGCTAATCTCAGGAACTAACTGGTCCGCATTGAAAAAATCTTTTTGAGCTATATATCATCATGCTACTGCCCAGGGGAGCAGAGTAGTAATCATACATGTCAACGAATCGGGCTCCATACATCCTCAGCTTGACGATCTCGGGTCACGACCCACGGGAACCTATTCTCGGAATAAAAAGCAGCTTATCTTTTATTCCAGACTATTCCCGTAACAAAATACAGTCAGATCCGTTCAGCCGTTTGTAAGTGCATGGAAGATTAATAAACATCCATACATACATCCATTTACAACCTTTCACGTTTATAATATTATTAGAATAGACTTGCTACGGCACAACTAGTTAAAGATTAAAAATGTAGTAATTGATCTTTATGGTATTACTCGCTTCATTTAGAGTTGTGTAAAGGCGCGTGTAGACAGTCTATCTTAATATATATAAATCTCGTGTCACAATGTTTGTCCTCAATGGATTCCTAAACCACTTGACCGATTATAATAAAATTCGCACACCATGTGCAGTTCGATCCAACTTGAGAGATAGGATAGTTTTTGAAACGGATTTCGACATCCACGCGGGCGGAGCCGCGGGCAACAGCTAGTGTACCTATATGGCGATTCAGTTTCATGATTCAATAATATAGGTGGATACTATTCGCGTTTGCACATGAATATTGTGTAACATTATAATTAATTATTTGCTTCAATCCCGATCGCATCCGAGTCCAGGGTCTTTTTTTCATCCAAGAATCCACACGGCCATTGTAGCTAGCGCGAGTAGTTTTTACGAACTTGAGCCGACTAAACCCCACCTCTCAATGTCGCCTCTAATAATGCACTACCTCATTAATTTCGCTAATGCACTTTGTACATGAACTTAACGGAGGTAAGACACGATGGTATCTCCCGTCCATATTGAGCAGTCCGACTGGGGTAGTACCTTCGCCCTACAAAAGACGCGGCCATAATAACCATTGTGTTGTGTTCCCGCTGGCAAGTAAGGTAACCAGAGCTCAATCCCCTACCCTCCAGGGTTGGCAACGCGAGTGTGACGCCCCTAACGTTGCACACGTCCATAGGCCACGGTGACCACTTCCCATCAAGTGGGCCGTCTGATTATCTGCTACGTAACTAGTATAAAAAAATGAAGTTCTTTAAGTATAAACATACGTAAGTCCGCATTGTCGACAGTGTATACGGTGCTTTACTGTTCGTGAGCCGCAGTAAGTATCGTATAAATATACAATGTGTTTTTAGTTTGTTTAAAGGACGGGTAGCAGTCTGTGCTAACCGTACCTATGCCTAAGAACTCGTACCAGCTGTGAACTAGAAATGAAAATGTCCGTGGATATTGTCTTTGTCTTCGTGAGTACTATTTTGATGAAGTTAATTGTTTTAGTCAAAGAAGCAGAATAGGAATGATGACACCTTCATCATCAGAGCATCAGGTCATCAAATTTTCAAAAAATATTTATAGTTCCAGACATTTCTGGATACAATACAGGGTTCTTCAAAAAGGGCATTATAGAAGGTTTTTACAGGGTCGGCAGCGCGAATGTGACGTCTCTGGTATTGCACACGTACATAGGCCACCGGGCCCGCTTCACATCAGATGGGGCGTGTGCTTGTCTGCCACCTAAGTGGGATAAAAAAAACGAAATTCTTTTATACATGCGTCTTAGGATGACACTCAATCTATTCTTGCAACGTTTTCCAATTTACATTTATGAACTCATCTTGTTCTGTATTACAGGTTGCAGTTTGCTGTTTGCAGCTGACGAGTGCACAAAGTGGGTTGTAAGCTGTCTACAAACCAAAAGCCTTATTTAAATTCAAACTTACAGATGTTTTGTGCCCGCATGTATTATAGTGACCGGAAAAGCTTCGTAAAAAACCTCCTCAGGGGCCTTACTATAGGGTGCGGGCCGGAACCTCCACGTGGTGCACCTGGGCAACGGAGGCGAGCAGCGCCTCCAATTCGCCACGGGAGACGCTGCTGCCTGCGGCCAATCCGGCCCGGGTGGGAGTGGCCCTCTAGAGGGCTGCTCCGAGGCTCTCCACGTGTCCCTCTGACTAGCAGACGGCGAAGTGGGGAGCGAGCGGGGGGCGAGATGATTGTCTGCGCGCCGACGGTTGGGTGACAGGACGGCCGTCTGTCATCCTACACTCCACCGTCAGCGAAGTGGTGCGATGCTCGCCCCACCCCCCCCCCCCCCCCTTTCGGGGGGTCTAGGGGACCATCTTAAAACCGTAGATGGCCCGGGGTCAGCTGGGGTGGTGTGACATGCCTATTGGGTAACTTTACACCCCGGTAATTAAGACCCAAGACGGCGTGCGGTTTTAGTCGTTTCGATCCCGATATAACCACCCCAGATGGCCGACGGGGGTGGTATCCATGGGGATTTCCGCACGAAAAAAAGGGTTATAGGCTCGACTCAGACAAGGAATTTCACTCCTTAGCAGTACGCATGATGAACGTGTCGGCAAAGCGCTTCGTGCGCGTAGGTATAAGTGGAATATCAAACGTATAGCGGTGAAATAAAACAAAATTATCGTGCTTTTAGGACTATACCGGTAACAAATGCCACAATGGTTTTTTAATGGCGACTAGGACTGACGGCTTAGCGTGCTCTCCGAGGCACTGATGGGTCTCGATGTTAGGAATGGCCCCTTTCCTACCTACCACTAACTACTCAGTAACCACTTAGCCACAAGCCCCATTAATATAAAAAGCACATGAATAGCTATGGTACTGATAAAAAGTATACCTATATACACTTCGCATCAGAAAAATCTAAACACTTTAGTTTTTATGATATCTGTCCTAATTTAATTATATGTCCTAACTAATTTAATTGGAATTGATTTTGTTATTTTTAACAAATTACTTCAATGAGAGATTGTAGAACTTATATTATTGGATTATGATGATTTTTTTTATTTATTGTTTTTATTGGTAATAGGCTCGCGTTTGACCACAATCTCACCTGTTGGTAAGTGATGATGTGGTCGAGGGTGGAGCACGCTTGCCTAGAAGTAACCCATTCACTCTTGACTTGAAGACTCCCAGGTTGTAGCTTTCCGGAAATACAGACTCAGGCAGGGCATTCCACTCTTTGGCAGTACGCACGCATGATAATGTAAATGGTTCTTTACAATGATAATGTGAACGGTTCTTTATTCACTACTAAACGACATTTGACATTATTATATTCCTAAATATACACATTTTTCTGATAATCCTTAGAAAACATAAACTTACAAGGTGATTTGATTTCTCTGATGAGAAGTACATTTTGTTACTGATTACAGACGACACCGACCCATGTGAAAACCTCACATATTGTACAATTAAACCTCACGACTATCCCGAAGACCGTTACAATGAAATGTTCAGAGGGAAAATCACGGTAAGCACTATAATGTACAGTCAGCATCAAAAGTAGAAGATTGCAAACTTTTTTTAAAATTTTCTTTTAATTATATCAAAATAAGAAATATTTAGTATAAAATAAAGTCTATGAGTAAAACTTTAAATCCAATCCATTAGTAGTAGTCTCCTCTATTAATTCTTTTACTTTTCAATGCTTTTTCGTTTTTTTTTTATTTCATTATCTTTTCTTTTTCTTCTCTTTTCTTTCTTTCTTTAAGTCTATAATATTATAAAATACATATAATATATAATATTATAGACTAACTATATACGCAGCATATTTCTTTTATATTGTAACTAGCTTTGCCTGTAACTTTGTCCACGTGGTTTTAGATTTTTAAAGTTTTTATAGTCGATAGGCCCACGTTTGAGCACAATTTCACCTGATGGTAAGTGATGATGTAGTCCACAAAGGAGCACACTTACTTAGAAGCAGCATATTCATTTTTAACTTATAGTCTCCCAGGTTATTAGTTTCCGAAAACACATTGTACAGCGGAGTTCAATACTTTCCGATTCCAGGAGCCAGTTTATCAGCCCCAACTAATGCCGCCTGATGTTAATGTGGCCAGTCGAATTAATCCTGAGAATATGAACCAGTGTGAGGCAGCTATTTCGGTGAATATTCTTAACTTACTATATATATTATCTTTGAGCCGTTTGGGGTCCAAACATTGTTGAAACATTCCTTAGCGTCTAAAATATGGGGTTCTTCAAGAAGGGATTAGAAGGTTTTTACAGGGTCGGCAGCGCGAGTGTAACGCCCCTAGTGTTGCACACGTCCATAGGCCACGGCGACCACTCCCCATCAGGGGGGCCGTGTGCTTGTCTGCCACCTAAGTGGTATAAATAAAAATGTTTTGTGGGATCCGAGCGCACGGTCGCTTTATAAACAAATCGCAAAGCGACTGGTGGACACTTCACGCGACCAAAGGGCTGGGCTTCTTTTTTGCACAAAGAATCTGTGTTATCATCCAACGTGGTAATGCCGCCAGCCTTTTGCCGTTACCAGTCGAAATCGATGGGGAGAAAATTTACGACAACTAAACTTTTATTTGTACATACTCCCTATTGTACCCTCTGCTAGTCAGAGGGACACATAGAGAGCCCCCGGCTAGTATTCGCCGCAGCCGCGCAGGCAATAGCACACCCGAATGCGCCGTGTGGAGGTTCCGGCCCGCACCCTCTTTGCCTACCCTCGTATATAAAAGCCGTGAGGCTGTATGTATATAATTACTTCATTTCAGTATGAAACGCTCTATAAAGTTCGACAAGATGGCAGGTGGCGTATTGTAATTCAAGCCGCTAAAGAAAACTACCTCCAGATGGCACGACTCGAGATTTGTCGGTAAGCAAACTTTGTTTACTTTTTATTTTACAACATCTCAAACTCCTCAACCCCTCCCCTGCAGGGTTGGCAGCGCGAGTGTGACACACCTGATGTCCATACATGCACACATACATATGCTCACGCCTTTTTCCCTCCAGGGTAGGCAGAGATAACAGACCGCCATCATTCTGCCTCTGTCCTGACATACTTCATGCGCTTCCTCTAATGTCATTAAGCCTTTCATGCAAGCCCGCCGTTTTCGAGTGCTTTTGACCTGCCCTTTTTTCAACAACGCCTCAATGTATATTGTATACTCTGCAAGGTCGACCCCGGCCTACCTGCCCACTTACACCTGCCTTACATATTTGGTGTATAATAAACAATGAACCTAATTCTTAATTTCATTTTTCAGGGAACCTTTCACACCTTGTTTCACCGATTTCAAGCATCCAACTATACGTCCAACTTGCGAACAAGGATACCAAGAATGGAAATTCCTCGTCGACGATGAAGCAGGAGGCGCGGAAAAAATTTCAATTAAGTTGCCGATCTGCTGTTTCTGTAAAGCCTTAAATTACCCCTAAACGGTAGCGGAGATGATGTACTTTCAAAAGAAATAAAACTTAATCATATTGATTTCGACTATATACTGCCTATTCCCCTATAACCTCTTTTCCTGTCAGCCCAGAAACTCTCTCAACCACCCCTACTCCACCCTCCAAATTCCCCCTCCCCACTCCCCCAATCCGCATCACTCCAAGGTCGGCAGCGCGAATGTGAATCCCCTGGTGTTGCACACGTCCATAGACCACGGTAACAGCTTCCCATCGGGCAGGCCATACGCTTGACTGGCACCTAAGTGGTATGAAAACCCGCCACATATTCCTCAGAAAAATGTCTTGTCATATAGCTGGATCTTAGATGAAAGCCATATAGGTAGATATTATTTTTGTGATGTGGGTGAACCACATATTCGCGGTTTTGGAATTTTTAACCGATTTCAAAGGAGGAGGTTCTCAATTTATTACTTGTGATATAAGACCTTGCTTTGTCCCAAATTGCAAGATTCCGTTTGTTCCCACTTGTTCTACTGCACAGTTCTACGGTAGAACTAATGGGAATTTTTAGGCCAATGGGAAGTACCCTATAGATTTTAATATTACATTTGCTGAAATTTACTACATAAACCTTTTGATTTTATTGACCTTGATGTTTTATCCCACGACTTTAACTTGATGTGTGGCGAAAAGTGGTAAATTAGGTATGCCAAAAATACCTAAAGTCGTCAAATAACCTCACTCTGAAATCTGTAATTTAATTGCAATTGGTTAAGTCCATACTGTATGCTTTATGAACTGTGGTGGAGATATGGCCTGAAAACGACACCAGACCTCGGGTGGAGCTACAATCATGATGCATCATGCCAATTTGTATTAAATAGGTATGATGCATCATACTCCCTATCCTATCCCACCAATTTATATAAATTAAGTTTATTGCGTAAATAAATTATAGGTATTTGTATAAATAGGCATGAATCTCACAATAGAATACATTAGAACAATAATACAATGATTAGACGTATAATTATGTGCTTATTTTTATTTTTCAAACAAAGGCAAAACTGAAACTTTGGTTTAATCTGAAACCACAAAATGGAACTAAAAACTTGTTGATCAACATTAAAACTAATAATTGAATAATTTAAATAAACCCAAGTAGGTACACGTAGTTCCGATAAATCATCTATACAAATAAACTGAAAATGAAAATGATGGTCACATATATCGATGTGAAAGTTCTGTTGAGCATGGCAGAAAACCTTTCCGCATGAATTGACTGGGGTAGTACTCCGCCCTACAGAACACCGCGGCCATAATAACCATCGCGTTGTGTTCCCGCCGGTAAGTAGGGTAGCCAGAGCTCACTGTACCCCTCCTCCCACCACCCCTTCCTAGACTCACCACAGTCACGACCCTTGCCCAGCTCTCCCCTCTTCCCTTCAGACCCTGTGTCACACACGCGCTGCCTACCCAGGCAGCGCGTGTGTGACACCCTTAGTGTTGCACACGTCTATAGGCCACGGTGACAGCTTCACATACGGTGGGCCGTGTGCTTGTCTGCCACCTATGTAGTATAAAAAAGGCACATTTAAGTATAGGCAGGTAAGCCAGGGTCGGCCACGGAGAACTTAATTATGTACTAACCAAATTAATGAATTATTGAAAATCTCGGATAGGTCAGAAGCACTCGAAACCGGCGGGCTTACATGAAAGGTTCAATGACAGTAGAGGAAGCGCGTGAAGTATAAGGACGGAAGCAAATGGCGAGTTGTTGTCTCTGCTTATCTCGGAGGGAAAAAGACGTAAGTATATGATGTATGTATGAAAATTTGACACTGAACATACCCTACCCTATTGTGTCAGTATCTGGAAAAATGATGACTAACACACGTATTGGAATGTCCATTCATCAAATTAGCAACAGCTAAATCACTTATGAGTAATGTCTTAAGTAGGTACGCTGAGAAGGTGCCGTTAGACCGCGACTTTTTTGCAGACAATGACGCATCCATTGACGGGTTTAGGCCCCGTCACTTTGAGTATTAATCGGGCATTTATTCAATACGCCTGATTAATGCCAGGCATAAATAGTAAATGCCTGATAAATACCCCACGTGTCTGGGCATAATCGGTACTGGTATTAATCGGGCATTTATTCAATACGCCTGATTAATGGCAGCCATAAATAGTAAATGCCTGATAAATGCCCCATGTGTCTAGGCATAAGCCCATCGTTGGATACGTCTCATGTAAAGAATAAAAGTTAAAAGGCACAACTGCTCGAGTAGTTTTTAAGTCTTAATTCCATCCTATTTTGGTCATAATCTCCGGTTCTACTTAACAAATGGCAATCAAAAATATACGGTAGATTTTAAATCTGATCTAGAACTTTTTGTAAAAAAACTGCATCAAAATCCATTCAGTCATTTTTACGGCCATCGCGAACAAATGTTATTGATTGGACACTAGTATTGTCCTTTACTGAATGTGGTTTATGACACCACGAGTATTAAAACATGATCGTCGTTATTTTATAATGTAATAATGACGTACTAGTTTTGTGGTTGAATATAGCCTGGCAACAAAATCGAGATAGAGAAGGTATTGTATTGGACAGGGAATTAAAATCATTTCCTGAAATTGTTTTCCAAAAACCCTGAAATCACCATTTCCTGGTAATCAACTGTGGTAATTATAAAGGAAACCTATTACACATTTTATATGAGTGTCTTAAATTGATCATTATTATAATGAGCAGACAGATACATGTAATGTAATATACATAGTGCGTACATGCCTGCACGTGACCCTGTGTGAGTACGCACGAGGGAATGAGTTTTAGAGTTAAGTTAGATATAAGCTGTTCTGTCCTTGTGCATTGTCCATCGAATGAAGCGTTTAGGATGTGGGGCGCAACCTTTACGCGGTGCACCTCTTACTTGCCACGGTAGACGCTGCTGCCTATGGCAAATCCTGGCCGAGGCGGCAGTGGCCCTTTATAGAGCTGCTACGAGGCTATCCACGTGTCCCTCTGACTAGCAGAGGGGGTCGGGCTGGTGCTCTAA
Source organism: Lithosia quadra (assembly GCA_963576445.1). Taxonomy (NCBI): domain Eukaryota; kingdom Metazoa; phylum Arthropoda; class Insecta; order Lepidoptera; family Erebidae; genus Lithosia; species Lithosia quadra. Next base: position 14,108,116 of record OY754881.1, read on the forward strand.
GCGCAGACAGGGTGTGCGTACTTCCTAGACCTAGCCTACACCCACCATATCGGCGAGGCCCGGGGTCAGCTGGGGTACGAGAGAAATGCCTACTGGGTAACCATACACCCCGGTAATTGAGACCCGAGATGGCGTGCGGTTTTAGTCAGTTCGATTCCGATATCACCACCCCTGATGGCCGACGGGGCTGGTATCTGTGGGGATTGCCGCACCACAAAAAGGATGTGCTATATTCGGAATTAGAATAAATCATTATTATTTTATTTATCCTTATAAAATGGAATATTAAAGTACCTATCATATATTACAGTACCTTCATACTAAAAGCAAAATAAATGTAAGTAACTACCTGCTTGGTACTCTTTTCTTTAATGAGGAAGCTGTGTAGGGTAAATTAAAAGGAAAATATGGAAAACATAATCTTTATCTATACTTTTACTTTAATATATAACAAATAAACTCTTATACGAATCATTTAAATTGCTAATAAATTGCAGGTATGTAGGCATGGTTCAAATAGGGATAACGAATAATATCACGAGAGAAATCTACGTTTTTAAGGAGTTAGGACACGACAGTATCTACCGTCCGACTGGGGAAGTACCTTCGCCCTACAGAACACCGCGGCCATAATAACCATCGTGTTGTTTTCCCGCCGGTAAGTAGGGTAGCCAGAGCTCACTGTGTCCCTCCTTCCCCTACCCCTTCCTAGCCCCTGCTCCTTCCCTACAGGGTAGGCAGCGCGTGAGTGATACCCTTGGTGTTGCACACGTCCATAGGCCACGGTGACCGCTTTCCGTCAGGTGGGCCGTGTGCTTATCTGCCATCCACGTAGTATAAAAAATTCAACGTCTAGTTTAACATAAATATATCGAAGAAGTTCGAATTTCCAAGACGTATCCTGTAGCTCAGTTGGTCCGAGTATTTTCCCTGTAAGGAACTGGTCCCGGGTTCAAGTCCCGTCCTGGTTATCACTTTTTTCGAGCTACATAACTACTCTTTTCCTCATACCAATATACATATATAAAGGCCCCTATTCAAACGATGGTGGTTAGTCAGACTATCGAACTTATAAGAGAAACATTAAAATACAGAATACAAATATAAACATTTTAGCAATTTTTGCAAAAAAATACCGAATTGAAAAAAAAATTGTGGTCAAAATGTGGAATACTAATTTATTTGCTGTGAGTTCATTATCAAAATGATTTTCATACAATTTTAATAATCTATACTACCTATTATAAAATTACAAATTAGTTGTGTCTGTAGGTACGTTGAAGATATTAAAAAAAATACTTGGGTTAGATCAAATACCTAAACGAAAAAAGATTAATAGAAAACACTAAAAATACGTATTTTTGAATTCTTGTTCATTTGTCCTTGATGTACGCAAAAAATACTGATCAGATTTTGAAAGTTTTTTTTTTATTAGAAATGTCTTGGTTTGACTTAAAATTTACCGTGTTTGATTGCAATTGGTTAAGTAGAACCGGAGATATGACCGAAAAACGATAAAGGATCATTTGAAATAATACATAATATAACATAGGAATATGATAATAAATAGAAGAAAATCTCATCAAAATGTGTGCAGCAGTTTTTGCGTACAACGCGAACAAACCGACACACAGATAAGACTCAAAAAAAATTGTTGTGAAAAAAGTCGTTCCTATAACATACCTCAAGTATTTCTTTTTTTCACAATTAATTTATTATTTGTTTAAAAAAAACCAGTAGGTATGTGCATACTTGCGTTATTATTTAATAGGTACTTAAACTGAAATTGTGGTATAATTTAGTAGGTACTCGTATAAATATATAGAAATATGCATATAATACGTTGCGTCTTGATATAAATCGGTAAAATACGGCTATTCGGTAAAATACGGCTATTCCCAATAGTACTACCGTATACCGTACCCGTTTTGCTAAGGAGGGAAGTTGATTTATTATATTTATAATGCCTCCAATCCACTTCTGAATAATTTCGACATGTGGGTACCAAATACAGTATAACTTTCCTTGGGATTTCCTGAGTATCAGTAGGTACTCGGTGTGTTTGTAGGTCACTTATTGTTGATGCTAGTGTAAAGGAGTTACAGTTGTGGGAATGAGGGTGAGATTAGTCCCATAAAGGACTACCGTATAGTCTTACCAGTAGTACTACTACAGTACTAGTTGTATTTCGAATAAACTTTCGAAAAAATCATGAAACAAAATCGAAACTATGTTAGGTATTTATGGTAGAAGGTAGTAGTAATTTTTTCTACCATTATTTTTTGCAGGTATTGATGTTCCTAACAACATGCTACGTTGAGCCATCGGGTAAGTTGCCATTATATTTTTGTGTATTCTTAAAAGAAATATACTTAGATTTTCTTGAGATGCTTTTTAGCTATTTATCTATACTATTATGAGATTGTAAATGAGATGTGTTGTTGTAACATTTAAAAAATAATTGAATAAAATTTTTAAGCAATTGCATGCTAACTATTTCCAATGATTTTCTGATCGGAAAAAATGATCATCCAGGACGGGACTTGAACCCGTGACCAGTCCCTTACAGGGGGAATTCTCTGACCAACTGAGCTGAGTATCTAAAAATAATGTTTAAAAACAATTGCAATATTGTTCATTGTTTCCGTAGTTCGAACGAATTACGGTAGATGGCTTCACCGGCGCCCTAAGCCGTAGAATACATCGGAAAATTTCGAGCATCTAGGATGGGTCCAGGTAGCTCAGTTGGTCAGAGCAGTTCCCCTGTAAGAGACTGGTCACGGGTTCAAGTCCCGTCCTAGATGATCATTTTTTCCGATCAGAAAATCATTTAAAAAATAGTTGGGTTATGATAAATTACCAATTCTGAACACAAAATATATTTTTTTTGGAATTCTTGTCTGTTTGTTCGCGATGGACGAAAAAATTACCGAACGAATTTTGATGTGGTTTCTTTGTTTGAAAGATCTTGGTCAGATTTAAATTCTTACGCATGTTTGATCATATTCGGTCAAGTACCTAGAACCGCAGATATAGTCGAAAAACGCAAAAACCGACATCCACGATTGCGGAGCATATTATAGGCTAGTACAGAGAGTATATTATATATATAATAGTAATTTTTTTTAAACTTTTTAGAAATATTAGGTGAAATTACACTCCCTGATGAGTGCAAAGGTCAGCCATACTGTACTGTGAAACCAAAAGGCTATGAGTTATACGAAGAAAAGATGAATGATATAATGAAGCAATTTTTAAAAAAGGTAAGCACGCACATTAGCTTAAAAAATATATAAGTACTGTAAGTATTAATATCGCCCAAGCCCTCTATCCTACTAATATTGTAAAAGCGAAAGTCGATGTATAAATTCGGTTCTTTTTTATACCATCCCATGGATACCACTCCCGTTGCTTATCGAGGGTGGTTACGTCGGACTCGAAGGTTCTGAAACTGCGCGCCGTCTTAGGTCTCAATTCGATGCCCTCTGCTAGTCAAAGGGACACGTGGAAAGCCTCTGAGCAGCCCTCTAGTGGCCCATTCCCGTATCCGCCGGAATTTGCCGCAGGCATTAGCGTCTCCTCTGCGAGTGAGAGGGATTACCGTCTCCGTTGCCCGGGTTCGCCACGTGGAGGTTTCGGCCCACAGCCTGGATTTAGGCCCTAGTTAATTAGTATATTTTCAGTCCTACGCAATAAAGAGGGCGCTTATTACTATCAACGGGGCACTCTTTGCAGATTGCATTCTTATAAATATTTTAACAATTGCGCGTTCAAACAAACTCTGACAGTATTATTAGTAGATAATAAATAATAATATAAATATTAAAGAATGGAATATTGAAATTATCTAATAATTATAAGATAATACGTTTAATATAATCATTACCTAATAAGTTTAATTAGGTACTTAGCTATTTTTTCAATTATAATTTAATTTGAAAAATTAAAGTTTAGTTTAGTCTTTTTATGAAGGCAAGACACGACCGTATCTCCCGTCCGAACTGAGCAGTCCGTCTGAGGTAGTACCTCCGCCCTACAGAAGACCGTGGTCATAATAACCATAGTAGTAAGCAGGGTAACCAGAACTCACAATCTCCCCCCTCATCCCCTAATCCTGCCAACACTTCCCATCAGGTGTGCCGTGTGCCTGTCTGCCACCTTAGTAGTATAAAAAAATTGGAAACGTAAAATAATAATCTGCAATAGGTACTTACTTAATATTCTGTGTACACGTATTTTCCCAGTGTTCATGTTCAGGGATTTCCTACTCACAGTATCGACTCGCTTTGAATGAGTTGCATTAAAAAAGGTTCCTTTAAATAACCGGTTTTTAATTTATTCCTTTTGCTCATTCTAATATCATTCTTGAGCTACCTGTTGAGATAGAAAATTGATTTTTTGAACTAACTGTTCATAATTTTAGCCTCATACTCAGACCAATCAATAGGAATCATATTTTTTTATTTTACGTTTCTAATTTTTTTGTTGGTACTATGTATTGGTAGAGTTTAGTGACCGTGGAGGGACACATGAGCCTTACAGCAGCCCTCTAGAGGGCCAATCCCGTCTCGGCCGGCATTTGCCGCAGGTAGCAATGCTGCTAATTCTCTAAAATTTTCTAAATGCATCTGTTTCTTTCATTATCAGATAGAAAAGGACAGATGATTTTATTTAAGTTAAGACCTGTCAAATTAAGACAGCGCCTTGTTGGTGCGTAGTATGTTAAGTCGCATGTTCGTAGATGTCGACTAAAATTGAAGGGTACCGTCAAGGCGCCGACTTCATTTGACAGGTGTTCACTAAAATAAATCATCTGTCCTTTTCTATCTGATAATGAAAGAAACAGATGCAGTTAGAAAATTTTAGAAAATTTTAAGTTTAGAGATGTTGTAACAACAGAATTAGCAGCAAAGTCTCCCATGCAAGTGAGAGGCGTTACCGTCTCCGTTGCCCGGCTACACCGCGTGGAGGTTCGCACCCACGCGTTGTCACCCAGGGTCTGCTTTTGCTAGAGTGACATCTAGTGGGTTGAAAGGCCTAAGGATACGTATTAAATTCCATGTTATTTTCACAGAACAACACCATGAAATCGAAAAGGTCAATACCGGGTGCAGTTCATTCACCTATTGGCGCAGTACCCGAGAGTACAGAATCAATTTTATCACCGGAAAGTGATTGGCACAACTGCCCTTACGAGACAAGGGTAACGTATATTTTACTACCTAAGTACCTACGTATAGTCGGCATGAAAAGTAGATGATCATTTTCAGATGTTAAGCATTCTTGAGCAAATTAATTTGTGTTTCTTAAGAAAAATACTGTAATTACTTAGTGGGCTCTATTGAACTACCTTTAAACTTTGCTTACAATATAATGAACAATTTCTCTTCACAGTAGCCCTCCTCCCCCACTCCATCCTAGCCTCCCTACCCGTTCCTAGCCCTCCCCCCTTCCCTTCAGGGTAGGCAGCGCGTGTGTGACACCTTTAGTGTTGCATACGTCCATAATAGGCTACGGTGACCACTTACCATCAGGTGGGCTGTGGGCTTGTCTGCCACCTACGTAGTATAAAAAAAAATCGTTCATATTTTTAAGGTAAAATCTATGCAATCATTGTTAACTTTTGCTGCTGACTGTACTAAAATTTTTCGTTATTTATAATAATATTTATTTCCATATAGTTACATCGGTCTTTATACACTGTTGCCACCCTAAACAATTTACAATAATTCTATACCACAATATGGAACAAAGATTTGATTGGATCGCTGTTTTCCTAGCTAGACTACCAGGGTAATCTGTGTTAAGGAAAAAAGACAGTGTTGCTCTTTCATTGACATATAATATGAAAAGAATCTAATTTTTATATTTAATTTAGATTCTTTTCTTATATTAATTTTCTTAATTTTTATATTACATAAACAAAAATTATTCCTGTTATTGCCAACTATCTAGAGCAAATTCAGAAATATTTGCGTAAGGATGAGTAGTGTGTGAGGTGCATGTCCAATGACATACCCTCTCAAAGTATATAAAATGAATTAATATTGATAGCAATCCATTTAGGTCCCACGTTTATGGGACAATGAATTAATAGGTAGGTATATTGCGATGAAAGCGATGGTAGCTGCATGGATAAGGACGTGGCGTTTACTCAGAGGTATCGAGTTCGAATCTGGCTTGACGGCACCAATGTGAATTTCACTTTGTGGAATTTATAATGTGCCAATCACATGATTTACCATCTGCTGACGGTGAAGGAAAACATCGTGAGGAAACCCACATGTCTTAGAAGAAATTCTAAGGACATGACCGATCCACCAACCCGCATTAGGCCAGCGTGTGTGGATTAAGGCCTAAACCCTCTCAGCTCTCTCGTTATTGGAGAGGAGACCCGTGCCCAGCAGTGGGACATAAATGGGTTGCTATTATTATATTGCAAATTAAATAAAAGCTAGGTATTTTTAAAACAAAATTGACATCTCTATCTTTTTTCAGAGGATTCGTGCATACGCAGTCAACTACCTAAATGCAAATAAAGTGGATACAGCCATATTTGTGCAAACACCAGAATATCCACAGATCTTCGATATTGTGCGTTGCGCGTGAGTATAAAAAAATGCCGATCTGTGAGACATGTCCATAGTGCGTTCCACTGTTACGTAGAGGTCGTGGATTCGAGTCCCGTTCAGTGTAAATTTTTTTAAACACACAAACCATTTTTTTAAATATTAACGTCAATTGACTTCACTACATTGGATGGTAAGAAATTGTAAAAAGGTTCGTGATGGATGAAAAAACTACTGAACGGTTTTTGACGCGGTTTTGCGGTTTTTTCTGATAGAAAAGGCTTTGTCTTGGCTTGATAAAGGGATGCTTAGATGGTTCACACATGTAGATAAGAGAGGATGGATAAAAGAAGATTGACGAATCAGATATATATTGATGCGAGGGTGAATTGGCAACCCGGTAAAGGCCAACCTAGGCGTACATATTCTACTCAGATCCAGGACGTTTTGGAGAAAGGCCAGGGCCTCGATTCTGCTAAAGACAAACCACTGATATACCACTGACACTCTAAAAAATGTCATTTAATTTTAGACTTTATTGTTATCAAGTTCAAGTTTAAAGTCAAATGATATTTTGTAGAGTGAATGAAAAAGATTAATGAATTCTTTTCATTTGATTTTAGACTTTAACTGTATAATGGTAAAGTCTACAATTAAATAGCATTTTGTAGTGTCTAGTGGTATTACAGTGGTTTGCCTTTAGCAGAATCGAGGCCCAGGTCAAGAGTACCCGCAACCGGCGTGCATGTTTGAAAACAATTATGACAGTTGAAGAAGCGAAAGGAGTATGCCTAGATCGTAGCAAGTGGAAAGAGGTTGTCTCTGCCTACCCCAATGGGAAAAAGGCATGATTTGAAGATATGTATGTTTGTAACATATTATTATTTCCCGTTACAGGAATCAGTACGTCCCAAACAGCGAAATACAGTGCTTTCAAGATCTTAATTTAAAAGCCTTGGGATTGAAATCTACGTGCGAATCGGTATTCACTAAGCGCAGTGTTTATATCTACTCCGTCGAACAAGAAAAAGTTGGAGTCAAATATTTTAAATTCCCAGTCGGTTGTCATTGTAGGTTATCGAACAATTTTATATAAAACTAGCTGACCCGGCAAACGTTGTTTTGCATTTTAAGGGTGAACAACCCTTATCACTTAGGAGTATAAAAATAGATGTTGGCCGAATCTCAGACCTACTCAATATGCTTACAAAATTTCATGAGAATCGGTCAAGCCGTTTCGGAGGAGTACGGGAACGAAAACTGTGACACGAGAATTTTATATATTATAAGATTACGTGGGATTATTTTTATAATCGACGGTTGAAAGGCTAAATATTCACAAGATACCTAATCGCTTTTCAATAAAGTGTTTTTGATCTCTTTTGGGATCTTTTTATATAAATTTAGAAGAAGAAAGAAAGGAATTCCGTTGTATAACTATATTCAAAAATAATTAATGTAAATACCTATATTTATTTATAGAGAACGTTTTTTCTGAAAAATGTAATCTAGGTTTAGGGGATAAAAAATGTAATATACTAGATATATAAATTAATGAAATACTTAAATAAAATAAAAAGTTATTAATTTCATTTTAACAACTTTAAAAATAGGAGTAAAACAATAAAATAATTTATAAAAATAATTTATTTAATAGCTTGTAAAAATTAAACTCATTGTTTATTTATTGAATTAAAAATACCCACGTTCTTAATTCGAAACCTTTTTTTTTTCGACACACCAAATAAGTAAGGTAACAAGGCAGGCAAGCCGGGGTCGCGTTGGCCTCGCAGAGTAGGTATACACTGACCAAATGAATGATTTTCTTCCAAAAAAGGCAGGTCAAAAGCATTCGAAACCGGCAGGCTTGCATGAAAGGTTTAATGACAGTAGAGGAAGCGCGTGAAGTAAGTATGTAAGGATAAAAGCAGATGGTGGTCTGTTGTCTCTGCCCATCTCGGAGGGAAAAACGCGTGAGCATAATGTATTTTTTTTATTTTATTTAAAACTTTATGCACAAAATTATGTACAAAGGCGGACTTAGGCGGATGTATGTATGTATGTTTTTTTGCATTTAATCTTCTTTTTCATATCTGCATACGCAGCAAACAGGAATGCCAGACTTGGTCCTCGCTCTCTCCATATACCATCGGCCTTCGGAGTCAGGCTTTGTGCTCAACACAAGGAAATCGTAGTTTACGTATGTGTTTTTGCAAGACATCTTATACCTCTCCACGGTGTGTTTCATAAAGTGAGCTGTCCTTGTTGAAATAGGGCCCTCTTCACTGTAATTTGGAAATATTAGTTATTAAAATATCGTCATCGTTAGTAGCGTTGATTCCTGATTGCCTCTAAGGCTTTTATTATTTCGGAGCCTCTTTCCTGCTCCACATAGCACGATCTTTGACATTTATGTTAGTGAAACCATTGACATACTGTTATCCCTTATGACGTCAAGCCAAGGTTTCTTTGGTCTCTATCACTTACCTGGGCCGGACAGACGTGCCATTGCCGCACTGTAGTTGGGTTTGGGAGATCAGACGGCAGTCGCTCGCATAAAAAGCCAAATTCATACTTCCTTCCTACACCTACTATCGTACTAATATTATAAATATGAAGAAGTTTGGGTGTTTGTTCAGATCACACTCTATCGGCTGACCTGATCTAGTTGTAATTTGATATAGGGAAAGGTTATAGTCCAGATTAGGTCACCCTTAGAATTTGCTGACCAAGAACATTAACAGATTTAGGTACATAAGATTTTTACATTAAAATGTCAATTAATTAATTGATGTATAACTATCTTCCGGAAATAAGTCCATTTTGCCACCCTCACTTTTGCGGCTCCTTGCAAATGCCCGGCTTGCCTCTCCCTGGATCGGTCCCTGTCTACTTGGAATGTGTTAAGCTAATACTGAGGGTGACTGTACATAAACGGATACTCACTCGCAATACATGATACTGAACCACTGTTGAAACCTGCCTTCCATCTGAACTACCACTCGATCTTCACCGGACTCGTCCACGATGTAATGAATAGCATCGTTCTGTAAATAAGTTAATATTTCATTTATAAATTCTATACTTAATCGATTGCAATTTTCTACATGAAATAAAAGCATCGATAAATGAATTATTGTTAGTCACTCACGCCAGAACTATGAGCGATTAGCTGAATGGATGGTATCGATTTCGAATCCGGCCAGACAGTTTACCAATGTGAATTTCACTTTGTGGAATGTATAATGTGCTAATCACATGATTTACCATCATGTTAGAAGACTCTACGCGGCGTGTGGTTTTAGTCCGCAAGAGTCAGACATAACCTGCCCCACTGGCCGCGGAAGCCGAGGGAATCCATAAGGATTTCTGCACGGAAACAAAAGAAAAAGGTAAGTGGAGGTAGGATACTTACTTTAGACGTCGTTTGACATTCATCAGATTTAAATACAGGGCCTCCTTGTCGCTCTCTATACGTTCCGATTAAACCAATGTCGTCTTGGTTACCAACCACCTGCAAATTTACAAGTTTTACCATCAGAAGTGCATTGTGTAAGTATATATGCTTCTATTTTCATACAACCCTACTTTTTATATTTAGTCCACCGGATTGACTGCACCCCGCCTGATGGTAAGCTGAGGTGCAGTCCTAAAAGTGCAAGTAGGTACCATTCCAGGATGGTGACCTGTACCCAGACGGCCTTGACAGATGCTTTTTCACGCCCCGCTTAAAGAATCCGGGAATATAAGAGGAATGTGAAAGTTTATGAAGAATTTGTTAAAAAAGACCATGGGTATGTAAGTGGAAGCTAATAGTGGTACAAGTCCATGCCTTTGCGACCCTGCGCGATTCAAAGGAGTGTACTTAGATGTCCTGTGGTCTAGAAACATAACATCTGAACAGTCGGAATCCGAAATTCTACAGCCAATATAAATTTTCAATGGATCCCGACTGTTCAGTTGTTATTATGTTTCTAGACCACCGGACATCTAAATGCTTGTTTTGTTTTTTTTTTTCAGTTTTTTACGCATTTGGGTTTTTGGTTTTTTTAAATTATTATTTTTTTATGTTTTTATATTGAGTCTTGTTTTTTAAAATAGTTTTGATACTCACCAAGTTTTTCACATCTGATAAGAGTTCTTCAATAATATCAGTGGGGTAGTTTTCGTCGCTGAAACAGTATTCCATGCCTTTACTCTTGCAGGATTCCGGCATCTTGACTGTAAAATATTATATTTCATACATCAATAGGTATCTATCTATATAAATAAAAAGAATTGAAGAGTTAAACTAACAGCTTTTTAAGAAAATATATAACTATGTTTATCTGCATTCTAGAACCCATAACACAAGCTAGTTAAACTAAGCTTTCTTTGGGTCTAGGGAGCGATGTGTAGAATGTTGTAGAATATTTATTATTATTATTATTAATTACGTGGTAAGTTGTTGCTTTTATCAAATACATAACATTACTTATATTTAAATACTTACAAGTTCTGATTTCTGTATCAGGCTCTGCTACGACTGCTGAGAGAGCTACCTAGAAAATTATAATGTAGAGTATATATTATTCAAACACATTTAATAAAAAAATAAAACCAATTCATCGCCCGATAGGACCTATGGCCGATGACCAGACGAGTCCTAGAGTGGAGACCACGAATCGGCAAACGGGAGGTGGGACACCCCCCCCAGCCAGATGGACCGACAACCTGAAAAAGGTAGCTGGGATGGACTTAAGCAGTGGACGTCGACAGGCTAATTGATTTATTGAAGTATACTAAAATACTAGGCATTACCTTTAGCTTACCATCAGGCGGGGTGAAGTCATTTTGAAGTATATAAAAAAGGTATGGTGTTAATGGGTGCCATTAAGAACAGCAAGATCAGCAAACTAGCGTAGGCCCGCGGCTCTGCCCGTGTGGATGTAGATTTTCGCGTTTTTGACCATTATCTTCGGTTCTCTCTACTCAGCCGTTCGTGATCAAACATGCATGAGTTTTTTTGTGTTCAACGTCTTTTATCCTACTATCCTACTAATATTATAAGCGCGGATGTTTGTAAGAAGGTATGAATGTATGTCTGAATGTCTGGATGTATGTTTCTTACTCTTTCACGCAAGAATAACTGAATGAATCTGGCTGTAATTTGGTACAGAAATAGACTATAATCAGTCTGGAATAACACATAGGCTTTTAATCCCGGGAACAGATTCCTGTGGGTCACGGGTAGCGTCATATAACCCAAGTTTTTTTTTATATCTCTAATGTACAAACTTAGCCTGTTTATTAGTGCCTCGGAGAGCATGTTAAGCCATCGGCCCCGGTTGCCATTCAAATATCTATGGCAGTCGTTACGGGTAGTTGGAGCCCACAAAAAACCAATCTGTCTAACTTAGAACTTCGATATCGCCATTGGCCATAATGACCATTGGTTGTGGAGGTCAGATAGCAGTCGCTCCACGGAAAATATCGAAGTTCAGCCGCATCACAGTTAGACTGGAAAGCCGACCCCAACTGATTTGCGAAAAAGGTTCAGAGAATGATGTACAAACTTAGCTACTAGTTAGAAGACTTACCAGTGATATAACCACGATATATTGATTCATTTTTTATAAATTTAATATCAACGCGTACCGACACAAAACACATCTAGTAGGTACGTACCGACTCTATGAAATACTCGGTTAGCACTACAACAAACAATTACTGAATCAGAGTGCGTCCTCACGTAGGTATTTATATCATTAATTTTTCCTTAAATATGACGCATTGACGCAACATAGTATGAGAAGTTGTCATAATAGACAACGTAATTTCCATGGGTTCGATTTATTTGCATTAAGTACATAAATAGTGATACTATTATCATACATTCAATCAGGGTTCGACTGGGCCGGAAGGGCCCGGGTGGCTGACCTCAAGCCCGGGGCCTGAGCTTGTGGTCAGCCACTCGGATTAGGGCATCGAAACCCGGTGCAATTTCGAAAATCTCGGGTTTACACTTAATCAAAACCCGGGCAACCGAGCTTTTTGAGTTTATCGATATTTTAAAAGCCGGGCCCTAAAAGCCAACGGGGGTGGTATCCGTGGTGATTTCCGCACGATAAAAAGGAGGGGTGTCGCGTCCTGTATGGCACTAGTATTTCCAATTTAAATATATTATTTCTTTTGTTTGGGAGAAGTCATTGAAATAAAAAATAATATATTTTTATTCCCGAAGGACCGCATACAGGAAATATCCTATTCATATAAAATATGAAGCGTCATTCAGTCCTGCTGTCATGATTGTTATTTTTCCCCATGCATTATTTCTGCATTAGGTAAGATTATTAGTTTAGTCACAGAATAAATAAATAGTTTTATATACAGAAGTTGCTCTTTGAATCTTTAAGAAAGCCGCCGTTTTAATAGCCCACAGTAATTAATCAGCTTCCTTTTGTCTCGAACATATTTTTGCCACTGACTCGAGCATAAAAGGTGACATGACAATTCAAGTAAACTTTAAAATTATTATTTCACAATTTTGGTAATGTAAAAAATTTAATGTTCTTTTGTTTATTTCGACAACTCTCTACAGACGCAAAAGTTATTATTATTGCGATTCACAATAGTTACTAACACTGTGCAGTGCAGTGTACTTATTGAGCTCTCACAAGCAATTAATAGCACAGATATTTAGGTAAGGATCGTACTTTAAAATAAGGCTCCGAAATGGTCGACTGCGTCATGTACGTGCTCGCAGGTTGCGGCAGCCCCACCTACCTATATAACTTTTGAGTTGTCACGCGCTGTAGGTATTTATCACTGTAGGTGTGGTTTAATTACTACGTAATATTATGAATAAAATAAAGTGCATAGTGACGTAGTGAGAACGGGATTACCCAACTTTAACAAACAATTAAACCTTATTTTGTGGTTAAGATGTTACTTCTTCATGCGTTTCAGCCTTCAAAACTTGCACTTTTGATACCGGAGTCCACTCGCCTATATAGAAAAGAAGACTTTTTAATGAATGAATGAATGAATAAAGGCATTTATTTATTTATTTAATTATTTATTTAAACCACTATCATTACAGATAAACACCTAATGCGACAGTGTATACAGATAAAATCTTAAAGCTAGTCTTACAAATAAATCTTACAAACTGGGTGTATAAAGCTACCTACTAAACAAATCTACTTACATGAATGAGTACCTACATGAATATATTTATTAAGACGCTAAATTTAACTTAAAATATAAAACTAATAAGGTAAATAAGTAAATATGTCATTATATGGTTTTATTAACCTTGAACCTCATTCAAGAAAGAGGCTATAAGTACAAGATTTTGTAAGATTGCATGTTTATATCCGGAGACCAATCTCTAGAAATACCCGTCCAATCTAATAAAATATGAGATTGAAAAACCCGTACAGCTATAAGGCTTACTGGAGGGATTCTTTGCTGTCAGTGGGGAGACTAGAGTCTCCGGTTTTGACAGCATTGTCTCTCAACCACCTCCCAAACTACCCCCAATATTCCCCCTACCCAATACCTCAATCCCCAACCCTTCCGGGGTCGGCAGCACGAGTGTGACGCCCCTGGTGTTGCACACGTCCATAGGCCACGGTTCCCATCAGGTGAACTGTGTGCTCACCTAAGTGCTATCAAAAAAGGCAAAAATAATTAAACGTTACCTACGTTTAATTAAAATATATAATATAAATTAAAAACTTTATTCATAATAAATAATTAAGTACATAAGTAGCAGTCTTCAAGAGTTCACAAAAATAATAAAATAATTAATTTCAATAATTTTTTTTTATACTGTTTAAGTGGCAGACAAGCACACGGCCCACCTGATGGGAAGCGGTCACCGTGGCCTACGAACGTGTGCAACACTAAGGGTGTCACACACGCGCTGCCTACCCTGAAGGGAAGGGGGGAGGGCTGGGAAGGGGTGGGGAGCAGTAATTAGTTACACTAATAATAATATTGCTCCAAATTATTAGTAAGTAATTAGTTTAAAAAATTATTTATTATGACTTTTGATCGGAAAAAGCGAACATCCAGGACGGGACTTGAACCCACGACTAGTCCTTTACAGGGGGAATGCTCTGACCAACTGACGTACCTGGACACATCCCAGATGTTCGAATTTTTCCGATATATTCTATGGCTTAGGGCGCCGGTGTAGCCATCTACCGTAATTCATTCGAACTACGGAAACAATGAGCGAAAATCATTAGGAATAGTAGTAAATACCGCGGTAGCCTAGTGGTCTGGGTAATGGACTGCTGAGACGATGTCTCGGGTTCGATCCCAGGTTCAACAGGGCACACACCAATGACTTTTCGATGCTTTTCGAAGTTATGTGTGTATTTATCGCAGGTTTATTAGTGCCCGATTAATGGCAATATGCTCGCCACCTATTACATTGGGACCTAAACATAAACTGGTGAAATGTGGGTGCTAGCACCTCTGCCTACCCCTTCGGGGATATAGGCGTCAGTTTATGTTATGTTATGTTATGTTATGTAGTTAGTAGTACTAATTGCATCAAAATTTCATTGAATTATGTATTATTCTAGTCATATTTGCATTTACAGCAAACGGGAATGCCCGTCTTAGTCCTAGCTTTCTCCATTCTCCACTTGCCATCGTAGCCGGGCTCGGTACTTAGAACGAAAAAATCATAGTGCATGTATTCGTTCTGACAATACAGCCCGTGTTGTAGTACCTCCTTTTTCATGAAATGTTTCGTTTTTTGTGTCATCGGACCTTCCTGCCTGTAGATAATAATGAAATGATTAAGAATTAACAATGTGATACGGTATAAACACGTTTACGTTCATCGTGCGTACTGCTAAAGAGTGGAATGCCCTGCCTGAGTCTGTATTTCCGGAAAGCTACAACCTGGGAGTCTTCAAGTCTAGAGTGAATAGGTTGCTTCTAGGCAAGCGTGCTCCACCGTCGGCCACATCATCACTTACCAACAGGTGAGATTGTGGTCAAACGCGAGCCTATTACCAATAAAAAAAAATCCTTGATGTGATATAATTATAACACCAAATAAATCGCGATAGAATAACTTAAAGTTAGTTTTATTTTAGTTGATATTCGTGTTGTCTCTGCCTAGCCTGGAGGGAAAAAGGCATGAGTATATGTGTTTACATTCATGTAAAGTACCCAATACAGTTGTAGCCCTAAAAAAATTCGAAAACTGGTCTAACTACAGATTTGCGATATCGCCAATGGGTTGTCAGATAGCAATTACTTCACGGAAAATATGGAAGCTCAGCCGATTCGTAGATCAACTAAAAAACCCAACCCCATTTGAGTTGTTGACATTGACTAATAATTTTTTTCAAGGAGGCAGGACACGACGGTATCTCCCGTCCGAAATGAGCTGTCCGACTGGGGAAGTACCTCCGCCCTACAGAAGACTGCGGCCATAATAACCACCGTGTTGTGTTCCCGCCGGTAAGTAGGGTAGCCAGAGCTCACTGTATCCCTCCTCCCCCTCCCCTTCCTAACCTCCTCACCCCTGCCCAGCCCTCCCCCCTTCCCTTTCCCCCGTAGTATAAAAAAAAGAGTTGGGTAAAGCATCAGAAGATGAAATAAAAATCATACATATTAAAAAATACTCACTGGCACCATTTAACGCTAAACTGCTGCTGAAATCTGCCCTCCAATTGCACAACTACGCGATCCCTGCCAAACTCATCCACGATGTAATAGATGATTTGGTTCTGAAATAAAAAAAATCAGATTCCAATAAAGCTTTTATCAATTCACATGATAATAAATTAGTATATGGGGTTTCATTTAAGGAAAATAATACTCCTAATCATTGAAAATTCAGCTCAATGTACCCCTCCCCATCCCTTCCCAGCCGCCCCACCCCTTCCCAGCCCTCCCCCCTTCCCTTCAGGGTAGTAGGCAGCGCGTGTGTGACACTCTTAGTGTTGCACACGTTCATAGGCCACGTTACCGCTTCCCATCAGGTGGGCCGTGTGCTTGTCTGCCACCTAAGTAGTAGGTATAAAAAAGAAAAAAAAATTGAAACAAAAAAAAACATTAGATTACTTTACCGCAATTTACTTCGCATGCTACAGTTATTTCAAAACAGACAGGTTGCTTTTACAACCAAAAAAAAAATTAAGACGTTTTTTAGTCTACTTGAAGTTCATGTAAATTGAGTTACAATGCTTTTCGATGCTACTAACGGTGTTTAAACAACTTTAGGATGAAAAAAGACACTCACCGTAGACCACGCAGGGCATTCACTCTCGTATAAACTATGCGCTGCAATGTAGTCATCGTCAGCGTCGACCACCTAAAATGGTAGTTAAAGTTGTGGATTACTAAAATAGTCATATAACATACGTTAACTACCTAATACCGAAAATGTTTTTAACCGACTGTAGGTCAAACACTGAACCGCCTTTTGAAATCGGTTACAAAAAACTAAACGGCCATCAAGCTGAGGGTCGCCACTGTAGCACTGCCGGTGTATGTAGTGGTGACCCCAGTCCTGAGACTTTGCCTTTAGCTTACCATCAGGCGAGGTAAAATCATTTTGACGTGTCCTATAAAAAAAAACATGTCTATCTGCGATTATTTCGCGATTGATTGAATCGATTTTCAACGAAATATTTTTAACTTTTTGGTAAGGTTTTAGTTTACTAAATTAGCCTATAGAAGGAGAAGCTTCCGTACTCCAAGAGAAAAAAATAAGACCCTATTAATAAGACTCTACTATCCATCTGTCTGTCTATCACCAGCCTGTATCTGATACACCGTGACAGTTTTTAACCGGCTTCAAAAAAGTAGGGAGGTTCTCAATTCAACTGTATTTTTTTTATGTTTGTTATTTCAGAACTTTCGACTTTCGAAAGAATCGATTGTTTCTATTGGACAGTTGGCGTTTCCCGTGCGGTCCCGTTTTATTTGGTCCTTTGAAGTCGATTTTTTCTTTGATCAGTTTTTAATATAAATAGGAAAGACAAACACTCACCAATCTATTTGGGCCCTCGTTATGCACATCAAGGATATTTTCAACAATATCGATCGGATAGTTTTCGTTGTCGAAACAAAATTCTTTGTTCTCGTTTTTGCAAGATTGCGGCATTTTAACTGAAAATGATAGATCAATAATTATTTTGCGACATTCTACAGACTTCCACAAGCTTAACTAGCTCGTCTTATAATGGGTTCTAGAATATGGATAAACATACTTAGATAGGCACTTTTTTAAAATACTTTTTTTTCTTTTACTTTAACTGACGTGTAATCTGCAGCAAATAAGAGTTGTGCTTATCTGACACCTAAGTGGTATAAAAAAAACTAAGCAATGTAGAAACAGTAGATATTATAAATACAAAAAAAAATTGCAACTTAAATGGTAAATGTTGTCAGTTTTGGTCGGTTTCATAGCAATTGGTTAAAAATATATGAACACTTACAATTTCTCATTTGTGAAGGGTCAAATACTGTTCTGACCTTGGCTGCAGTTTCAACACTGAAAAGAGCAACCTGAAAATAATATTATTTTATCATGTATTTTTTTAGAAAGAAAGAAATAGTGATTTTTTTTTATATACAGGACACGTCAATTTGACTTTACCGCGCCTGATGGTAAGTTGAAGATAAAGTCTTAGGAAAGGAATTTTATTAAGACCATGAACCTAGCGTTTAGCCAACGGCCCACGCTAACTAGATAATTTAACAAGATGTCTGCGACAATATCTCATAACGTAATTCCTAATAAAAAAATTGAGTCTCAGAGTGGACCAAGGCTTGAATGCAACCAAGACTGACAGAACCAAGCGGTTTGGTAATTCCTTTCTTTGTGATAACAAGTGGAATGCAGCTTTACCCTCGCACGTGTTCCCTTCCTCTTATAATCCCGGGTTCTTCAAACGGGGCGTAAAAAAGCATCTGTCAAGGCCGTCTGGGTAGAGGTCACCATTCCCAAGGGATATTGGGGCATCCCTTGGGAATGGTGACCACTACTTTTTGGACTCCCACCTCAGCTTACCATCAGGCGGGGCGCAGTGAATCCGGTGGAATAAATATAAAAAAACTACCGCTTTGATGGAAATGATGAAGATTAGAAAAATTGTAACAAACTTACCAGTGACAATAATAGAAAAACACTATTCATATTGAACTACACACTTCAGCTACACGTAAAAAAACACAACAGATATTTTTCGATTTTTCACTAAAACATTAAGCTTAGAACGGTCTACTTTAGTCGAATCATAGACAGATATTGATTCAGAGACGATGACACGTTTATATTTATAGGCAAGACGATATTACACAATTTTCCTACCATCTGACGAAAATATTTAACAATAAATATTTTTACTAAATACATTTTTTATACATAAATAAAAACGCCATAGAAGTAGGGGCAAGGGGAATTCCAGGTAAGTCCCTGTACAATTTGTTTAAATACCTCGGATTACCAAGAGCTTTTTTTATACTACTTAGGTGGCAGACAAGCACACGGCCCATCTGATGGGAAGTGGTCACCGTGGCCAATGAACATGTTGTGTCACACACGCGCTGCCTATCCTGAAGGGAAGGGGGGAGGGCTGGGAAGGGGTGGAGAGGCTAGGAAGGGATGGGAGCAGGAGGGGTACAGTGAGCTCTGGCTCTACTTACCGGCGGGAACACAACACGATGGTTATTATGGCCGCGATGTTCTGTAGGGCGGAGGTACTACCCCAGTCCGACAGCTAATTTCGGACGGGAGATACCGTCGTGTCCTACCTAATTCAGAGCTTCAGTGAACTTATATTATCCTAAACGGCATTGATAGGGTTGTACCAAATCTGGATAGGTAGAGGGGGAAACACTACTGACGGTAGAGGTGAGCGCTGACGCGTCGCAAGGTGGCCACTCTGTACCTACTTCTGGGTCGCAAGTCCCAGTGGGTTCCTCTCTGTACCACGCCATGGACCCGGCGACCGCACGGTGAATCCATGGAATATCTACTGAGAATCGGATCTATAGTCATGTCACTTTTCCTATAAGGTAGGCTGATACCACTAGTGCTTGATATCGGGAATGTTCTTCTTTACACTTGCTGCGATCCTAGTATACACCTTTCGGTTCTGCTATTTTTTACCCGACTGTTTTAGCGAGGGTAATCTAATATATAAAATTTCCATGTCACAATGTTAGTTACCGTACTCCTCCGAAACGGCTTTACCGATGTTTACCAAATTTTATATGCGTATTCAGTAGGTCTGAGAATCGGCTACTATCTATTTTCCATACCCCTAAGTGATGGTTGTTCACCCTTAAAATTCAAAACAACGTTCGCCGGGTCAGCTAATGTTTTATAATAATTGTTTGTTTGCCAATTCCGATAAAATTTTTAATATCTTAAAAAAATTATACTAGTTCTAAAATATTTAATACATTTTATTAAAAAATATACTTTAATAACTGACACAATAGTTTCAAACGGAAAAAATATGAATGCAATTTTATTGTTTCTATCGGTTGAAATTGTTGCGCAAGAGTTTCATAGAATTATTGCTGCTTAGTTTGTCAGAATGCTGAGCTGGCATTCCTTCATTTACTTTTCACCTATTTAGGTACCCATCGTCATTATCAAGAGCATTATCATGATTGATATCGAGTTCCAATCATAGACTTCTTTTCTTCTTTTTAACCGACTTCAAAAAAGGAAGAGGTTCTCTTTTTATTTTTTTGTATGTATGTTACGCGATAGCGGCGTCAATTATGAATGGATTTTGAATTTTTTTTTTGTTAGAAAGAGGCTACTTCTGAGGTGGTCCTATATCCAGGGTATCAGGATCTGATGCTGGGATCTTGGGAAAATCGAGGGGAAATCATCAAATTTACGGAAAAAATTCTGTTTTTGATGCTTTTGTACATAATAAACCTCCTAAATAGGTACTTTTCTATTTCTGTACATTAAAAAGTAAAAAATATTAGTTTGTGAAGTCGGTTTTTTAAACGTAGTTATAATGTGTCAACGATTTAAATCTTTGGATCTCGGGGTTGCTCCATTCTTCACCTACTACTCTTTCTTTTGATATTCGGTTTATATCAGCTTTTACGGGTGAGACTACCGGCTGACCTCCCAACCTCGAAAGGAAGGAAGGAGGTTGGGTTAAGCACCAAAACTCTTGAAGACCTTGAAAGTTCAATCCATAATAAATAATATAGTATGCTAACTGTCGCCCGCGGAAGTTTTGTTCCCGCTACCCGTGAATCACGGGAATTTGTTCCCGGTATAAAAAGTAGCCTATTATGTTTTTCCAGACTATAAATATAACCAATCTCTACAGTCTCTACAATTCGTGAAAGAGCAACAAACAATAGGATAGGATGAGGTAACAGTATGTAAGTTATTCTAACCGCAAAGTAATAAATCTTTTATTGTTATTGAATTAATTATTTTCTACGTGTTTTAATAAAAAGGAAAAACACAAAAATATAATTCCAATAGAAAGTCATTTACCCGGAGAAAACCCCCGGACAGAATCGAAAGACTTATTACGTTTACGGGGATTAACATGATCACAGGTCTATCTTGTGTGTAACTCTATGCCAGCACGCCCGCGTGGACATCATTCTGTTTTTGTGTTTTTTACTATATCTTCGGTTCTACTCAACTGATTGTGAACAACGTACGATATTAATTTTGACTAAGGAGGCGCGGGTTTGATCCCCGCTCAGTGCAAATATTTGTATGCATGAATATGGGTATTTGCATTGGTCTGGTCGTGCCTCGGAGAGCATGTTAAGCCGTCCCGGTTGTCATATTAACACCTATGGCAGTCGTTACGGGTAGTTGGAGCCCTTAAAAGTCCAACAGCAACGGTCTAGCTGCAATGCTTCGATATCGCCTAATGTCATCATTGGGTTGTGAAGGTCAGATGGCAGTCGCTTCACGGAAAATATCGAGGTCCAGCCAAATCCGCAGTTAAGACTGGTAAAGCGGACCCCAGACTCCGAGGTGAAAGCTTTGGATGCAACTGGGATTAACGCTAGGTTGAAGGACTTACCTCTAGGATATGTCTCAAGCGTGCACTTGACTACTAGGTACTGAATGGATTTTAATTCAGTTTTTTCATTAGGGAGGTCTTCGTCAGACTTAAAATTGATAACAATTGACTAACTAGAACTGAAGGCGGCCAGGACCGCGGGGTGTAGGCACGTAATAAAATAATAAAATAACAATGAAACCAGGGTAAAAATTAAAATACGTGTCACTTGATGGTTATTTGTTTAATTTCAAATTTAATTACAAAATACACTTTATATAAATAAAACAGGATTCGAATGACCTATAAAACTTTTTTCATACCTACCTACTTATAAAAATCATAATTGTGACTTATTTAATTACAATGTAGTCATCTAATAAATTATATAAAAAGATATTCAGAAGAAATAATTGCCCATGGTCCACCCAGGTGTACCACGTAATAAAGGATACCTACCTAAACATTTTATTTGAAATATTAGGAAGAAGTGGTAATAGACCGACTATACCTAAGTCTTACCAAAATAAAGTGTAACGGAACAAATTGAAACACTTGAAGCGCCAGCTATCAAATAAAAAAATAAGCATCAAATTCAATTCATCTAGTCGAAAGTTCTGAGGCTACAAACATAACAAAATACACTCGAATTGAGGGTTCTCAATTCGAGTGTATTTTGTTCTCCTTTTTAAATTCCTCCTTTTTTGAAGTCGGATAAAAATCGTCTTGCTTCGGTTTTGTTATGTGTTATCTTTGTCACACATCGACAGCGTCTGCGGTCTGCGGCCTGATAACTTTTGAGAGTAGTGAATGCAAAAGTTATGAACTGACGATAGCTACTCTATAAAGGTCGATGGACAAATAGAGAGAATATTCTGCTGAATCGAAAGAACCCGATTATACACTTTTCATCAAAAAAATTGGAACACCTTGCAAGTTTTTGTTTTCTAAGGATTATCAGAAAAATTTATGTTGTGTATATATTTAGGAATTCAATATAATAATAATGTCAAATGTCGTTTAAATAGTGAATAATATGAGGTTTTCAAATTTTAATGTTAATGTTCTAAATTCAACTGTCATAAAATAAATAATTTGTGTGTTGTTTTCAGATTATCATTAAAACTAAAGTGTTTAAATTTTTCTGATGAGAAGTAAATTATAGCCAGACTACCCACTTTTTGTCTCTACGTCTGATAACCACCTGGTTTATCAGACGTAAGTAAGTACAGTATCTCTTGTACTTACGTGACTAGAAAATTACATTTCGTAAGTGTAATATCTACGTTTCCATATCCTAAATTACATTTTTGAGGTTGCAAAAGACAGAGATGTGAGAGTTTAGATATCAAGAGGATGTATGCCAACAAAACTGGTTTTACAAATTTTCTGTGCAACGAGTAATTTGCCCGATTGACAATTTACAAAATGGCAGTCGTGGGACAAGTTAGTAGTGTTGCGACCCCACAATCTTCAAACTCAAATTCAACAAACACTTACCCTCTCTTGACATCCAAAAAATTAAATTGTATTCTCTGACTTTTGCACCAAGCCTAATATAATATTTGAATTTTTTATATAAGTAATAAACTTATGTAAATTTCCAACTAACCGTGCAAGTACAAGCGACGGATACACTTAAATCTATTCCCTTAATGGTACGTGTATCATTGTGATACACATATAAAGTACGATTAACGGAGACGGACTCACAGGTGGTCTTATACCCATCCATTAGTCCCAGGTCATTGAAGCATTGTTGATCACCATTTTTAACTGTGCGCCTGTTAAAAAAATAAAATGAAATTAATTAAATTTGATTGTTACAAATAAAATTTAATTTGAGAAAGTTACAATTCAGAACCATACTTGTTTACTAGATAGAGGTGAATAGATTATTACATAATTTATCAGAACTGAACTAATTCTGACCAAGCTAGGAACTCAGAGTAATACCTAGTTGAGCGAACGCATGTCATACGGGAAAAGCAAAAATAAATAAATATACGAAAATATTATAATCGGTTTTCCTTTTTCCTACCTGTCAAAATAACTATTTGTAACTTTCCAGGGACTAGTAACAATAATAGTGATGTAGAGATAAATAAATAAATAAATATTGAGGTGACAAATATAAATAGGTAAATTAAGAAAAAATGTTTTTTAAGTTAAACGGTTTTAAATTATATTGTCATCTGAGCTAAAGATTTCTGCCAAATATCAGACCACTTCAACCGACAATTGAAAATGGGTTAAATTTCAATTACCAGATTTGACCCAAACAATCAGGTTAAGTTAAATAAAATCGTTGAAAAAGGTATGTACCTAAGTATTGTAAAACTTACTCGCATTTTACTTCATCCAATCTTTGTGTAATTTTTTCCTTTTGGACAACGATATAGAAATCATTTCCATGAGATTTCTTCTCGAAGTACAAGTACGGGAAACGAGTCTGGAAAAAATATTTTTTTATTACTTTTTACTATTATTATTACCATTATCACTGTATCTGTATCTAAACATAGAAATTATTAAAATTTAAGCGTCTTTTTGTAATAATAAAATAACTGCATTTTACTAAGTACATTTGGACGTATACCAGTAGGTATACATGGTAACCAAAATATTGAAGGTATTTAGAAAAAAAACTTGGTCGATATAGGAACGGTTCTAAACACAATTTTTTTTCTTAGAATTCTTAGAAACTACTGAACAGATTTTGATGTGCTTGTGTCGTTTGAAAGGTCTTGGTCAGACTTAAAATCTTACTCATGTTTGATCACAATCGGTTAAGTAGATCCGGTGATACCTATACTCAAAAAACGTGAATACCTACATAAAACCACGTGGACGGAGCCACGGGCATAGGTTATTATAGATATTATTTAAAGACTAGCTTCCGCCCGCGGCTTCACCCGCGTGGAGGTCGGTATCGCCGCCAAGTTTACTTATAGTGTGAAACTAGGTTATAGCATGGTTTTAATATAATACCTAACAACATTCAAATATGAGTCGTTAGATTACACGTTGTTACAGAATGCGTTGAAGAAATAAAGGTTCACTGCTCGTTCCCCGTAGTTGATAGCGTGATAATATGTAGCCTATGTGTTGACCCGACTTCTTAATAATATTCGTGCCAAATTTGAAGTAAATCCATGCCGTACTTTTTGAATTTATCCCGGACATACAGACAAACAGACAAAAATTCGAAAAACTATATTTTTGGCTTCGGTATCGATTGTATTGTACACTAGCTTCCGCCCGCGGCTTCGCCCGCGTGGAGGTCGGTATCGCCACCAAGTCTATTTTAATAAAACAACTCGTCTAACCAAAACCTTTCTAATAAAAAAAAACCGTAAAAACTAAAAAACCCCATCAAAAGCCGATGCTTTTGATGGGGTTTTTTAGTTTTTACGTCCATCGCGATTATCGAATCGCGATGGACGTAAAAACCACTTAACGTATTTTGATGAGGTTTTTTTATTAGAAAGGTCTTGCTTAGACTTAAAATTTACCCTATTTTTGGTTGTAATTGGCTAAGTAGAACTGGAGATAAAACCAAAAAATGATGACCTACCTTAAAACGACGCGCGGGCGGAGTTGCAGGTATCAGCTTGTATAAAAAATAGCCTTTTTTCCGTGTGGAAATCCAGCGGGGCAGGTTATGTCGGACTATTACTGACTAAAACCGCACGCCGTCTAGGGTCTTCTGACGCCAGGGTGTAAGGTGGCTAACACTCTGGCGCGGCTGTTGCCCAACATGAGGGAGCCGGATGACTCATGCAGGAAGCTCTACGCGGGGATCGTGCGGTCCATGGCCCTGTACATGGTGCCTGATCTGGGCGGAGGCCCTGAATAGCCGTAACAGGTGTACACTGGGAGCGCCGCAGCGCGTTATGCCTATATTGGTGGCGAAAGGAGGCGCAGGAGCGGGGACTGGACCCGGAGCCTCGAGTAATCGAGGCCGTCCACGCCCAGCTCCGCCGGGATACCGTGGTGGAGTGGAAGGTGCCGAGACAGGCCCTCCTGGCAGCCCTCGGGGTAGGAGTCCTCACACTGCCGGTTTTGATCGCAGCCATGGTGCAGAGTGCGGACGCGTGGTCGGCTGCCGCCTCTTTCTGCGAGCAAGTAATGCTCGAGAAGGAGATGTCGGAAAGGGTTCCGGAGAGGCTGCACAGAGCTCTCCTGGACGGCGGCGATGAAGGCGTCGGAGGTCTAACGACCTCCGTCGGAGCCGCCTGTCACCCTAGCAGAAGCAAGTCGAGGCGGCGGCGCGCGATAGCGCGCCCTTCCCTATTCCGGGGGCATGACGGGAACACCGTGGTTGCCAAACCCGAGGGGGCCATATCGAATCCGGGGATGGCCCGGGTCAAGTCAGGGTGCGAGGGAAATGCTCTATGGGCCATCTTACACCCTGGCGTCAGAAGACCGCTCCGCTGGCTGCAGGGTGGGTATCCATGAGGATTTCCGCACGGAAAAAAGGGTGTTAGGGGCCTATAGAGCATTTCCCTCGCACCCCGGTTTGTATAAAAAGTACCCTATATGTTATGTTGTCCTGTAAGCGATGGTAGCTGAATGGATGAGGACGCGGCTTCTACTCAAAGGTATCGAGTTCGAATCCGGCCGGACGGTACCAATGTGAATTTCACTTTGTGGAATTTATATTATGTAGCACATAATATAAATTCCTCAAATCACATGATTTACCATCTGCTGACGGTGAAGGAAAAACATCGTGAGGAAACCCACATGTCCTAGAACATGTTTGATCCACCAAACCCCATTAGGCCAGCGTGTGTGGATTAAGGTCTAAACCCTCTCAGCTCTCTCGTTAGAGGAGAGGAGACCCGTGCCCAGCAGTGAGACATAAATGGGTTGATATTATTATGTTGTCCAGAAGTATGAATTAAGTAGGTATAAATCGTACCAAGTTTGATCAAAATCCCTCCAGTAGTGCATCACATACAGATAGACAGACAGACAGAAAAACAAAAAAAATGCTGATTGCATTTTTACCATTGGTATTGATCATTTTTTGTAAATATTTCAATGTACAGAATTCACCTCTCTACAGTTTTATTGACGTGACCTACGACAAACTTATTATTTGCGGTTGGTACAGTAATTGGGTCTACGGATCGAACCGCAAAATTAAGTTTGTTTTTTATTGTATATGTTATAGGTCAAGTTACTTATAGTGTGAAGCTAGCTTATAACATGGTTAACATATAAAACAACATTCAAATATGCGTCTTTAGATTACACGTTGTTACAGAATGCGTTGAAGGTATAAAGGTTCACTGCTCGTTCCCCATAGGTAATAGCGTGATAATAAGTAGCCTATGTGTTGACCCGACTTCTTAATAATATTCTTGCCAAATTTGAAGTAAATCTATGCAGTACTTTTTGAGTTTATCCCGGACATACATACAGACAAACAGATAAACAGACAAACAGACAAACAGACAAACAGACAAACAGACAAAAATTCTAAAAACTATATTTTTGGCTTCGGTATCGATTATAGATCACACCCCAAGTATTCTTTTAAAAAAATATTCCATGTACAGTTTTGACTTTCCTACCATTTTATTATATGTATAGATAATGTACATCACACTCCAAGTATTCTTTTCAAAAAATATTTTTTTTGAAAAGAATAATACCTATTAGTTTTGACTATCCTGTCATTTTATTATATGTATATAGATAATAATAATAAACAGTAAGTACCACACTATATTCAATGCAGTTATGTTCCTCTGACTCAAGTGTTCCGATTCTCTGCTGCAAATTGGAAGCTGCAGTTTTCTCAGCATTATACTGTAAATTGAGTTTTATTACAATAAATTTATGATATATATATTTCATTAAAGCATCGTGTAAAAGTAGGATGGTAAGATGTCTGACATTCATATGCAGAAGTTCAGCCATTATAAAAAGTTTAAATTATTTAGTAGTTGATATGAACAAAGAGTGGCCTAATACCTTGATGCGATTTCTTCCAGTTAACTTAAAAATGGTCTTTTATTCGTGCGAAAATCCCCACGGACCGACTAAAACCGCTAGAACACCGGGATGAAAGGTAACCCAAAAGGTATTTTCCTCCTACCCCGGCTGACCCAGGGCCAATCTCCGCCTTAAGATGCCCTTTTTTATCGTACGGAAATCCGCACGGATACTACCCCTGTCGGCCATCAGTGATGGTTATGTCGGAATTGAACCGACCGGGGTGTAAGGTTATCAAGTAGCCATATCCCTCGCCCCCAGCTGACCCCGGGCCATCTACGATTTTAAGATGGCCCTCTCGGCCCCCCGCGGTGGGGTGGGTCGAGCATTCCTGCCGCGTCTTCCGTGGCGAGTGGGAGGCGCTGCTCACCTCCGTTGCCCGGGTACACTGCTCAAGATTGGAAGTTGTGCCCCCTCGGGTTTTGGAATTCGGTGTCCCTGTTTTGCCGCCATCTTGATTTCAGAGTGGCCATGTCTGGTTTCCTATAAACGCAATAATTACTTACGTTTATCAGATAATCCGGTACTAAATGGTCAATCTTTGCTAATAGTTGGTCATATCCTTTGGGCTTGATATCACAGAAACGCTGGCCTTTACATTCCTCGGGGACCTTTATGATCGGATCTTCACCTGAAAAAAAATGTAATGATTAATTTTGGCCCCCGTGCTAACCATGGGTTTTTCCCCATTTGCCATGACAAAACCTAACGAGTAAAACAAAAGAACAAGGTATAAATTATTTTAAAATAGCTGTGTCCAGACATTGGAAATATAAAAAAAAACTTGGGTTAAGTAGGTATATGAACGATTCTAAAGACATGTTTTTAAAATTTTTGTCTGTTCGTTCGCGATGGACGCAAAACTACAAATTTTTAAATGGTTTAAAATCTTACTTTTTGATCACAATCGGTTGAATAGAACCGGAGATATTATAGTTAAAAACGCGACAACTATCGTGACGTCCAATACGAGTGGAGCCGCGGCGGGCATAGGTTTGAAACCGGGAATTTATACCTATGTTGAGTAAAGTAAATAATGTATTATACAGTATTTTTACCTTTAGTCGGTACAGCATGGCCTGTCGCCAATAAAACAGCAACCTGTAAAAAAAAAAACTTTAAAGTAATGTTTTCTTCTCGAACATTATAAAAAAATAAGAAATATGATTATTACGATGAAATAATATTTGTTCCCATTTGAGGTACCTACAGTTAGCGTAGGGCAAGATGGGGACACTGTCGTTCCCACACCCGAAGGGGCCATCTAGAGGCCATAGATGGCTTAGAGTCATCCGGGGTGCGAGGGAAATGCCTTAAGGGCTACGTGAGGTTTCTCTATTACCTCATTTCCACTGCAGACTCAAGACGGTATGCGTTTTAGTCTGTCGAAGTCCGACATAACCGTCCCCGCTGGCCAGCGGAGGTATCCATGGGGATTTCCGAGCGATAAAAAGGTTGGTACTGTTGTTATGCGGTCTTTTAATCTACTGTCCGACGTATACCAAATAAAACACTTTTTGGCTAGTAATGCGATATTTCTGTGGATATTTCAGTTAATTTTAACTGAAAATAATTTTATTACAAAAATAAAATTTAAAAAATAATTACCACACACAAAATCGATTGACACAATATAAACATTTTACAAAACTGGTAACTTGACACTATTTATTATTTATTAAAAATGTGCAACAATTGCGTTGCTTAATAATAAATAAATAATAATAAAATTGATTATTAATCTCAGAATATGGTACAATAATGTATCTGATGTTGCTCTCTATTAGACACTGAAAACTTTGCTGCCTGGTATGCAGTTATATATGAAATCAATTTCCTCCTTGTTTGTTTGTCTGTTTCCTCTTGTGATATAGGTACCAAAAAAAGGTATCACGTCACATCAATGATCACAATATGACGTGTAGTTGATGAACAAAATTTATAATGAATCAATTACATAATAAATGTGATGTCAGTAGATAATAATTAAAATTAAATAATACAATATTATACCTATTACATTAATTTTAACATTTTCCGCATAGCAATCTCCCAGTTGCGTCTAAAGTTTGCAATTGGGTACTCGAGGTCGGCTTTTTAGGGTTCCGTAGCCAAATGACAAAAAACGACCTGACCGGACCTGATAAAAACCGCACGCTGTCTCAAGTCTTCAGTTGCCGGGGTGTAAGATTGCTCAGAGCATTATATCCCTACTATCAATATACTACCTATACTTGAAATTAAAATCTATACGGTCTACGCCTTATAAAAGTAAACCTAAGTACCTACCTAAATAAAAAAAAATAAACTCAAAACCAGAAAATAAAATACCTACCTCTCTAAATAAACCTATTTCTGATGATCTAATCTAAACTCAATACATAAGGAAAATCCCTGAAAATTAATATATATACCTACGAATGACTAATCCAACTGAACTCCACTATCGCGGGTGGTAATATACTTATTAGGTACTAGCTGTTGCCCGCAGCTCCGCCCGCGTGGACGTCGATTTTCGTGTTTTTTTACTATATTGCATGTTCTAATGAGCCGATTGTGATCAAATATGTGTAAGATTTTGAGTCTAACCAAGACTAGCTATCGCGGTTTTTTTTATTAGAAAGGTCTTGCTTAGACTAAAAATTTACCGTATGTTTGGTTGTAATTGGTTTATTAGAACCGGAGATATGACCAAAACGACCTAAAAACGAAGCGCGGGCGAAGCCGCGGGTATCAGCTTGTATAAAAAGTAGCCTATATGTTGCCCAGCACTATGAACTATAAACGTACCAAGTTTGATCAAAATCCCTTCAGTAGTTTTTGATTTTAGCGCGCACAAAGATTTGCGGACAAACAGACAAACAGACAAAAATTCTAAAAATCATTGTTTTGGCATCTATTACATTCATAAAGTCCCCTAATAATTTTTTTTCTCATATATCTTCCATGTACAGACACTGATCAGTTACAGATTTATTATAATGTTGTATAGATTTGCGGTTAGTACAATAATCGGGTCTAGGGATCGAACGCAAAATTAAGTTTGTTTTTTATTGTACATAGGTACTTTTCCGGGATAAAAATCGTTACCTAGTTTTTGCGTGATGCCTGAACAAACAGACAGACAGACAAAACATTTTTTAATCACATATTTCGGTTCGGTGTCGGTCTTTAAGCAAAATTTATATTAATTTATACCTTCTTGAACGTTTTGAGGGTGCCCAGAGACGAAACTTGTTGCTCAGTAACTCCTCTTCTGGGCCCGTAGACAAGTGTCAAAAGTCTAAATCGGGAAACGAATAGATTAGGTCGACCAATCACACTCCAGCTCGTGATTTCGCCGCGGCGCGCGCATCTTACGCTGGCGACGAGCTTGGATGTGATGGGTCGACCTAATCTAAGCGTTTCCTTAGCGATCGTTAGCGATTTAGACTTTTGACACTTGTCTACGGGGGCTTATTCGCACTTTTCTACACTCGTTGAGCCGCTACGATGGGTCGTACTCGGTTGTATCTGGGTCTCGATTCTGTTAAAACAAGCCCCTGTCATGCCACTCACAGTTGAAAAAATATAATTTAATTTTTGACTTACTGTTATCAGGTTAAAGTCTAAAATTAAATGATATTTTGTAAAACGAACGAAAAAGTTTATTGAATTATTTTCATTTGATTTTAGACTTTAACTGTTTTCAAAAGAAGTAGGACACGACGATATCTCCCGTCCGAAATGAGCTGTCCGACTGGGGAAGTACCTCCGCCCTACAGAACACTGCGGCCATAATAACCATCGTGTTGTGTTCCCGCCGGTAAGTAGGGTAGCTAGAGCGCACTGTACCCCTCCTCCTCCACCCATTGCTAGACTCCCCACCCCATCCTAGCCCTCCCCCCTTCCCGTCAATGTAGGCAGCGCGTGTGTGACACCTTTGGAGTTGCACACGTCCATAGGCCACGGTGACCGCTTCCAATCAGGTGGGTCGTGTGCTCGTCTGCCACCTACGTGGTATAAAAAAACGATAAAGCCTTCAATTAAATAGCACTTTTTAGAGTGTTAGTGGCATGACAGTGGTTTGCCTTTAATCGAATCGAGGTCTTGTTCGCTTGTGGAACAAATTTACCTCTCCAAATACGCAATAGTCCCTCAGGAGTAGAATAAAAAGCATTTGTCGTCAGTTCTCACTTCATAATAATATCAAGTCCTAACTAATTATCCCAATAAGTAGGCAAACTATCTTGTTACATATTTATTTAAATGCTTTATTATAACATAACATAAACTCACGCCTATATCCCCGAAGGGGTAGGCAGAGGTACTAGCACCCAAATTTCGCCAGTTTATGTTTTTAGGTCCCAATGTAATAGGTGGCGAGCCTATTGCCATTAACCGGGCACTTATAAACCCGCGATAAATACACACATAACTTCGAAAAGCATCGAAAAGTCAAGCGAAGAAAAGTGTGTGCCATGGTGAACCTGGGATCGAACCCGAGACCTCGTCTCAGCAGCCCATTACCCAGACCACTACGCTACTGCGGTTATTCTTTATTGTATAACTAAGTATTTATTTTTATGTATATATTTATGATTATAATTATTGATTATAAACTTTGACTTTGACTTTGACTTTGATTTCTTAGTC
Source organism: Lithosia quadra (assembly GCA_963576445.1). Classification (NCBI taxonomy): domain Eukaryota; kingdom Metazoa; phylum Arthropoda; class Insecta; order Lepidoptera; family Erebidae; genus Lithosia; species Lithosia quadra. The sequence continues at coordinate 14,140,355 of OY754881.1, forward strand.
TGCCATTTCCGCTCTGGGCCCGTAGCCAAGTGGCAAATGTCTAAATCGCTATCGAATAGAATTTATTAGGTCGACCAATCACACTCGAACTCGTGATTCCGCCGCGGCACGCGCGACGAGCTTGGATGTGATTGGTCGACCTAATGGTTTCTATTCCGTAGCGATTTACGCTGTGACACTTGTCTACGGGGCCTGTTGTACACTTGGCGCTGCCCTGCTGTCTCTATTTTATCACTCTAAGGTTTACTGGAAGAAAATTCAACATTGAGTTAAGTTTGCCTTTATACTTTTTTATCGTGCAAAATTTCTTCGGTAGGTACCATCCCCGTCGCCGCGTCGGCCATCGGGGGTGGTTATGTCGGAATAGAACTGACTAAAACCGAACGCTGTCTCGGATCTCAATTACCGGGGTGCAGCTCGGCTCCTTTTGTTTATGTATTACAATTTTTACATGTAGGTACAATAAATAATATGAATGAATGAATGCAAAATATATTACTAGTATCTATACATACAATAAATCTGTAACTGATCGGTGTCTGTACATGGAAGATATATGAGAAAATGGAAGATATTTGATGCGGTTTTTTTTATTAGAAAGTTCTTGCTTGGACTCAAAATCTTAAGCATATTTGATCACAATTGGCTGATTAGAAAATGCGATATAGAAAAAAAACGCGAAAATCGTCGTCCACGCGGGCGGAGCCGCGGGCAACAGCTATAAATAATAAAATTTTCTGATTTCATTCAACTTCGATATATTTACCTACTATTGTAAATTATTAAAAGGATGAATTCCTAAACAGGAAAATTTATATAATGCCTAGTATAGTACGCCTAGTATCTATACTAGGCATTATATAAACTTTCCTGTAATACTATACTATACTGTAAAGAGTGAAGTATTACATACACGATAATAGGTGAAATCAATTTCAATACCTCTATATAGGTACAGTGATCACCATAAGTTGTTACCAGCGGCTCTGCCCGCGTGAAACTCCGATTCCGTTTCCGGTATCATGGGTTAAAAGTAGCTAGCGGCGGCGTCGGCAAGCAAATTAATATCACCTGAAAGGTAGGTACCTATTCCTGGCGTAGAGATTGCAGATGCATGCAGAATATATAGTTGGTACATTTTTGTGGTAGGTATATACAATTAGTACTATAGGTACCTACCTATATAACATTTAATGGCTTTATCGCAGAAGGAAATCTCTTTCAGGGACAATTCTTGGCGTGAGTACGTACGTACAGTTAGCGCTAAAAGTAGATGATGGTTGTAGGTACCTTGTACAGATTTTAAACATGGAAATCTGAATGAAAATATCTAATTAGGTAGGTAATCTTCATCAAAATTTTATAAATGTATATTTTTTATAGAGCCCACTATTAAGTTAAGAAACATTTTCATTGAAAAAGCAAATTTTATTCATTCACTCTAAAACAATTTTATGTAATGAATGTACCAACCCTCTACCTGCATTTGCAAATGAAATAAATAAATAAATAAACAAAATGATTAAAAATATGTGGATCATCTATAATTAGTTTTGATTCTAACTATAGGAAAATAAATATGAACGAATTTTAAATTCCACAGATAATTTATTTGATAAATTGTTCAAATCCTTCAGACGATTAACTATTACAACTGGTTGCCATGAACGTATAAAAAACCTTCATCATCATCGGGTTCCGAAACAGTTGCGTTGACGGTGACTTTTTTCTCTATTACCAACTAGTCCTGAACCAATTTATGTTCTTCTATCACAACTGGTTGCTATAAAAGACGTAAAATCTTCAAAGGTAACTGGTTGTGACAAACAGTTGCGATGGCAGCTGAAAGCGGCTATGCTCCTACAGCCTCTTTTAAAGATGGCGCATTCTAAGCTCTGTCATATTCAACTTTGCATTTACAGCAGGCCGGCACTTTGAAAGGTTTTTGCACAACTACGTTTCGTTTGATATCGAACACATACAATGTACGTTTTGCATAACTGGTGACGCATTCTGATTTCATCCCGAAGGCGGGGCTTACGCCCAAGTCCTGGAAGCACTGCACCGAGTCCTCAGTCTTGATGTATTCATACCTGTAATTGCAATAAAATTAAAATATTTTAACATATTTTCAAAGAATTCGTAATACTTAATCTTTTATTTATGGATTTCTTTTTAATAATAAAAAATTAGATCAACAATCTCGATAACTCCCTCTGTCAAAATTATAAAAGACTACAACGCCATGTTTTTGTTTTGTTAATGTAAACAAAACAAAAACATATTGAGAGTTCCTACATGCTTCGATAGATGGCGTTGATATATTGAATTAGATCGCGCTATTATTGTGCGTAGGTACTTTGTGTGTAGGCACCCTATATTTTATTAAATTAAATGAACAATAATCAAATTATATAAGCTAGGTATATAAAGAAACGAAATTTCAATTTCGCAGGCAAGTGTTAAAATTACTTTTTATCTGCATAAGTTCGTTTGTTATCCCTCTCAGTCGAAATTCATTAAAGTTACCTATTATTGAATAACGTCATTGTAGAGAGTGACTAATTAAGTATAAGTTGTGAATTTCTTTTTCTACATTTTGCTAAATAATTAAAATAAACTTACGCGCAAGTGACGGTCTCAATGTGTTGTGTAAATAGTTCAGATTGCACAATAATCTCGGGTTGCGCATCAAGTGTATCATTGGCATATGCTGTGTACCATACTTCAGTCTGCAAAAAAATAGTATTATTTTAGTTTATATAATATTATATTATATTATATTGGAAACCCGTCCTTGCTACGATTAAATTTGATATGTTCATTGGGCGTACCTTTCAATAATACCTTCTTATAATTTGTCACCTAGTTATATTTTTTATGTAATGCTGCAGTACACTGTAGGTATATCATTGGCTACTATATTTATCAAAAATGGCAGGTTTTGTTACGTGCAAACAATTAATTTGATATGGAGTATCAAACTTATTTCATTGCACGTTTTTTTTTTGTATTACCTACCACACTTTTATAATAACAATAAGATGACGTAAATACCTTAGTTACGTATGGGCAGTTGTGCCAATCGCTCTTAGGAGACAGTACTGATGGTGTAAGAGGAATTCCATTTCGGTCGTCATATTCCTAAAAATAAAGAAACAAAATATTTGAAAATTCATCATCATCAAAATCCACCTGACCTTGTGGTCTCCGCAACTGCGTCCTTTCATTTGTAGGTACCTCAAAGCCCGCCTCACCGATCGCCGCCTCTCTGATGCTCGCCTCACCGACGACGCCCGCCTCACCTAGCCTCGCCTCACCGAGCCCCGCCTCACTGAGCCCCGCCTCACCGAGCCCCGCCTCACCGAGCCCCGCCTCACCGAGCCCCGCCTCACCGATCCCCGCCTCACCGATCTTCGCCTCACCGACACCGACGCCTGCTTCACCGACGCTTCTGTCGTCGTCTACCATGGAGCCGAGCAACAAGTTTCAATTTGATTGGATAACGTTTTCAATGCCTCAAATTAAACCTCATTTGAGGCAAGAACCGTTCTCTCAAATTAATAGTGGCCCTACAGTTTTTTTCACGTATTCATAATGAAGCATTTTTTACCAATTGGATCGTTAAATTATGTGTTGTCAGTGATTGTCAGGGAAACCAACATTTACGCACAGCAGTTGGCAATGACTATGTTAGTAAATGGGACGATCCATCATAATAACGGGATTACTCGTTGGCAAAATACGTATCTTGCCATCGTTCTGGCTACAGGAGTTGTGAGTACTGGAGCACATCTAAAGATAATCTCCAGTACTCCTGGCTTCTTCACTGGGTCATACGACAGATTTGTGCTCCTGTCAAAATGCCTGCACTTATTAATAACAATAATTATTATTGTAGGTAACTGCATTGTTGACATGACCCCAGTCAAAACTTTTTATAATTCAATCACAGAACAAAGAAAAATCTGTTTTTTTAATGTTCTGTGAATTCAATCTATGATTGGACCACCTTAATCGCAAATTCTCAGTTATATCACAAAATGTGGCTCTTGATGAGAGACTGACAATGTGGAAGGGTTGGCTTGATAACTAACATACCTTTTTAAGGAACTCCGGCAAAATACTGTTCATCCTCTTTTCGTACTCCTCGTAGCCTTTAGGTTTGATGGAGCAGAAACGCTCACCGACACACTCTTGAGGGATTTTGAGCTCCTTTCCGTCATCTGAGAAAAAATAATTCCTCCTTTACGTGCGTGTTGCCTTTTTCCCACAATCCCTGACCCTTTAAAAGCAACTTATGAAGCCGTCAAAATGAGGGCCACAATTGCAGTTTAATTCGTATCTGCAATGATGATTCACATTCCTGTAGCTTCCTCTTTAGGTAGGCGAAGTGAGGTTATATTGACGTGTCGAACATAAAAAATACTACCTAAATGAAGCGTTATTTTGTCTAATGAAATGTATAAATCTCGACACGGCAGGCAAAACCATTTTGGCCAAACTTTGCTAACCTCAGAATAGGCATGACTTCGTACTTTTTACCCATTGGAAAAAAGTTTTAGGTAAGTCTAAAGATCTAAATTATCCACACAGTTCCCTGTACCGCGCCCTATAAAATTTTAGTAACAAAGCAAAATCGACCTAAATGTTTTAGCCTCCCAAATGTCTAGAAATGTAAGCGTCATATTTTATTCTATGTTACGGAATATAAACATGGATTTTTACCTTCAGTCGGAGCAGCTAAACTAATTGCTACGAAGAGAGCAGCCTGTAATTAAAAATAAACAGCTATATTAAGCAAAAACCAAAATATTAGTATCTCCTCATTGTATGGGTCGCGTTGACGGTAATAGCCTTTAATCTATCTATCCTTAAATGTCATTCCTAAGGCGGTAAAATAAGGGAATAAGTATGGAACATCGTCATTTTTAAAGTATAAACCACAATATTTCATATAATGTATCTACTTACAGAATTGTGTTACGTTTCTAGTTAGAATTAAATGTATAGGTACGTCTATAGACTTTTTATTAAATTTTATCCTGAAAGGTGAATTAGGGATAGAAAATGTTTATTTAAAGTTCTTTTTTTGAAAGTGAAGAGCCTGAAACTCAATTTGAAGTAGATGGCACTAAAACTTGTGGTATAGAAATTATTTTTACGAATTAATTCACTAAATATGTAATCATAACTTTATAAATGACAACAAATATCTAAATAAATAATATAGGTTTTTTATACCACTTAAGTGGCAGACAAATACACGGACTTCCCACCTGATGGGAAGCGGTCACCATGGCCTATAATAGGCACAAGTCCGTGTGCAACATCAGGGTCGTCACCAGTTATTAGTTTATATAAAATAGTAATTTACCACAACGAAAACACGTTTCAAAACTGCCATTTTCAATGACTAAAAATATTCACAATTCGATTAAAAACAAATATGGCGTAAATATAGGGTTTTTATTGATCAGGTTGTTCTAGTTGCATTCAACATGAGATGTTACATCTCTATATGGTGACAATACAACACTGATGGGCGCTAATTCTAAACATGGCCTTATAAATACCTATAACAAAGACTATTTTCCTTAATGTAACGTGGGAATTCCAATTCTGTTTGTTGATCCGACAAGTACTTTTTATGACTAGCTCTGCCCCGCGGCTTCGACTGTAATATTCTTCGATCTCCAGCTACTATTTGACTCATACATGTCTATTTATTGTTACAATTATGTTTTCTAATTTTCCCGATTCGTTAACATTTATTGATTACTGCTCTTTTCTCTTGATTAGTCGCGTAATGATATTATGACATAATAAGCTGCCTCGATAAATAAGCTTTCCAACACAAAAATAATATCCAAGAATTTTTTGAGCATTTAGTATGCTAACTTTGCCTATAGACTTAAAAAAATACTCTTTTTATATTTTTTTTTCAATTTAACCAGTAGTTCCTGAGACTAAAATGTTCAATTAACCAAACAAACTAACAAGCAAAATATTCAGCTTATATTAGTGTAGTATAGATACTAGTTAGTAACGTCTATATTATGTGTGTATTTATCTCCTTTACGTCACACAACGCCATAACACGTAATTAATTTATATAAATTTTGCGTAATTTATATCACAATTACAATAAAATGATGACAATTTATTGTGTAATAGTGATGAAAAGGGATTATACGTATGAAAGTATTATCCCTGCCATAGCTAAATCTTTTTTTTTTTAATAATGACTTATGATCAGGCTTCTGTCCCTCGTCCATAATGCGATAAACACCTTTAGCACGCGACAACTCATAGTTGTCTAGGTGCCATACGTAACTACGTGAACGAATGTTGAAAATAAGAGTTAGTAGTAGAGTGTTAGGAAATAATAGTTCTAAGCATTTAGTTGTATTTCAATTTTCTGACAAAGTGATAACCCTTTTTTTTTTTTTTTTTTTTATATCGTGCGGAAATCCCCATGGATACCACCCCCGTCGGCCATCGGGGGTGGTTATGTCGGGATCGAACCGACTAAAACCGCACGCCGTCTCGGGCCTTAGTAACCGGGGTGTAAGGTTACCCAATGGGCATAACCCTCGCACCCCAGCTGACCCCGGGCCATCTACGGTTTTAAGATGGCCCCCTCGACCCCCCGAAAGGGGGGGTGGGGCGAGCATCGCGCCACTTCGCTGACGGTGGGGTGTAGGGTGACAGGAGGCCGTCCTGTCACCCAACCGTCGGCGCGCAGACAATCAGCTCGCCCCCCGCTCGCTCCCCACTGTGCCATCTGCTAATCAGAGGGACACGTGGAGAGCCTCGGAGCAGCCCTCTAGAGGGCCACTCCCACCCCGGCCGGATTGGCCGCAGGCAGCAGCATCTCCCGTGGCGAGTGGGAGGCGCTGCTCGCCTCCGTTGCCCAGGTGCACCACGTGGAGGTTCCGGCCCGCACCCAGTGATAACCCTTACATTCGAGTTGGTGGCGAAGGTATGTTCGAAACCGGTAGCTATTTAATTCTATTAAAACGGCGTCTTTCTTCAAGATTCAACAAGTGCAACTTCTGTACGTAGATAATTCCATGCTATGAATAATTAGATCGTTTAAATTTAACTATGTTGTTTTTAATTTGTTTGCACCATTTATTACTTGTGTTGAATAATATTGTGTAATTGAAATAGTGTTTAAAGTATTACTGTTTTATTATTATTTACATTGTTCCCGACATTTAGTTCGTTTTTCAGCAGCCATTTTCATATGATACCAGAATGATCGTCATGTCATGAAGTGTAAAAGAGTAGGTAAACTTCTGTTCAAATTTTTGTTATTAGGCAACTACTAGCTTATGCGCTGCGCAGGTCCGCCAACGCGGTTTTTTGCATTTTTTGCGTGAAAGTGCGTGAAATGCGTGAAATTTTAAGTGTAACCTTGCAAAAAATACGCATTGAAATCCGTTCTATAGTTTTTGCGTACATCGCAGACATATAAACACATAGACAAGAATCTCTTTTAAATATCTCTCTAATTTTATCTGCCTACGCCTGTGAAAATATGATAGGAGAGTACAATAATGTATGTTAAGCGTATAACTGAGGCAAAGATTTAGGCGTTCGTCTTAGCACCTTGTCATGATACAACTGACGTGAACCCACTTCTAACACAAACAGTTTAGCTTAGCTGGAGGGGTTAGGAAGAATACTAAATTCGGTTACAAAAAGTCCACATCTGTCGAGGGATTCATGACCGGTGGAGCAAACGAGTCCTAAAGTGAAAACCTCGAATCGGCAAACGGAAGATAGGACGCCACCCAGCACGATCATTCGAAAAAGGTCATTTTTCAGGTCGTAGGTACGTCCATCGTCGTGCTTCCTGCTTTAAATCCTTAGCTTTGACATTTAGCTGGGAAGGTAAGGCCAAAGATTTGGTTCATTCGGAGAGACATATGTCCAGTTTCGTAGACTCCAATATACAGGGTGAATTTTTGAAAAGGGCTTGGATTACCAAATCCGAAACTATAAGGAATAGCGAAAAATACTCAAAGGAGTCACGAGCCCGATTTCGATAAAACTTAAATCCTCATCATTAGATTTGTGAAAAACCAATAATCCTAGCTAGGCATCGAACCTGTTGATTTTGAAAAAAAAACACACCCTAGGCATTATTACACCATACGATAGTGTTGCTATTAAGGATCTTATTCTGGGAAGTAATGTCATACCACAAACTAAAGGAAAGAGCTCATCTTTAACATAATACATTTTATTTTTCTTATGTACATTAACTGATTAATTGTTCAAAATGTAGACCATTGTTATACATAGCTGGATTTGAGACCTCAAGTATCGTACTGCATTCAATATTACCATGTTATTGATTCCGTTTGGAAAATTCTCCAAAGAACGTTTCAAGTCATCAAGTGTGTTTTTGTAAATTTCGTTTTTGACATAGCCCCAGAGAAAATAATCTAAGGGAGTAAGATCAGGGGCTCTCGCTGGCCCAGGCACAGGACCATGCCTTTGCAATAAAATTGTCGTCAAACTGCTGAACCAAAATCTCTTTTATTAGCTATTACCTATGGGCTGGAGCTCCATCTTGTTTTAAAAAAAACATCAATCATGATAATCATTCTGAGTACCTATAATTTAAAACACGAATAGTTACGATCTTTTCTGGAATTTCGAACGAAACAAAACCTACCTAGGTACATGAAATAGTATGAATTTTATTAAATTCTAAATTTTCCTTAAATTTGCCGTACCTATATCATTACTTCGCAGAATTTGATCCTTAACGACACTATCGTATGGTGTAATAATCCTATATTATTACTTATTATTATTATTATTGCTATGTGTTTTTTTTTTCAAAATCAACGGGTTCGATTCTCAGCTAGGTTTATTGGTTTTTCAAAAACCTAATGATGTTTTAAGTTTCATCAAAATCAGGCTCGTGACTCCTTTGACCATTTTTTGCTATTCCTTTTAGTTTCGGATTTGGCCATCCCTTTTGAAAAATTCATCCTGAATATATTTTTTAATTGATGGTGATATTCCTAAAAAAAAACGTATTAAAAAGGTATGTTAAAAATATTTCGCAGATCTATTAAAACCCTATTAACTTACTGGATTCGAAAGTTTACACGAATATTCAATCGCGATTTATTTTGTGTTATTTTATTATTTATGCTAATCCTGACGTTTGGGTTGTCCAGAGACATGACTGCTGATAATTTATAACTACGTTTAAAAAATCGACTTCACAAACTACTATTTTTTACTTTTTAGTGTACAGAAATAGAAAAGTATCTATTTATGAGGTTTATTATGTACAAGGGCATCAAAAACAGAATTTTTGCCGTAAATTTGATGATTTTCCTCGATTTTCCCAAGATCCCAGCATCAGATCATGATACCCTGGATATGGGACCACCTCAGAAGTAGCCTCTTTCAAACAAAAAAAAATTCTAAATCCATCCATAATTGGCGCCGCTATCGCGTAACATACATTAAAAAAAATAAAAATAGCATACGAATTGAGAACCTCCTTTTTTGAAGCCGGTTAAAAAGGAACCGAAACGTCAGGATCAGTGTAAGTAATATAATAACACCATAGTTGTATTTCGATATCTTACAGGAAGTTAGGCTTTGTACCTGTGGCATACATGATGTGGGGGAATCACCGGCCGCAATTAGAAGTGGGACGCGCGTACCAAACTACTACATCATACGCCGATGACGCGCGCGCTGCAATAATGGATCAATTTGATTTTGTTTTCGTACTCATTATATTATGACTTCATTAATTAATAGAAAATACCTACCTGCCTTGTTTTGCTCGAGTTAATAAAATAACACATTTAGTTCTCGTTGTTTCTCTTCTGCAATGGAAAAGAGGTATGGTGACATACAGGGTGAAATTTGGAACCTTATCACTGGAGAGCAAGTACTCTAAATACTGCTTAGATTTCATAGATTTGCTTTTATTTAGTTCACTCCAACAACATCGGTCTAGCTGCAATGCTTCGATATTGTCTAATGTCACCATAGGCTTGTCAAGGTCAGATGGCAGTCGCTTCACGGAAAATATCGAGGTCTAGCAAAATCCGCTGTGAAGACTGGTAAAGCAAACCCCAGACTCCGAGGTGAAAGCTTTGGATACGACTGGGATTAACGCTAGTGAAGAAGACTTTTATAAAGTTCACTATTTGTTAGAGAGATTTGATCCTTACAATTGAGCATACCGAAGGATCCAATAAAAGTACAGGATGTTGTTTTTCGGCTTTTAGCAGTTTGATTACAGAGTGTGGCAATTAAGTTTTTGAAACACTTGCCAGCATTTACTCGTACCTACTTACTTCTCAGGATACACTTTTTAAGTAATATGCGTGTGTACACTTGGTAATGAGGTAATTTTGGTCCCGAGGCTTATTGACCCGATATTCAATGTTCAACGTCAAAAAAATTCGCGAATGTGCACTAACATAACATACATATATACATAAACTCACGCCTATATACCCGAAGGGGTAGGCAGAGGTGCTAGCACCCACATGTCGCCAGTTTATGTTTAGGTCCCAATGTAATAGGTGGCGAGCCTATTGCCTTTAACCGGGCACTTATAAACGCGCGATAAATACACACATAACTTCAAAAAGCATCGAAAAGTCATTGGTGTGTGCCATGGTGAACCTGGGAGCGAACCCGAGACCTCGTCTCAGCAGTCCTTTACCCAGACCACTAGGCTACCGCGGTTATTAAGCGGTGCACTAAACAAAAAAGAAAGATCAACCAATAAGTTCGTGTCCCTTTGAGTTTGGGTTTTAATCGGTAATCTTTCTTTGATCATGTCTCCGGTTCTACTGAAGAAATAGCAATCAAACATACGGCATATTTTAAGGCTAACCAGAACCTTTCTGAAAAAAAAACTTACGAGTGTATAGGTTCATATACCATCGTCATATACCATCAGGTGAGATAGAGTTCAAACGTAAGCCTATCTTAAAAAAAGAAATCAAAATTCGTTCAGTAGTTTTAGCGTCCATCGCGAACAATCCGGCCAAGAATCTTGTATTTAACATAATCCAAGTATTTGTTTTTAAAAATCTCCAATGTGCAGACTTAACTCATTAATAATTTTATAATAGTATATAAATAATTCGCTTTGAATTTCATCTAATTAGTGCACAATGAGGATAAAATTTATCCTATTGTTTAAAATTGATAAAATGTTTTCGAACACAAGTATCACGTCATTGAAAGATATAGTAGGTGCCTATATGCTGTAGGTGTCGAACGTTGAAAAGCATAAAAGCACAAGTGACTAGGTAATACAAAGAAAATAGACCCTTAATGCCATGAAAAATAATTGAACGAATGGTAATTTTCTTATCAACTGTTATGTTGCTTAAACCCTTATTTTTTTTAAAGCATCGATATTACATATATAACGAACATTTTGTTAATTAAAGTTTCAGTTAACACGTTATGTTCAGAGCCGCAACAATTTCGATAGATATTTGTAATTTAATAAAATCTTGAGTTTCTACACGAAGTTCAGTTCAAAAATTTAAAATGTTTTTGTTGGCTACGGTGTTATGTGCGGTAAATATTATTTAATTTCTTTTAATAATTGATATCTCTGTTAAGACCGGTTAAGAAATACTAAAAAAATGTAGTATAACATTACAATTCAGTTGATCTCTAGATTAAACTCATCATTCATAGTGATGATCTCAGATGAAGTGACAATAGGCTGGCCACATCTGCTGAAAGACTGATGACCGGTGGTGCAAACGAGTCCTTGAGTGGAGACCGCGAATTGGCAAACGGAAAGTAGGACGAAACACGATGGACGGGCGATCTGAAAAAAATAGCTGGAATGGACTGGATGCGCAAGGCGGAGGATATGTCCAGCAGTGGACTGCAAGAGGCTAATTGATTGATCTCGGTTGAATCCGTGACTTTTGTCTGGAACCCAGGGCCTATGTGTTTTAAGATTTGGTTATATGTTCAATGATAATATATTTTGAGAGTGACCGTCCCCAACTTTAAAAAGAGCACAATCATTCAAGCTAACTGGCAAGGTTGACTAGAGCAACAAAGATTTTTATGGGGCAATTTTATTATCCGATTTATATAAATGAAAGGTTATAATTTCTTTCAGACCGCTTTCTGCTTCGGGATTAGCAACAGCAATCCATATATTATAGGTAAGAATAGATTCAAAAATCGTAATAGTTCAAGAAAGATAGTTACAAAGATTTGTGATGGTGAATGATGCATGTTAGGCTTATTTGTTGGCGTACTTTAAGAAGTAGATCGTACATCAGTGTTTTTGAGCCTGACTTAAACTGAAACTTAAATTATACTACCTACCTACCTACTCGATAAGTTTTCCTCGATTCCTGCTGGTGATTATAATAATCAGAGTATTTAGAGGAACTGAGTAAGGAGTACGCTACACTTAGATGCTCATGAGCGAGATAAACATAATTATACCTAAATAAATTTGTAAGTCTGATAAAAGGTTTTAGAATTTTCATTATTTTTGGTGTTTTTTTAATAATAAACAGAATTTTATAAAGTTTACGTATACATACGTTTGTTTCAGATTCGAAACCAGTTATTAAGGTCCCTCAAGAATGTAAAACTCCGGGTTTCTGTACAATCAAACCTGAGGGTTACGATAAACTCGAAGTGAAGATAGATAGTTTAATGGCGAAATATCCTCCACTGGTAAGTAAATGTAGAAATCGTTGCTTTTCGAAGTTATGTGTGTATTTATCACAGGTTTATAAGTGCCCTGTTAATGGCAATAGGCTCACCACCTATTACATTGGGACCTAAACATAAACTGGCGAAATGTGGGTGCTAGCACCTCTGCCTACCCCTTCGGGGATATAGGCGTGAGTTTATGTTATAATATGTAATTTAATTTAGCACTTCTTCTGCAACAAATAGATAGCAGTATAGAATTTAAATAGCCCAGGTCCCAATAAAGTACCTTGAGGTACTCCTGCTTTTATTTGACATTTCGATGAAAGGCAATCCTAGAACATTCTATATTACAATTATGGCTTCTGAATTACATGTGCGGTGTTTAGTAGCAGTCTTTTTTAAACACAAAAATGTATTTTACCCAATGATTGAAAAAGGAAAACCTTTCACAGAACAACTTTGAAACAAATGGGATCAGTGATCTAGAGCAACGAATAGGACAGACTGAAACATCGGAGCATAACTGTATTGATGAAGTCAAGGTATCTACAAAATTTGCATAAAACATACTTACTTAAGAGAAAAAAAAATGTTTGCAAAAGTTTCCAGTTCAGTTCAAAGCTCAAGTTTGGGCGAATGGGGTCGTGTCAACCTTGGGGTGCCAGATGATGCTACATGCCCAACTATATGGCCTCGCGACGTGCAATCCCGCTAGTGTTCGCCAGGAGGGCACCGAGACGGTACGGGGGGAGGGCCGGCCCAACCCCTGGAAGTTGGGCCCGCCGCCGGGCAAAAAACCCCGGTCAGATTGCAGTGAGCATACTATTGCCTATCCTGCGGTGTGACTAAAGCGACCAGTTGGACATAGTGAGGTTTAGTGGGTATGCTCTTTAGGGAGAGTCCCACATGGGTCTACGGGTTTTCCCCAAACTCGGAGGCATCATGCACAAGCACGCATTACTGACTTAAAAAAAAAATAAGCGATGAATTGTTATCTTTACTTCAAGTAATTAATAATTACGACAAATCCAGAATTACATTTTAAGAAAATGAAAGAGCCTTATATCCCTGGGGAGCTACCGCCACTAGCACCATTCCGTTGTTCCCGTAAAGAGAGACACGTAAAAAATGGCGATATGGTTGTGTCTCACTCAGACAGAACCATATCGCCATTTTTTGTTGTGCAACACAGGTACAATATACAAAGTGTTGGTTTGCATTTGAGCATCGTTCAAGACATTCTTCATGAAAAAAAAAATAGGGTCAAAATGTTTTTTTCTCACGCTAAATAAAATGATTTAATTTTTTTTAAAAACTTCCAGGCGATATAAATTTGCATTATCAGTTGACTTTACTGACTAGTACGTACTTATCTTCTAGGTACTAAGGTATTCTGCCGGTCCTAAGTCCATAAAAGAAGGTAGTGTGCGCGTCAGCTGATCACTGTTATCGCCCGTGAATTATGTGAGCGTAGTCTTAATATTAAATGCACTACAAGTGAATTTGTGATGGCTATAAGTAGCTCAAGCAGTTAAGCCTCCCCGTGAAGGATGTTCGTATGCAAATTATTAACACAATGTATGGAACTATAGATACTTAACAAAGAATTAGTCGTATCAGCCAGTACACATTATTTTACAAAATGTATTGTTGTAACAATTAAATCAATTTTCAGACAACTCTACCATTCATGTACTTCTACGGTGAGTCCAGAGAAAACAATTTTGAAATCATTGCCCAAAGCCCACGACTTAGACAGCAAATTAAAGTAGTTGAGTGCAGGTGAGTTTTATTTTCATTTTTATGTAAAGTCATTAAATGTTAACAATGATTGTCATTATTAATAATATTTTGTTTCTTCCACAGTAACACTACGAGTACTGCTAACAACCCTGAAAGACAGTGCTTCAAGGATCTGCTCAAAAAAACTTTATTACCTTTGAAATCTACTTGTGAAACTATCAGGAACCAGCGTACTCTATATGTTTTTAATATGGAAAAATCAAAAATATACAGAAAGGCATTGTCTATACCAGTCGCTTGTAGTTGTACCGTTCACTAAATTTATATCTTAGTGACTGGCGCAAATATTATGGCGAATCGCAGCGCCGAAACTGTTTCCTGCTAAAACATTTTCAACTTTTCTGTCGTTTGAATTAGATCGAAAATTGATTAACATTGAATAATCTCTAAGCCTAGAAAAAAAAAGTGATTTGCTATGTTTGCTGTGTTCATAAATTTTTGATCTAATATTAAAGTACACAAAATTGTTAAGTAATTTATACAATTAACAAATTTTTAATAAAACCAAGTTAGCTTGCAACTATTTAGAGCAATTCTTTTATTTACCTAGACAATTATCAAAGCTCCATAATCCAACATTTTTAAAAATGCAGCATCTTTTCGGACTGATTCATTTCTGCCCTAATGATTGTTCCATCCTATATTAGCCTTCCTGTATCCACATCACAGTAACAACGCAATACCCGCGCATTGGTCTATCAGAACGTAAAACTGATACTGGAATCTGCGCTGGAAATGGTATATTTGATCCCCACCTAATGTTGTCGACTAACTGACCTAACTGGAGAGGATAAATAAAATTAATAAATAAGATTACTAGTAGTTTCAAGAAAAGTGTACTATGCAGAATAATAAGGAGAGCAAATAAAAGCGCCAGTATTTCAAGGTACAGTCTTGCTGTCAGACCAAGTTTTATTTATGTCGGTCACATCAATATGATTTCACTTTGCTTGATGATAAGCTAAAGGTAAAGTCTCTGGAATGGGAGTCACCATTACAAACACCGATAGTGCTATAATGGTGGCCATCAGCTTGACAGCCTCATCAAATGCTTTTTCACGCCCCGATTAAAGGACCTGGTGCTGGAAACACGTGAGCTGGCAAAGAATTCCAGGTCTGATGGTGCGGTAAAGAAAAAAAGGTACCGAACCGCTTGGTTCTTGATGGAATTGTTTGCACCATTATGAGGGTGGTATCTCAGTCTTGCACGTGTTGTTTTGTATAGGAAAGGAAAGGGAGGGACTAGTTGGTAGAGCTCATCGGATCTCTCGCCATGCACGGGTACATGAAGGTTAGACTAAATTCTTCAAGCGATTCTTCTGTCTGTGTAAGTCTACTATTGATCGAGATCAACAAAAAGAACGACACTTTATAATATTTAATTCAACGTTCCATCCCAGTTTCATACAAAATAATGCGCTTTGGAGCCCGAAGTCCATTTTCCTGTTCTTTCATTTCCTATTGTGGTTACTCTTAGATTTTACGGAGGCGATTACCGTTAGACCCCTCAAAGATAAATCTCAAGAGGAAAGCCTGTGCCAGAACTTCCTCTGTAATTAGCAGACCGGCTCACAGGTGAAGTAGGGTTTAGAATATCTTAATGGAATCCTATACAGCTCAAAGTCAAAGTCAAGCAAATGCTGTGAAAAACTGAGATAAATCATTGTAATGTGTATTTTAGTCAGTGAGGAGTACCTACTTACCTATCATATAAATTGCACATGTATGCAAAATCTTAGATACTAAAACATGTTTGCCTAAGAAACCACATACTATTTTAGATATAAACTACTTCACATTATTCGTACAAAAAGCTTCCTCAAAAAGATCATCGTGACTGATAAGACCATCAACTACATTATAATAAAAATAGACTGTTCGTTGTTTACGTTTGTTTACATAATTATAAACTAGCTTGCCACCGTTTTGCTATTTAGCCTGTACACCAGTATTGATCAACAGTAGTGACCCACGGACATACCAACGAATATTTCTTGGTGTGGAAGAGGAATGACCCCAAGTAATAGCCAAGCAGTTGATTGCGGCCATTCGGTAAAGCAAAAAAAAAGAGTTGAGGTGCATTGTACGGTCTATACGTTGACGAAAGCGTAGTTACAGCAGTACCAGCAGCAAATGATTTACTACCATCAGTGTGTCATTCGTAAACACTGATGGTAGGGTTGGTACACAAACCAAAAATAATGCAATGAGCTATGAGGCGAGTTATTCGAATAAACTCCAAGTTTCTTTGAAAGGTAAAATTATGGTATATTCCACTTTGTTCACCTAACTGATATTATCCGGGTGAACAAAGTAGATTTTTTTGTGTCTTCATGTGCCTCTTTCCAGATTTGGGCGTATCAAGGGCGGATAGTCAGAGGGGGGAACACTACTGACGGTGGAGGTGAGCGCTGATTCGTCGCAAGGTGGCTACCCTTAACCTACTTCTAGCCATGGATCCGGCGAACGCACGGTGAATCCATGGAATGCCGCTCGGATCTCCCCGTAAAGATATTATCATCCAACAAAGGATTACCGTTACCAATGAATATTTTCGCAGAGTGAATAAACTGATCTAAACATTCTAGAAACGGCTACAAATGAATCATAATAAATTATGGCGATCGTGAATCGGTAAACAATTGTGAATAAAACATTAGGATGAATGAAGAATAAAACTATAAAGTCAATTTGAAAAATTTTTATTTATCTATTTAAAATAAATATAAAGTAAAAGTAGCAGTCTTAAAAGTTTCATAAAAATTTTCTAACAATATCGATTTTAATAAAATAAATGACGACGTGCCTTGATTGCTAATAACATTTGAGGTGAAAATATACCTTTGATTTCACAATGTACACATTATCTTCTTTTACTAGTGTTCCTGGATAGATTAACGTTAACATAAACACTGAAACAACTTCAAAAAGCCTGGCAACGGCTTACTCTTTATTCTTCTTTTATTTTGGCTTATTTTCTCCTCAACTACTAACTGCTATCAAAACGCCTAATTACGCATAACCTAATTTCGATTCATAATACTTGAGGTCTCAGACGTTTTCTTATTTATCTAGTTTTACTAAATTAACAAATTCTACTTATTTTAATTAGGTACGTGATGATTATTACAGGTTAAGGAATGCGTAGGTATATTAGAGGAAGTTATACTAGTAAATGAAAATTTTAAAAGCAAATGAGATACATGTGGACAAGAAATGCTTTAAAAAGATTCAAAGTATGAGTGGTAGGTACAAAAAAGATGGATAAAATACTTGGAGAAAGATATGACTAGGAAGGGAGTATCACAAGAGATGACCTCTGACAGGAAAGTATGGAGGAGAATGATTTATGTTGCGCTAACCCCAAATAAATGGAACAAGGGAAAGTAGATGATGATGACGAATTAATACTTCTTATCATATTTGCACATACAGCAGACGGGAATTCCATTTTTGGTCCTTGCTTTCTCAATCTCCCACTTGCCATCGAAGCCTTGCTCTGTGCTCAGAACCAAAAAATCATAATGTATGTATTTGGTCTCGCAATACATTTTATGGTGTTTCACAACGTGTTTCATGAAATGGTCAGTCCTGCCTGAGATCGGACCTTCATTTCTGCAAATAAAAAAAAAATAATAATTAAGATTTGGTGAAGTTGCTTTAAACGGTTTAAGATTGATAAATTAATGATGTTATTTTTTAGGAAATGTACTGCAAAAACATTGCAACATTAACATCATGCATTCAAATTTGTACTGAGTTTTGTGGTTTGTTCTCCTACTTGATGGCTTATCGTGGCCTTTACGGGAACGTTTACTTCCAAATCTGTGAAGAAATCCTACCAGAGCCTCATCTTTTAACCAGCAGGTGTGACTGGTAGGTGAAGATTTGAGCTTATGTGATTTTAAGCTTGAAAACCATTATTACGCAGCTGAGATTTCTGTGATTGTTTAATCTTCAATTCGCATGACAAATTTTATCATGTAAGGATATTCTAAAGCAGCCTTTAATAACTTTCCTATTAATGTATGTTAAGATAATGTATACTTACTCGCACCACTTAACGCTGAACTCCTGCTGGAATCTACCTTCCAGTTGTACAACTACACGGTCTCTGCCGGCTTCGTCCACGATGTAATAAATAGTATTGGTCTGTTAAAACATCAATCAAAGTTAGGTTCAGATCTTGGTTATAATTTAATTTACTGATACGTACAAAAGATTAATATGGAAAGAAACCAATGGGTTGTCAATATTAAAATATATTTTTTCAAATTGTACCTATGTATTAGAGATTTGTGCGTTCAAAGAAACTCTTTCGCTTTATTATTAGTATTGTTAAATGATTTTATACTCACTTTAGATATGGCATGGCAATCATAGTTAAACGGTGAACCTTCACGATCTGCGTATGACCCAAAGATATCTACTTCGGCATCTTTGTCAGCAATCACCTGAAATGAGTAAAATTTATCAAACAAAACAGCAACTACAATTTTATTACCACCGAAAATGTTTTCTATTCTAAAGATTTTTTTTTACATCCGCCACGTCAATATGACTTCACCTCGCTTGATGGTAAGCTAAAGGTAAAGTCTCTCAGGAAGGTGGTCCCCACCATTACCTACATACACAGACAGTGCCGTAATGGTGGCTCTCAACTTGACGGCCTCATCAAATGCTTTTTCACGCCCCGCTTAATCTATTCTTTTGATCGTTATTTTCTACTTAGCATGTAAAGAAGGATAATATAGAATTATATTCTTTTGTAACTATTACTGCCATCGACTTCTTGTGACCTGAAGTTTTTTCTCGATAGATTATTATAATGAAAATATCATACTATCTATGAACTATATATTCCTACTGAACAAGAAACAACGCGGGTTCTCACGTCTTTTCTCTTCCTCAACTATATTCATCTTATGAACCTTTTTCCAACTCACTTGGAGACATCCACCTTACCATCAGATCTCCAAAGTCAATTGACGATATCAAAGTTCTTTAGTTTTGGTTTACAAAGTTTTCGGACTATACTTTTTATAGGCTATTTAAAAATATGTTTCACAAACTTACCAATCCAGTTACATCCTTCAAGATGTCTTCAATAATATCTGTAGGATAATTACTATCCTTATCAAAACAGAACTCCCTGCCTTCTTCCTTGCAGGATTTTGGCATTTCAACTGAAAATACAAAACAATTCCTAAAATTACATGATCACTGGTTGTATGAAAGATTTGCAGTCAATGCAGTAAGATTGTAAAATATAGGTCGGTTAAATTTTTTTTGGTGATACCCTCATTTCTACTTAACCAATATCAATTAACCAGACAGATTTTAAGACTGACTGAGATCTTTTCAACAAAAACCGCATCAATATTCGTTGAGTAGTTTACGTGTCTATCTCAAACTAACAGAAAAGAATATCAAGAAAATATTCTTGTATTCAGAATCATCCATTTAACATTCCCCAAGTATTTTTTTAAATTTCCATGTACAGACACATCAAATTTTTTAAATTTCTTTTGCATAGTTTTCCTCATTGTCAGTTTTATGACATGAACGATTAAATGTTATAAATATAAATACTCACAAGTTCTAACTTGTAGAGGGTCAAATATTGACCTGACCTTCGATTTTCGAATGCGTCTTCCTGCTGTAACACCGGAAAGGGTAACCTGAAAATATAATTATAAATTCATTAAGTGGAATTTCACCTTACAAGATACCAACAAGTTAATTGATATAATATAACGTGCAGCGCAATGCCTTTGGATTATGAGTTTTCTCCACAGGAAATAACATAACCAGTTTAGATGGAGAGATTACAGCAGATCTTGACAATTACCTGATATTAGATTACTTAGAATGTACGCTCTATTAAAATCACCATTACTTGCAAACTGTTCTTTCTTATCTTCGCAATTGCACACATTTGTTTCTAGTAGGCAATTACCTGGTTTAAAGGTAATGTATGCTAATATTATAAAGAGAGAGGCTAAATTTTGTGAGTTTGTTTATATGCCTAAAATTATGTTCTGATCATCTGTACTTGTTGCAAGATTGGTTTAATCATTTAAAAAGTGCATTATACCTGATAGACATAGGTTTATAAATATGTGTATAAATATTACGATGTTTTGAGTAATAAAGAAATACTTAGGTAAATAAGGCAAATTGAAGCGATTGTTTTTTCAACCTAGTATCATAAATATGGTACAGAGAATCGAAAAGGGAATTCCCCGTATTGCAAAAATATTCTTAGCAAGTATTAGAAACTTAAACATATTATTGTACCCACTTGTACCCCTGATAAATTTATCGAGTTCATCGAGTCAAACCAACGTCAGCTGGCCTTACACCTGCTAATTGGCGGACAAGGCTATGGCCTAAACCAAATCAAATCATAAGAAGGAGCAGTAGGAAAGCAGACCTTATCTATGAAGCCCGCTTTGGGAGGACCCGGAATAGACGCTCGGATATAGAAGATAGAAGAAGAAACTTACCAGTGACATTAAAATAAAATAGATATTCATATTGATGTAGTTGAATTTCAAAACTAACTTAATTTATATTTATTTATTATTATTTCGCAACTCGACAAGACTGTGTTACTCAGGCGTATGGAAGGCAGGGATTGATTCACTGAGGACACCATATTTGTATTTATAGGACTAAATTATGCAATTTTCCTTAAACCTGACGTATTGTACTACCTAATTAATTAATAGATAGTATATACGTAAATTAACGTAAATTATATTATAGTTACCAGTGCTGTAATTTACGTAACAATTCATTTGATTTAACACAAAATTCTGATAAATTCCCATAATATCATGTATGATGCGGGATTGATAAATTATTTTCCAATTATGCTAACTATTATTTAGATCGGAATCGGAAAAGCCGTGAAATATATCAGAGATTTCGACTATCTAGGACGTGTCCAGGTAACTCAGTTGGTCAGAATATTTCCCCTTTGAAAGACTGGTCGTGGGTTCAAGTCCCGTTCTGGATATTCACTTTTACCGATCTAAATCATTATTATTTTTCTTTATTCATCATAATAATTAAGTACATTTTAATTAATATCATTACCTATTTTTATAAATATATTTTATAACAAAAATACTTAAGAAATCCTATCAAATTACTAGCGGTTAAGTTTTTTTGCGGGTCAGCACCGGGTGGGCATAATGGGCATAACCGTCCCCGCCGTTCAGCGAGAACGGTAGCCGTGGGGATTTCCGCACCAAAAAAAAACCGATGGGCCATAAATGTCCTATAGGTTCCTATAATCAATTCACCCAATGTATACGGCAATTTACATACTTTAATGTGATGTGAGCAGGCTCCACATAACCGCATCTGCTTCTTTAAGCTGAACGGTATGCGGATAAGGAATACTTTTCCTGCCTACACAAAAAAGTTTGACCATTGTGTTGTTGCCCATTGAAAACCGGTTACCCGTGTATTGTCATATATTTCGTGTAGGTATATTGTATATTAATAATATTGAAAGTCTACACGAATATTACCTACTCATTGAAATAAAACTACAAACTACATCTATGGAGTGAAAGAGGATATGGCAGTAAAGGATTATCGTGATGACATCTTGTATTAGTAGAATTTAGTTTTTATTATACTACGTAGGTGGCAGACAAGCACACGGCCCACCTGATGGGAAGCGGTCACCTATCCTGAAGGGAAGTGTGCAACGTAGTTTTTGAAACACCTATTTTAAAAACTAAATTCTACTGAATTTCAAAGTTTAAGAAAAATGTATAGGCATGAGATTATATATCTCGGGCCGATGACGTACTAGGGTGTTACCCCAGGAGTATTATGTCCGGGGGCATAGCAGAATAACAAGTTCTTCACTGTGGATGCATTCCGACTGGGGGCATACCGGCAATCGCCACGGAAAAAGGACTTATTTTCTTATAAGAGTTAGGTAGCATTTTATGATATAATTTTCTATTTTCAGCGTACGACTGTTATTTCCTTAACGACAAACAAATAAACGAGGCCATACATGGTATGTCTTCAGAGGAAAACATAATTGGTATGACGGTTTATGGGACATGACAACGTCATTAATTTTACTCTGAAAACGTAGTTTGGTTCATTTTGACGTCTTAGATATTTATGCCGCAGGTCTCTAGTAGTGCGTCACAATCAGATATTAGTCCCATCTGAAGAACTATTCTTGCTTTGTACTTTTTAGAACTCACAGCCTCTGTGGCGTAGCGGTAGTGAACGCGGCCGCTGCGCAGGAGGCGCGTGTTCGATCCCCGCTTAGTACAAATATTTGTATTGCATGAATATGGGTATTGGCTTCGTCTGGTTGTGCCTCGGAGAGCACGTTAAGCCATCGGTCCAAGTAAACACGTGAGTTGGTAAAGAATTCCAGGTCTTTATGGTGCGGCAAAGAATAGAGGCACCGAACCACTTAGTTCTTGAACAGGTTCCACTAGGATTTTTAAGCTTTTAATTTTTTGCGGGTAACCCTAATTATTTTTAAACGGTATTATTTTACTTGACCTGTTTGTTTTTCTAAAATAAAAGTAGCCTATGTACGCTTCATAATATCACCTATCTGCCAGTGAAAGTACCATCTGCCAATGAAAATTTGTGAAGATGTTCGTACGTTTGTTACTCAAAGACACTTACAGCTCAACGGATCTGGTACAGGGATAGATTATAGCCTGCAATGAAACATAAGCTTCTTTTGACCCATAAAATGGGGTCTTATAGGTATGGGAACGGGGTCAGAATACCACGCGGGCGAAGCTAGTAATCAAATCAATTTTATTATAATTATGTAGGAATGAACTTGATTATTGCGTCACAGGCTGACTCAGACTTTGGCCTACCACGATTGCGTTAGTTCTCGCAACTATAGTAATTAATGTTTATTTTTATTAGTAGGTATACGAGTATATACTAGGTTAGGTACTATACAAGTATTGTGTCGCGCAAAAAGTAAACAATATGTATTTACAATTTCCAGTTAATGTCCCCTCCCCTTTACGGGGCAAGATAGGAACACCGTGGCTCCTACACTCGAGGGGGCTTACTAAAAACCCCAGATAGCCTAGGATCAATCGGGGTGCGAGGGAAATGCTTTATGGCCACCGGGGGGGAAGGGTTACCGTGGGGATTTCTGCACGAAAAAAAATTGGTATTAAGGTACACATAGTACTTAATCATACAAGTAGTAAATTAACTTTCAACTAATAAATTTTTATATTAATCTATTTTTTTATACTACGTAGGTGCCAGACAAGCACACAGCCCACCTGATGGGAAGCGGTCACCGTGGCCTATGAACTTGTGCAACACTAAGGGTGTCACACACGCACTGCATACCCTGAAGGGAAGGGGGGAGGGCTGGGAAGGGGCAGGGATGCTAGGAATGGATGGGGGGAGGAGGGGTACAGTGAGCTCTGGCTACCCTACTTACCGGCGCGCGGCGGGAACACAACATGATGGTTATTATGGCCGCGGTGTTCTGTAGGGCGGAGGTACTACCCCAGTCGGACAGCTCATTTTGGACGGGAGATATAATATACTACTATAAGTGTATTAACTAATATAAGTATATTAACAATACATAATGATAGGTAATTTGTAATTAATTTTGAAGATTTTCACATAATATTGTATGCCACTATGGCTGGACATAGATGAGCAAAACATGTAATAGACTATATGTACCTATGTTTCACATTAAAAAATTTGAATTTGAACTTCTAAGACCATTGCAACTTAATTTAAAAACAATAGTAGGTACCACTTCTAATAGTTAATTATTAAATTAAAATCCTTGTAGACAGTTGAGGAAGATCGGACAGTTTGTTACACTGTAGCAGATGGCGGGTTGTTGCCTCTGCCTACCCCGGAGGGAAGAAGGCGTGAGTGTACAATGTATTGTATGTGTGTAAAGTGCTTACAGTTTTATTATTTCGATTGTTCAAAATGAGTCGTTCCTCAATCAGCAGGAGTGCCGGCTTGCAAATGAGGTTGTCTTCGTCTCGAGGGTCTTGATGGAGTCTATACCACAAATACACGTTGATTTTATAGTCGTTTTGGAACGAAATATTTTGGACACAGTTTCGATAACAGGATCGATTGGAGCCATTCATTCAAAAATCTAAAAATGTTTTTTTTTGTAAAAAATTCGAACACTAACCAATCAAAACGTATCCCGGACGACCGCGACAATGCCAGTAGCGACATGTCATGACTTGAAATATGCCTGCGAGCGCAAATTCATTCATTAAAAATTGGCTGTAAATTTTACAGCAAGTTATTTTTTTTATTATAACTCATTACAGTAATTTGAACATTGCAAAATGGTTTCATTTATTATTCCGAGTAACCCCTTTTCGGGTCCAAAACGACTATCAAATTACTCTGTATAATGTAGGTACACCTAAGTTTATAACTTACTAATGGTTTTAATTATGTAATTACTATTATACTTAGTATACATATTATAAATACAATAGTAAGTCACACAATCGTTAAAAAAAATTCGCCTCAGACCATTCCTGGTTCAGAAGTGCCCATCACACTCACTGCGTTTTCACGCTGGATTGCGATGCGACGGCGATGCTTCAAATTCATTAAATTACACCAGAATAATTATTTACAATGTTTGTGTTTCACCTAACATACTAGTTGCGAGTTGACTTCAATATTATCTGCATCAAAGCTATGTAATTACGTCAACCTGTTTCCTGTAGTAATTCCCACAGTTTATAACGATAACAATATGTGTACTATGTTCTGTAAACAAACTTGTTTAGGTACCTAAACAACGATCAAATTGTTAGCCTAGATTTCTTACAGACTACCATTCAAACATATATTATATCAATGCACAGTGGATTTGTATATGATACCAGCCAGTAGGTACAGGAAATTAAGAGATTTTTAAATTATAAACTTATGACGATGCTGCAAGTAGGTAACTAACGCCATCTAGTGACAGCAAACTGAATTACTTAGAAAAGACCAATCTTTAATCCGGCTATTAAACCTCCCCTATCCTTCAGGGTAGGCAGTGCGTGTGTGACACCTACGTAGTAAAACTGGCACTAAAATATCATAATTTAGTTTAGACTTAATATGCATATTATGACGATACTACAAGTAACGCCATCTAGCGACAACAAGCTGAATTACTTAGGAACGATTGATCCTGAATCGCGCTATAAAAATACTGTCATTAATCACAATAATAAACAAACAACCCAATGTCAGTTGTGGCATTATCACCTTGCTTGATCCAAGGAACATCATACTCCCTTCCTTCTACAGGTCCATTTCAAATGTTGGTATATGAAACACACATCGATTTTTCCTCAATATGATTTGAATTACAGTGGTATGCTTGCTGGTCGGATATATTCAGTGATGGCGCTTAAAATTGATACAGTATAAATGATATAAATCTCACACTGATATCCTGCAAAAAACAAAAAAAAATTTAGAGAAATTGAAACACAAAATATTTATTTTTTTCGTGTGGAAATTCCCATAGATACCCTTGCTGAGCTAGCAAACGTGGTTATGTCGGACTTGAACCAACTAAAACCGCACGCTTTCTCGGGTCTTTGGGCGCGGGGTGTAAGACGAACCGCATTTCCCTCGACCCCAGCAAAACTATCTACATTGAGAGGAAAGCATGCACCAACTCCCAGTCCCTTCAACAGGTCACCAGGAGTTTGGCTTACTGGACCCGAAGCTCTTAGTGGAAACCCAAAACATCCTTGCTCATTCAATGCAAAGGCGCTTGTTAGAGGGCCATGTTTTCGGCAAATATGTAGCCGGCCACTGTAGCCCGGCAACATTTAAAACAATACCAGCCAGACTATGCAATATTTCAGTAATGGCCCGGCCATTATAGCCAAACATGTTTTGTGTAGCCACATATGACCGATATTGCCGGGATATATTGCTGGACGATCGCTAGGCGGTCGATTTTACTGCAATATTTCTCGGCCAGTTCTATTGTTGTTTCGGTTGCTCTCTTTGTTATGACACAGTCTATCCTTTTCTATCTTGTGTAATTTTGTCAGCCATTGTTGCCCGTTCGTGTAGCCCGTTTAAGAATCTGCATCAAGAGCCATACTATTTTCAGACATATTGCAACATATATTATGGCCGGAAAATTATTGCCGTTACTGCAGCCACACAATTGCAGAAAAACATGGCCCGTTTACAAACGCACTAACACAAATAAAAACATGTGAATCACGTATTGTGTATATTTTTCATAACTGATACCCGCGGCTTTGCCTGCTCTAATGTCGGTTATTGTTATTTTGGACTTATCATCGTTTCTACTAAACCATTTGCAAACAAATCTTATGGCAGATTTTAAGTTTCACCAAGACCTTCCTAAATTATCGGCATCAAAATCCGTTCAGCAGTGTAAGTTTACATCGCAAACAAACAGACGATAATTAAAAAAAAAAATATTTTTGTGTTCAGAATCGTTCATTACATAACATAATTCTTTTTTTTATAATCTCCAATATATAGACACATCGGAGGATCGGGTGCTATGGCGTACATTGGGTGCGGGCCGGAACCTCCACGTGGTGCACCTGGGCAACGGAGGCAGCGCCTCCCACTCGCCACGGGAGACGCTGCTGCCTGCGGCCAATCCGGCCGGGGTGGTAGTGGCCCTCTAGAGGGCTGCTCCGAGGCTCTCCACGTGTCCCTCTGACTAGCAGATGGCACAGTGGGGAGCGAGCGGGGGGCGAGCTGATTGTCTGCGCACCGACGGTTGGGTGACAGGACGGCCGCCTGTCACCCTACACCCCACCGTGCCATCAAATTGTACCACCTACTAAAAACATAAATTTCATTATTAAGTTACTCACCCCAGCCATTAACTGTCCCATTGCATAATTCATATTTGGTGCCAATAGATCATAGTCCTTTGGTTTAATTGTACAGAACCGCTCGCCAATACATTCTTTCGGCAAAATGATTTCTAACAAAAAAAAATTCTAGGTTGAAATATTTGAAAAAAAAAAAATGAAACCGAGCAAAAATCTAAACTCTTCAGGTCTTCGCTGTCGACCGGTATAAATATCTATAACTACTATAAAGAGTAAATATATTATATCTATTTGTAATCGATAAACTCTAAAACTAATGAACAGATTTTAAAAAAATCTTTCATAATTTTATAATGCTACTCATTAGCCCTGAGAAACATGGGCTAATTTTTATCCTAATATTCCCAACTGATCAGGACTTAGCCGTGAATGGTTTAGAAAGGTAAACCGTATGGCGATGCTCGTTAAAAGATCTAATAGATAGATACTTACCCACAACTGGTGTAGAAAAAGTAGTTGCCGAGAATATCAATACCTGTGAAAAATTTAACGTTAGATAAATTCATATAACTATAACTCATACTTAAATATTAACTAACATAGGTTAAGTATTTTTTATAACAAACAAAATGAATCGTTGTTACTTAATTAAATAAATAAATTATTATTATTATAACGAATGCAAAAAAATGCTAAATCGTCGCATACGGCAAACGATACAAATAGAATTACCAATCAAACATAAAGTCTAGCTTTTGATTTAAAAAAAATAGTATCAAATTCCGTTCGGTAGTTTTTCAATCAATCAAATCGTCAAAGTATCAAATCATCAAAGTTTTTGACATCACGAAGAGAATTTGCGAAAAAAAATGATTTCGGTGTTCAGAATCAAAAATTTTCCATAACCCAAGTTTTTTTTAATATGTCCAATGTAGGTACAGTGACAACTAATTTAAAATTTTATAATATTGAAAGAAATAAATTTAACAACAATGAACTCACTGCAAAGAGAATCAAATGCCACGTTTTCATTTTGTTGATGGTTAATTTCTCAAATTGTTTAACAATATAATACTAAAGACCCAAGAAACGGACACTTGAGATTTCTGTTTATTTATAGAAATAATAAAATAAATATAATATATTAAAATAATAAGCAATGGTGCTTCTTGAATCACACTGATTTTATAATCAATTTAATCTGCGTACAGAAGTTTTATACGCACGCTCGCTTGGGGGTTATTGTTTTGGTTTTTACGCGAATACGACCTATGATATGTAACTGATAAGTGGTACTTAATTTCAAGAAACTTGTTATCAAGTGAATCACTTCAAAAGGTTGGAACCTACTTAAAGACCGGCGGCGGAACGGCGCTGTGCTAGTCTGTACCAATCAAATTTTTGAAGGAATAAGTATTGGTAAATATTTTTTGTTTATTACATCATTCTCTGAACCTTTTCCCAACTCAGTTGGGGTCGGCTTTCCAGTCCAACTGTGATGCGGCTGAACTTCGATATTTTACGTGGAGCGACTGCCATCTGACCTCCACAACCAATGGCGATATCGGAGTTCCAAGTTAGACTGGTTGGACTTTTTGAGGGCTCCAACTACCCGTAACGACTGCCATAGATGTTTGTATGGCAACCGTTTATTACAAAAATTTTTTGTTTATTACAAAGTATAATAAATATAAAATCATACAATAAATTTCAGGACAAAGATAATTTCTTTTATGTCGATTTGTAAATCAATTGGCCAAAAAAAATCACATGTTACATTAAAAAAAAATAGATGCTCCTGTCAAATTATTATTATTCAATCAATCAAATTAGCCTATAAATGATCGGGTGCTATGGCGTACATAGAAAGAGTTTTATGTCCAGCAATGGACTAGTCCTAATCCGCCTTGCGCATCCACATTCTACCCCAGCTTACCTTTTTTTAGGTCGTCCGTCCATCTTGCTGGTGATAATCCCATCTTCCGTTTACTTGATTACTATTTCACCGATCTCAAATGTAGTCTATTCATATTGAATTCTTATAAATTCTTGCTTAGTCAAGATAGAGGATTGGGCTGACCATCATGACCTTATTTATCTGAATGATAAGATTGCCTTGCTGCGGATGTTCCTAACCTATCGTCACCCTAAGGGCAGGCCACACCGCCAGCGAGCGAGCGAGCTAGGCAAGCATCGTTTTCATACTTCGGCTCAGACCGTAAACTAAGACATGAGTTCATCATTATCCACCTGCCCATGTCACAATTATTTGGGGTCGGCGCAACACGTCATTCTCCTCCATACGTTCCTGTCAGATGTCATCTCCTTAGTCACTCCCTTCCTTTCCATATCGTCTTTCACGCATTCCATCCATCTTTTCTTAGGCCTACCTCTGCCCCTGAAGCCCTCCACATTCATATTTTGAACCTTTTTAACAACATTACCTTCATCTCTTCTCATAACATGTCCATACCACGACAGTCGCTCGCTTCTCAATTTTACATTTACTGGTGCAATTTTCAAACTGCCTCTAACATACTCATTCCTTATTCTGTTTATTCTTGTCACACCACACATCCATCTTAACAGTCGCGTCTCCGCTTCGCTATATGCATTTGTTTTTCATTCGTCGCTTACAAGGCCAGACATGACGATCCATACAAGACAGCAGGTCTTATTATGGTTTTATAAATTTTCCCCTTAAGCTTAAGGGGAAATTGAGGATCGCATATAGTTCCTTTGACGTGCCGCCATTTCATCCAACCTGCATCAATTTTATGCTTCACTGCACAATCACTACAGATGAGTTATAACTACTAAATAAACAATAAAACATACAACTAAACAATACAATAAACTAACTAAATAACAGAACTAAACCTAACCACCTGCTACCTCCAAAAAATAAAGAGAATTTAAGTTAGACGAATGAAATATATAAGGTACCAAGGTACCTAATAAACGTTGGGAAACCCATATTGTAAAAAAATTATGACCATTAACACTAAATTATTGATAAAGTCATTACAAATAAGTATAACAAGAGGTTATCAGCCGTATTAAGCAAAACATATCAATGTACTAATTATTTGCTTGTAATTACCCAATGGATGAAGCAAGAATATGTACTATTTATCTGAATAACATACATACATCTCAGAAATAGTAATGTACGCACAATAAAATGTCTGCAATCAGTGCAAAATATTATTTATAAGCGTACAACAAACATGTCAGCACGCCCTACGATATACGTATCTGTACCTAGGTATGTGTATTTATTCTCTTTTTTATTATAAACTTGTATTCATATGTGTACCTATCTCGTAGGTTAAGAACTAAATAATTTCTTTCTTTATTTCAAATCAAAAAATAGAGATATTATTCTTCTTCTTCTTCGAGTCAATGGCTATCAGTCTTTCCCTCCCGTTAGATTTTTCCAGCCCAATAATTGGCTACGACCACAGCGTTGTCCGTTGCTTCACATAAGTCTCCGATAGTGCAGGTGGAAGGGCACAGAGGGCAAGAGAGCAAGTGCGACTTGGACTGGCATGGGGCACCGCAGTCGCAGGACACTCGCGACTAGTCAGTGTAGCCCCACTTTGCCATGTTTTCCTTACAGCGGCCAACCTGGGACCGCAGGCGATTCAATGACTTCCAAGTTGGCCACTGGAGGTGATGGCCAGACGGCAGATTTTCTTTAGGTGTGATAAAGCCTACTGGAACTGGATGTTTGTCGGCCCACACTTGCTCTCTTGCCCGCTGCGGGGCGCTGTCTATGGCAGAGGTCGCTCTTAAGAAGCTTATTAAGTACTTAGGTAGAATGTGCGGGTGGATGAAGAACCAGCTACCTCAAGGTCTTGTCGACGGAGGGCGTGCACCGCTGAGCCAGTCAGCCTGTGACCACGGCCGGTGTAACCTGGTCGAAATGTCAGGCAATTCAAAGATAAATTTAGGTATGTACCTATGAATGCTGTGATCGCGTCATCTCATCGCGTTCGTTAACACTATAGTATACTTTATTACCCACAGAACATTAAAAGACAGTAGAAGTAGTATCTAAGTAAAAATCGTTGTCGCCAAAAAATACACTCACAGATTTCTAATACTACTCATTGGATCATAATATTGTACTAAAAAACATAGGAAAAGTATAATTACACACCTTATTTTACTGGAACAAACTTAATTTTTAATAAGTATTAATCTATGTGTAATATATGAACCCTTCCAAGTGAGCGATTGCTTCAGTTAAGTAGGTATATCTACACTTAACTTTTTGGCGACGCAACCCCGCCCTCTTGCTACTTCTACTCGTATGTAGATGTTTTTTTTTGTTCTGTGGGTACACTTCTATGTATGTCCTCAATGCAGCTGAGGTGCTTTAATACAAATAAATAGTACAGGTAAAATAGATATAATACAAATAGTGCAGAAAAGAAAGAGCAATAGGTTCAAAGGGCGACCTTATCGCTTAACGCAATTTCTGCCAAGCAACCTTTAGATGGAAATGTTTGGATGGTCTTCAAACCCACATTTTTGAAGAAGTGATTAAAATAAATAAAACACTTGGACCCGGGGCTTGATTTAGTAAAATGCGTTTTTGAAACGTGTGCTTTCAAAACTTACGAAAACTCATAGGTAGAATTTTTTTTAAATTTTGTTGCAAATGAATCAAAATGTGAGTGATTTAAAAGTTTGATAACCTCCTGAAAGCGGAAGTATCTACATTTTTATTTTGACAGATCATACCAAAATTACAAAAAAAAAATTAAGATACTGCCTACCGGGAAACACTGTTTATTACTTTTTTTCAATAAGTATTTTGATATGATATAGGTAAGAGGAAGTGTTATAAAAAAATAAATAAAAATACACTTGACTTTTTATTTATATACAAGACGCATGCATTTTAATATTTGCACACACAAACACAATTTTATTACATTTTGCCTTACTTTTAAATAAAAAAATTCACACTCACACGCTCTCATAGACACACACACACGCACACACAAACAAAAGTACAAGTGAAAACGTTGTCATACACAAAGACTTTTCATTTAATGAAATTAATCAATTGCATGCTAACTATTCCCAATGATTTTCTGATCGGAAAAAATGATCATCCAGGTCGGGACTTGAACCCGTGACCAGTCCCTTACAGGGGGAATGCTCTGACCAACTGAGCTACCTGGACCCATTCTATATATGCTCGAAATTTTCCGACATATTCTACGGCTTAGGGCGCCGGTGGAGCCATCTACCGTAGTTCGTTCGACTTTTAATTTGTTACATCACATGAATATCGAACTGCATTTTCGTTTTAGATTTTTGTATAAAGGTTTTATATTTTGCAAACGTAGTCGAAGTTGATACTGGACTAGACTGACTGACTGATTATTATACAGCAACAATTTTATACTAATTATTTTTATATCTAACACTGCATTTGCAGCAGACTGGCACATCAAAGGGCTTCTGCACGACTACGTTTCTCAAAATATCGTACACGTATAAAGTACGTCTAGCGTAACTGGTCTCGCAAGTTGACTGCATGTCGAACGCGGGATCCACGCCCAAGTCTCCGAAGCATTGCACCTCACTTCCAGTATTGATATATTCATACCTGTTGCAATAGAAAAATATTTTATATAACAAACTTTTTACAAAATACAAAGTGAAAAATATTAGGTAACTAGTTGGCTTAGCCCGTGGCAGACTTCGTCCCTGTGGCTGGATAAAAAGTATCCTATGTCCGTCTCTTAGCTCTAAGCTACCTCCCCATCAATTTTCAGCCAAATCGGTCCAGCCGTTCTCGCGTGATGCCGTGACCAAGGGAAATGGGATTCATTTTTATATTTTTAGATTATTTGAATTTTTTTCTTTTTAAATTAAATCCAATTTTAAAAGCATGTGATTCATGCATAAACAACGGACATAAAACTGTAGTAATAATAATACTGCATACGTCTGTGACCCCCTTTTCGCCTGCAGGCGTGATGTTATGTAATGATATCGCATAAACAATGCCAAAATAATATGACAATATCAATTGAGGTTTTTTTGCTGGCATTTATTGAAGAGTTCCAGTATCCAGACCTCACTGGAACCCTCCTCCCCCCACCTTTTCCTAGCCCCCCACACCTTCCAAGCCCTCCCCCCCTCCCTTCAGGGTAGGCAGCGCGTGTGTGATACCCTTAATGTTGCACACGTCCATAGGCCACGGTGACCGTTTCCCATCAGGTGGGCCGTGTGCTTCTCTGCCACCTACGTAGCATAAAAAAAATCTGTCTCCGAAACTTTTTATCGGATTTTAACGTTATTTAAATAGAACTATTTTGGGATTTTCAATAATATAAAAAAAGTTACGTGAAATACGTGAAAGAGGATTATGGCAAGGAAGGGAGTGACTGAGAAGATGACAGCTAACAGGAACGTATGGAGGAGAATGACATGGTACAAGGAGGTAGGACACGACGGTATCCGTCCGAAATGAGCTGTCCGACTGGGGAAGTACTTCCACCCTACAGAAGACCACGGCCATAATAACCATCGTGTTGTGTTCCCGCCGGTAAGTAGGGTAGCCAGAGCTCACTGTACCCCACCTCCCCCTCCCCTTCCTAGCCTCCCCACCCCTTTCCAACTCTCCCCTTTTCCCTTCAGGGTAGGCAGCGCGTGTGTGACACCCTTAGTGTTGCACATGATCATAGGCCACGGTGACCGCTTCCCATCAGGTGGGCCGTGTGCTTGTCTGCCACCTACGACGTAGAATAAAAAAAATACAAGGGCAGGTGGATGGATGATTCAAATAGGTATACTTACGCGCAAGTAACGCTCTCAATGTGCTGTGCAAATAGGTCTGTTTGGATAATAATCTCGGTATTTTTCGTATCATTGGAGTACGCCGCGTACCAGATTTCCGTCTGCAAAATAAAATAAATAAAAAATTTAGAACTTACTACATAGCATCATGTTACATAATTATCCCTAGAATCATAGTACCTAAGCATAGAGTCATTGTAATATGGATTCTACAATGTGGATATTTTTTGTAAATAATTACTACAAACAATAGTACCTATTCGTGCATCCAAATTTTTACACTAAGCAGAAATTGAACCCGCGATCATCAATGTATCTGTCAACACGCCACAGAGGTTGTAAATTAGATTATATTGGTCTACTATTGTATTAGTTTACAACCTGTAATGATAGTACTCGTAGTATGAGAAATAACTGAAATTTTAAAAAGGGGTGAAGGTCAACCTTGAGCAGCTCTTAGCCTAATAGTAGTAGGATGTAATTACCTTAGTTTCGTAAGGACAGTTATGCCAGTCATTTTTGGGAGACAGGACTGGCGGTGCGAGAGGTCTTCCATTTCGGTCAGCATACTCCTAAAAAAAGCGTTTAAAATAAAATTATACGCACTACTCCTCTTTATTTTCAAAAAGAAAAGTATTTGAAAAGTTAATTTTTTTGCGGTGAAATTTTGAAGCAAATAAAATGCTAAATATTCCTTATTTTAGATAGAAAAAAGTGAACAGCGCCATATGCCGTACAATCAAATGTATCCCAGAATTTCGGATAACGAGGACGTGTCCGATCTAAAATCATTAAATAACAATAAATAATAAATAAATAAACAAATATTCTACGACATTCTACACAGCGCTCCCTAAACCCAAAGTAAGCTTAGTTTAACTAGCTTGTGTTATGGGTTCTAGAATACTGATAAATATGCTTATATGTTTTTTTTTGTAAATACATACTTATTTTACATAGAAACACCCAGATCAATGCAAATAGACATAGGTATACATGCATACAAATATTTGCACTGAGCGGGAATCGAACCCGCGCCCCCTTGTCGTAGCAGTCGCATGCATTACCACTAAGTTTGATAATTTTCGTAAAGATTTTTAAAGGGCATCCAATTTTCGTCCAATTGGACCAGGTTGAAGTTATAAATCTTACTAGAAAATTCGTTCTTGGCCATTCATACATTGTCAAGATTTCTGCCCATAGCTATAATATAAGCGTTCAGGGGTCAGCAAGTGCATAGCCGGGCAGGGGGATTGTGGTCGCAGCACAAGTGGGACCGGTGGGTGTCACGCGGTGCTGCGACAACAATCCTCTTTTGATGAGGCCGTCAAGCTGAGTGCCACCATTGTTAACATGGTACGTGTATGTAATGGTGACCCTCTTTCCTGAGACTATAAGGTTTAATGAATTTATTTCTCCAAAGACTTACATGTACTAGCAAATAGTTCGTTCGTATTGACAAAAATATTAACTTGCATTAATATGTCGAGTTAATATGTCTCTATACCTTCAGCTTACCATCAGGCGAGGTGAAGACAAATTGATGTGTTCTATTATGAATATAATTTTTTCTATTTCTCTATTATTTAGTATTTATTAGCATGTAACGAACCTTTACAAGGAACTCCGGCAAGATACTGTTGATCTTCTTTTCATAATCTTCGTAGCCTTTAGGTTTGACGGAGCAGAATCGCTGGCCGACGCACTCTGGAGGAACTTCGAGTGCCTCGGCATTATCTGTGAAAATGAAATAAATTAATTAAAAAATGTTTTAAATTAAACGCTTTTATGCACTAAAAGCCCCAAAGTGCCAACTGTTATCAACTTGTTTCAGGCTTTTCAAAAGCATTCGGGTTTATTTTTTTTTAAATCATTTATTTTTCAACAAAATCGGTTAGGCGATCATGGGGTAAAAACACAGGGTAAAAATATAATAAGCAGAATTACTTTTGCATTTCTAATAATATTATTATGGATTATTTCAATGGAATCACATTGGATTTATGTAACGAAATATTGATGAATTCTTACCTTCAGCCGGAGCGGCAACGGTAGTCGCTACGAAAAGAGCAATCTGTAATATAAAATGGAAAATTTGTATTGCGGTCAAATACTTCACTGTACGTCACTTTCCAATGAACAATTTACGTGAATATTGCAGGCTGGGAGAAAACTCAATACTGAGTTAAGCTCGCCTTTGTGCATGAAGTACTTATTAGTTATATTTGTATCTGATGTTTATTAATTAGAGTGCGGGGCAGTGGTCCAAATGCTCTGCACTTTAAAAATAGTTGGACCTTTTGAAAGTTCCGTGGTCCAATCATTTTTCGAGTTTTTTTTTATAATCATACCTACCTACCCATCAATGGTAAAAAAGTAAAAAAAATGATGTATTTACTGTAAAGCGGTTCAATATACCTAACTGTAAACACAATAATATATTTTTTAAATGATTGGACCAAGGAACTCTCAAAAGATGCAGCTGTGGTCCAACTATTTTTAAAGTTGGACAACTTAAAGACCCATTGGCAGTGTTGGATCACTGCCCCGCACTCATTAAATTGTTCCCTGTGTGTAGGTACAATTAGAGAATTATGAATATTATTTTAGTTTTGAGTATTGTAAGTAATATTCTAAATATTACTTAATAGAGTGTAATTAGAAAGTGCTTTTTATACTTAGGTAAGCGGTTCCTGTGGTCTATGGACGTGTGCAACTCAGGGGACGATAAATACATAAATATCTACATACATACAAATCACGCCTTTTTCCCATTGGGGTAGGCAGAGACAACATCTTTCCACTTGCTACGATCTTGGCATACTCCTTTCGCTTCTTCAACTTTCATAATTATTTTCATTTTGATTACTTATTTATATAAACCTATTACATGCTCCAAAAAGCGGCTACACACGCCCCTAAAATCAGTGGCAATATTGGCGAAGTGGTGGGTAGGACCCTAGATCGTAGCATATATCGCTTCGTGTGTAGGCACGTCGTATCCCGAATTTTATTGATCACCCTAAATTCTAAAATCGCTTCAGGAGAGCTAACGATTTAGGGAAGAGATTTATTGCCACTGATTTTAAGGCCGTATGTAGCCGCTTAAAAAATAATTCAGTAGGAACTTACCACACAGATAGACAGCGCCATTTTTAATTACAAGATATTCACAACTCGAATAGCGGTAACAGAAATCTAAAACTTTTATTGATCAGTTTATCTGCCGTTACTGTCAACTCAGTATGGCGAATGACTACACAACACTGATGTCAGTATTGGGAAACACTGGTTTATAAACATCTGAACTATTTTCCTTAACGTAATGTAAGAGTCCCGTTTATTGAGCAGACGTGCCTCCTAAAACGACTCTAGGTTGTGACGTATACGATCATGTGCATTTTTCGAAAGCTGCGTAATTAACCGGTGTTAGGCGGTGTGAGGGGCTCGTGCTTATGTGGTAACCGAGTTGGTAATATTATGAAAATAATAAATAAATAATGGTTTACGACATTCTAGACAGCGCTCTATATACCCAAAGTAAGCATCGTTTAATTAGTTTGTGTTATGGGTTCTAGAATTGTAAGGGTCCGTTCACACAGACCGGCTCGGAAAGGAGAGCAGATTCTTATCACGTTGAAAACAGAGTTTTTAGTATTTATAGTAAAGTTTATTTTTGCATCTGCACTGCTTTTGTCATTATGAAAATCATTTGTCAGTGTGAAAAGAAAAATGCGCGCCGATGCTCTCCGAGCCGGTCTGTGTGAACCGACCCTAAATATATATTATATCATATATACATAGAAACACCCAGACAATAGGTAAATAAACAAATACACATTATTCATGCATAAGTACTAATATTTGCACTAAGCGGGCATCGAATCCAGGCCCATGTCGTAACAATCGATTGCACTGCTGCTACGCCACAGAGGCCGTCGAACATATTCCAAAGTTGAGTAACATTAGTCAGTCAGTCTAGGAAGGACCATTTTAACACATTGAGACCCTACCGAGCTGTGGAAAGCACCATGTAGGTACTTAATCATTTATGTAGGCTATACCTACTTAAATGTTTCGTTCGCGCCAATGATTTTATATACAAGATTATGTTACATAGTAACTGACACCTCAAATCTGATCCACATTGACAATTGTTGACAATTAGCGTTAAAGTAGTATGAAAGATGGGATAAGCACGTGAGTAAAAAAGATAGCTATAAACATTATCCGTCAAAAAACGTACCAGTTGGGACGTTTTCGAGTCTTCACCTGGCGCGCTCTAGTAACATATCTGCCTCTTTTTACATGTATAATATCATTGGTTCGCGCCTTATCTGTGCTACGCGTGTTCATTGTCCGTTTATCGCCTGTATCCTTACCCTTGCTGTATGCCCTTACTGCATAACATCTAAGTTTAGATTGCTTTGGTTTGGTACAGAGTTCTCTATCTTTTACAGCCAGACAGTGTGATACAAAAATGAGTTATGGAGGACTGCGATCACCGCCGTAACACGAGATTTTTAACCGACTCCAAAAAAAGGGGAGGTTATCATTTCGGAATTTTTTAGGTTTGTTAGGTGCCTCAGAACTTTCGACTGGGTGAACGGATTTTGATGATTATTTTATATTTTGAAAGCTGATCCTTCCATACCATTTCAACTAAGTAGGTACAGTTGAGTTTTTCTTGTAAGATAAAATATTAGTGCCACAATAGGAACAACGATTGATATTGAATCATAATTGATCATAATATTACAATATTACTATGTTTCTTATAATTTACACAATGCGTGCATTGCGTCATTGCATATACCTAATTATCACGTTACTCTATAAGGTTTTTCCAATGTTTATATTAATGTACTAGCTTCCACCCGCGGCTTCGCCCGTGTGGAAGTCGGTATCGCCACCAAGTCTATTTAATAAAACGACTCTTCACGCGACTCAACACTCCACTCCATACCAGTTTCCACTCCACTCGCCAATCCACTAGTCTTCACTCGTCTAACCAAAACCTTTCTAATAAAACAAACCGCATCAAAATCCGTCCAGTACTTTTTACGTCCATCGCGATTAGTGATGGACCTTAGACTTAAAAATTGACGTATGTTTGATTGCATTTGGTTGAGTAGAACCGGAGTTATGATGAAAAAACGATAACCTACCTAAAAACGACGTGCAGGCGGAGCCGCGGGTATCAGCTTGTATAAAAAGTAGCCTATATGTTGCCCAAAAGTATGAACTATAATCATACCAAGTTTCATCAAAATCCCTCTAGTAGTTTTTGATCCATGCGTGCACATACAGACAGACAGACAGACAGACAGACAGAGACAGACAGAAAGACAAAAAATTTACTGATTACATTTTTTGCATTAGTATCGATCATTCCCCAATAGTTATTTTGTAAATATATTCAATGTACAGAATTGACCTCTCTACAGTTTTATTATAAGTAGGTATAGATTTTCTTAATGGAATGTGTGTTACCCTCAACTTGTATGAACTAAATAATTATCCGAACAAATTGTATAAAGATCTGTTTAACCATCAGAGCAGGATTGACTAGCAATTCTGTCACTCACCAGAGGCAGGGAATTCATCCTCACACGTTGCATTCGAAAACGGTACACATAGTCACCGGTGTACCGGCGCACGCGTAGGCTGTGGAATGATCTCCCTGCTGTATTTTCCCTGGTGGCTACAATATGGGATTGTTCAAAAAGGGCATTAGAAGGGAATTTTTCTTTTACTGGGTGGCTGATGTATATCCCACCCTCCCCCTTGCGAGCGACGAGAACTAGCTCGCTCCTTGCTGGCTCTCCACTGTGCCCTCTACTCGTCAGGAGCCTCCGAATAGCCCTATAAAGAGCTACTCCCGCCTCGGCCGTAATGAGGCGCTGCCGCCTCCGTTGCCCAGGCGCACCGCGTGAAGTTTACCGCCCCACCCACACTCTGAATAATATCCTAGAGCCTACCATTTACTTCTTTTTTTAAATATAATCTAAACTACTGACACATGACCTCACAGCATAGCGTCACGTGACCAAATCGTCACCTAAACCTCATCTCTCTACTTTTTTCTGCGATTTTACTAATCGTAAGAAAATAAGACATAATGTCTACGCATGGCATGCTACGGCTATATATCTACACAAATCCTTAATTGACCATAGATATTAAGCCTAATCATAAAGTTTCTTAATATAGATAAGACCACAACGACAACTAAATACGTAAATTTGTGGTCTGTGCTATATTATACCATTTAAATTTACCTGCCTCGGTTAAAGAATTTCTTATTTCTTATTAAATGTGTAACAAGTCTAGCATTAGCAAATGTATACAAATAAATACAATTGAAGTGTATGTTTGTATGTTAAAATATGTAACAGATTTTCAATTAATGCATAGGTATGAATGCTATACATGATACAACAAAAAAAATACTTTTCTCTGCCTGTATATCATCACTTTTTATCTGTCTTTCTATATCAGTTATATTAGGTTATCTCTGGAACAAATGTGATGAAACTTTCACAGAAAGATAGCTAATATTATAAAGCGGAACATAGGCTACTTCAATTTTGGAAAACTAATTAAAGGTTCTGTGCAAGAAAAAAATGCACAGTGAAGTCTAAGGCCATGCGGGCCAAGTTGCGGTCTACAGCTAGTCTCAAATATAAAACCTAAAACCACTATTTAGCAATGATTAGGCAGTTTACTGTGCACGATAATGTTGCCTCGTTACTCTTTGATCATAGTTTCATCATAATATCATTATCATCATACCGTGCCTTGGAGAGAACGTTGAGCCATCGCGTCGGTCCTGGTTGCTATGCAGTCATTAGCATACGTTATGGGTACGTTAAGCCCTGGAAAATTCGATAACCGGGTGTAACTACAGATTTATGAGTTAGGTACTTTACTTGTGAAATTTAACAAATTATCCTTATTTGTTGAAAATTTACAACGTAGTGGGTGCCAGGGGATTATTTCTTACTCAGGTGCTGCACTTAGGTGTCCCACCTAATAGGAAGCAGTCATCGTGGCCTATGAAAATCATTAAACCACACCAAACTCTGGATAAACGTTTTGCTGACACATTCATTATACATACAAACTTAAGGAGTGGAATTCCCTGTCTGAGTCTGTTTCTGGGAAGCAATAACCTGGAAATCTTCAAGTCTCAAGTGTGTAGGTTTCTTCTTGCGAATGTGATTCATTTTAGAATAGGTATTATGATCTCTTACCACCAGGCGACCGATTCAGTAACGACATGTTCTCAAAATGCTTGATTTAAATTCTATTGCAAGAGAAAATAGAAAAATAAGCTTTGTTATCTGTCAAAAAATCTACCTACGCTTTGAAGTGGCTACTCACACACCTGCCGCAAGGGCAATATAGGATGTAAAAAAGGGGATGCCCTTAATTGCCACCTGTGTGTAGGCAAGCAGGGACAATTTAGATAGATGGCAATTAGGGTCATCCCCACTTTTACACCCTAGATTGCCACTGCGGTAGGTAAGGTTATCAAACATTTAAAATCACTAACAGTTTGAATAATTTTCAATTAGATATTGAAAAATTTACATCTAAAAATATTCTTCATCTATGAATGTATTATGCAGCGTTTCCATCATTTAGTCACAGTCAAGGTCTTCATAGTCAATAGTCAAGTCAGTCTTCCTTCATAGTGTTGCTCCAGTAAAATAGTGGAGATTTTAC
Organism: Lithosia quadra; assembly: GCA_963576445.1. Classification (NCBI taxonomy): domain Eukaryota; kingdom Metazoa; phylum Arthropoda; class Insecta; order Lepidoptera; family Erebidae; genus Lithosia; species Lithosia quadra. Next base: position 14,182,294 of record OY754881.1, read on the forward strand.
TAGAGGCTTCTACGGAGTTTTGGAATCAACGTTGAAAAGCACAATTCACGGTAGGTAGGTAATATACCACTTTCCCAAACTTGTGCACGTTGTCGAAGATGTTATCTTTAAAATACATACTTATATTATAATTTTACACAATAATAAATACATTTTACACTAATTTTAGAAAATGATACAATGCCCTGATGTGACTTTTTCCGCGTTGGCGCCAAAACTACAAACAATATTGTTACATATTTCTATTACCATACTATCTGTCATTAGCCTATAAGCCTTCTTCAAAAGTAAATAAATAAATAAAATAAATAGAAGGGAATTCCATAAGCTAACCGAGAAATCCCAAAGATAATGCATGCGGTCTTTTTATGCACTGGTTAATATTACATCATATTGCATTTAATTAAACATTACAACACGGTAATCATCGTGGTATTGTTTTTCAGTTGTGGAAAATTGTATCATGTGTCTGTGTCATATATACCTACTCGAATCCTCGTTTGATACATTGGTATGTGGTATAAAACAATATTAATTATAACTCCATAATATAATTGTATTACAAGCAATAATCTACCTAATATTTTACTTAGTTAATTGAAAATGGTAATACTACGCGACCATCCAACCTTTGAACTTTGGAGGCAATTCCATAACAAAATATTTTATAATAGTGAATAGTCATACAAGGAAGAAATTCCATATTAACCTAAATAGGTATAGGTAGGTACTACTGTTACAAAGAGAGGAACTAAATTTTGTGAATATGTTTATTATGTTTGGGGTAATCTTCAGAATCACTGCGCATTCCTGGTTGCCATACAAACATTTATGGCAGTCGTTACGGGTAGTTGGAGCCCACAAAAGTCCAACCAGTCTGACTTGGAACTTCGATATCGCCATTGGTCATAATGACCATTGGTTGTGGAGGTCAAATGGCAGTCGCTCCACGAAAAATATCGAAGTTCAGCCGCATCACAGTTAGACTGGAAAGCCAACCCCAACTGAGTTAGGAAAAAGGTTCAGAGAATGATGACTGCGCACATTTTTTAAAGCGAATAGTGTTATAGGTACTAGAATGCAAAAACTCCATAGCAAACTAAATATTTTATTTAATGAATATAGTCCTAAGTCCAAACAATTGTATGCAATAAATCGCAATACAGTTCACATGTACTACAATTATGACGAAATTCACCACTTTAATTATATCTAATCTTACTTATTGCATGTAAACCTGTCAGGTTATGTCATTAAAATGTAAAAATAGAAGGTGAACTAAAAATGCGTCTTGGCAAAACATTTCTGCAACCACTTAGCACACATTCAAATATAAACCTTCTGTTAAATATCTAAGGTATGTTTTTGTTTGGTTTAATAGCTTTAACCGTCTAACTGTTGCGCCCTGTTTCCTGTCAAAATTGTCATCGTATAACAATTGGATATGTGTTGTTTTACACATTCTTTTGCGGGTAATAATCGTATGCGACATTATAAGCTGTGAGTTACACAATGTGTTAGCAATGTTCTTACGGTTGACTCTAAGTAATCTTTTGTCATTTTTTGGGATACATTGTTTTCCTTGTGTTTATTTCGTTGTGTAAGGACACATAACAAAGTAGCTGTTGCATAGTGTTGTTCAAGTGGTAATTGGTTTTTAACCAACTGTAAAAGAGGCGGAGTGTGGAGAAAAAAATCGAAATTGAACCACTAGTTAGTCACTTAGTATCTAGCCTAGTTTATTTGTTTAACATTTGTTTTTATAAAAAGTAGCTACTACTCGTTCGCGCTAAGTTTACCGCTGTCAACTGTCACGCGTGTAGCGTTTTCTCACTTACTCATCAGTTCTAGTTCCAGTGAGAAAACGCTATACTGACGTCATTTGACAGCGGCAAACATAGCGCGAACGGGTAGTATAAGATTATTTATCTTTCGTTAAGTACCAAAATGGGGTATAGCTTCCTATTCGCCACGTTGTCCATCTATACTTGTATTTTGTCTGTTGTTATGTTGGTTTGTGTCTACCAAATATTAAATAAGTATTTAAATAAAACTAACCACCTGGAAATTCACCCTCGATACCATAGAATACCTCTCTATATTTCACCCATTCTTTTCTTTCTCGCATAATAAAGAACTGAAATGGTCTACCCTCACATTGCCTTCTTATTACAATAAAAGCATCTGCTGAGGTCGTCAACGTAAGGCCCGCCATTTTGGTTTATTCCACTTTGTTCACCTAGGTGATATCACCCGGGTGAACAAAGTAGATTTTTTAGTGTCCTCATTTCACCTGCGAATCATATCACCTACGCTTTATCACCCAGGTGAAATGAGTGGACACATGATGTCGTATTTGTTCACCTTGGACTTGGTTCACCCAGGTGAACAAACGCGACTTTTGCTATTCGTCTTGTGGACTTTTATCACCTACTAATTGAAATGAGAAAGCTAATAAAAACTTTTTATACTCGCACGTTTTACAAATATTGCAGAAAAAAAAACTGGAAAGCGTCAACAAATAAAGTATTTGGACCTGGCCCATGAGATTGTCGACATGTGGGATGTTGACTCAGCTATAAATGTACCGATAGTAATTTCAGTGCACGGACTTATCGTCCAGAGCCTCGACCAACACCTTAAGAGGCTCTCACTTGGCAGCTGGCTCAAAGGCGTGATGCAGAAGGCGGTTTTGCTAAGCACGGCACGCATTATGAGGTAGTCCCTCTCCCTGGAGCCCTAACCACCGGTGGCTTGGTCCCTGTACCCGACAACGGTGGAGTATTATTTTTATATTTTTAAATAATATATTCATGTTTTTACTATTGGAAATGGATATATTTAAAAATCTAATTTTATGTATACTAATGAATAAAGGAGAGTAATAATAATAATAAACATTAATTATCATCATGCCAAAAAACTCTGACAAAACAGTTGGAGCTTGAAATTCTTTAGAAGTCACCGAAAAAGAATCACCCTCATGACGCTTTCAAGTTTTTTTTTCTGCAATATTTGTAAAACGTGAGAGTATAAAAAGTTTTTATTAGCTTTCTCATTTCAATTAGCAGGTGATAAAAGTCCACAAGACGAATAGCAAAAGTCGCGTTTGTTCACCTGGGTGAACCAAGTCCAAGGTGAACAAATGCAACATCATGTGTCCACTCATTTCACCTGGGTGATAAAGCGTAGGTGATATGATTCGCAGGTGAAATGAGGACACTTAAAAGTCTACTTTGTTCACCCGGGTGATATCACCTAGGTGAACAAAGTGGAATAAACCGCCATTTTAGGATGATCAATATTTGAAATGGTGATCTGTATATCCTGGACTTCCCCATAGATTCTTGCCAATCTAACTCATTTCATTACATGCCACTTTGGGAATCCCCAGGAATAGAATAAGATAGGGTATATCTCCTTCATACAGCAAGAAGTTCTATTGACGGATTGAAATTTGAGCTTTTTTCTTTCTTAAATTACATTTATAAAAATAATTATAACTACGTTTAAAAAACCAACTTCACAAACTCATTGATATTATTTACTTTTTAGTGTACCTACAGAAAAAGAAAATTACCTATTTATGAGGTTTATTATGTACAAAGGCATCGAAAACAGAATTTTTGCCGTAAATTTGATGATTTCACCTCGATTTTCCCAAGATCACCTCAGAAGTAGCCTCTTTCAAACAAAAAAAATAATTTCAAAATACATCTATAATTATCGCGTAACATATCTACATATAAAAAAATAGCGTACGAATTGAGAACCTCCTCCTTTTTTGAAGTCGGTTAAAAAGTACAGAGAAGCCGTAAATAATGTCACAATGAGAGTGTGACAGTGACGCGTATGACTTTATGAACCTTGCAACATTTATCTCCTATTGTACGAGGAAATCCCCCTGTAAGTACTCTACGTCACCGGAGTCAAGCGCAATGAAGTGCTTATGTCATCATTTAATGACTAATACCACATGATACTGTTTGGTCATAAACGCCTGATACTGGCGCCGCGTACCTATGTGGAAGTTAGGTAGGAAATCTCCAGGAATGCAACAGGATACAGGATAGTAAGTCAAACAGAGAATGAGTTAATAGTACTTTATACAATGAATTTCTATCATAATTGTGAAGTTCAATTATTCTCGTATAACAAGTACTTATTTCTTTTTAAATCAAACCGATTTGAATTGTGCGTAGGTATATCGCTGCATAACCGACGGTCATGGAATCGAATATTATACACTCGAGAGCAATGAATCCGGGTCACTTAAAGAATGTTAAAAATCTCGGAAACTAAAAATGATAGGTTAATGCAATAAATTGTATTTAATAGACAATGTAATACTCCTTAAATGAAAGTAAAAAAAATATGAGTCACCATACATTTTATTAACACAAAATTACATAAAGAAAAAAACTGCTGATCTCTCCTTAAAACAAAAATAGGAAACATGAAATTTTTGAACTTTATTACGATTTTCTTGAATTTTAATACTTCGTATTGCCTCCTCGTGCTTCCATTACTGCGTTTACGCGGTTTGGCATGCTGTACACCAAGTTCCTTATACGATTTTGGGGAATATTCTCCCATTCCTCTGTGAGAGCAATTTTGAGCTCACGAAGCGTGATTGGGGGAGGGTTTCGTTGTTTTACGCATCTGCCTAGCTCGTCCCAAGCATGCTCGATCGGGTTGATATCCGGGCTGCGCGCTGGCCACTCCATACGAGTAATGTTCATCTCTTGAAGGTAGTCATTCACAATCCTACCTGTATGAGGTCGGGCATTGTCATGCATAAATATAGCATCCTCACCTAAATTGACCATAAATGGACCAACGTGATCATTGAGGATTTCTTCCACATATCTTACGCTAGTTAAAGAGCCGTTTTCTATGATCACCAGCTCTGTGCGACTTTCAGAAGAAATTCCGGCCCACACAAGTACAGACCCACCACCGTAGGCTACTTTTTCTTCGATGCATGCTTGCTTGAATCTTTCCCCTGGTCTTCGATACACTCTGTGTCTTCCATCGTGCTTGTAGAGCATAAATTTTGATTCGTCGGAGAACATAACTTTTGACCAATCTTCAATACTCCAATTTACGTGGCTCTGGGTATATCGACGCTGGAAAGGCAACCTTGCTTATGTGCCATTTAGCAACTTTACAGGAGAGCGATTCAAAGTTTGAAAATTTCGAAAAAAATTCGTAAATCATATGATTTTAATCAGAATGGCCTGAAAATTGGCATGACTATTTAAAAAAGGATTTGTCACAGATTCACTATAAAATATTACTTAAAAAACGTCAGGGGACAAAATTAGTTCTCGCTTAAGCAATAAATGTCCAGACCTCAGGCAAGGCTAATTTTCTTACAGGCCATGGTTCAGCTGATAATTTTGCTGCACTTATTGCTTATGGACCAAAAGTATGTAATTAATATCAGAGCAAAATGTCTTAACTCGTCAGTCATTCGAAAAAAACGAAGGCATAATTCAGTGATATGCATCAAACCATAAAAAAATAGTTTGCCAAAAATTCTGAACCTCTAACTGACCTCAAATCGTGGCTTAGATAATGTTTCTTATAGGTAAGCATATTCAAGGATTTACATAAATAAAAGAACTACTTACGATAAAATCAAAGTATTAGGTTAATTTTCGTAAAAGACATTAATTATTATTCTTAAGGCTTTTGTTCCCATAAATTTAAACATCAAAGCACAAAACAACAAAATTTGACAGTAGTCCTCTAAAAAATAAATGATTAAGAAACAAGTTTGATAGCAGGTGGTACCCACTAATTTTCTTTAAGTTTATGATTTTCAAATGGGTACCGCCTACTATAAAACTTGTTTCAGTCTTTTCAACAGCAGTCAGGTTTTTATTTTTAAATCATTCATTTTATTCACAATAGTCCTCCCTAATCAGCTTTTTATAATAATTCTTCAGAAGATCGAAAGTGCTGGTGATCACAACCTAGCCAGGCTAGAATGAAATTTTGGCAAGCTGTTATGGATCGAAAAAGGTGTTATGAATCCATGTAACAACCGAGTCAACTAGACGCGAGTGACTGATGCGCACGTGCGCAGCCGCGTCTATTGATAATGTCGGTGTTTGATGCAACATTGCATTAAAACAAATGTAGCTTAAGCGCCGTTCGTCGTGTATTGACATGTACGGAAGTGCGTTGTAAGTGACCATAAAGTGGAAAGTAAATGAAAGCAAAAAATATCTTACAATGATTTCTTTTAAAATGTACAGTGGAGTAAACTTGCTTATGAGCTACTTTAAAAATATTCTAGTCCAAGCTAAATTGCTTATATCCCAATAGCATAGTTTAGTTTTTTCGATAAAATTGCTTATATGCAGATAATGCTTTAGACGCGGCGGAGATAAATTGCTGAAGTCCCATATCTTGAGAAACTTTAGCGCGGCTAATTGTCTGATGTCAAAACAATGCAATGGTCCATGGCGAAGCAAAGTTTCTTATGTAAATATATACGTAATATCTTGGAAAAGAGATATTGCTTAACCTACAATCTAACAAAATTATGTGTAGCTTAAGAGACAAATTTTCTAAAAAGAGCTAAAATTGTGCGCTTATTAACCTGAAAAATCGGAATCACAGATGGCTTATTGACCATCAAAAATGGTCAGAATTGGATGAAACCGAGATCAACGGATAGAGAAAAATCAGGCGATTCTAATGATATATATAACTCATATTCGTGAATTTGGCGCATAAGCAAGGTTGCCTTTCCAGCGTTGAATTATCTTAGTCTCGAAATACGATGCCCACGCTCCAGTTTAGGGCCGTTTGCAGGTCTAAGGGGTTTTAAGTTAGATTCAGCAAGCCGACGTCTTACTGTCCATGCACTTGGGTTACTTCCTCCGAGGCGTCGAAACTGATTGGTGAGTTCAGTTCCTGTGAGAAAGCGATTTCGAAGCATGGTGTTCACCAAGTATCGGTCTTCTCGTGCTGTGGTACACCTGGTTCTGCCCGTTCCTGGTCTGCGTAGGTTAGAACCAGTTTCTTCGTAACGTCGGAGAACTCTTTGTACTGTTGACAGCGACACACCGACAGTCCTGGCTGTATCGCGCTGACTCCGGCCGGTTTCCAGCATTGTAAGTATTCTGGTGCATTCTTCAGGCGTAAGCGACATAATTTCAGCTTGAATAATGAATATAGAGCACTATCAACATGGTTTATGTACCCACATAAATGACAGATTACAAACAAAAGCAAAACCAAATGCTGTAATTTCGTAGTTCCATCTTCGAAAGTGGCCCTTTTTCAAATTTGATTTTTTTATGATATAACTTTACAATAACTAAGAAGTTTTAATACCTTCATTTAAGGAGTATTACATTGTCTATTAAATACAATTTATTGCATTAACCTAGCATTTTTAGTTTCCGAGATTTTTAGGATTCTTTAAGTGACCCGGATTCATTGCTCTCGAGTGTAGTTTAAGCGGAGCGTGAAAAAGCATTTTGATGAGGCCGTCAAGCTGAGGACTGCCACTGTACTTTTAGGAGGTAGGACACGACGATGGTATCTCCCGTCCGAAATGAGCTGTCCAACTGGGGTAGTACCTTCGCCCTACGGAGCACCGCGGCTATAATAATCATCTCGCCGGTAAGTAGGGTAGCCAGAGCTCACTGTACCCCTCCCCCCCCACCCCATCCTAGCCTCCCGTCACCTTCCTAGCACTGCCTACTTCCCATCAGGATAGTCAGCGCGTGTGCAGCAGTGACACCCTTAGTGTTGCACACGTCCATAGGCCACAGTACCCGCTTCCCATTAGGTGGGCCGTGTGCTTGTCTGCCACCTACGTACCTAGTATAAAAAAACTGCAGCACTATCGGTGCCTCGGTCCAGAGACTTTACCTTTAGCTTACCATCAGGCGAGGTAAAGTCATGTTGACAAAAAATGCGAACACTGACGGACACGTGGGCAAAGCCGCGGGAATAGGAATATTACAATATTTTCAATTATCAAAATCAATTGTCCTTATAAACAGTAATGATTTAGTTAGGTACGCAATATAATTAAATACGTTACTAACACAAGTACAGTCAGCGCCAAAAGTCGATTAACACTAAAATATTTACAAATCCTTTTTACATTGGAATACATAGGTCAGTCATTAATTTATATGTAGTTTTATAATCTCCAGAGGACAAAGCTTATGTTTTATATGTCTTGTTTATTGTTATATTAAAGGTCTTAGAGCTAAGGTGATCAATAAATTAGAATTTGTTAACCAACCTTTGGCGCTGACTGTACCATAAATGAATGGAAATAATTATTATCTCATAACAAACTCATCAAGCGTAACCATTTATTTTTTATTTGATACTATCGGGCTGCGGTTTATCCCATTGCGTAATCTATCTATACATATAATAAATCTGTAACTGATCGGTGTCTGTACATGGAAGATATATGAGAAAAAAAAATGTTAGGGGACTTTATGAATGTAATAGATGTAAAACAATGATTTTTAGAATTTTTGTCTGTTTGTCTGTTTGTCTGTTTGTCTGTGCCTCTGTGCCTCTGTTTGTCCGCACAAAATTTTTGTTCACGCTAAAATCGAAAACTACTGGAGGGATTTTGATTAAACTTGGTATGATTATAGTTCACAGTTCTGGGCAACATATATAGGCTACTTTTTATACTAGCTGATACCCGTGGCTTCGCCCGCACTTCGATTTTAGGTCGTTTGTGACCATATCTCCGGTTCTACTTAACCAATTACAACCAAATATACGGTAAATTTTTAGTCCAAGCAAGACCTTTCTAATAAAAAAAAACGTCCGGACGTCAAAAAGGACTTTGATGCGGCTTTTTTTATTAGAAAGGTCTTGGTTAGACTCAAAATCCTACGCATATTTGATCACAATCGGCTGATTAGGACCGGCGATATAGTAAAAAAATGCGAAAACCGACGTCCACGCGGGCGGAGCCACGGGCAACAGCTATACCTAATATTATTATAAAGCTGAAGTTTCTGTTTGTTTATTTGATTGCGCTAATCTCAGGAATGGAAGGTGGAGAATCGGTTCGTATGGCGCACGTTGTCTGCCACCTACGTAGTATAAAAAACTTAACTTATTAAATAACGGGCATGTGTCACGGGCCAAGCTACGGGAGACAGCTAGTTAATATTAATCAATACCTACCTATTATTACATATTACGAGTATATATAATTAATATTAATTTTTCCCTATGTTAACTAAGCAAATAATTATCGGGATTTTAATTAAGAGGAACATATTAATATCATATAGTGTTAGTCATGGTTATATTCAAAGTTTGAACTTTTGTAGAATTTACTACACGTAAGTTAGGTATAAGATATTCTATCTCACGAAGGCGGGTGAACAATTAAATAGTACTTGTAGTACCTGTGTCTTGTACGCGTAGGTACATGTGTGCGAAAGTTCATGTCACGTCAAAAGAAATTCATGTAGCAGTTAGTAAAACAATAATTGCATTGCAAGTAATTCATTTTTAAAAGCAATGTGTATAGTGCACGGATATAACTTGGCAAGATTTTGGAGTAGTGTGGGCCACACTACTCCAAAACCTTGCCAAGTTAGATGCCGTACACTATACTTGTTTCTATGCGAAGCATTTTGCCATAAACAAGTATTGTGTACGGCATCTAACTTGGCAAGGTTTTATATATAATGTTTTACTACAATGACAGCAAAACCGCCTTCGTGAAATAGAACATTTTAAACTATATTGATTATTTTATTTCAATGAAATTTTAAAGCAATTAGTATGTTTTAAAATTTATTTTTTTAACCTGGACTTGTGCTAGAAGTTCGAATTTCTCCACATGCTTATAGATGGCGCCCTAAGCCGTAGAATATATCGGAGAAATTCAAACATCTAGAACGGGTCCAGGTAGCTCAATTGGTGGGTGCTATTGGGGGTCTAGGGGGTCATCTTAAAACCGTAGACGGCCCAAGGTTAGCTGGGGTGCAAGGGATATGCCTATTGGGTAACCTTACACCCCGGTAATTAAGAACCGAGACGGCGTGGGAGGTGGTATCCATGGGGATTTCCGCACGATAAAAAAAGAGTAGCCAGAACTCACTGGAGGGATTTGGTGCTGTCAGCGGGCAGATCAGTCTCCTGTAATCTCAGCACAGAATCTCTTCTCACCCCCCTCCTCCCATTTCCCCAATCCTCCCCAACCTCCTCTTTCAGGGTTGGCAGCGCGAGTGTGACGCCCCTAGTGTTACACAGATACACGTCCAACATCCAGTCCATAGGCCACGGTGAGCGCTTCTCATCAGGTGGGCCGTGTGCTTTGTCTGCTATGTAAGTAGTATAAATAAAAGTTTATTATTATCATTTGAAAGGATAAACACAACCTACATTTTTAACACTAGTATGTTACGAAAACGTACATCAGAGCGATTTGTTGACCTGCATAATGCCTTTAGATGTTAGACACATTCTCTTCCTATACGAATAGGGGCGGTTCCTCAAGCACCAATCTCTCAGAGATTTATTCATCTTAGCGCTTTTGGATCAAATCTAGTACTTAATTGGGAATTAACCCTCTTCATGTGGACGGATTGTTCTGATATTTGGCACATATCTTTAGTTCTGATGACAATACAAGTTAATCTGTAGAACAGAATCTGTTCTGTATCATTGTAAATCCAAGATGGCCACTGTTACAAAATGGCGGCTTACATATTTTTTCACAACTACCGCAATATGGATATTTGGAAGGGTTTGACTTGTAGAATATTATAGTTCACTGTGAAAAAAAAAAGAAAATCCAATACGGCCGCTTTTAGTGCGTAAAAGCGTTTGACTTAAAAAAATACTTAATTTATATACCTAGATAATAATAATAGTAAGGTCAGTACGGGGAAGTGTGTCATACTTTTTGCGAAGTTTACTTTGAACATAAAAATCACATATTTTTAGGTATAATTTCTAAATCTCGGTGCAAACAAAACATGATATGGTTCATAATTGGCTGAAAACAAAGTGTTTTAGTCAATAATATTCATTAGGAATTAGTTTTTAAGTACTAATTGTAAAGTGCTATGGTAGACACACTTCCCCAACAAAGTGAGGCAAGTGTGACTATGTCTTTCGTGTACAATAGACAGTTATTTATAATTTAGAAATGCAGTGTTTAAGCTACTCGATCGTGTGAACGAATCAATTGATGTTAATACTACGTAATATACTGTGTATGAATCTTTCAAGGTTGTAAAATTTATGAGGTAAGTGTGTCATATTATGTTGGGCAGGGATAGAAAACATTTTTAGGTAAAAGTCATAGCTGATGGATAATCTTCACTTTTATTTAGAGTTTAGTAAAATTAATGTTAGTAATATTAAAAGGTACTTATTGAAAGGTAAGTAGGTATTCAAATGAAATATAAAGGTAAATTTTCTTGTTCCTACATTTTTTTTTTGTTTCTACAAGAAAATTTATTTTTCATCAATAAATTAAATTTTAGTATCTTCCATAAAAATTAAACAAAGCTCATAAGTAACAAAATCATACAGAAAATATCAACATATTTAAACTTTTACCTTGCTTACTGACTAACACTTTTAGTGTGTACAGGTACCTACAACCTTCCAGAGATAATTAATCCAATACAATATAAAATTGTTAACGAAATAAATAATTAAGATTACTGTCTACAAACAAAATTACAAACTATTATACAAACAAAATTATAAACTTTGCCTTAGAAATTATATAATTAATTAAATCAAACTCAATGTTTTTAACCTCTGACTTGGGGCAAGTGTGTCATATAGACACACTTGCCTCATGGAAAGTAGACACACTTTCCCAGTCACTTGATTTAGAGGCTCGATTTTTTGAATGGACGTAATTCTCTCATTTTCAACAATTCCGACAATATTATAGCAGTAATAATAAGTTTAATTAGTATATTAACCACTTATGGGTACAAAATACACTGATTTACACAAAAAACCAAGATTTTTATGGATTCAAATGGGTGATGTGAACTCCAATTCTTCTTACAAAATGTGACATATTTTAAAATGGCGATAACTTCATAAATGCTTGACCAGTGCCATCTAATTTTAAATTATGTAACTAGATATTGGTTTCCATATAAGAACAGATGGCACTTTCATCAAAAGCTCTAATAGTTTCCGTAATATAAAGGGCAGTTACACTTGCCTCATAGCTACACTTCCCCGCACTGACCTTATAGATGTACTACACGTGCGCTATAAGTTGAGACCTGACCGCTATGACGCGTCATAGCGGTCAGGTCTCAACTTATAGCGCACGTGTAGTAGAATACGTATATGTTATTATATATTATAATGTAGGTTGTTTCAAATTGATTATTATCGATGTCTTGTCTATTTACTTCCCTTTCATTGCAATTTATTTTATTGAGTTCAAGTGGTTCAAATTTACTCGTCAAAATGTGTCTACAGTACATCATGAAATACAACATACATACATAAACATAAACTCACGCCTATATCCCCGAAGGGGTAAGCAGAGGTGCTAGCACCCACATTTCACCAGTTTATGCTTAGGTCCCAATGTAATAGGTGGCGAGCCTATTGCCATTAACCGGGCACTTTGCGATAAATACACACATGACTTCGAAAAGTCATTGGTGTGTGCCATGGTGAACCAGGGATCGAACCCGAGACCTCGTTTCAGCAGTCCATTACCCAGACCACTAGGCTACCGCGGTTATCATCATCATGAAATAGCCGTTTTAATGTTAATGTTAATTCCCTAAAATACAAACAATATCCGCTTATTAAACGGGGTTACTAGTAAGACGTGGTAAATACATTTTTGCACAACGAACAACAAGTTACCCAACATGAATACCGGACACATGTGGCGCGTGTTACTATAACGATAGCGGTTTTGGATTTTCCATTCAATAGGATCTTGTTTATGTTGCAGTCAAAACTCATAACCAGTCAAAAGTACTTTTAACCATAAGCTTGCAGTCAAAACTCTTAACCAGTCAAAAGTATTTCTAACGTTGTTTTTAACACCCCGACTCAGAGTATCCCGACTAACCCCGACCGAAAGCGGGAGCTACGCTCTGTTCTCTCCCGCCTTGGCCTTTTAACCTAATCTATCTGAGACGGGATACTCTGAGTTGAGGTCTTAAAAACAACGTTAAAAGTACTTTTGACTGATTTTGCTAGTTAAAAGTACTTTTGACTGGTTATGAGTTTTGACTGCAACACATACAAATATTTGCACTGAGCGGGAATCGAACCCGCGCCCTATGTCATAATAGTCAAATACACTACCGCTACTCCACAGAGACCGTCAAGTTATCCATTCTTTCCAACTTTTTTTTACTTATTTATTTTTTTCATTCATAATTATTAAACCTAATTTTTCAAAGTACCTTCATCATTAATAACCTCAATAGCTTAGTCAAGTGACATGCTATTGAAAGTATTGTGCATTCACAACAGTTTCTTAACTCACAGCAATTGCTGACTCACTTAATTTGATCGCAAAAAGTATATTGAAAATCGAAGTTAACTATCTGATTCGGATCCATGTGTGAAAGGGTACCTTGCGTAATAGCCGGCGTTATACAACGGCATCCTAGCTTACATCCGTGCGTCTGCGCAAGCGCTCTACTACCATAAATCTGTTAAAGTAGCTGCAATGGGTTTTGTTTGTGTTGAGGAAAATTACAGACCATGTAGAGTAATAAAAGTTTTTAGAGATTTGTAGCTGAGGGCGCCACTGCAGCTCTATCTGTGTATGTAGTGGTGAGCCCCGGTGAGAGTTTACCTTTAGCTTACCATCAGGCAGGGTGAAGCCACGTACCTATCTAACTTTTTAAATTTTATGTAAAATGGATCAAATACGTTTTATTCTATTATGGTACGGTCGTATTGATTTTAAATTTGGTCCTTCAATGGGTACGCTCATTAATTATGTACAATTTACAATATACATAACAAAATGTATGTATGTTTATTTGCATTTTAGTATTTAGTTTTGGTCTAGATAGCGCTTACATAGTTTTAAGTTGTTTCTTTGTTGACGTTTGGCCTCCTTTCAATTTTTGAGAGGTTAGGTCATATTTAACCTCGCTAGCCTAGCGCTGAGTTCACAGAGCTGTGAGAACATTTGGTACTGAAATTCTCAGGAACCTTCCAGAAAGGGTCAATTGTTGTGAGAAAAGATACCAAAATTTTCTCACAAAGTGTTCTTTTACTTTTAATTAGCACTATGCTAATAAATCTATACTGATATTACAAAATTGAAGGGTTTGTTTGTCCAGTTGTAACGGTTGAACGCGTTAATCTCAGGAAAAAAGTGCTACGGATTAATTATTTAGGTATTTAACTTCATGCACAATGGTACATTAGCGGACTTAATGCCGTAGGCATTCTTTACCAGTCCACCCATAGGGTGGTGCAGAGCTAGAACGAGGCAGAGGCAGGCATAAAAATGAAGTCATACCTACATATACGTTCATTATGCGTACAGCTAAGGAGTGGAATTCCCTGCCTGAGTCTGTGTTTCCGGAAAAGCTATAGGTAACCTGGAGTTAGTCTAGAGTGAACAGGTTGTTTCTAGGCAAGCGTGCTCCATCGTCGACCACATCGTCACTTACCATCAGGTGAGATAGTGGTGAAACGCGAGCCTATCGACTATAAAAAAAAGTACACACATATTATACCTTATATAAACATACACAAATAACAATATAATATAACAATATAAAATAAAAAAGAATTTATAACTACCTACCTACCGTTGAGATGATCTGCTAACAAAATCACAGGCGATGCTGCAAGGCACAGCTAGTTTCGAATAATAATGTAAATTAATCGCAAAAGGTTATAGGTATGTGACCAGGGTTCTTATAGGTACCCTATCGTAACTGCTAGTTTCAACATTAAAGATTGAGCCTACATACTTGGTTCACACTGCGATTAGCTTTGCAAGATTATTTTGAAGTAGTTAAAGGTGCTTTTCCACTAGAGATCCAGCTATGCTGCGAAGGTGTTAAATCTACGCTACGAAAATATGTTACCGTTTCCACCAATAGGTACTACAGTAGGTAGCTGGGCGAGGAAGATGCGCTACTAAGATGCGCCGCCGCACAGTAGCGGTGCAAGAAAGATGCGCATCTCGAGCTATGCTATGTATCGATAGTAGGGACACAGCGGAGGCCTACACTACTCGCGATGGCCCATAGCAGGCATCTATCCTCCTAATGAAGTCTGCGCCAGATCCTTGTCTGTCAATCAGGCGGCTTAACGGCTTGCAGTGAAGTTGCGCTATATAATTTATGTTCGTCGAATTTAGGTTACTCAGTGCAAATATTTGTAACACGTATACAATTTGCATTTTACATGCATGTGTGACACAAGTGGAATATACCCGACCAAGTAATTTTATGTGTTCACCAAAAAATGCACTTCTGTATGTTCATCTGCAGGATCCATATTATGAAGCTTTTTTTTTCATGATAGGCTTACGTTTGACCTCAATCTCACCTGATGGTAAGTAACGATGTGGTCTACAGCTATGTATCACGCTTGCCTAGAAGGAACCTTTTCACACGTGAATTTAAAAATCCCAGGTTATAGCTTTCCGGAAACATAGACTGAGGCAAAGAATTCCACTCCTTAGCTTCATTAAAATAATACCTAGTTAAAACGACTCGAAACCGGCGAACTTGCATCAAAGGTTTAATGACAGTAAAGGAGCGAGTGGCGGGCTGTTGTCTCTGCCTACCCCTGACAGGAAAAGGCGAGAGTCTATGTATGAATGTATGCATTAAATGAAGGGCGAAAACCCCGTTTAGTTTAATACAATTATTTTCTAGTAAAATTCGGCTGAAGAAATCGTAGTCGACCCCAAGGAGGAACTTTGGCAACATTATTAAAACGTCAGCGATGAGAATAGACACTACTTTACTTTCATTAGTGCATTGTCATGAAAAGTAAAAAAAAAAAAAAGAATTCATAGTTTAAAAATGGAATAGAGTATAATCTCAGCTCATTTGCAGTGTTCCAGATTCAAATGGGATCGCACACTGAATTTCCTGCATATAGTAGCACCAACTTCTTAGAGAAGTCTAGAATAGGCAATTTGTATTTCAATTACAATGCCACTGAAATTACTGCGGGAAGTATTTAAAGTAATTTAAATTGGCAGGTCTACCTACTTTAATTTAATGCGCACAGCCAATAAAAGCAGGCGCCAATCAACCAATTATAGATTTTATTCGTCCGCGTGGTTACAGATTTTAAAGTTTTATTTTTTTACTCGAAACCCTAATTCTTTTTCTAAAATTAAAGAAGCCTAAGTTACTCCTGGTTACATCTGGTATTTGCCAGTGAAAGTCTCACCAAAATTGGTCTAACCATTTCAGAGATTCACCAGAACAAACACAATAACTGTTAATAATATTGTTTTTGTATTATGTACCATAGGTAGGTATATACCGAAATGCATCTAGTCAAAAGCAGTTATTTTAATATTGCAAACAAACACTCTGATTTTATTTATTTGTATAAATGTAAAGAATAAACTAATCATACCTATGAGGTTCGCATCATTCATTGAGCAGTCCTTTTATTGATTGGCCAGATATTATGCGCACAATCATGCGGGAATTTTTGACATTTCGTTCACTAACTTTGACATTTGTTCACCAAGTTTCACATATGTTCACTAAGTTTTGACATTTATTCACCAAGGTTTAACATTTGTTCACCAAGTTTGGTGGTAAGTATACCTATAAGGAATTAAATCTAATCGATACTGGAAGCAACACAACAGGAACTACGTAACAAAATCAAATATTATATAATAAAACTAATCTGATCTCGTTGCAACATCCAGTTGCGTTCAGTACAATCTTCACACATCCCTTCACCGAATGTTGAAATATGTGGTCGTTACCAATCATACGCCCTGATTAGTGTAAAACTATATAACATAAATATCATTAAATCTAAGTGCATTCAAATCATTCGTCATCATTATTACTTACTGATTTTGCAACAGTTTCAAAAACCATGATGTGCGCGTCAGATACCTACTAAAGAGATGAGATTGGTTCCGCCATAGATTATATATTATAGCCTACGCCCGCGGCTCCGTCTCTCTTTTCGACTATATTTCAGGTTTTACTCTACCGATGTTGATTAAACAAGCCTAAGATTTTAAGTCTCACCAAGAATGACACCAGAGTGGCCAATAGAGCATTTCCCTCGTTCAAAAAAAAACCGTATCAAAATCCATTCGGTAGTTTTTGCGTCCATCGGGCACAAAGAGACAAACAGACAAAATACCTATCTAAAAAAAATGTTTTTTTTTAATATCTCCAATGTACAGACATGTCTTTCCGCTGTGTTCCGCAATAACACGGATAGATTAAAAATTGTTTTGGTAAACCATAGATATGTCATAGATAATAGAAAAGAATGGGATAGATAAGGCTGGAGTGAAATTTAGTAGAGCGGAATGTAATGGAAATGATTTTGTGTTAATTAAAACAAACAATTGAATGTAATAGTTTTCTTTTTCATAATATACACGTAACACCGGTAAGCCCAGCCGTACTGATACTCAAAATCTAATACCCAAGTAATAATTTAGCATAACCTGAGAATGCCAAACAGTAAGAAATACAAAATTAACTTGAAAATGAAATGCATTATCTATATTTGAAGTTATAGTATGGTTGCCGCATATTTAGACACCAGGGTGGACTGGAACCTCCACGCGGTGCACCCTGGACATTTGGAAACTAGCAAATCTTCTAAATAAATAAAATACTGAGACTAGCAGAGTCATCGGGGGGTGGCTATGTCTGCTGAAAGAGGGGTGCGGTGAACATCACGCCGCTTCTCCGACGGTGGGGCGTAGGGTGAGTGGGTGACTAGCCAGCCATCCTGTCACCCCCTGTTTGCTCTCAGAGAACCAGCCCACCCCCTTGCTCTCTACTGTGCTCTGTGCCAAAGAGATAAGTGGAGAGCAACCTACCTATTTACAAATATATTGACTATCTATATGCATCCACAACATTAATTAAATTTTGCAATTGCGAATAGTAGAGTCATGATTTTATCTACAGTTGGAGAGGGTACCCTGCCCCTAATAATAACGCTAGCCAAAAATACTTTGGCAGATCAATGATCTTATTTCTTTTCAATTCATCTCTATCCCATCCTTTTCCGAAAGTCGAAATAAAAAAAACCTTTACAAGCCTTATGCAAGCAATAAGTACCACGGTCAAAACATAGTTATTTATATTAGTCCAAGTTATGCACTGACCTACATTGCAAATTTTTTTTTGTTACATTCACGTCCAAAAAGTACCTATACATTATGTACAGGTCAAATAATTATGATTAAGATGACTAACACTTTTTTACATGTGTTGATCACCTACTTATCAAGAAACATCCTTCCCGAATGAAGAATTGATAATATAAGATTATTATGTGATAATTCACAGCCAAAAAGAGGGGATTGCAAGTTTAAATAAAAAGAAAACACGTTGCCGTAGACAGTGAGAGTGAGCCGTCTAAGCGAACGCGCGCGAAAGTTGCGTTCGAATTTTAAATATAGCGCCAATTTGAACATCATTTTCATCCCGACCGCCATCTTTTTTTTCCTGGAACAGATTTAATTTGACGTGTTGGTAGATTTTGAGAGAAATTTCAATTTTTTAAGCAATATTAAGTGTTTGGTGCTTGTGGGGTGACAGTGCAAGTGCTAAGTGGACTTTCGCCGTCTATTTGTGTAGGATGTTGAACATGCGGAATATTAAGGTAAGTTATCACAACAAATTTTGTGCAGTAGAGATACATTGAAATTAAACATAATAGCTATAATAATAAAATAAAATAATAACGAAACGATTTTTTAAATGGTTAGGTAGGTACCTACTTACCGAACCATAAATAAATATTTGATTTCCGCGGTTTCTGCTAAGTACCTATTTATTTTTAGAGATACAAACTTGAAGATATTATAATATACAACAAAACCTTAGTTATGGTTAGTAATAAGTTTTTGATAATAATCCAAAATTTAAAAATAAAAATTTCTCCCGAATCGTTCCCGGTGCAAACCCATAATACCTAATGGCAGTGTTGCTTCACTGGATTGCGATAGCCATTCTTTGCACCAGAAAGGAAACGGAGTTTACTTTTGTCCTGTAGGCATACGGCGACCAATCTCTGCAATCAGGCGATTTGCCTCCAACCCCCAACTGCCTACTTATAAAATAAAATAATTGATAGCAAGTTTTTTTTTGTAAATAAAACCAACAATTTTGTATTATCAAATAGAAAATATTCAAATGATACTTAATGAAGTTTCACTTATAGCAACAATAGCGCTTAATAAAAAGGTGTGAGACTCTTATTGTTACAAACACTTCAAAAGAAAAATGTCTTGTGTGTTGTTTTGGAGAAATAAAAAAAAATCATAAAGTGTTTTTAAAAGTATCTTAGCTAGCCAACTGTTACTATAATTTCTTTATAAACTTAAAATCGGCTAAAAACTAGGTCCGAGTCTTTTCCCAACTCAATTCAGGGTCGGCTTTTCGCTGGCGGCTGAACTTCGATATTTTCCATGAAACGACTGCTATCTGACCTACTTAACTAATTGGCGATATTGATTGAAATTCCGTAGTTCGATCGGTTATTGAACTTCTTAGGGCTCCGACTACCCGTAACTACGGCTATTATAGATGCTTATATAACAACCGGCTTGGACGGGTTACTGGGTTCGAACTATTTTAAGCACCAAAACCTTTTTGCGAACTCTTCAGCTTTATTGAATGTTATATTTATCTGTTGGTATTAACTAGTTTTGTTGAATAGGTACTTTCATTTTGAATAATTTAATTTTAAATTCAAAATTTGAAGCTAAGTGCTAGGTATTTATAGTTTCTCACTAAACAGTGAAATACAACTTGCCGGCATTTTTTATAATAGGTAACGCCGGTAAAATTATTTTATTGTCATTGCTTGATGATAAAATACCGGCATTGTTCCATGTGTACCATTAAGTATATTACTTATTTTCGTGCTTGCAGTGTATATCTCTTTCTTATATACCTATGATATGATATTGAGTAGAGAATTTTTAAAAAGTAATTAATTTAACAATGAAATCTGTAGCATAAGAATTACATTTTGTTTTAAAATTAATTATTATCATAATTATACAATTCGTCCGGCTCGTCACGATTATGTTAAAACATTACTTAATTTCATTGTTACAACTTTTCATTTTTTCAAACATTGTTAACATTATTCAGTTTACTTTTATGCAAACGTCATCCATCTTATAGGGAGACCAGCTACTCTCACACCTGCCGCAGGGGCAATCTACGGTTTAAGAGTAGGAATGACCGGTCTAAGGCGGCATAGACAGGAAAGCTTAGCAAAAAGACAAAGCCAAAATTCAACAAATCGGACAACAGTTATTGTTGCCCGATTTGTTGATATTTATGATTAGGTACTGTTCTGCTCTTCCTTCTGGATAGTGGCGTGAAGAAAAGTAAAAAATATATTTTCGAATTAGTACTTCCGAAGATTAGCGTGTGCAAACAAACAAACAAACTTTTAGCTTTATAATATTAGTATATTCTTCTGATGTCACTAGCGTCCTTATACAACAATTAGAAAGTGATCGTGTTGCCAACAGAGGTCGCTAAGGTGTAACCCAGACTGCGGATACCTATAAAACTTCGTGCAGACGGGAAGATCGTGCATGCGTCCCGTCTTCTCTGTAGGTACATTTGCATCGCGTCTTTCCTATACATTTTCTATGAAAGATCGTTAAACAGAATGAATCTTGGTTAAGAAAACACGTGTGTGGGACCATTCTAGTTGTGTATCGTGCGACAAAGAAAGGAAAGAATTATGAGGCACTATTAAATTTGATGGCAAAAGAATTAGTCAATCAGCCTTTAAAAATCAATGAAAGAAGTGAGAAAACTATAATTCTCACTTGTACATCGGAAGAAATTGACATTAGGGATACTTAAAAAAATCAAAATCAAAGCAAATAATAATTTATTCTGTATTACACCAATTAAAACGGCACTCACAAAACTTATAAAATACTTTTGTACACTAATGGAATGCCCCGTTTATATTCAGCCGTAGTGAGCAGGGAAGTGGGCAGGGAAGTGGGTAGGACGAGTATGTAAACATCATACTTCTCATGACACTGCTAATGTCACTCGCGCTGCCCAGCGCTCCCCAAAAGAGCGGTTTTTTTGCGGACTTCAAAGGACCGGCAGCGCGAGCGCAATAATTTCAACGTCTGCCATTGCCGAAAGTCGAAAGCGAAGTGATGGGAAGGGCAGTATGTAAACACACATTTCCCTCGATGCTGCCGCAGCAGTATTTATGGAATTATTTCCGGCAGCGCGAGGAGCAGCGGTAGGAGCTGAATATAAATGAGGCTTAACACATCAACTTTTGCATCACTCAGAACTTAAAGTGATTGACTCTATACTACTCTATGATCCCTATAATACGTAACTATATTAAAAGGGTAAGCCCTTTTCTACTACTTGCTTTGTGTTGATGAATCATCAACACAAAGCAGAAATTACCCACAATAGGCTCCTTCTTTGATCTAAGCAAACAATAAAGGATTTTGTAAAATTTAATCTTTGAGAAATGGTGGTATGGTATAAGGTAAATACGCACATTGGGAGAGGCCTATGTCCAGCAGTGGACGTTGGCTAATTAATTGATTGATTAATTAAATCCTAAAGAATCAAATAAGGTTTGACAATGTGTATGAAAAAACAGAATTCTTTGATACAAACAAGACATATTTCGGCATTTATAAAAAAATATTAATTAATTGTGCATATTAAATGGAAGCCAAAAATATTATTTAGTGAAAAGACTAAAGATTGATCTATGCAGAAAATATAGACTACACCAAAGCAAATGATGGCGAATTACTACATAGTAGATAATAAAATAGCTAGTATCATCGACACTAAAGGAAATTTAATGATGACGCTTTAATTGAAGCATGACCGCCATGCATAGCTGCATAGTACCCTTACGATTGGTCTATAAACCGAACGGTGACTTCTATAATGTTACCAGGGCATAATCTTGATTAAAACAGTTTTATCAAAGAAATGATACACGCTTTTCTAATCGTCAATTACTTAAGTATTACAATGACTTTGGTTATAAAACTTCTGATTAACGTAGATTCAGTCATTTATTAGATAATATTAATGTGAGAAAATTATCCGTATAATTTAATGAAACCATTGTAAAAAATAACTATTAAATCAGTTTTTATGTCAAGACTGTAAGTTCATGTCGTAGGTCATGTTCTCAAGCACTATTATCATTCTTACATCTTAATTTAGTATAGATGGCATAAAAGATACATTATATTACAAATGGGAATTGCCTATAATGTACCTCCGGCAATAAGACGAATAAGACAATGAAAAACATTAACACGCGATGATTCACAATAATTATGGTCGATGAAAATATTTTATGGATAAATGAAAACTGGACATGATGTTATAAACCATCGTTAAATACAAATTTTA
Organism: Lithosia quadra; assembly: GCA_963576445.1. Lineage (NCBI taxonomy): Eukaryota > Metazoa > Arthropoda > Insecta > Lepidoptera > Erebidae > Lithosia > Lithosia quadra. The sequence goes on from OY754881.1 coordinate 14,204,922, forward strand.
ATACGTATTGATAGACAGATGGCTAGATCGATGACTAGATAGACGTATAGATGGATGTATGGGTGGATGTATGGATGGATGTATGAATGGATGTATTAATGGATGTATGGATGGATGTATGGATGGATGTATGGATAGATGTATGGATGGATGTATGGGTGGATGTATGGATAGATGTATGGATGGATGTATGAATGGATGTATGAATGGATGTATGGGTGGATGTATATATGGATATATGAATGGTTGTATGGATGAATGTACCTATCGATGGATGTATATTAAAAAAGAAGGAGTTTATAAATTAGTAGTGCTATGTTACACAAAGAGACATCATAATTTCACAAATATCGCCTCTGCATTGCAGAGATACCCTTAAAGTTTACCTGACTAACAGTAATTTCTTTAAGGTCTCTGTATAACTGTATGCTTATGATTCTGAAGAAAAAAGTGAATATTTTGAGGCGGTAATATTTATTTGTGAGAAACATAGCTACTGGTTGTTAGACCAATCTTAGTAAGATATTTAAACTTTGCTTTCGTTATGTCTAACCTCTCTAAATCAGTTAGATAATCACCTAAAGTAACTAGAACAAAAAAAATCTGTTTTAACCTTTTTTACTTCCTGACCAATCGTACTTATATAACAAGTATAGTGAATGTATATCTACAAAATTTTCTTATACCATGTCGTAACATTAGGCATTCATGTATATTTTACTAATTAATGCATCTTCCTTAATCAATTAGGTTAACATTGAATCTCATTTCTTCATTTTAAGTCATATTTTCTTATGATTTATTTGTCTGAGAAAATTTATCTAGTTAATAAGTTTTCTTAATTCTATAGTCCATACATTTTTTTAATTAGAAGGTGTTTTTATCTGCTTAGCGATCTCCTAATTCTCAAGTGCTACTTCAATCTGGTACTTACTGAATATTTATGTTGTTCTATATATAGATAAAATTACATCCTGAAAATATTACATACCTATTATGTTTAACAACCTAGGTATGGGTGCAGCAGTCTAAGTGCTCAGCTCTCCAATTGCCGCTGTGTGAGTTATTTATGAATGTTGCAGTTTCGATTCTCACATACGACAATCATTAGTATGATTCACAGATCGTTATTTTTGTCATTTTCTAGCTGTACTTTGAACCCATTAGTTGCATGTTTGTAAAACCCCTTGGTGATGCAAATAATTAAGTACCGCCGAACTAAAATCAGCCTTTCTAGATGTTATTTTTAAATCAACCTGTATTCGCGTTCAATTTTGATATTTATTAAGTGGCTCCTCTCACGCAGTTTGGTTGTCGTCTTTTGATCAAATTTCCGGTTCTACTTAACTAATTGCAATCAAACATACGGCAGATTTTAAATCTGACCTAGATCTTTTGGATAAAATTAAATAGATAAAATAAATAATTCTAGTGGGTACAATATTTACGATGTAGTGGATGATTGGGGCCTCACCAAGAACGACCATCGGAGCTGAGTTATTCTCACCTGTAAGCAGATACACCATACTGATCGATGGACGAGATTCTGGCTCCTCTCAAGGTTGAGAATCCATTCAAAATCGTATAATCCAAATAAAAAGGAGGAGAAAGATTAAAACGGACTTCGGACTCAGAGGTGAAAGCCTCTTATGAACAACGCTAAGGCGATAATGTTTTTATAAACCATCATGCGTGGTGTTAACAGTGAAGTAAAATAAACATGAATGAATATATTATTATTAGTATGCAAAGATATATATTAAAAAAACCAACTAACGAGAATTTGAAAATTCTTGTAAGGCAGTTAACTGTACCATTCAAAAAAAGATAGGAAAGTAGAAAAAACGTTAATTGGAATGTGAATTTTAATGTTTTAGAATGTAGTAGGTACCCTAATGTTGAATTGAGAAAATAATGCGAAGGTATTATAGTATGAGCAAAAGTGTATAGAACATTGTGAGATAATGATCAGAGTTAATGACATTTTTTTTATCTCTTTCCAAACTATTGCTTCATTTTTCTTTTCCTTCAGGAATTAGCCTTGATAGGTTATATAAAATGCTATATATTAACTAAAAGACATTGAAATTAATACAAATTATAGATAACCGATAGTGTAAATTAAACAAATTTATCAAATTGTGGCATAGCAAAATTATAAAATTCATCCTTTATTGGGTAACACAGATCCTTCATCATCTTTAGCTTTCCTATATATTTTTGACTAGATTATTAATATTTTCAAGGAAGTTAATATTTATCAGTAAACAAAGTTTAACTTCAGTGTGAAATTTTTCGTAATATGTGAAATTGTCACTTTATAATACATTTATAATAGAGCCACCTACATTCGTCCAAAGTTTCTCAGCGCAAACGTTAACGGAAGTCAACTCTTGTCATTAGCCAAATTAAACAAAAGACTGCATTTCCTTAATCCACATTACCGTGACGTTTCTTCACTTATATCGTTGTTTGTCGTTAGTTCTCGTTCTTTGTAGCTTTATATTTCTCGTTAAACTGGCTTTTAACTTTTTGTATTACATTACATGATGTTACAATTCAAACCTGTACTATTACGTTCGATGTTCTAAATGATAATTTAATAAATTACCTATATTATGTAACAAGCTTCACTTGCTAGTACAAATTTTATTATTGTTGCTGCATCATCAGATCTCAGTTACTATCAAAGGGTCATGGAGAAAGGTATGACCTCTGGCTTTAAATAATATTTATGAATTCCGACTGTTTCGTAATGTTTATAGGTAATCTAAGTTACATCAGTAACTTTATATAAAAGCAAATTTTTTGTAAGACGACTTGATTAGAAACTGACGTGAACCTATTGTTACGTTTTTTATTTTTTATCACTTCACGCATACCTAAATGCTTTACAAGTTTTTATTCATACTAAACCAGAACCAAGATTATTCATGTAAATATTTCATGTTCTTCTAGTCGCTCTAATTAGTCTAGTCTGCATTTCTAAAATATAACATAGATTTGTACACTGAAAAACTGTATTTACATTTACGTCCAATATATATTTAGGTCACAAAGCCATGAAGTTATATTCAAAATAGTATTTTTTTTGGAGATTAGTTCCAAATATAAAAAATGTGACTAGATATTCTGAAAACTATCAAAGCCAGGCGTAAATTCATAAAAGAAAATTAAATTTGCGCACAAATACACGAACATCAATGATTTAATACAACTATTTATAAAAGAAAGTAAACAAAAAGCGGTTACGAAACGCCAAAAACCTTACAATTGAAACATCGAAATTTGAACTCAAAGGTTACAAAGATATCCACAGCGTCATCCATGTATAATACCGGTCACATCGACAACGGCACGTAACATAACTACGAACATCGAAAGTGATGTCGTTTTGCTTTCTGAATACTACCGTCCGGTGTCGGTCAAATTATAAACATTACTACATTAAGTTACGTTCTGCTTATTGATAGAAAGTGTCTACTATCATGTTTGGTTAGATTGGTTAAGGCATTGTTACTATCGTGGTGGAATACGCGGAGGTAAAACATCTTAAAATTAGTGTTTATGTATCTATCTATGATGTACGAGTGTAAAGGTAATGAAATTACTTCTGTAGGTAATAAATTTCTATATAAGTAAGTAATACAAAACTTACTAAACTCGTAAAGCCCAGCAGTATTGAAAATGTTATATCATAGAATAGAATCATAATGTAGATGTAAATAGAAAATCTTCACATACATCAGAGTTATGATGTAAACGTTAACAGCTTGAAAGGTACAGACCCAAATGAACGTAGTTACAAATTCAAAAGGACCGTTTCGTTGGAATCATCTAGACAATAACCATCTACTCGTACCAATTGAATACTTTTGAAAATTTTCAGGCACAGCTAGATATATCTCGTTGATATTTTTTTGAATTTTAATTCACCTATTGCCTCAATTTATATGATCTAGTCAAACATAATTAAATGAGCAAAAAAATAGACTGCTTTACTGTGTCATTGACTTTTTAATCATTTAAGCTCGCAAAATATATTATTCAATTATATAACATCTGCAATTTACTGATGGAAGATTTATTTTTCAATTGTTGTGCTGTTTCTTCTCCACTAGCGCCTAGGAAGCGGTGGTAAACTTAGTATTAAGTAGTTTTTGACGTCAAAAAGATGTAATTACGTTGCACTATTTTGAAAAATAAAGAAATTGAAATAGAAATAGAAATTGAAATTCTTGATAAAAATCCAAATAACAATTATTAAGTAAGTAAATACTATTATGTATGCCAAGACAATACGCAATACGGTAAATTTTTCCACTTATGACGCCCGCTAGCCACCCGATGTTTTTAAGTCTCTTTAAATTACTTATTTACGTAATCTTGCACAAATGTAATTTCTAGGCCAAATTATAAACGATAAAAAAATACCAATAATAAATCTGAAGTTGTAATCGCAGTAAGTAATAACACGGATGAAAGAGAATGTTAGGATAGTTATCCAGGTCAAAACCACAAAAGCAAGAAAAACAAGTTACCAGGCGACAAGCAGAGTCCAAGAGATGCATTATTGCGTGAAGACATCATGCAATATAACATGTCAAACGCTTATGCAACTGTATTGTGTTTTGAACGGTTCGCATAGATTTTCTATGTAACAGTAGCTAATGGACTACATAATAATGGGTATATTTGGGAGATAATACTATTGTCCTATGTAAGTTTAGGTTACTTGAATATTTAAAAGATCATTATTGCAGCAGCAAGTATTATGAAAATGTGTGTAGTCCGTACTTTTGTTGTAATGATAACATACAAGTAGTAATTTAAAAATGCTAAGTTTACTTCGAGTTTCGATATAATTCCGATACCATTAACTGTTAACGAAAATAATTTAGTTCATAACACTTTACTTGATTCCTAAGTTAAGTTCTTGTCTGTTTGTCTTTTTGTTGACGATGGACGACACTTACTAAATATGATCAAAAAATAGCAACCGACACATTAGAGTAGGAGATAACAAAAAAAAAACTTGAGTTATATAAATTAACGATTCTTTTTAGTTCCGGTCGCATCCGAGGTTGTGACCTTGGCTGCTGGGGACCGTTTTCCGACTTTTACTTCTCCACATCGCACGGTCTTGAGCATCCATGGTAGTGAGACTATTGGCACGCATGTCATATTCTACAAATATTATTAACATTATATATTGTCAATATTATTGAGAATAATTAATGACAATGTAGACTATTTTCTCCATCAGCAGAATGCTGATTTATTAAATCATGGTCATCACAGCCCAACATAAATATACATAAGTCCACTAACACACAGTATATTGGCACTACCTTTTACTTTCACCGCTAGGTTCAAATTCTGACACCACCGATGCGCGTGCGCCTGGCATATAGGAAATGCACCGCGGAAGTGAATACACGTTGCTTCTATCTTGTTAACATATCTATATATAATGTACAATCGTTATACAACAAGTACAATATATTGTTTTTTTCTTATGTACTAGAATAATTTCGATAAATTAAATACAAAATTAAATAACTACTTACCTTCAAATATTGCCGGTAAAAAATATTTTTAAGATAAGCACAAAAGATCCATTATTTTACTGGAAGAAAATTACGGATCTGTATTTGAGACAGAAGTTGCATTGGTCCTAGAATCTGAATGAATCAGTAACTACGCCTTAACTATTAAATGCTATACATGGCTTTCTATCCATCAAACCAGATATCTCTGCTAGGATATTAATAGCCACATGTCGATAGATTTTACATTTTTATGAGGTTAGATTAATTCTACAAAAATTGATACACAATACTAGAGAGAAAGTTTTTATTTTAATCTGCATAAGTTAATGCTAGTTAAATTCAACTGTTTTCATTTTTTATTAAAAAGAAACCCCTTTCAAGTGATAAAATAAAAAGTGACTAAATGAATGTAGTAGTTACCCTAAATACTCATCTTGGAAGCCTTACCCAACGCAATTAGGGTCAGCTTTTCAGTCTAACTACGAAGCGGCCAAAGTTCGATATTTTCCGTGAAGCGACTGCCATTTGACCCCCACAACCCATTGGTGATATCGAAATTGTATAGGTAGTTAGATTAGTTGTCGCACTTTTTAGGACTTCAACTACCCGTGACGGCTCCTACAGACGTTCTTTTGGTAACCGACCGCTTAACGTGCTCTCCGAGGCACAAAATTTACCCCAGATAGTTCAAAAATATTTTCGTTCCGTTACATAACCAGCAACTGACCAAAAGTCATGAAATTATGTGAACTTAATGGTATAAAAGAAACAGAATATAAAAACTGGTATTAACACCGATTAGCGAAACTTATGCATTAATACAAAGTTATTGATATTGGTAAATTCCAAACCAATTAATAACAGATGGTGATTATTTTTTTAGGTCAAGTGGTCCATCAAAACATTCTCTTATTAATCATACTTAACAACGTAGGTGTTTGCAAGCACACATACGTGTAATATCATGCAATAGAAGTGACGAATGGTAGATGTAGGACATGGATGAAAGCTGAATAGTGTGATGCCTATTAGGTTCTAATAGTAAAAACAAACACACAGTCTAATGATAATTTAATACATTAGTTATGACACGGCAAAGAAGGAATTGTTTGAACTAAGGTAAATTTTATATTATCCACGAATGAAGTTATATGAAGTCGTTTTGTCATAGAAAATAAAGTACTTTTTTATTCACTATTGTGACTTCATAACCTTCCATAGCTACCACATTATTAAATAAATGATAGCGACCAAGAGTCACAAAATTTACTTTTTTCTTTCGCATTCTGGTATTGTGTAAAAACATTAGGTAAAAAATTTTCACTATCGGCTACAATTTCGATATTTTGAAATGTTTTATTTGCTTATTCTTCCTTATCATGTTTGCGTTTTATTTATTTCAAAGTTAAATGTAAAAGTTCAGTGCTCAAGTAGTTGGTAATTTTAAATGTAAAGAGTTCATTGACATAAGTTTATGATTCCGTAAATGCATTTAACAGTTCTATAAATAAAGGTCTAGTTGATTCTAACCCTTATAGTGATCTTATCAAGAATCTTGAACCTAGAAGCGGAAACATCTACAAGATCGTTAATTTATACATAACCTTTTATAACGTTGTTTTAGTACCTATTGATATTTTCATAACTACACTTTTTATAGCTATCTATACTCACTACATTATGAGTTTCATATATTATTATAGTTGTTATGTTGTTGTTGTTTTTATATACTTATGCAGGCAAACTCTCTCTCTCCCTACTTGTTCACAAACATACTACCGGGTACCTGCCCGGAAGATATTGTTTGTAGAATAACTATATTTTTATTATAAAACACAGTCCAATCCTCTATTAACAGGCAAATTGTATATCGCTGAAATACGATCGAGTGGAAAGGAAAGTGGTCTATCAACCATTTTTATCCAGAATAATCCGGTTTTGGAACCACCCGTTTGCCGCTCGATACGTTGTCATCGAAACATACTTGTATGTTATAATTAAAGGTGATTTGCCTTTATATCGTATCGGGTTTGACTGAATAAAAAAAGCTTATACCTACTTTCTTTTTGATTACTATAATTGCAAGGAGTGACAAGCTGAAGAAAGTAAATAAATGTGATCTGAGATTAAGACTGGTTTACTTACTGCTTACACTATTTAGTTATAATCTATTTATTTCTTAAATTGATGAACTAATTGTAAGAGGTCCGTTATCTTTGAAGGGATGAAAAGTTTATTTCAATAGATAATTAGAATGGAATAGCGATATTGCAGTGAAACCAATTACTACACCACGATGGTAAAATCGACACGAGAGAAGAAGAATAGAATGAATCAAAAGAAAATCATAACGGATTACTGCAGATGAGCAAATGTCGTTTTTGTGGCATTTCGTCTGGTGTTTGTGAGTTGTCTGGTCACACTAGTCACTGGTGCTATTAGCTATACGGAATCCTTTCTGTTAAAACTAGTGTTCTATAATTAAAAAAACTTACAAAAGATGCTATTCAAAAGAAGAGCCCTATGCCTTAGAGTACTATACCTTAAAGTAACGAATCAATCTTTGAATTTATCAATTCTGACAACCGTGAAATCGAGTCACAATGGATCACTTGTAATATACAATAACGGCTAGACAACTATTACGAAAGAGCAATAGTGAATCATAAACAAAATAAAACGTTACATAAGGTTTATTTTAAACAATTTTAATTTGCAGTTTTCGTAAGAAATTTGATCATATCTCTTACGAAGATCGTAAATGATGTTTTATAGTAATTGATATTATAAATTACATAGACATAGATTCGAAATTATGGTATAAGATGCAGTAGTTGCGTTATGTTAATCACTCTAAGACTAACTCAGATGACGGTTACTTACACTCCTTACTCAATATCCTCTTCTACTTAGACTGAACGTTGCGTGAATAACTGTCTATAATACTATGATATTTTTATCCCGATATTCTCACGGGATTAGGACTTATGTAGTTGGAACCGCGTAGCGATGTAGTATATAATATTTTAATCTTTTAGATCCAGATTGACAGACATCCAATTGAAGAAAATGACCTACATTTCATTCATGTGCAAATAAAAATTCTCAGTATCAATGATTGAAAATCGGAATTCTATTCGTTATATCTAATTGATGATTAAATTATTTTAACGAGCCCACGAACGAAACATTCATTTATCATCGTAAAATCTTGATTGACAATAAAAAATACTGTCGAAGTTATATTGATGTCAAAATGTGTTAAATTCTCACTTAAAATTCACAATAAATAATGAGCGATTCAAATCATCTTGCTAATAATCTGAATCCGTCTGACAATACTCTGATCATAATATTAAAATATTTACATACTCGCATTTTCTATAGTATTCTTCACAGTATTCTTGTAGCCAACAAAGTTTCAACGTTTAACAATCATAACCTTCTTCCGAAACCAAAGTAAATGGTTTACGTAAGAATTACAAAACATTCGACATCCAATATTTGAAATAAAAAATGGTTTTAAAGGAAACCGCTTTAGCGATGTTATTATGCCGCTCTACTGACCACAAATAGCTACATGACACTTTTATAAGAAACCTGTTCTATTATTAGGGATATAATTGTTTCCGTTAAATTCATTCCATAAGTGTCCAACAGATTTACCAATATGGTATTGTATGAGAGTCATAGATTGTGCCAAAATTATAAGAAGAGATATATTATTATCAACAGCATTATCTGCCTCATTTCCCTTCTACTAATTATTTGTTTCAAATAATGTTTAATATGTAATGTAGGTATGCTATGAGATTATAAAACATCCAATACTGATAAAAAAAATGTAGTGATACTGCTCAAGTTAACTGCTTAAATAAAAGGAGTATGACCGTTGTCGATAAAAGTAACCAGTTAAAGTATTAGCGGGGTATCAGACCGAGTCTACGACTTTAAATCCATAACAGGTGAACCAATACGCCTACTGACGGATTATGTAAAACTAGTGTGAAAATCTATAAAAAATATAACCACATTAACTCTACAATAATCACCTAATGTATGCCCATTTATGTGCACCCTAAACCAAAAACTATAATTACGATTAAACGTCAGTTAACATCAAGTGTTCATTTCAATTGGCACACTTTCGGTCTTTGCTTCAAAGTATGTCATCGTCGTAAGCGTATTCAAGCTCATGGTAATGTTAGCCCATCTATAAAGTTGTTAAAATATCACTTTGAAAACTTCATTCGAAAGTGGTCTTGCGTTTAACATAATGATAATTATGTAAGTACTACATAATCAAATGAATCTGGTTTACTATATACGTTATTCAATGACCTCTTGAGAAATCATAAATCAATAGAAATAAATACATATCTCTCTCATTGGCCTCAAATTTACTCAGCAATTATTATTTTTTATGTTTTGATAATGTCGATGTGGTTACCATGACAGCTTTCCTTCGTACTGTGTTTAATAGCTCGATGCAAAAAGTATCAATAATAATGATTTAATTGTCTTAGCGTTTAGAAGTTTAACTAATTATGTCAATCAATAATGCAGATAAATTGAAAACAGATGGTTTAGTAAAAATTAAATTTGTGTATGAGCCTTGAGCAGTCCATAAACACTTTCTTATACTCTATTTGATTAGGTACTTAATAAAGGTAAACAATCTTGTAGCGACCTTTTATAAAAACAAATATTAAACAGGCTAACCAAGAGACTAACTAGTGGTTCAATTTTGGTTTTCGTCTTCGAAATGAGTTTCTAAACTCCAAAATATTAATAAACTAAGTTTTTAAATAAAACAGATTAAATAGACACAAATAGACATATCATCAAGATTGTTTACGTTTAGTTAAGTACTTAACCGAATGGAGTATAGTTATGTCCTACTTACTTACAAATTAAAATTTCTAACTATGAACACAGTCACAGGAAATTAAACATTATTATTGTAATTACCGTGTACGAGTATAATAATACGCATGTAAACAATGTGTAAAGAATACGGAACACAAATTGAGTTTATCAGTTTTAGGAAAAAATTTCTAACTTTATGTTGGTTTATATATTTGTGATTACGATTGTCCATTTAGTTTCACATGATTTCTTTTGATTGTAACCCTAAACATTTTTTTTTGTTTTTTTGTTACGACATAGGTAACTCCAAATAAATTGAAAAGTTATTGTGTTGATAGTTTCTTTTCATTGATGAAACTTTATAGAGCAGGGTTATCCTGGTAAAATATTATAATATGGGGCAGAGTTCTAACTCTAACAGAACTGGGTTTGGGTACTAAAACAACAGCGTGCTTGTATTATATTATATACCATCATATTGCGACTAAATTAATATTATGGAGCCCGGACGTTATTACTAGTACAGTGTAGGGAGGTAGGTACATTGATTGTAACTAAATCTGTCTATGCCGCAGTTTACTAAGTTACATGTTTGCTGTGTCCCTCCAAAACATATCAAAAAACTGTCAGTATAAAGATCGGGCCTTACTCCGAAAAACGAAAATATTCGTAGGTATCCGTTGACGTTTTGACCATTTAGCTTCCCCGAAAGTGTTTCGTTTCGGATTTCGGATCCGTCTTCGATCGTTTGACATTGAGGTTGTCGATCGTTATCAGTAAACCTCCTACTCCCAAAATACATTTTACGTTTTTGCTGTCGTTGTTTGACAAATGGTCCGTTTTCGTTCGATCCGAAACGTTCATGTTCGATTTTCAGAGTATAGCCCCTGACCTAAATTATATTCAGCTCCTACCGCTGCTCCTCGCGCTGCCGGAAATAATTCCATAAATACTGCTGCGGCAGCATCGAGGGAAATGTGTGTTTACATACTGCCCTTCCCATCACTTCGCTTTCGACTTTCGGCAATGGCAGACGTTGAAATTATTGCGCTCGCGCTGCCGGTCCTTTGAAGTCCGCAAAAAACCGCTCTTTTGGGGAGCGCTGGGCAGCGCGAGTGACATTAGCAGTGTCATGAGAAGTATGATGTTTACATACTCGTCCTGCCCACTTCCCTGCTCACTACGGCTTAATATAAAGGGGGCATTACAATTGCACTTGCGTGTCTTATACGTAACAAGTGGGGATAATGATTTCATAGACATACTTACTCATAATGATTTTATGTAACTTTATTGTCTTGGGGGATTTGAAATTCCTATCGGCGCGCTATTGCGGTTTGCCTTATGAGGTACCTATATTATGAAGTTTAAAATTGGAACTGCATGGAGGTACTTTATATATCACAGGCAGGTTTAAAATCTATGATTTAAAATCTGAAATCTCTAAAATGATAAGAAATATGTAGAATAATATACTTACATAAATAAAGTTTATTACCGAAGTTAGTAGGGTCCAATATACGCTACGAAGACTTTCGGGACTCAAACACAAACACTCCTTATGATGTACCTACCTACTTATATATAACAAAATGTACTTAAGTAATTTAAGATTACCTTACAAGATTTTTGAAGAGACTGACATGTTGCCCCGACCATAAATAATAGGCATAAAGGTAAAGATGACGATGATGATAAAGATCATTAAAGCATTTTCTCATAATATAAGATTACCTAAAGAGGATGTAACATAAGCATTAATTTATGCAACAACCTAATGCATTACCATATCCGGTACATGACTTCCATAAATATAACTAAATCGGTAATCACAGTTTTAGTGATGTTACATAATACTATGTTATTTTCCTATTACAGGAATAGAAATATTTTTCCATATTTAGTTTTAACGAAAACAATTCTATGAATAAAATCCAGATATTATTTATTTTATTCTGTAGTATTACCTAATAGTTTGGTTTGAAGAAATAGCACGTTTTAAATATCAGTTTATTGAGTGAAATTATAATCACTTAACAAGTTTTTTTTTTTCAAAAAATTTCAGAAGGAACGCATAAAAAAGCAGGAAGCATAAGGTGTGTTTTAAGTAGTGTGATACTTAATAGGGAAAAAAAAAAATCCAAGGTCTTAATACCAATGAACAATTAATAGGTAAAATTTAATTCGATAAATAATAGGAGAGTTTAATTTTCTACATAATAATATTATATCTCTGCATAATTTATACATAATCATTTTATTACTAGGTCTAAATTTGGCATTAATGAACGCCTGTCAGCGTCGAAAGACCTATTGTAAAATTCGGTATATGAGTAGTGGGAAAGTGAAATCTTACCAATAATGAAAGATTCTGGCAATTTTGCCTCACCTTGACTCACCAGTTTAACGGCATTGGTATTCTGTTAAAGTGTTGAAGCAACTAAACCAGCGATTAAATGCAATGTCATTAAGAAAGCAATATCCTGTCTTACAAAATGTATTTTGATACATAATACATGAACTTAATACATACCAGATTGCATAAATAATCTACAGAGATTATCGCTCAATAACAAGTTATACAAGATTGCAGCGTGGAGGTGCTTGAACTGCATGCATAAGTATTGTTGATGCGTTGGATTGGAATAGCGTATTTAAATCCGGTTGACAGTCGAAATTCGACAAAATTTTAAATTTCTGGACTTCTTGAATATTTTGTAATGTCCGAAGCACTAGCACAGTTTTAAATAAAACAATGACTTAACTATTATACCTAATAGTTAAGTTATGGCAATATTAAATTTTAATGTACTTGCAATAAAACGTATTGAAGCGGAATATGATAGGTAAACTCATTGACAAGTTTGAAACCTACAAAGTATTTGATTAATTTTATACATTTAATAATGATGAATTAGTGTTTCGTGGCCACAACAGGCGGAACCATGTACAATGACGTCAAGTCAGCGCGCACGCATAAAAACTTTCGCTTTTCACTGCCAAGGCTCGGGCCGCGGCCGCGTCGTCGCGTCGCCGCCGTCATAATCATGTCATTATATTTGCAACAATATTCCTATTGTTTTGTATCAATCAAATTATAGGAAATGTTGTAATACCGTAATCTAATTTAAAGTATAACATTGTTATGTTTTATGCAATAAATTGTACGATAATGCTGTGTCGTTAGCGATATTTTTCTCTCTAATTGAAGCGTCATTGTTGTTAGGTAACAAACAGAATTGTTTTTCTATTTCTATGACGTACTGTAATGTTTCCAACCGACAAACAAATTGTTTTTCTTATAATTATTAGAAACTTGGTAGACTAAAAACTAAATGATTACCACAAAATGTTTACGTGAAAGAAATTATGCGTAATTGAGAAAAAATATGTTGACATAATATTATTTAGCGTCCTATCATCCATATATAAATAAATATGTAGGTACCCCTTCGGGGATATAGGCGTGAGTTTATGTTATGTTATGTTACTTAGGTATAACGCTTACAGAATTAAGGAATTCTACTAATGTTTTTATATTAACTAAATATCCCATTATGCATCTCTTATCTCTTATCATCACCAAATGATAAATATTCTAAAATTAAATCATACCAACTATTTAAGGTTTAAATATTGAATCGAATCTAGTAATAATTTCAAAATATCTTCCACAGCTTTGGATATGTGTGGCGTGTCTGGCGTCATCGCTGGCAGTTCCAGTGCCATCGTCAAATCCTCAGCTGTATCTTGACATTATAGACATGGCGGCGATTAGCAGAATGACACCACAACAGCTAGAGACACTTGCAGAAGGATTAGCTGCTGAGGAAATCATGAGGTTAGTTCACAGTTATGATCAGTATATTATATACTTAGTTATGGATAGCAAATTACATATTCTTTATATTAAGCTTACCGTATTCAACTTTATATATCTAATATACGAGTCCTAGAGTGGAGACCGCGAATTAGCAAACGGAAAGTAGGTCGCCCCGCCCAGCACGATGGACGGACGACCTAAAGAAGGTAGCTGTGATAGACTGCCAGCAGTGGACTGCATAGGCTAATTGATTGATTGATTGATACTTAATATGGTTCATGGGTCCATGTGCATGTATTTATCTTAATAGTCAGATGAGAATTCCAAGTCTTTATGGTACGGTAGAGAAAAGAGGCACACAGTGCAAACAATTCCATTAAGAACCAAGCGGTTTCGTTCTTAATGGAATTGTTTGCACTGTGTGAGGGTGATACCTCAGCTTGGCACGTGTATTCACACGTTCTATATAAGAAAGGAGAGGGTGTGATTAATTGGAAAAGCTCATCAGAACACTCGCCATGGTAGAAGCGGTAAAAACTGCCAAAGAAGTTATATCTCGACGTAATTCGTTCGAGAGTGTTGGTGACTTCAGGACTCCCAATAATCCTTTTGAATTCTGTTAGAAATGGTAAAATACAAGACATGAAAATAAGAGTAAGGCAAAGAAACGAATCAAGATCTCCGGTACTATCATGATCTACAAAATACAGCATATTCTGACCATCATTTATTAAATTACTATTCAATTTTTCTCTACAGAACAAAACGGTCATCTGCTCAAGCACTAACATCAGTCGTATCTAAAGCGTCATCAGGTCTACAAAGTAAGGTTGGTCTTCTCGGCCAGGCTTCTTCCTTCATAGCATCGGCCTCCGGGAAGTCCGGCGGACATGGTGACGAACACACGGGATACTCTTATGAACCGGTATGTATATTAAAATACCTGAACTTTATAACAACTTCATTTGTATACACACTCAGTATAAACTTGAAGCGGTGGTAGCTTTGTGGCAAGGCGACAAGGTCGACCTTTCAATGTAATTCATATAGGTTACAAAATGTGATGTTACAATAGAAATAGGGTACATGTTCCACCAAAAGCAAACAGATATGAATCAAATCAAAAGGTCGTGGGATTGAATATTACCACAAAGTTAACGAGAGAAAAAGTAATTTCAATAATACTTTGAAAAAATTAAGGAGCTTAAAGTACTACACAATAATCTCTATATCCTCACCGAGGTTGAAATAGGTCTACTGTTTTTCATGTTATGTATTAAAACTATGTTTTGGGTTCCACCTTAATATGATAGAAGAGTCACACGTGGCCAGACTTAGTATTGCAACTAATAATTTTCTAGCAGTTATGATAATTTCCAACCCAGTTATCTAACGCAGAACCTCTTCAACTGCAGGCAGAGTTACAATATACATAACATAGTTACGAGTACAAATATACGTCCTTAAAACATACATTTAGTAAAACACATAGGTACATAATGTTCTTAGAAATTGTCCATAGTCTGCAGAATTTATTTTACTTTAATATTTTTTCTTTTATAGCATGAAGAAAAATACGACTACTGGGGTCTCAAGAAATCTATTCTGTTCACTCTATTCCAAGCTGTCAAAGCTATCACTGGTGGCGTGACAATTCTCAAAGGGCAGCTGATCAAGGGAGGTGGTGCGCTTGCTGCGACTTTAGGCAAAGTCGTCTCAAGCAAAGGTGACGCTGTCAGCAATCTTGGAAAGAAAATCGTCAGCTCTGCTGCACTCAGCAATAAAAAACCGCACTGTAAGTAACTTAAATCGCTAAATAACGCAAAACACAAAAGCATTTTCATGAAGTTTTTGGTTCCACTAAAATGAGATTAACTTATTGCCGAGAGAAATTTAAAAAATGCTCTTATAGAACAGCCCAATAAAACTATCCATCTTGAGAATTCAACTTATCTCACGATCGGATGTAAAAAATAAGAGCAAACATATTCCACAAGACAAAGGTGGATAGATAATGAAATGTTGAATTGCACACTTTCGCAGAATATTATTTATGTACACGCTTTCTACCAAAGATACTTCACTAATTCTACACAATACAGATAAGCGTACTTTATACTACTTTGATCTTGTAAATACATATTATTTATATGTAGAAACAAGCAAATACATGAACTGAGCTAAAAACTGAACCGACACGTGTTTAGTTTTAATTAGGTACAGTAGATCTATTTATATGCTCATTATATATCTAAGTATCAAATGAAGAAGTAACGGAATAAATAGTATTAGATAATTTAATTATTTATTTAGTAGGTACACATCATATTCATAAAATACATTAGAATGAATTCCGATTGGATTTCAAAAATATTTATCTCTTAATTTTATGCCGTCACATTTACTTAACAAATCAGGTATTATTCTCTAAGATGAGTGAAGGGAAAATATTCAAATGTTAAAACTGCATAAGAGCTATTTTTTATTATAATACCTATTAAGTAAATGAAAGAATGATTTCTTAAAAAAATGAATTGAAAAGTAAGCATTATTTCCATATTTTACCTCCTCTCCCTGCAATCTTTACCAAGCAATCAAAATTTTTCCTTTCTCTTTAGCGAATCCTTTCAATACGTCTAATAGCACAGCTCCTCCTTCTGAACAACCCATGCGCGAGCGAGGTGCAAAAGCTCTTAATCTACAAGATGTTAATCCGACAGTGATAGAACCACGAATTAGTGTAAATTCTAGAATGGGAAAAGCCCTGGAAGTCGCTAACCCTCAAGATAATGAAGTCGTGTTTGTTACCCCTACTTCTGCACCTACAACACCTGAAGACAACAATATCAATGGAACATCTATTCCTGGCAATCGAGTTGGAAGAGTACTAAGAATCGGAATAACTGAGACAGTTACTGAGTCACTCTCTACTACATCATTCACTGTTGATGGCAGTACTAATACCAATGTAACGGAGCAACCCATTTTCATTTTAGGAGACTCAACAACGAGTTTTAGCAATGATGAAACTACAACCGTTACCATAATGACATCTACATTTGACAGTAATGGTATTGGAGATTCCAATCCAACAGAGGCACCAGAAATTTTCTTCAACTTAGGTGATTTACAAAGTGGGCTCAACGACAGTGAAATTCTGTCCACAACAATGATGTCAACTACAACTGAGGACAATGAAACGACTACCAATGTGCCAGTAGCTACCAGTTCATCTGAGATTCCTCTCATATCAGAATCTTTAGATAACCGAGTTCAAGTGCGAAGAAATGTTAACTCTAAAACTAAGAAGTCTATAGAAAGCAATAATAGTAACATGTTCTTGAATTTGCTCTGTGCCATAACCCCTCCTATTTTTAGAACAAGTTCATGCTCAGCTTTAGTGCGCTAGATCCTGTATTATCGAAATAAATAAATTATGAATGATAAATTACGAGTTTTATATGGTAAATTCGAGTATAAGTGAAAATTCTGCCATTTTAATTATTGTTTCTGGGTGTAGTATGAAAATGTTAATTTTTGTTAAAATATTAACTAATTAAAATATGTTATGTACTGTTAAGTAATTAAAATATGCGTCAATGTAATAAATATTAATGCTTTTTGTAGTCTCACTTCAATATTTTCTTTATGAATTTAAAACCACGTGAACGTTGAATACATAAAACTTATTAGGAGGCTTGAATTCTTTACGTATATTAACTATACGTATTTTATCGCTAAGTAGAAAATACAAGAGTATAATATAGTATAATTACATGTTCTTGTAGTAAAATCTAAACCTTGAAACTAGTAAACTAACTATTAACTATCTTTAGTAGGTAAATGCTTAACTTGTTTCATTTCTGCCTAAAGTTTAGATTTGCAATAATAAATTGATTATTTTAAATGATACCTATATAGCCAATTTTACTACATGAATCTTAGGTACCTTTCACTTTTTATTGAAGTCTATGTGGAGGGACAGGATGCCAGGCTCACTCATTACGGAAAAATGTGCTTTTGATGTTAGTTTTGACATTGCTTTTCATTGGCATAAGCTATAATGTTTTGGCAAAG
Source organism: Lithosia quadra (assembly GCA_963576445.1). NCBI lineage: Eukaryota > Metazoa > Arthropoda > Insecta > Lepidoptera > Erebidae > Lithosia > Lithosia quadra. The sequence goes on from OY754881.1 coordinate 14,223,243, forward strand.
TTTATTTTTCATTCTTTAGCAATATTCCTTGAAAAGAAAATGTGGATAAATGATTTTACGTCACAGTATTTTTCACAAAACTACAACCTTTTCAAAAGAAAACCTTAGGACGAGGATAGGTTATAATGTCATCATTTTGTGAAATATCCTGTTTGCAAGTCAATTATTACGTACCCACCTAATTATTATTGTGCTTCACGTTTTAACTGTAAGTAAACAGTATTACTAAGCATTATCGGCAAATACGCTCGTGACGAAATTTGTGCTCCTGATGCAATTTCATGGCTATAAGTGTTGTAAATTAGACACTATAATATTAAACTTTTAATAGTCTGCAACTGGAAATCAATCTTTCTTTCATACTTCCCTAACAAAATCTTAAATCTTATATCTCTAGTACCAGTTCTAAAGATTTTACACCAAGATGTTCATTTAAAACACAATTACACAAGTAAAAAATCATTTGTATCATATCATATCATATATCAATGGGGAGCTGTTAAAATCACATTGACAATATTGAAACGAAACCACATAGAAAGTGATATTCTTGTATAGTTGTCTATAAAAATGAATTCAATGTTTGATTGCTTTTGTCACTATACCATCACTATACAAAAAAATTACCTGTCCTGCTTTTGACGTTTAATGTGTCTGAATTACAAAAGCAAACATATTACGTCTGTAATGACCTGTGAGGATAATGAGTGTAATGAGCTAAGACTTCAATTAAATTGTTAATCTAGTTCACAGTTCACTGTAACACTCCTGCGTACATCCTTACTCCTAATACGCAAGTTTAATGTATGGTTGATTGTTTCCTGGTAGGTATATTTTTCATACTGCGATTAATTAATTTCCATTAGCAAATGTTAAACCCAAATCTCTTTATTGTCTTAAATTTGAAAGGTGGTAACACTGGTAACGTAAGCGACAACATATTATTAGTTGCTCTTGCTCCTATAGGGTGAAGATCGATGACATTAGACTTATTCTCACCTACTTCCAATTTTTTTATCACCATAATATAGTAAAGCGCCAGAGCAGGAAATCCTTTCTAGTCCTGATATTTCTTTAGATTGCTTGTGAGATAACTTGTGGAATAAAACTACTATATTGTTATTTATATACTTTACTAGCTGTCTCGGCGAACTTCGTACCGCCATATTTTCCACCCGCGTGCAGTTCCGTTCCCATTCCTGTTCCCGTTCCCATTCCCATTACTATTCCCATTCCTATTCCTATTCTCATTCCCATTCCCATTCCTACTACTACCTACTACTACTAAATACTAATCCCGTAACGTAAACATAAACTTCTCTCACATAATAGAAAAAGTTTGTATGATTAAAAGAAAAGTTACTTTCTGAAATTTTCTGTACAACTGTTTTATTTTTTTTTTTCGTAAGAACCTTCTCCCGATAATAACAAACACAACAAAAAAAGAATTAGTGAAATCGGTAGAGCCGTTGGTGAGTTATGCGCTTACCAACACATTTTGCGATTCATTTTTATATTATAGATTATATTCTGTTATTTGTGAACATTGTATATAAGGTATTACAACTAAGTAAAATATATAACTTTTTTACCTGTTTGTTTTTTCTTTTAGAAACCTATCTTTTCCTCCTACGTTCTCTCATATTAGCTTGCTGACTATTTGTGAACTATATTTCTGATAGTTTAGTAAATAAGTCAGTATGCTAATATTATGTAACATAATAATATTTTAATCAGTCTTGTTCCTTATAGATATCTCAGTATTGATATGTCTATTTTTCAGATGTGCAGCAATACTGGGGTTAACATATAAAATCACCATACCATCTTACCAGATCATATTGTCTACCTACTTTTGATCACAATGCAAATTTCAATGACATTTTACTAGTACCAAACACGCCTTTAAATTCCAAATTTTGGCTAGGCTGTAATATCAATATTGATCTAATCTCGATGATCTCGAATTTGGCAGAAGTTGTTGTTGACCATTAGCTTATTGACTAAAAGTTAATTAACACAATACAGGTGGAATCTTAACCTCATTCAACGATCCTCCTGTCTGTCATACCCACCATACTCAATTCAAACCACACTTTCCAGCATCACCAGTATACGGCCCACCCCCCAGCACACACGTTGAGTACGGTCCACCAACAGCATATGGTCCCCCAACTGCTGGAGCTCACTTCACAGCACCTTCCGTACCTACAGGATACGCTGCACATAAATACCCCGCACAACTAGATGGTGAGTTACCTTAGTTCTATTATTTTACACTTTTCTCTTTTCTTCGTTTCATTTTTGTTTCTAATCTTGAAATAATTTCCTCTTTAGCAACTTTACATCGTTAGTCAATAATATTTTACAAAGATTGCAAATTAGGTGTGTTTTATTAGTCATAACAATTGAATACAAATTTTATAGTTATAGCGGCAGAACATAGATATAATTTGAAAAATAAATACAGTGAAAGAGGTAGGTCATGAAACTCATAAAAAGTAGTGAGATTTAAACTAATAGAAAACGAAAAATATTCCGATAACAATAAAACACATAGTCAATGAAATGTAAAGTTTAATGAACTTAAAAACGAAAAACCTGCACAGATCCGTACGTTTAACCAGCCTACTTAAAACCAGAAATTCGTTAACAAAACAAATTTTTACTAAAGATATACGATTGTACTCTCTTGCTTGATAAGTATTTCTAGAAATTCTCCGAGTTAGTACATCCGTATATTTTTAGTTATTAGGAATATCATTCTTGAAAGTAAATTGTCATAAGAAGTGTTAATAAGTGTGACATTGTATTACACAACACAATTACGTATAAAGAAGTTGGTACTACTGTTTAGCGTTATGCAAACACAAAAAGTTTTGTCAAAAATTAAGAGATCGTTCTAAAAAATTATGAAGAAATAAATACATTTGGTACTGGTGTTTATTGAAGTGGGAATGAAAGATTTTTTAAAGTTGCTTTATAGTGAAACTATAAAAGAAAATGTATCTGAGCATACTATAACGTTATTCTAGAGTATTATATTCTTACATTACAACTCAGGGGAATTGAAAGGAAGTTTGGAAGCTAAGTAGGTTAAGAAAATAGATAGATAGGAATAAGCAGTGATTATTAAAACTATTGACATAAGTGACGAAATAAAAATACAGATTACTCTGAATTCTAAAGATATAAACCTACCCTCACCAGTGACATAAACTGTATTGAATTTGATAAAAGTAGATATGCCCAAACCTAGAACCTGCATGCATGCAAAAATATGCACAAACTTATACCATAGGAATAATCAAGTGGAAGACTACTTGGTTAGTCCTGGCAATATGAAAATTGATAATTTTGTTGACACCTCCAGTGCTGCTAAAATTTTGTGACTTGAAGCTTGCTTGAAATTTTAAATAAAATAAAAATGTACATAATATTTGTGATCTTCTAATGATCCTTAAAAAGTAGGTCTCTCATTCGTAAATTAATGATGTAAAAGATTTAATAAAGTGTCATCATCCCTATCACAAATTACTTGGCGGTAAAGTATAAGTGAATTTTGTGCATAAATCTTATTCTATCTTATTTATCTGCAGTTTACCGTTAAACTCTATTCGATAAGAAGTGAACTTACCAATCGCCATGGATGTAATCTACAACATTGCTTGCTGTTACCTTTTATATAAAATCATTCTCCGGACGCTCATTAAACACAATAAAAAATAAGTCGGTACGTAAGATATATATAAAAAATATTGCAAAGTCATTTCGGAAATAAATGTGTTAAAATATTATCTAACATGTGTAATCACCATATCTAAAAAAACATATATATAAAAAGTATTAAGAACACTTGCATTCAACGCATTGCATAATGCTAGGTCACAAGTTCATAACACCGGAACTGAACCTGTTAAATAATTGTAAGTTTTGTATTCGCACTTACACAACGCAATTGATGTTTTAAGGCTCGTTCATTTTGATGTAACTATTCAAATCATGTTTAGGTTAGTGGGGCATTGCACTTTGCTGATGTGTAGTTGTTGAGATTTAATTACTCCTCTTTAATTTATTACAAATTTTAGATTATTATGTGCTATACCTAGTAACGTTTTTTTATTATTATTATTGATGTGTTTTGTGATTCTTATTTTTTATTATTCAATTTCATAATTATTAAATGAATGTTCTTCAGACTACTTAATATTTATCTTTGCTTCAAAATTGTTTCAATAAATCAAATTGAATTTAGCGCAATGAAAAATACTCACTATTTGATCACCAACACTCGCTTTGACAAGGCTTAGCTTTGTTTATTCCCAAACCTAAAATGAATATTAACAATACTGCAAATTCTGAAGCTAAAATTTATTTTCAAAGCGTACTCAGGCTGGTCATCCCCTTTTTATGTTGAGGTTAGCCAAAACTTTATCTAGATTGTAGTAGGTATCATAGTTATATTCATTACACGGTTTATATGCAACTTAAATGCAGCAGTAAACTGAATCAAATCAAGTCAAGGTAACCATGTTTTTATCTATAATACACCTTAATAAATATTTATTTAAAAATTGTCATAAATATTATTGGTGCCATCAAAGTAATGTCATCGTCAAATTAACACAACAATAACATAACAGATAATATAACTACTCAAATTTTATTGAGAATCACGAAATACGTGTCATGTATCTAATAAAATTGATAATAATATTATTGCCTTATATGACACACTAGTGAATATTTATGAATATCATTCTCTGAATGATAATAAACATTATGTTTTCACAGTTTGATATTTATTTTTCCATATATTTTTTTGTCTTTTCCACATTGGAACAACCAATAAACTGATATCAACCACCCTAGATTTAATGTCAATATCGATTTACGATGCAGTCTTATTTCAACAAGTCACAACTTTCACCTAGTCTCACTTATTAGCGTTTGAGGAAAAGATTGTATACATTATTAATTTTAAAGATAATCCTAACTTGGCTAACAATGTATTTTATTAGAGTACTTCCTTCTTCCGACTATCATCAACGGACTTCCCACAATTTGTTAATGTTTTCAAATAGAATACAAAACGAAAAAAATACGTACATTTTTTTTATATCGACAACAATAGCAATGCATTATGTAAAATCAAAATTTAGTTCCACGATTATTTCTTGCGTAATATAAACAACAAGTAGGTCGTCTACCATTCTAGATTTTATCAAGACTTGAGATGCGTCATTAAATTCTATATTAAGCTAAATCTTATTTATCTGCTTAAGCAATTGCTGTATTAATGTCAAACTACAAAAAATACGGGCTTTTGATGAACAAATCTTTGAGCAGTAAGTACCTACGTTATCATTAAAACTACTCACTACTTAGCGCAGCAGTATTCAGTAGGACCAATAAATTTATTCAATTCTTTAGCACAAACTAAGCCACTATTTCGTAATAATACACTATCTTCAACTGGTGATAGTATTACAATTGCGAATGAATGATCAAGAAAGTGCTGTAATATATTATGTTAAAGTGTTTTTCTGCCTCCAATTACCACCATTGGTGAAAGGTTCAACAATAGATAATACTAAGAACAGTGTCAATTAAAGAATACAGTTGGATACGAAGATATTCAACCAGTTAAAATTACTGCTTTTTGTAAATTGTAGCACGTATATCCATCAAGACATTCAAATTTTTTGAAAAAAAAAAGATGGGTACTTGTAGGCTACCAAGCTATTATTATGATTTAGTTTAGCAGATTCTTGATATATCTAGACACGCGTACTTCATCATCAACCACATCATCATTTACCATCAGGTGAGATAGTAGTCAAACACGGACCTGTTGGCTATAAAAAAATGTAAAATGTGGATTATGATGTTTATTTTATTTAGGATTCATGCACACACAATATTAATTTATGTTCAGTTTGTGTTTTGTTGTACTAGAGTAAAAAGTACAGTTATTAATATTTATCACTGGTGGAATAATAATATAATCATAACAATTATTACTTCATATCCAATAATGGACATGAAGTAATAATTTATATATAATTTAATTATGATTAAATTAGTACAAACGTAGGTATAAGTGCAAACTTATAAATGTTCAAATAATAGCATCAAAATTTTCACTTAAGGTTCCTTCCAATCGTACTACTTATGAGCAATGTCAAGTCATGAGTTCGTGTTTTGAATATTGTTTTATAAAATGTAGGTACTCAATAAAATTTACGAAGTACAGATTACCTAATTCCTTTAAAAACTAGGACAGACCTTCAAAGATTTTACTTTTGGCATCAAAATTACCTTTGGCATGAATTTTGGTACATTTTTCAACAATGCTGATTTTGTATTCAACATCGGCATTGCTATTCAAATCAGGTTCAGTCAGTAATACGTTCAGCATGAATTAGACAAATGAATATTGGGCCAACGTAACATCATGTCAGCATAAATCAGTGGCGAAGTAAATAGCAATTGTGTAATTGAAGTTAAGAATATTATAGTAGACATTAAGGTTTGTAGTATTTGTAAAAGCATCATAAATGCCATATAAGCTAATTCAATAGGGGGTTCCAAGTTGAAAGCGTTAGATGCAATTGGGAACAAAGCCAATAATTTCTGAAATATTTCAAACTTGGATGATTAGTTGCTTGCTCTAATAGTTATGCTTGCAATATTTATAATACAAACTATATCTATATAATAATATTTATAACTACTGTTGAAAGAGAAAGAATCAATAGAGAGAAGAAAAATATCAACAAATTATTATGCGTCGAAGTATTTTTCTGTACTTCAATGGTATCGATAATAAAAGTTCTACTAGGTATAAATAAAAGCTACTTTTATCTATCCGTTCCTTTAACTTTTTGTAATTTAAAGTAATTCTTCATAATATTTTAGGTCTTAATAATTTATAGGCTAAAAGATGTTCTTCCTTCATACCTGTGATTATACAATCTGGCTACATTTCTACAAATAGTTTTCAACAATACAGGGTATTATGATACAAAGGCACTTCATAATTTACATTTTATTTTCCAGAAATGTTTGCAGTATCGTCTGTTATAGATGAAATTAACGAAGAGCCGATACCTTTTCCGTCAGGAGAACTATTGTATCGCTATTTTGACCTAGTCAGTGAATTGTAATGGTAAGAATTCATGTTGCTGTCTTCTCGCCCTATGGCGTTCTATAACTCTTTTCGTAACTTCATCACGCTTCGTCTTTTGATCAAATCTGGCTTGGAATAGTCTTGTTTCCATTTCATAGAATTAAACTTTCTCGATTCTCGACAAATCAATGATGAAAGAAACTCATATTTAAGTTATTTTGAACTATTTTATTCTATCGTGTCTAGTTTACCAGGCGTAATTCAAAAACGTTTATACCTGACACTAATCTGCATTTCTGAGGTTATTATTTTCTTATATGAGTATTATTTTTATCATAAGAGCTATGTACTATAGCAATTTTCCGAATCCTTGGGACGTCTATTCGCACACATTTTCCTTTTTTGCACTTTCCTTATGCAGGACAGATTTCCTATTTACAAAGTGTTCTGCGAAATCTTTTTGTGTAAATTATTACTATTTGATTGTATTTGACAATATTTCTGATGTGTTTTTAAGTGAAAAGTAGCATGTATTGTTATGGCACATACCCATACTAATACGTATGTTTGATTAATGTTGTTGAACTATTATCACCTTTAACACATTACTCATAACAAATGTGTGCTAATCACGTTTGTTTTTCAACCATTACCAAATTTTTGACTCGGTTTTTTTCATGCCTAAAGACCGCAGCGAAGACCTCACTTCATTTACATAATACTTTCGCTTGTAACGGAAATAGACGTTTGACGTGTTGAAATAACTCAAAACACTTGACAGAGGAGCTAGTATGTCATTTTGTAACACGTCTGAACACGCCTTATAATTTTCGGTCGGCAACGGATGTGTATGAAAATTGTATTTTACAAGCAAAATTTCAATTTTAACATCCATATTTTATATGTCAATATTAAAAATTAGTTTAAATAGTAACATAACAGTTAAATACAATATCTCTTTACTGTTATCAAGGAAGTGCAAACTGCAATTATGTGCAATGTTTCTTAACAATTAAGGAAGGTGTACCTATTACGGTAACAGTCGTTGAAATTTAGTAAACCGCGCCTTTGAGCCTTCAAGTGAAAGTGCATTATGTCACAATTCCAGCCAATCCGGTTGTGAATGCTGTGTTGTCATATGATACACATGCTTTGACTCAAGTTATTAGACCTAGTTTAACTTCGTCATCGAGTGCTTTAATTCAGGACACTAATAAATTACTATTACGTTGATGTTGATTCGAGTTATGTCATCATTTTGTATTGATTGCTTATCCATATTAGAAACCTAGATGATTATTCATTACTGAAAGTATCTTAATTTTTTTTACATGAAACTGGTCATTAATTTTGACGTTAAATCGTTTTTGTGATCAATACCGTTACGTCTTTCCCGTCATGAAGTAACTATAGCTATAAATCATTAAAATTGATAAATGATCTCATGAATAGATGAACTGTTGTCCTAAATGTCTTCAATAAAAACCAAATTAACTAATAACATCAAAACAGTTCTCACTGTATTGCATAACACCTTTCAAACTACATCAATTTGAACGTCTAAAAACTTAATTTGTACTCAACAAGCCTTATGTAATACTACCGCAGTTAGGAAAGGGAGCATCTAACCAAAACAACAAATGTATGAAAAATAAAAACTGTCTAAAATCTTAACAGACTCATTTTACTTGTCTAGACTTGGCTTAAATTTAGTATCTCTGTAATCTACACTTGCAAGCGAGACTAGACTTTCAATCGAATAAAATGTAATATAATTCAATATAGTAAAATCTTTCGCGGAATACGAATATTGACATTATAATTAAAACAAAATATAAGCATTACTAAACTTGATACTTTGATGGAGTAATAAAAAAAAGGTTACTAGGTAATTGTAGTGTGTAAAGAAAATAATTACAATCGGTAAACACAAAAGTAGTCGTGATGCTTGAGTAAATTACGAGTACAAATATGAAGTATCCAAATTTGCTGTTGCAATGAAGTTCAATTAAGTGTAGAAGTTACCTGTGTATGCTTGCGTAAATAAAGTAAATTATTACTAACAATAGTCATAAAACGCAGGTTCCGCTAATATAATATATTATGTTTGAATACCTGATTGCAAAAACCGGATGAGTATGAATTATGAAGACAAGAAATGCAAAGGTTGGGAAACATTTATGTTAGGTACTAGATGGAAGAATAATATGCATTATACATATCGATTCTCTTCGACTAACTATCCTACTACGAGTTATTGATCTCTTAGTATACAAAAGAATAGACTAATCCAACCAAATCCAACATAATGCAGATTGCCGAATTTACAATCCACCAAAAGACTTTGATTTTGGAGCACATGTTACAAACACAAAAATCATTCAGCAAAATGGTAAAGTAACAATATGGTTTTGTTTAATGAAGAAGTAAAAATAATTATTGAATAAAATCACTTGTACTTTCCACAATATTTATTCTATTAAGCCTACCTGGAAGTGCCATTAATCAACAGTATAAAGCAAGGAATAATTATGATAAAAAAGGAATAAGCAAAAAAAGGGATAAAAAAAGGAATAATAAAAAATAAATAATAATAATCATACTTTATGTTGAACTGTCTGTAGAGCTTAGTCGGATTACCATTTTACTTCTCAGCATGCTCAGCTTCCTCTAGTCATTGACCTTCCGCATTAGCTTGGTATCATGACCAAGACCGCAAAACTAGAACTGCAGCAATCTGCGGCTTACTTTCAACCCGTACCATATAGGGTTTGACATTTACAGTTATCGTGAAAATAAATATTCATCACTTTCTCATACAAACCAAGAAAGTTATGCTCATAAGAACAATATCGTATCAGATAATATTTGAATTATTTTAATTCAATTATTTTTGTACTGATATGACTAATGTAATTTAACTTAGAGAATAATTTTAAATTTAATATTATTCTAATAAAAGTGTGACCCTAATGTTGAATTATAAATTATTCAGGTCACTGTTAATAATTACATAGATACTGATGGTAATTTGAGACCTACAAAAATTGTAACACTAACCCATATTCACATGAGTTGAATAAAAACACAGCCTGCAGCTGTTAAATGAAGTTTTGTTAATTTTAAAATCATAAAAGTACCTAAGCTAAAATAAATCATCGGATTAATCTCCATGAAGAATACGATGCAAATTAAAAAAAATACTTGATCAAGACTTCAAAATGATGCTGTATTATATTTCTATTAAAGGCTAACTCGGTTGCATTACAACTATTAAAACAATTCATCATTTTTCAAATAAATTAAAATTATGTAGTCATATGCACAATACACTCATGTTTATTCATAGTACCTACTTACGTCTACGGACTGCAAGTGAAAACTATGCTAATCTTTCATTTGTTTTGCTTTAAGACTATTACAAGTTTCTGTATTTTTTTTATTAATGTTAAATTACATACGACTATTAATTCAGTGAGAGTTCATTTTGGTACAAAAGCAAAAGGCAGTATCAACCGTAGCAAATAAAAATATTAAATTTGTGTATTACGTAAGATACTTAAATAATGATATTCTATTTATAAACTTCGTCTTTATTATAAAAACGACATATTCTTAATAATATTCTTCATCAAAATCAAAATGATTCACTGAGAATGAATTATGAAGAAGTAACTAATAAAGAAATTCCATCATTACGTAAATGTGCTTCTGATTAAAGTTACTAGTCTTTCACCACCTTACCATAATGATGTTGGCCATACATAAAATATAGGTATCATGGACCATATTAAGCATTTTCTTTGATTGATGGTTTGAAATGAATTCGTTCAAACATTATAAAATATTGGTTAACATCATTTGATTGAATTCTTGAAATGCATCGGGTATGTCCTCAATTTCATACTATTGAAAATGTGTAGCTAGTCTAGCTTGTCAATTAATATCTACTGCTACGCAGTAATGAACATCACTATTCTCCGAATGAGATTCTGTTAAAAAATCTCCCTACAGACCATGTATAATTGGTCTCTTTCCCGTCGACAAGACCTTTTTTTACTTGTCACAACCCTAGTATACGCTTTCATATAAATAAATTATGTAAAAAATATTTCACTTTCTGAAATGTTATTTAATAGTGTTTTACAGACAATTTCATCCTCAAACAGATACAGAAATATATTGACTCTGTGAGTAAATATCTCTTTCGTCATTTGCATCTCTTCGAATGCTTCATCTTTCAAATGAATGTCTTTGCTAGTAATTATTTTAAACACCTCATAACATCCTAACGACGACGTCTATAGTCGTACGATCAATTCTTATGTTTCTCTCAACCGCGTACGTATGTATCTTTGAAAGTAATGATTTATTAGCTGTAAAATATTTTACAATCGGTTGATCACTATCAGATACCGGTGTAGTTATATGATAGACTTATTATTAGTTTCATGTATCGTAGCATCAGTATGTCAGGAAGTCTTAAATTATACGTAAGTGAATCAGCAGTCATATAAAAATTTGAAATGTTACTAAAGTTTTTTAGGCAGGTATCAGACGCAACTAATATCCGCATTACCTAATATGAACTTCTTTTTATCAGTTGATATGTATCTATACTTAGTAGTTGCAACAATCACATAACTATTAAAAACTCTTGAGGGAGTGAAATTTTAGAATTGTAGTTTTTTATCTATATTCATTCTATTCTATTTTTTACTATAATTTGAGTTGATTAGTTACAATATTTTAGATTCTATAAAAAAGGACTGGTCGAGAGTTTTTCCAATTAAAATTCAATTTTTTCAAAGTTAAACTGTCATCAAACCTGATACAAGGCAAAACTGGCTGTCAGGAAATGAATGATTGTGTGACGTAGAGGGATAGAAAATGGCGGATGATGGAACCTGTCTTGATGTGAAAGTGCGTCGGTGAAATACATTATACATATCACGCACTACACAGTGCTATCTAGACCTAAAAGAAGCATAGCTTAACAAGCTAGTTCATGGGTTTTATTATACAGATAAACATACTAAAGATTACAATACATACATATTATACATAACAATTAAGCAACCAATGCAAATAGTAGTAGTAATATTCGTGCATATAAAATGTTTAGGCTGGACACAAATCGTGCTAATCGTCTTACTAAAATAATAGAAATAAACTACACACAGGGTTTATTTAACATAACATAACATAAGCTCACGCCTATATCCCCGAAGGAGTAGGCAGAGGTGCTAGCACCCACATTTCGCCAGTTTATGTTTAGGTCCCAATGTAATAGGTGGCGAGCCTATTGCCATTAACCGGGCACTTATAAACCTGCGATAAATACACACATAACTTCGAAAAGCATCGAAAAGTCATTGGTGTGTGCCATGGTAACCTGGGATCGAACCCGAGACCTTCGTCTTAGCAGTCCGTTACCCAATACCACTATGCTACCGCGGCTACTTAAATTCATTTTATTTAAATTCAATATACCTACTCCATACAAATAACATAATATTGTAATTAAACATGTAAACTAAGACAGGAACTCCATATTATAAGCACATAACATAATTAAACACGCAAAGTACATAAATTTACAACAAAATTGAATGTCAACAATCAATAACGTTATCTCACGCTACCGTATCGAATCTAATACCGTTTAAATTGCAAGCATGCTATTACATAATAAGCTAAGTATAACTTGACACGCATCTAAAATACTATATTATTTGAACAAATACGGGAAAAGAGATCAATGATCTATTTGAAAGCTTTGTAACTTAAACCAATTTTACCAACGACGATCTCATTACTACAGCTCCCAAATTGCTGCTTTTCTTATTTAGAGTGATTATAAATTGCTAAGTTATGAATTAATCTTGAATGAAATGTACCTATTATAAACTATTTAAATTTCAAACTTCACTCAAATCCATTGTAACATGAAGAAGTACTCATTGATCCAAATTTAATTATGTAGCTTTCTTTCATTCCCAATTCTAAATGTTTTTTTCTCTTTTTGGTTCGAAAAAACTGTTCATAATAACAACTTATTAATTTGCCTCATGTTGATCAACTAGTTTACCAATTTTTTGCATTAGGTATACCAATTAATGACATACGGTCTAACATCACTAAATGCTCCTCGAAAGGTAGGAAATTCCTGAAAATTTCGGTAAATATCAGTAATTTACCAAACATTAGGCAATTTCAGCTCATGTCTTCATTTGGTTGGCAGCAAGGACGATTATTTTTAGACAAATCAATAATAACTGTTTATTTTAGGACACTACGGGTTCAAACCTTCTCCAGCAGTTCCACATTTGTTCAACCATTTAGGTACAAAAAGTAATAGACGTGATATGACGTCAGAGTAGTTAGAGTAGTATAGCAGAAGTACACGATCGTTGACTTAGATAAATGTACCTTTAAGTAGATAACGTACAATGTAGACTATTAAGGCTGTGTTTTATCACTTTGATCTTAAAAAAATGAATGTCTTTGAATACTTAGTTTATAAAAAAACTTTAATGCTCACGACTAAAAAGTTTTTTTAGCATTAAAGGTTAAGTGAATAAATTGGAACTTTGGAGAAAACTGTAATGTTTCTGCATAGTAAATTTTACTATAATACTTGCCACCTTAATTTGAGACTAAACGCAATGTCTCAGATACTGATTATTACATATTTTGCCATATTTTTCCCCATAACTGTAAAATAAGTTAAAAGATTTTTAGAAATTTTTCTAAGATGAAAGTGATAGAAAATTATTTGAACAATTAAATATCATATTTATGTTTAGACAGCACATTATAAACTGTAACCACCATCACTACTAACATAGACTCCACCTAAGACGAAGACAATTTTTGAGACAGGACGGGGTAAACTGAACGGCGTACACGCAGGCCTAGTCATACTGACGCCCCTGGGCGACCAGACGGAGACCCTGGACACAGCACACTCTGGCCACACACCCTTAGAACCTCCCCCATCAATCCTAAAAACAGTTTATAGTGCCATCAAGAACGCATTTTCATCTACAGCCGCTACGTTCGCCTCTTCTGCTCCTCCACACTCTGCCCCTGTTTCTTCATACGGGGCCCCACCTCCAGTTTCTTCATACGGGGCCCCTCCTTCTTCATATGGTGTCCCTTCTACTTCGTACGGCGTCCCTGCACACACTGCTCCAGCAGTTGATGATTATCAAGTACCACCCCCACCTCCTATCCCTGACTTCAAACCCATGGGTTGGGGCGCTGTAGATTCCTATGGTCAACCAGCTGCAGCTGATACTTATATAGATTTCGAACCCCGTAACCCATCAATTCCTGTTACATCTCATAATTACGCGTCATCGAAACGCGCAGTCGCACCCACAATCCATAAGCAAGGTTTAACATCTGAAAAAATTCAAAAAATTCAAGCCAACGTGAAAAAAGTTAATGCTTATTTAAATCAACTTCAAAGATCATCTGAGGAGCGATATAAGCTCACTGACTTAGAGACATACAAAAGAATGCTAGAGAATGGCCAAATTCCTTTCCTCCCCACTCCTGTAGTTTCTGATAATGAAGTTGGCGTACTTCCCGCTGAAGTCCTTGATTTCCTAACAACCACAAGCACTACCACCTCTACTACTACAACTACGACTGAAAAACCAAAGACAACCACAGAAAACGCACAGAACAGAAGAAAAGACGTCAAATACTATCTCCGAGGCAACAAGATCATTCAAGTCTGATTTATGACATGACTGACTAAAGGTATGTGACTATGACTGACGACTATGTCACCAATTCTGCTGTGACTATTCTATAGAACTCTTCATACACTCTTTTTAAAGTCAGTGGGTATCTACTTAGAAGTCTTCTATAGAATTTTAACATGACTGTAAAGACTACAAGACTTAACTGTACTCATCATATTTTCCCTTTATACATACACTTCTACAGCACACTATTTTCAGTATTCGTCAAAGTATTTATTTTATCTGCTTTTTCTCACCGCATCACATCCTCAAACTACAATAACTGCTACACGATTGAAAAGAAATTTAAAGTTGTTAAAAAAAATTTTGTATCAGAATTTTCAAGTATTAATCAATCATAATTCAAAGCGCATCTAGATAATAAAGCCTAGTCATTTGAGAAAGCCAGACGAATCAGTACAAAATTTGAAGAGGAGCTTTTGACAGACATAGATAAACATAACATCTGTTAGAAAGTAAATGATGTGCGCAATGTATTAAAATAAAAGACTGCATAGCATGCGGTAATATTTCTTTGTCAATATAATTTTGTTGGCTTTTTCAGATTGCTGAATTTCAATTTTACTTTTGAAATTTTCACGGTAGACTTTTGCTCAGCTCACAATTGCAGCACTATTTATTTATTAATCCTTTACTTTTATATAAGATGTATAATTTTCTATAATTTTTCTTCTTCTTCATTTTAGATTTCTGTTCAGACTTTCCTCTTTTGCATCATAATTATTTATTATTTTATTCATTCCATATTTTTAGACAATGCAACATAGTCAGTACTGTACATATTATATGTAAATACTTTATAACCTTTATTCATGATTATATATTTTATCTGAAATGACTTATACACAAGTAACAAAAATACTCTCATTCTACGATTATAGTATTAAATATGTCACGGGAATAAATTCGATTATGGAATATTTACCTTTGATTGCTAAAACGACTCAACAAGTCATTTTAGGCAGATCAATTGAAGATAAATATTTGTACAGGATCACAGTAGCTTAAAACACCTTCATGTATAAGAAACTAATCATATCATATTTACTTTTTTCAGATATTCCAGTCGAACATAATTTGTTCAACACCGAGGAGTTGCAACATTACAACCACCACTAATTTATTTATTTATTTGATCGGTCAAAATTCCTTTCGCTAAACATAAGTTTTTATCATACTTAGTTTAAATACCTATTTTCTAAACTAACATTGAATTTAAATTATGTTGCAATTGGTCTTGACGACTGTTCTGTAAAATAAGGATGTTAACTATCATTCACAATGTTAGGTGAACTAATTACTCGGTAAAATAAATTCTAAAGTGATGAATTAGTTATAAAATATACCAAATAATTATAGTACATAATTGTAAAATATTGAAGTGTAAAAAATCCAATTCGGAGAAAGAGTATTGTACCTACCTTTGCTGTTGCCAAAACTAAGACTGTTATCCTTTATTAAGGTTTCCAACTTAGTTTTTTCATTATTAACTTTGAAATGGTAACAAATAAATAGGTTAATAAACTTAAATTACGACAGTATGGACATCCATCATTAAGGAATTATAAAGATTGTTGTCAGTAATTTCAATGTCAATTTTCAATCTAATAACAATGATGGAGTGTATATTGAACTACAAGAAATTCTATCAAATGAGGTCGAACCTACCTACTCATCCTAGAATTTCCAATATTATGTTCCAATCAATGATCTTCTATTAAAATGAAGTAGATATTATATAAAAAATTGTATTGTTGAATAACAGAAATCATACTTTGTTCTCGTATGCGCTTAGAATTAGGTGAGTTAGCCTTCTTATGGGTGATTGGTTTCAAGTCCTACTTATCTATTTCTTTTTAATTTAAGATCATTCGTTTTAATGATATGATAATTCTATATTTGATTCTAATACACACATTATCAAGGGTGGTCGCATACATAGATTTCTTAAATTTGCAATCGTATCTCCTGAAACAACATTTCATCTACTTATAAGCGGTATCATTATACCTACGGCACGATATAATGGCCGGTTTGACGTTTGTCCGCTCATGAAGTTTCGTAGTAATTATTGTGACATTTTTAAAGAGCAAATTGCTGTTCTTTATTGTCAATAGTGACGTACAGTAAGTCATAAAATTTTATCGAATGTAGGTATAATTTTAGGACACAATATTTATTTATTACATTGATTTCTGAATTATGCAATGTATATTAGTGTCCCACGATAATTTTTTTTTTTAATAGATTATAATTACCTATTGGTGTACTTATTTCACACAACTCGGTACCTATTTGTTTTTCGAAATTCAATTTTTTTTAAATAAAATCTATATAATCGACACTAGGATCACTGGCAAGCACAATTAATACCTCCGGTAAACTTGCGTCAAAACAAAGCAGTTTCGTCTTGACGTTGCTTCGAAAAGTACAAACTAGGAGTGCACTGCGATTGCGATATAGTTTAGACCTCCTCGCCTGATGATAAGCTAAATGGTAAATCTCGCCTGATGGTAAAGTCTCAGGAAGGGATCCCCATTACATACACTAACAGTGATAATTATAATGGTGGCCCTCAACTTACTCTTTTTACGCCTTTTGTTGTGGAATTCGTCGATATGGCCGAACGTACGCAGAGCTGTTCTAAACAGTCAGGCATGTGTGTTCGTTATAGGTACGCCTTCGTAACATTTCGATCGTGAATCTCAAAATGGAAGGTCAATTTTACCTATAACTGTTAGACGAATAGATAACTAAAGAAAAATTTGGCGAGACTGGCACAGAAGAAAATAAACTTCACACATTAAAACAGAAAAAAACGAGCAAAACCAGTCGAAGACCATGTGTGTAGCAACTATTTACGGAAGGAGTATCCAACGAGAAAAAAGTTAGTGCAATTACTGAAGGAAGCTGGATTAATATATACTCATTTTCATTCCTAAATCCAATATTCAGTTCGTTCAAATGTATTTAGTAGGTAAAAATTTATATTTTTTACTAAAGTTTTTGAATCAGGTATTGTACTGCTTGCAATAAGAACTTATAGATTTGATTATATTTTTATCGAGAGTAAATTGACATTTCACATCACTATTGTAATGTGTCAAACCGGCCATTATATCGTGCCGCTACTGTAAGTGTTTTTGTTGAAGCAGTATCATTTAGGTTGGTTGTTTAAAGACGGTTTATTCTTTTATCAAAAGATTATAGAAACCATTCACATATATTTAAAATATATTCTTGAATCAAATTTGAAAATTGTATTTTGTCAGTTTGACAACTCATTACTTACATTATAAGCGTTATGAGTAACGATAATTATTATCATCATAACGTTGTTATGAAAAACGATAATATAACGATTGAAAATTCTATTTCAATCTTCGAAAAACAATTAAGTATTAAAGCCATATAGAAGAAAGAGCATCAACCTGGTGGCACGCTATCATCTCTTAAAGCAATATTATTTTAATTTTATTTAACGTTCATAGCGTAAATCAGACTCGGCCGATCGTCGTCCGACATTATTATTATCGAGGATCGTACGAACGATTAGGAGGTAGGAAACGACGGTATCTCCCGTCCGAAATGAGCTGTCCAACTGGGGTAGTACCTCCGCCCTACAGAACACCGCGGCCATAATAACCATCGTGTTGTGTTCCCGCCGGTAAGTAGGGTAGCCAGAGTTCACTTTACCCCTCCTCCCATCCCTTCCCAGCCCTCCTACCTTCCCTTCAGAGTAGGCAGCGCGTGTGTGACACCCTTAGTGTTGCACACGTTCATAGGCCACGGTGACCGCTTCCCATCAGGTGGGCCGTGTGCTTGTCTGTCACCTAAGTAGTATAAAAAAAGAACATAAAAGTTAGAGATACTATTTGACCACATAACATTAGTATCCGTCCACGCTGATGGTCCGAATCACACTATGAAAATCACAAAGTAAGATTGAAATACTATTGCTAGAAATTGTGATAGCCCTCCAGAAAACATTATATATTGAGTTGATTGACCTATGCATAGAATAATGTTTCACGTACTTAAGACCAGTAATTTTTTTTTTTCATAAAGGACACGTCAAAATGACTTCACCTCGCCTTGTTTTTGTATTTTTACCGCTTGCTTAAAAATGCTTTATATGCTGTGTGTGTTCATGTGAAAGAATAATTTTCTTTAGAAGTTAGTGAAAATGTTACAGCTAGTTTTGGGAAATTTTCAATGGATTTTTATTCAATGGATAGGTCAAATTGTCAAAGTACCTACGTGTAAAGTTAAATCAGAAGCTATTAATTTTACAAAAATCAAGCAATATTTTGATTTATAGTATGTCTATACTATTACTTAAGTTGCTTTTTCATTATTAAAAATATAGTATATAGCTAAATTTATTCAAGATATTACCAGTGAAAATCCGTTTAACTTAACTGGGTTCTCATGTATTACTCAATGGAATTCATGGAGTAAAATGTGACAACGCATTTAAGTTTAAATTAATCTCGGTTCCTATGGTGAAATCGCTCTAAGTATTAACTATTAACAAAATTGCTTTATTTAACAATTTATTGTAATGGTTTAATATATTATTATTTTTATTGAGCAATAATTTCCCAGTATTAATTTGGAAAGGAGATAAATTATAAAATTGTAAAGTACACTTTACTTACTACTATTTATTAAGATTATTAATAATTGGTGTTATATATTACATGGATAGTTTTTTAGATATATTGTGTAAATAATGCTCAAATAATTTTATTTATAACTTTTTTACTGAAAATAAAATTTTGTAAATAAAGGATGAAGGATGTTTAAAAATGGTTAT
Source organism: Lithosia quadra (assembly GCA_963576445.1). Lineage (NCBI taxonomy): Eukaryota > Metazoa > Arthropoda > Insecta > Lepidoptera > Erebidae > Lithosia > Lithosia quadra. Next base: position 14,242,972 of record OY754881.1, read on the forward strand.
TTTATTTATTTATCTTGTAGGACTGGCTTATGATCAGTTCAACCAGGGACGTACCCTCTCATTTATTGATTTCCAAAACAGTCTCCTGTTTTCTATGATTTCTGAGATCACTTCTTTTATTAGTGACTCCCGTCTGACCTCCCGGAAAGTCGTTGCCAGACCTTTGTCCGTTGATTAGCATGTGAACTTGGCTTGAACCCCGAAGGTCTTGGTAACACCTGGTAGAGCCCAAACCCAGCTAGAGCGATAAAATTCATTACGATTGTCATCTAAGCTACTGTGGCAACACCAAGTAGCGCCATCTAGTTGATACTAACCGAACTACTACGCAACATGTTTATGATATTCAATGAAATTTTAAAGCAGTTGCATGCTAACTCTTCTCCGGCTATTGTTCATAGCACGCCTTGTCAGTTCACCTAGGTGGACCACGAACCCAATGATCGGAAAAAGTGATCATCTAGGACGGGAAAATTTCGGCATCTAGAGTAGAAAGGTAGCAGGTAACTTAGTTGGTCAGAGCATTCCCCCTGTAAGGGACTACTCATGGCTCCAGTCCTGGATAATCGCTTTTTCCGATCAGAAAATCATGATTACTTATGAAAGTAAGTTCTTACGATGACTAGGTACCTACTATATTTAAATAACTCAAGTCCAACCGTTGTGTCTCTGTCCACCAGATATGATGACCTATCCCTGGTAATAATCCTTACACACAATCCTACTCTGTGCAATCTAACTGAATAAACGTTTACGTCCTCTATTCTGAAGAGGAAGCATAGAGACTCTACGTAGACGACTAACTCATATTATAAAATATAATATGATTTATTATTCGAAATTCGAATCACCTTTCACCCCCAACCCTTACAAAATCGTGGTTTAGCGACTAGGTACGTACTTACTATGTTCCTGATTATTCTAGAGCCAGAGTGTCACTACCTAAATCTTGGACGATAATATTTTGTACATCATTTACATACTTAATATTTTTGGAAAGATGATTGACTCATGTGGTTCATAAGCTGGTTTCTAGTATCTCTCATACTTGTCTGAAACATATTTACTTACTCCAAAATACATTAATACGAGAAGAAAATCGCGCAGTTTGCCGACCCTTGTATCTAGACTAGACCATACTTAATCTATTTCTGTGCCAAATACCTACCAGATCCATTCAGCCGGTTTTGCGTGAAAGAGTAACAAAGATCCATGCACACATACATACTTACAAACGTTTGCGTTTATAATACCTATTAAGATAGTAGGAAGTTGGATTAACTCCTTAATTAGAATAATTTATATTTGACTAACTAACTTATTACACTAGTTAGATAACCAGACACTACTTCCGTCCCACGTTGAATATTTCACATTTATTATATTACCTAATTCAGTTTTCAAAAACTGAAAGATTTGAAAATGCGAATTCAGTTCTTATTGTACTGGTATAAAACACATTATTGAGTGAACCGTTACGTGGAATCAATTAATTAAAAATGCCTGTTAATACCAATGAGCATTGTAATGGCTATACTTTCATGTGTGCTGTATAAGTTTATTATAAGGCGGCTTATTGCTTGGATCAGCCGGCGTAGAAGACCTGAGATGGGGTGCGGTTTTAGTCGATTCGATTTTAACATAACTGCCCCCGCTGGCGACGAGGATGGTATTCACAGAACTTTCTGAACAAAAAAAGGCGGTATTAAAATTGAAAATCTAAATTTTAAAAAATTATTAAATATTAAAATCTTGTAAGCTATAAAGATTTTTAACTAAAACAGCCCGCTGAGTTTCTTGCCGGCGCCGGCGTCTTCTCAGGTCTGGACCGCGTTCGAACCGGTGTGGTCCATTTGTTTCTAGTTTTAAATATTTTTGATTTAAATGTTTTGTAAGTGCCGCATTTAATGGTCTATACAGAATAAATGATTTTTGACTTTGACTTTGACTTGACTGACTCTGAGAATACTCCGAAAATTACTCTCAAAAATTCTTTCATCAATAGATTGCTATATTATCCCTGAGTTACATTGTTTTTTTTATTCCGATATTCCCACGGAATCAGGAATGGTGAGACTGCGTGGAAATTTTAGTTAAAAATAAAGCCTCACAATGAAACGCCTTCCAAAAAATGGATAGCAATCTGTGGATTCGTTCAACGATGTTTAATTTTAAAAGCTATGGCAGGTATGCGCTATTGTTTGTATTGCATGATTCCTTGTGAAGGACCTACTGACGCTTGACTTCCCAAAACAAGAGAAAAGCCTGCGCCAAAACTTCGTCCGTCAAGAAGTGTACGGGGTCTAAAACTGTATCTTTTTTTCTTTCGAAGGTTATATAGAGAAAGGAATATAGAATTACTAGGTAGCGCCCCCATGGAGATCGTTTATCGTTTTTTGGACATAATCTGGTTTCACTTTACCAATCAAATACACAGCAGATTTAAACCTGAAGTCTAATAATGGTCTTAATATCTACTAAAAACTGCATCGAAATCCGTTTAGTAGTTTTTGCGTACATCGCGAATAAACCGACATACCTAACAGACAAACAGACAAGAATTATGTTTGTGTTCAGAATCGTTTACTTAACATGACCCAAGTATTTGTTTTTAAATATCTCATAATTCTTTACATATATATAATTTCTTCTGTATGCATGTAAACGGCTGAACCGATTTGAATGAGTTTTTGTATGCGTTTGAGTGGCTCTCTGGATGGTTTAGATTCACAAATCAGCCTGACAGATAGCGCTTCAGTCGCTATCTAGAACAATACAGAAATCAAACTGGAATCATCAAGTTCTGATAATGTGTAAAAAGAAAAGCGTCACCAATAGTTAACATCCCGGATCATTACACGACACACACCTTTATGACCGTTTAATACGTATATAATATAGGAAGTTGCGTACAATAGGAAGTTAGATCATTTATCTAAAACTACAGGAGAAAACAATTTCCTTTAAGAACACCGGCAGTGAACGTCGACATGCTTCTATCTAAGCGATCTCACGATTTTTAATTCACGACCTAGCGCTTATTAGCACACTTTATAATTTACTGGTTAGATGACACAATGGTACCTTTTTTGCGGAAATCCACGCGGATACCCCCTTGCTGGCCAGCGAGGGTTTCGATTCGAACCGACCAAAACTGTACGACGCCTTGGGTATGCAGACGCCAGGGTGTAAAATGCCCATAAGGACATTAACTGGTCCAGGTTTCGAGATGGTGCTCATGGAGGACAGATTTCGTAAAGCAACCTCCGAAGTCTAAGTTGACGATACCAATAAGTATTACTTGCTCTTAAAAGGCTTTTTTTTATGTTAGACACGTCAACATGACTTTACCTCGCCTGATGGTAAAGGTAAAATAAAATCACAGGACGTGGGATCACCACTACATACACTAATAGTGCTGCAGTAGCGGCCCTCAGCTTGACGCCCTCATCAAAATGCTTTTTCACGCTTCGCTTAAAGACTATAGGAGGAAGGAAATACATGCACTGGTAAAGAGTTCCAAGTCCTTATGGTGCGGCAGAGAAAAGAGGCACTTAACCTGTGCAAAAGGTGGCAGTGACAACTCACGCACCCGCACGCTGATGTACCATCGCTGTAAGCAAGACTCGCAGCGTCAGCACCTCCCACACCGGGCTATCTACCAGCGTGTGCAGTCCTTAAATCCTCGCTTGCATCACAGTGTCAGCACACTGGATACAATAGTACCTACTACATGTTTATTTAAGAGATCGTAATTTTGCAACGCATTATTCACACACATTAAACTTACTATAATATATTTGTATCGCAAAATTCTGAGCACTTGCTCTAAATTTTGCAACACGTTCAGAAGCTAGTAGTTACAATACACATGTCCATCTAAAATCAATCAAGAATGTTATACGGAAGCGGAAACCAAAGAAATAAAAGGCTTAAGTGTACCTACATAAGGTTTCCTGGTGGAGAACGTTGAGCTTCAATGCTCGCTTTCAGACTAATTGATGGGTACAGCGTCACTCAAGGTTCAGTGACCTTAATTGACAGTTCATTAGTGACGTCATTGTGGTTATTTTTTTAATAGTTTGTAAATAAGTGGCTGAACCATGATGTAAGTGGTTTATTTGGAATCTTTATTAGTGCAATGTTATTTACAGATTAGTAAACTTTTCCCTGTCAATTTCATACACTAGCTGTTGCACGCGACTCCGCCTGTGTGAAACTTTGAGTCCGTTCTCACCAAGCATACGTTTCTTTTCCCAGGATGAAAATAAGCCTATGTGTTATCCCAAACTATTTTATCTCTGTGTCAAATTGCATCTATAGAGACCCGTTCACTCGTTTTGTGTGAAAGAGTAATTCATATTAGATCCATAATTCACTTTAGCATAGGATTTATCACAGCTGCACCCCATTATAATGCTTTTTTATAGAGTGTACGATGCCCAAACCAACTTTGCCTGACAGTCGATGCAGTGAACGATGCTTTGGCTATGGCTAACGTCCTAGAGTTTGAATATCAGGGGTAGTTACTGCAGCTGGAAAACTGACTTACCAATCGCAAATAATAAATGTGGACCTCGGACCCCAAAGGTTGGACGCAACTGGTAAATCGCTATTGGGATGATTATGCTGTTTATCCGACTTCTTGAAAGGAAGGCTTTCCATTTGTTGCAATTTCCATTTAGGATTCCTTTCGCAATGTTCGTTGGCAGTAGACATGAAACCCAGTAGTGTAAGGTTTTGCAAAACGGGTAGTTTTTACTGAAGTTAAAAATATCTGTAGGTATAGGTACATAAAGTAGGTAATGCTAAATCGACAATCTGCAACAATGTAACAAGGCGGTCGCGAGACAACCGGTTTCGCCGTCACCAGCGTGTCTCAAGCACGTTTCCCAGCCTAAACCGCTCTCCTACATTCGTGGTGTATTCAATTTCTTACAAGAAAATAGAATAAGAACATACATTAGGTACTATGGGTATAGCCTGTTTACCACGGCTAGTGGTCTAACCTAAACTGGTCAAAATGACAGGCAATCCAAGGGCAATTATTATAGGTAGACAATTTAACACGACCAACCTAGCAGTAGTGACCTAATTTACCTATGTAGGTACCAACTACTTGGAGTCCAAGTCCGACATAACTACCCCCAATGCTTCGACGGGGGTGGTATCGCACGATCAACTCATATCATGTCCACAATTTTGAGACTAAACCGTATCTATACATTTTATAACATAACCTACGCATATCGATGGTCCCTGCGTAGAAACCCATAATTACAAAATACTTGTGTTCTACGTGAGGTCATGAAATTTTGCATAACAATTTGGTACCTGCCTAATGTGATACCTACATTTTATAAAAAAAATGTCAAACATGCAGTAAAATTATTTTTATTTATCACTTATTATTTTATGCATTGGAATTTTTCCTAAAGATAGTAGCTGAATTTTATTGACTTACAATATTTTTTAACACAACGATAGTTTAGCGTATCCTGAATCCCGTATCTGTCACTTAGGTGATTATACTTAAGGACCGTGGATATCACATGCAATAGACAACAAATAAATCATGTTTGCGTACAAGTTGTCTGGCCATCGGCGACGTTTTCCAGTGCGTGTGCGCGTGTCGCCGACTCCTTGGAAAAATTCACTCTCTAATACGTAAGTTGTGAACGAGGTAATGAACTTTGATTGAGCACTTCGGTAAATTCGCTTGTTAGAAATCAGTTGATAAACTGTCATGTGTTACATCTACAATGAAACATGCGCTTACCATAATAAGTGTTGTTAATGATAGCCGCGCTGAGAAGAGAATAAGCATCGGTAGTTCAACGGCTACGAAGTCGGCCTTATGTTCTATAGGGCCCAGGTTTAAATCTTGGTCACTGAACTAGTTTCTTATACTAAGTAGTATAATCTTCTAGTCACGAGTAAATAGGTTTCTATACTAAGCGAACGTGATTCATCGTAGACCACATCGTCACTTACCATCAAGTGAGATAGAGTTCAAACGTGAGACTATCATGAATTAAAACAATTTTGCCTAGCTCGCCGGAGCTATTTTAATGCCTCTCTTATGAGGGAGACGTAAAGTAATTCATGAGACTTGCATAGGTACTTACATACAAATCACGCCTTTTTCTCATTGGGGTAGGTATACAACAACTTTCCACTAATTTCAACATCTTTCAAGAAATTTAATGGGAATAATATTAATAAATGTTGTTGAATAACAGCCGTGCTGAGAGGAGAAATTACCGACGGTAGTTCAATGGTTAAGAAGTCTGCCTTGCGATCACGAGTATCGGTTTTGAATCCTGGACACTGAACTGCGTGAACCGATCCATCAATTTAATTTACGCTCCAAGTTCAAACTTCAACAGCACCACATTCGAAATTCAAATCACTTTACACTTAAAGCAGAAACCGATTTTGCTGTGAGTTTTACGCAGTTATTACACATCAAAAGCCTTTTTTTATGCCGTAAAAGTGAAAATAATAAATTAATATTAACTATTGAATAATAAAGTAACAAAAAGGACGGAAGGCGACGTTCTTACAAAAAGTACTAACCTGCATTTCATCCATTTCATAATGAAAACACGATACTGCTATATACTAACATCGAATAGACTTTACCCGACTGCGCAGCGCTAAGGAGTGGTAACGTATTTATCAGCCTATCCTTTCAAGCACTATACAAACCAAAAGCCTGCGCCGATTTTTATTTAATGTAAATACTTTAGTTTATATACCTACACTCTGAGTTGAGACGATCAATATTATAGTCCAAGTAAAGAATTTATTTCAGTAAATAGATAAAATGTTCTATTTCACGAAGGCGGTTTAACTGTCATTGTAGTAAAACATTATTGCTTTTAAAAATGAACTACTTGCAATGCAATTATTGTTCTACTAACTGCTAAATGAATTTCTTTTGACGTGACATGAACTTTCGCACACAAATGTTTTTATCTGCGAATGATTTACAAGACACAGGTACTAGGTACTATTTAATTTGTTCACCCGCCTTCGTGAGATAGAATATCCATTATTACAAGTAGGTATTCGGAAAAACAAGGATCTACCTACAAAATTATGATTGGAATGAAATTTTGAAGCAATTAGTTACCTGGTACTGCGTGGATAAAGATTTCGGTTAACCAATTCCACCTCCAACCCTCTCCAAACTCCTTAACCTCACCCTCACCAGGTCAGCAGCGCGAGTGTGACACCGCTGATGTTGCACACAAATAGGCCATATAGACCGCTTCCCATCAGGTGGGCCGTGTGCTTTTCTAAGTAGTATAAGGGTGTATCCCATCTGCCCCGGTGACTTGGCAAAAAATTACTAGGCGTATCCTCTATTTTTCCCTTACCGGGGACGATGGCACTTGATTTGTGTCATCTGGCCCGGTCAACATATCAACGGGCCAGTTAAAACTTTTTTTCCCATATGGCCCGGCACCGGGCCAAGTCACCGGGGCAGATTGAATACACCCAAAAACAAGAACGGTTCAGGTAACTCAGTTGATCAGACTTGAACAGAGTGAGAAGGACTGGTCACGGGTTCAAATTGCGTTTTGAATGTTGATTTATTCGATTTATACTTAAAGAAATATTATTATTGAATATAATAACATCCTCTTTAAAAATATGAAAAGACATCACAAGTATTTCGTTATAAAAACAATTCGCTATGCTGATAATTATGATATTTGAAACGTTATGACTGTGCCAACATACCAAAAATTCTCTAAATAGGCACGCGATTTCGCTAACACACGACATTACTAACAATGTCCAATTTTTCTGTTATACGGGAGGTCCCACGGCAATGCCACGTAGACGGAAAGTACCTTATATAGGGTAGATAGACAATTTTACTGCAATACTTTTTTTTATTTGACACATTTAACTGCATCCAAAAATTTTCAAAAATTCGCTTGCAGGTTCGTAATCGAACATGTTAAAATCTGAAAAAATAACACTATGTACTTTCATAGCATCAATCGATAAGGTCAGATTATAAGGATTAAGTCTCTATAATAAACATACTAAATTAAATGAATGGAAATCCATAAAATATCAAGATTAATAAGTATAATATTGGTTCCAAACTTTTCGTCTATTTTCGCTAACAATTCTGTTATCTTTGGTTCTATGATTAAAAGACTCAACAAAATTAAAAATATAATAATTTACAATAAAATGTTTTCACAAATCCATCATTCGTCTCAAGGTTGGGCGGTCATCTGACCTCTCCCACAGCAATCACTCCCGTAAAAACCATGATAAATAAGGAGGAGTATGAAAGCAGACCCTTGGTTTCTAAATGCAAGTTAATGGCAAGTAACTGGAATTGGCTTTGAAATGAAGATGAGTTTGCTAATGAATTGTATTTTTTTGAAGTCAGTTAAAAAGATAATTTTTTTTTTAATATAACTTTTTATTATATTTTTTTAAAATTATAAAAACAAAGTTATCGATATCAGACGTTATTTGTTTTAAATATTCAAACAATAACAAAAAAACCTTATTCTAATTTTAATATATTTACTGACGATATTTTATGTTAGTTGGTGGAAAAATCTAGAAATACAAAATTTCGATTACATTTGGGCTGACCTCAAAAAATTGTATGCCTTTAATTAAATTTTTGTGTCTATTTTTAATTCTTAATTTATTCATTCATTATGAAAATATCGTATATAAAAAATACTCCTATTTTTGAGTAAATTTCTTTTTTGAATCCGATTTTTTTTTTAATTAATTTGTAATTTTTTTTTATTCTTATTTATATACCCGTGCGTTATGAGTGTTCGCACTTGGCGCTGTGAACACAGGTCGCCTCTACCTAGTGGGGGATGGTATATAGTCGTGTGATGACCTATTTCGTCCCCCACATCACAGAAACTGCTGTCCAGTGCGGTCGTACCTAACTAGTGCCGACGTTGGAAACTGTGTACTATATGTGGAAAACTATTGTGAATTCGTACTGATACTGTGTTGTGCTGTGTTTGTGCCTGAAGACCAATTATGAAGGTTAGTTTCCGTGTTTATTCTTGATGGAATGATGTTTAAAGGTGTAATTAATTAGGATTAGTTATTTTTGATAAGCTGTGAGGCGTAGTGGGATGGTAGAGCGTTCTACTGTTAAGAGGTAGCGGGTTGGATTTTCTTACAGTGCAATATTGTGTTTGAGTTTATAAATAAAATAAATTCAAATAAATTTAAATTATACTTAGTTTGATTCTAGATAGCTCTGTATATTTTATTCTAGAATATGATTTTATTGTTAACTGTCTTTATTTATGAATATTTCACAAAAATATACCTACTTATTTAAAAAATAAAAAACAGTCACCACCATCGGCATCAAGTACAAGCACCAAAGTGCCGGTAATTTAGGGTTATTCCTAGTCCTCCGACCGAACCTTCGCTTAATAGGAGGTAGTGGAAAAACATTTTCCCGCATCTCCGATTGCTTTTCTTTTTTCCCAGTTCTCCAATCGATCTCGAATCAATCTCTGATTGATAGGAGCGGAAAAATTTCTCATTATCTCCGATAAGGCCCTAGGAGCACAACTTTCTGTATATCCAAGCCCATAACCAAACAATTGAACGTAAGATTCTTCAGGTGTTGTTTCATTTATAGCTGTTACCCGCGGCTTTTTGGCTATTAAATTTCAGCTAGATATGTCCACCCGTTATAGCGGATTGAGTGACAAACAGCCAAAACTGTCCACAACCTTCACGTTTATAATATTAGTCGGACAGGATTATTTTTTTAAGCGATGGTAGCTGAATGGATAAGGACGCGGCCTCTACTCAGAGGTATCGAGTTCGAATTCCGCCGAACAGTACCAATGTGAGTTTCACTTTGTGGAATTTATATGTTCTAATCAAATGATTTACCATCTGCTGACGGTGAAGGAAAAACATCGTGAGGAAACCCACATGTCCTAGAAGAAATTCTAAGGACATGTCCGATCCACCAAGCCGCATTAGGCCAGCGTGTGTGGATTAAGGTCTAAACCCTCTCAGTTTTCTCTTTAGAGGAGAGGAGACCCGTGCCCAGCAGTGGGACATAAATGGGCTGCTATCAGGATTATTAATGAACTTTTTACCTTAACTAAATCATCACCATCAGAAAACTAGCCCCGGTTGCATCCAGAGATTGAAGGTACTTTGGAGCCCGAGGTCCACTCTCTAACTCTTTCTCTTGATTTGGCTTACTTATGCGATTTTTGCGGGAGCAACTGCCACGAGGATTTCCGCACGGAAAAAAAGGCAAGTGAGGTTAACTTAGGCTTGGCAGATTTAGATGGGGGCCTCAAAACATTATTTTTCTAAATAAATATGGTAGAAAGAAATGTTATTCATGTCGGTTTGCATATTATTATTCTTAATTAAGTATTGTGTAGTAGTTGCGCCCTACGATTTCACTTGACATTAATATTTTCAGGTTATAAAATTAAATGGCCGAGATTAGAATAAAAGAAAACTTCATGCTTATTAGATTATGCATACACAGTTACAATTAAAATAATACAATTAATAGTGATTTCAAATAGCAATTATATTTTACTAGCTTGGCACGTGACTTCGCCCGCGTGGATTTAATTGTCTTTTAAGATGAATCCTATTTTTTTAAAGCAGCTAAATGTTACGTCGATATTACCTATATCTAGCTGTTGCCCGCGGCTCCGCCCGCGTGGACGTAGATTTTCGCATTTTTTACTATATCTCCGGCTCTAATCAGCTAATTGTGATCAAATATTTGCGTAGGTAAGATTTTGAGTCTAAAAAAGACCTTTTTAAAAAAACCGCATCAAAATCAGTTCAGTACTTTTTACCGTTATAAGTACCGTCCCATATCGATATCTTCCATGTATACAGACACCGATCAGTTACAGATTTATTATATGTATAGGTCTGTAAGCAGAAGTTCTGTCAAAATCAGCCCATTCGTTCCAGAGACTACCTCATTCAAATATACAGAAAGACAGACAAACAGACAGTAATTGGTGACCCTCCTTCCTGAGACTTCAGCTTACCATTAGGCGAAATGAACCATCAGGCGAGGTGAACAGACATGACCATTATAAATGTGGGCATTAGCAAGATATCTCCTTATCAAAAGTGACTCAAATCAGATCAGCTAAATTCTCATTTACCAGTAGGTACATCACTTTTGTTATACTTTTCATTTCTACAACATTATGTTTACAATTATTATTATACTTTCTAATAATAAACTAATTAAATTAATATGTATATAGTTCACAAACGCTTACAAAAATAATAAATGAATTAGCGTATTACATAATAATTATTGTACTCATATAATAAAATAAGTACGCGCTATAGTTCCGACTAGAGTATTTAGAGAGTATCCGTACTACGAGAAGGTCAATTTTCGTAATAAAATATGTTTAAAATTCAGTTCCGATCTCATCTCGAATATCAAAAAGAAATCATGCAACAAGATTTTTTACATACCTACATTATTAGGTATAACGTGTAAGATTGTTTTTCTCAGTACTTAGTTCCATTATCAAGCACGATGGAATTAATAACAAGTGAAACATATTTTTATGATAAGGACTTTATCATGCAACTGTTTTTCATCCCAAATAAAAAATATTATATTTTTGTTAAGTACTTTTCTGCTTATATTGTGCTCTATATTTTTGTAAATCATTCCTTGAGAGCATCCCTTGGGAATAGAGACCACTACTTTTTGGACTCTACCTCAGCTTACCATAAGGCGGGGTGCAGTCACTCCGGTGGACTAAATATAAGAAAAAGTCTGTCCTTATGCAAACAACTCATTTATTTCAATGTTGAGATCGTTTTTAAAGTTGCTAATTCAGCAGCCTTTGAAAGCGACTGCACACAATTTGTATCATTCAAGGATGATTCAATAAACTGTATGGTATTCAAATGCCCTATAAAATGGCAGCAATAAGCAGATTTTTCTTAAGATAATGTACTACGTCTAAGAAAGAACCTGTCAGGCTAGACCTAGCCAGTTGAGCCAGTTTAGATTTCACATCGCGTCGGTAATGACAGTTGTCAATACGTCCACCGTCATCCAAACATACCAATAGATTCATGTGCCAATAGTATTATTATAGTTTTTCTTTGATGGAATGTGCTCGAAGAAAGTATTAGAAGGCAGTACATTTTTTTTATTAAACGGTTTTATTTAACTCGACCTGTTTGTTTGGGTCAAATCTAGTAATTGAAATTTGACCCCCTTTCAGTTGTTGGATTGGTCTAAGTAATATTTGGCAGTAAACATAGGCAACCTAACCTATCAAAACCAAAATGCGGACTTCAGGCTTCAAAGTGTATAGACAAACAATCAATTAACCTAATAGCAGTCCCCTGCTGGATCTCTATCCAGCCTCTGCCTTTGCCAAGGTCCTAATGTACACCGTAACATCACATTCAGTCTATCCTAGCCACCTCATTCAGATCGTCCATCCATAATTCCATATTGCTGGCGGGTGTCCCAGCTTTCGCGTTTAGGTTAGGATAAGATTCGTAATGAGGCTATCCGACGAAGAACTAAAGTTATCGATATAGTTCGCAGAATAAGCAAGCTTAAGTGGTAATGGGCCGGCCATTGCGGAAGGCCCGAAGGCAAATGAAGCAAACTTTGGACGAAACTGGAAAATCGCTATGAGGATGATAATACTTACAAATTATTCACTATCTCAAAAGTTGATTAACATAACACAAAACTAGAAATTATAAATTAAATTAATATGAACTCAAATTCTAACAATAGCTTTGTTATATAAACCGATTGATGCACTAAAATTTACAAGTAAAAACCAAGTTAATTTGAACGAATTAACGTGCATACTTGTTTGCTTTTCTAAAACAAATTTCTCCTGGCTAATTCTAGTACACATTTTACATAAACACACATAATATGCTGCTAATTTGCTAACGGATCCGAAGCAATTGGACTGCGGCAAACCGTTAGCGTTCTGCTTTATTTACTGCACAAACAGATAATACAGGGTGTATGAAAATAATAATAATAATAGTTACTATTATGTGCAGTTAAAGCGATTGACGTCGAAAAAGGCTTATTATTTAGTTAATAATTTATATAGACAGTGTTTTCATGTAAAAAATATTTTATAGCTACACATGTGGAGTTATTCTATAGAAGTAAAAAGTAGCCTATGCCAGAAATATGTACCACAGCCAGATTCGTTCAGTTGTTAGAACATGGTTGACTAACAAAAATCTCCACAAACTTTCATACAATATTAGAATAGAATAGAAAAAAATAGAATATGCTTTATTGTACACCAGGAATAAATATTAGCCTGTTCCAGAAGTAAGATACCTACTTCAGAAAGTAAGTACTAACTACAAACAACAGCTGCATGTTGCCTAAAGGTTTTGCATTATCAAGAATGCAGCAACTAACAATTTGTCTTCATAAAGGATTGCTGTAATAAACCTTGTTTATATCGTACAATAATGATAGGTACAAAATCGTTTCCTTGTCGATCGTAGCTATCGATAACTGACTGATAGATGTCTGGTAAGTGTAGCTTTGAGACTAGCGGTTTAAAATTTAAACCGCAATGTAAATCAAAGACTTGAAGGTTTGATACAAGGGCTTTCACTCGTCTACTTAAGACTTTGAAATGTATATAGCATAAGGAATGAAACCAGCCTACTGCGAGTCTGATTTGCACACGAAGGGTTGCATAGTCTGGCCCGGGGTCAGCTGGGGTGCGAGGGATATGCCCATTGGGTAACCTTACACCCCGGTAATTAAGGCCCGAGACGGCGTGCGGTTTTAGTCGGTTCGATCTCGACATAACCACCCCCGATGGCCGACGGGGGTGGTATCCATGGGGATTTCCGCACGATAAAAAAAGGTAGGTACATAATAATTTTAAAGCAAGTGATCGGATTTTTTGTGAGTTTGTTTATTTGTTTGGTGTATCTAATCTTCGGCAACACTGTACTTTTTGGCAAAATCCTGTTACCATTTGAAAGGTGCATTATCCCCAGTATAAAAAAAAACTATTTTTTGCAAATTGCGATGGCTCATTAATTGTTTATTTTATAAACAAAATTATTTTATTTATTTTATTTTATGTCAGTCATTTCCTTTTCAACTTTGATCTGACTATCATACTACAGTAAGTGGATAATTAACCTCACCAATTTAATAACCACTCAAAAGTGGTATCATAAAATCATGTAGGTACACTTTATTATTATGATAAAAAATAGGTATAATCCGTTAGGTTGTCAGATGGGTAAAGTTCTATATTTACCGGCTCCTCTACTAATAGCCCTAGATTGGTGGAAAGGTAAGGGAGAAAGAGAGGTGGAGGGATTTGGGTAGCCTTTGCCCAGTTTTTAATGGGACATGAATGACTAAATAAAAAATCTAATCTGCTTGTCAGATGGGTGGAGGTTGATCTTCACCAGCTCCTCTACTATGAACACCTGCCGAGTCGGAACTTGCGTTTGATATGCATGAGTACCTATAACATTATTATGTAATAGATAATAATTTCATATATAATTTTATATGCGTTTATAAACTATATCACAAACTTTCATTTCTTCGTGCATTTTTGTTTTTGAATTCAGTTTAAATATATTTATTTTTAAACTGATCGTTTTTGAAGTTAATTATCTGCAAGTACAAAAACAATCTTACTAATTAATAGTAGGTACCTACTTAAGCGCCAAAATTTGTGAGTATAGATGTACCTATGGAGGTTTGTTACACGCAAAAGTAGGGTATTATAATTAATTTTACACAAAGGCTGAGCTCTAAAATTACTATTGGTAGGTAGGTAGGTACGTACTTTACAAGGTAGGTATAGAACTTGTAAAGTATCTTCTATCCGGGAAGGAAAAAGCGGTGAGCATATGTTGTATGTATGTATGTACGTATAATATATTTCGTACATTATTAATATCTACAATAATGACAATAATCATGTTGTATTGCTTGTCGTTCGTTTCGCATGAATGCACTTGTCAATAATATGTTTGTTAATATTTCCTGTTCCTCCTTATTCACTTCTAACCCACCGCACTACCGGGCTAACACAACCTACTGGTAGTATCATTGGGAAAAAATATTATAGAGCGCGGCTTTGGATTTGGCACATATTATGGAAGAAGAGCATCTAGGTATATAAGAGGAATATAATTGTGAAAAAATCGTTTTTAAGTTAAACGGTTTTAAATTGTATTTTCATCAGAACTAAAGACAGAAGTCTGCCAAATATCAGATCAATCAGACACTACCTACTAGATTTGACCCAAACAAACAGATTAAATTTCATTATAATTATAAATAGTCTATGCCAGTCCAGTATTATAAGTCTATTCCTGTACCTAGGCACTAAGGTACCTACCTACCTAATATCTTTACAAACTTTCACATTTATAATATTAATAGGATAGTTGTGATACATAGTTAAATAAATGAAAATTCTACGACAGTCTACATAGCGCTCTCTTAACCCAAAGTAAGCATAGTTTAAACAGCTTGTGTTATGGGTACTAGAATCTGGATAAACATTTTGTAAATAATTACATACATTTTTTTATACCACGTAGGTGGCAGACAAGCACACGGCCCACCTGATGGGAAACGGTCACCGTGGCCTATGGACGTGTGCAACACCAAGGGCGTCACCCACGCGCTGCCGACCCTGAAGGAAAGGGCGGGGTTAGGAAAGGGTGGGGATACAGTTTTTTTTTTTTTACATAGGACACGTCAAAATGACTTCACCTCCCCTGGTAAGCTAAAGGTAAAGTCTCAGGACCGGGGTCACCCCTACATACACCGATAGTGCTACAGTGGTGGCCCTCAGCTTGACGGCTATAAGTAGATAATGTTTGTAGATACATTAGTTAAGACAAGACATAGTGTGTCTCGATTTCGCCCGCGTCCATCCGTGACACTTCGCTCAAGTCGTGCACATAGCTGTGAATTAAACCAAGCATGATGCATGCTGAGGCGTCGGATTAATCGTTATGGATATTATTATCACGATATATTTCATATATTTTACATACCTACTATTCTTTCAGCTAATTTTTTTAGCTCGCCATCCGACGAGAATATTATTATGTTAAAAAATATCTACCGTTTATACCAAGCTAATTCTTGCACAGCTTGTCAACATTGAGTAGTTATTCACAGAAATCAGCGTAGTTTTACCATCTGCTGACGGTGAGGGAAAACATCGTGAGGAAACCCACATGTCCTAGAAGAAATTCTAAGGACATGTCCGATCCACCAACCCGCATTAGGCCAGCGTGTGTGGATAAGGCCTATACCCTCTCAGCTCTCTCGTTAGAGGAGAGGAGACCCGTGCCCAGCAGTGAGACATAAATGGGTTGCTATTTATAGTAGAAGTAGGTACCTTTTTGTCAGACTAGAACTGACTAAAAGCGCACACCGTATCGGATTTTCAAATACCGCGGCCATAATAACCATAGTGTTATGTTCCCGGCTGTAACTAGTGTAGCCAGAGCTCACAATCCTTCCCTCATCCCCCAATCCCCATCTCCAACCCCCTACCCAGAGCCTCCAGGGTCGTCAACGCGAGTGTGATGGCCCTTATGTTGCACACGTCCAGAGGCCACGGTGACCACTTCCCATCAGGTGGGCCGTGTGCTTGTCTGCCACCTCAGTATTATAAAAAAAGCCCCATCTACAACCCTCCCTCTCCCTCATCTAAACTTCCCAACTCTCCCGCCTCCAGGGTCGGCAGCGTGAGGGTGACACCTCAGATGTTGCACACGTCCAATAGGCGACAGCTTTGGGCTACGGTGACCATTTCCCATCGGGCGGGCCGTGTGCTTGTGTAAGTAGATATACCCTAAAAAAGAAGATTTTGCCCCTATCTATAGAAAATATTAATTCTTGTATCATCGCCGTCATTGAGGACACGGCCTCAAACGTTTACTGAGAACGATTTTCCCGCATTAGAAATAACCGGACCGGTTGGCCGACATCTTTCCCCGGTAGCTCACAAATACGGAATGTCGTCTTGTGACTGAGTAGGTGATTGTGGATATTATTTATACTTTTATAGGAGTATTGCCACGCGGTTTCACCCGAGTTGAGGTTACTGCTCCTCCATAAACACCTACAATGTAACTCTACCAGTGCTGCTATATAAATAACTAGCTGTTCCCCGCGGCTTTGCCCGTGACATACTTCGTCCCTGTGTCGCTTTTTAACATACCCTGTCCATAATTTGTTAGTTTTGCAATAATGTGTGGCAGTTTGCCCGATTCGTTGACATAATAATAATTACTACTCGGCTCCCCTGGGCAGTAGCGTGATGATATCAGCTCAGTCAGGACGAGGTTCTGGCGCAGGCTATCCGCTTGCAATTGTGGAGTTAGCAGATGCCCCCGCAAAATCAAGATAAAACAAATCTTAGCCAGGAGCTAAGAGGTTGACAAATCATTGTCATCCTCTTTGATTTCTTAGCTTTCGCCAATCAATCAATCTCGGCAATGAGTCATCAGATTCATGCTAGTAAATCTCTGAAGGGTTAGGCAGAGGTCTAAATAACACCCATAATAATATACCTATTATCGTCATTTATTTCTTCGTTCTGATTATACCTACAAACAAATCCTCATACCAATGCATATAGGTAGATATAAAATACTTAGGTTCACACAAATCCTACAGCCCCTTTATGCGGGGCGTGTAAAAGCATTTGATGAGGCTGTCAAGCTCAGGGTCATTATAGCACTATCGGTGTTTGTAATGGTGACTCCCATCCCAGAGATTTGACCTTTAGCTTACCATCAGGCGAGGTGAAGTCACTCGGTGGAATTTTTTTTTTTAAATATCTTTCACTTACTGAAGCCAAAACCGCCAGAAAAATTTATTGACGAAGTAGACTATAGATTCAAGTTTTTACTAACTCTTGATTCTTCTTTCCACAGGTCATCATATTCTGCTTAGCGTTATGTACCCTGACACATGCAGTCTACGTCAATCGTATCAGTCCAATCAACCGAATGACCACAATGACAAGATTACGATCTCCAAACGTGTTCAGGCCTGGTATCAACCTGCAGGGTTTGCAGAATTTTCAAGGTGTGCAGGGCTTTCAAAGTCTGCAGAGCATGCAGAGGCCTTGGAACTTCGGATCGATGAGGGTAGCACAGGCAGCGTCTCAGCGAGCCCCTTATTATTTGTATAGAAGCCAACCTCAACGGTAAGAAAACTAAAGAATCTATATTTTTAATTTTTTAAGAAGACAGGGCAGGTAATACTGGACAAGCGACTCGTAAAATTAACAGAGCCGGTCAGAATAAACTTTGTTTACAGATCGAATTAAAAAAGAAATATCTAGCAACTTTATGGTAGACTTGTTAATTTGTATAGAAGGTGAATAAAATTAAAAACTGAAATAAGTACCTAACTAAAGATAGAAGTAGGTACTCTTGTAAAATTGTAAATTATGTGTGTCTGTAGGTAGGTACAATAAAATTGAGATGTTCACAAAAATACACGGCTTATGTTTTTATTTAGGTACTAGCTGTTGCCCGCGGCCGCGGCTCCGCTCGGGTGAAAGTCACTTATTGCATCCACTCCCACTCCTGCTCCCACTCCTGCTCCAGATCCTACTCCCACTCCCACCCCCGCTCCCGCTCCCAATCACACTCCCACCCCCACTCCCACACCCACCCCCACGCACACTCCCACTCCCACTGCCACGCACACTCCCACTCCACGCACACTCCCACTCCCGCCCCCGCTTCCGCTCCCACTCCCACCCCCACTCCCACGCCCACCCCCACGCACACTCCCACTGCCACGCACACTCCTACTCCACTCACACTCCCACTCCCACGCACACTCCCTCTCCCACCCCCGCTCTCGCTTCCACTCACACTTCCACCCCCACTCCCACTCCCACCCCCACGCACACTCCTACTCCCAATCCCACGCACACTTCCACTCCCACTCCCACTCCCACTCCCACCCCCACTCTCACTCACTCCCACCCCCACTCTCACTCACACTCCCGCCCCCACGCACACTTCCACGCATACTCCCACTCCCACGCACAGTCCTACTCCCACTCCCACCCCCACTCCTTCTCCCACTCCCATCCCCACTCCCACTCAAATCAAAATCCCTAAAAACTAATAACACCACTGTCCACTAATCTATAAACTGGAACCCCACTCATAATTTAACCTACTGATAAAAAAACATAATTTCATCTAAATTATTTATTTATTTATTTAATATTTATGCACAAACAATGTTAATTAGTAAAGAAAATAGAAGGTGGAAAGAATAGTACAATTATTATAAGTATATTTCACAATTTAATTTGTACCTAGTGTGATGGTGGTTCATATGATTATACTATTATTGTACGTTTTATCAGACATGCTACGGTGATACTTTTATGTAATTGACAACATCTTCTATCTACCTGTGACCTTTAAATGAATTTTGAATTTTGAATTTTGAACTGTGGGTGACATAACCTACGACAAACTTATTATTTGCGGTTGGCACAGTAATCGGGTCTAGGAATTGAACCGCAAAATTAAATTTGTCTTTTATTGTATGTTTTTTTCCGGGATAAAAAGTATCCAGTGTGCTGCCCAGGATATTGAAGAATAATTATACCAAGTTTCATCGTAATTGAACCGGTAGTTTTTGCGTGATGCCTGAACAAACAGACAGACAGACAGACAGACAGACAGACAGACAAAAATTTTTTTTATCACATATTTGGGTTCGGTGTTAGTCTAGTATGGTCTAGTAACACCCCCTGCTATTTTTTATTTTTTTATTTTCAATGTACAGTATTTTCACTTCTACAGATTTATTATAACTAATAATAGATTATTTATTAGTAGGTACTCGTACCTACCTATTACTATTACGAGTATAAAATTGTAATGTATAATCCGCGCGCGATCAAAATGTGATGCTACCTTTTGGAACTGAGACGTACGTGGGCCGCCGGCTAGCCGTAGCGTCGGCAAACTCATGTCGAAGCTCACAAAACGAAGCTGTATTTTTAGTGCGACTAGATTTCTAAATGAGTTTAATTTTGAATGCGAGATTTATAATAATTATAATATTGTATGATTGTCTGTTTGTCCGCAAATTTTTGTGCGCGCAAAAATCAGAAACTACTGGAGGGATTTTGATCAAACTTTGTACAGTTGGTACGATTATAGTTCATAGTTTTGGGCAACATAGGTATAGGCTACTTTTTATTCAAGCTGAAACCCGTGGCTTCGCCCGCGCTTCGTTTTTAGGTCGTTTTTGGTCATATCTCCGGTTCTCTTAACCAATTACAACCAAACATACGGTAAATTTTTAGTCTAAGCAAGATCTTTTTAAAAAAAAAACCGCATCAAAATCCGTTTGGTGTTTTTTATCGCTATCGATGGACGTAAAAAGAACTGAACGGGTTTTAATGCGTTTTTTTTATTAGAAAGGTCTTGGTTAGACTCAAAATCTTACGCATATTTGATCACAATCGGCTAATTAGAACCGGCAATAAAACGCGAAAATCGACGTCCACGCGGGCGGAGCCGCGGGCAACAGCTATATTTAATATACCGCCTTTTCTTATCTGATGTACATGGATCTACATCTACATGTAATCGTGCCAAAAATACCGAAACGACGACGACGAGAGTGATAGAACGAACATCAACGGTCTTATTACAAAACACGGACTAAAGTCAGGTTTAAACCCAGACTATGAAGTCCAGGCTTAATTTTAAGACCAAGGTTTAAACTTCTTCTTATTACAAAAACAGAATAATCCGTGGACTAACAGTACTTAGGCCATGGTTTAAATCTTGGCCTAATAACAACCACAGATTACTCTAAACTTTTGTTCGTTCATTGTGATATCATTCGGTCGCAACGTTCCGTTTTCTCAGAAAGCAAAAATTTTCTGAAATCGTTAATAAATATTATTTACTAAAAAATGGTGAAAAAAATATTTACAACATTATAATTATTAAATTTAAAGTCATGAACGATAGTTGGACTTTATTTTATAGTAAAATATCATTATCATGCCTTTATTTAGCAATCATTGTTATAATATTGGACGATCTATGATGAACGTTAAATGAAGCGTAGTTTTTCGGAGCCCGCGCGTTGTTCAATTTTTTTTTTAAATTTTTATACCCACTTTTGAATCATTTCAATACCCGTACTAACTTTTACGTTTCCAGTGGTTTAAACTTTTAAATTTGAATTAAATAATGGAAGGAGAAAAGAAAAAGAGGGGCGAAAATTGGACTGCCGAGGAAAAAGTAAGCCAAAATATGATGTATTTTGGTATTTTCCACAAATCAAATCAAAATGACAAGTTTGACGTTTTATTTTCGTGGTTTAGATACTTAGACCAACGTTAAACTAGGTGTCACGCAGGTTTATCTTTAGACCAGAGATAGTCCCAGGTTTAGTACTAAAACGCGTTTTGTAATAACATTTTCGTTAAACCATGGTCTAAAGACGTTTTAAACCTGGGTTTAAAGTTAGTCCGTGTTTTGTAATAAGACCGCAAATGTCTGACAGGTAAGAACAGTTCAACCGTTCTCGAGTTTTTGCAATACCTACTAACAGAATTGCAATTAATTTTTATTTATATAGATTAAAGATTAATAATGAGTGGAAAAAGGGGTAAAATCTTGAGTAGTCAATCTCGCGAAATAGTTCTGGCATTTGATAGATATTTCAATCAAGAACAAAGTCGGTGTTAACACGCTAACGCTACTTGAGAACTGTCATTTTCGATTTACTTTGACAAGGTTCTTTCACATTTTCATCGCGCGCGGATTATAACTGTGTCGATAATTGGTGATTTAAAAAAACTTGGTTTATTTTAATATTATGAACGATTGAACTTAAACACCTTCATACATATTTTGTTGCCTTCTTGTCTATTATTTGACTTAAAAAGTACTGAAATGATTTTGATGCTGATTTTAAAGTTTGAAAGGCATTGGTTAGAATAAACATCTTACGCACATATTTTGATCACAAACGGTTGAGTAGAGGAGAGGAGAAAAATACGAAAACCGACGTCCACGTTATATTAATTTCTCGCATTTTTAATACCTACGAATTTGCTAATTTGTATGGATCCCATACAAATTAGCAAATTCTTACTTTCCCTGAAATGAAATCGATTTATTCATTCTTTTGCTTAAGTTGTGTGATATCAATAGCTATTTACCGTTTACGGAATGGTGTTAATTCGAAGCAATTAAAACTACCTATTTAGTGCTTAAGGTGCCTAAGCCTTATTAGACTAGACCAACTTAGACTTTCCATCTAGTCGCTTTAAAAATGAAGTAAATGGGTTTTATTATCGACTCTCTACGTAGAACTTTTTTAGATATTAGATGTTGCCTTAGGATAATGTTTTTTTGTCAGGACACTAATTAATGGTACTTAGGTACCTACTTAAAAAAAACATATCGTTCGAGTATGCTCAAAAATAATATTTCTTCTTAGACGTTTAAACCTGACCAATGCAATAATTTAAGGAATTAATACAATTGTCAATCATTTCCAGTTATGCCGTCAAGCAATATGCGCCTGCGACCCGGAACATGTTCACGCATAGTCCATGGAAGACTACAGCCCGGCTGCCGTTAATGGCGCCCGTCAATGCAGAGTACGACTTCCTGAAAGCTGCGCAGACGGTGCACAACGATGGTGGTACAGGTTGACTAGCTAAGTGCACAGCACACTTCTTTACCTGCTTTTGTATATAAATGATCTGTAGCTTAGTGGGTGAGGAGACGGGCGGAGCAAGGGTTCCCGGGGTCTAATCATGCCTTCTGACTTCTTAGGACGGATTCCATGAGCCTTACCATGAACTCTTAAGCGATAAGCAGACGGTGGGGCGGTAAAAATGTCCGCGACACACTCTTATTTGTACGATTATAAGGTTGCATTTGTCTGCGCAATAGCTCCTGTAGCTTGTCAGACATACGCGGGGCTAAATGCGATCTAATGATAGTAATAATAAGAGTGCGTCGCGGACATTTTGACCGCCCCGCGCCGCGCGCCGTCTGCTTATCGCCTTATGCAGTCAACTCAGGGAGTTGGATGGAGCTATGCATCGTGTATAGCGCCATCTCTGTCCCTGATTGGAACTACATCGCATTTGAATTGCTATTAGGAGCTCTTAGTAAGGCCTCGGGCCCTTACGCTTTGGACGTGAACTCATTTCTAACACATTTAGCTTGGCTGGACGCGTTCGGTTTCAGAATTAACTACACACAGATAAAAGTTTTATTAAAACGCACGCTATAATTTTTTTTTAATAATTGATAGGCAGAGTTAATTGTAGGTAAAACTAAAAAGAAGCTTGTGAAAATTAATAATTAAAAAAGACTTAGGTACCTACCTACTTCAAAAAGTCAACTTACCTAAAATAATAATAAATATTCAACGACATTCTACCCAGAGCTCTCTAGACCCAAAGTATCTTGTGTTACGGGTAGGTACCTACTAGAACGCGTATAACATACTTAGATAAATAGGTACCTACAAACATTATTATACATAGAAACACCTAGCCACATTCATTCAGCCACAAATAGCCATATTCATGCATACCTACAAATATTTGCACTGAGCTGAAATCAAACCCGCGCCCCGTCGTCGTAGCAATCGAATGCAATACCGCTACGCCACAGGTTTGACAGAAGTGTCAATCGTTTGAAATTTCATGAACCAAAAGAAAATTAGTGTTGTTGGTTAGTTTTTTAAATAACAAATGAACTTTTTGTGGTCGGCTTTTTTTTAGTTAGGCTTGTTCTATATGCCTATTCATATGGTTAAATGTTTTTGGTGACGGTTGGCTTAATGTCTTCTAATCTTGTATTCCGTGCACCACATGCACTGAAAAATATAACGGCCACAGCGAAACTATGTCAAGAAAGTATTATGATAAATTATTATAATACTATGAAAAAAAGAGAGTGTGATTTTGGCATAGTTTTCGCTGTGGCACTGTTTTCAGTCCTGTATGACCGCCAGGTGCGATCCACACGATACCAGCGCCCAACCTCAGTCTGGCAGAGAAGCCCATCGTCGTGTTAGACACGTCGGAGAATCCTACTTCGGAACAGGTCAGTTTAAAATTAAGTTGTCTACACATCTATTGATATACCTACCTACTACATTTACATAAATATATACTACTTAGGTATATTACGAGTACCTACATAATTGTGTGTGTGTGTGTGTGTGTGTTATACCACAAATAAATAAAATTGAAGCGTCTGTTTGTTATATTAAAATAACAGGTTTTAAATGTGAGTGTATGTAGGAAACATAACAAAAAACCAACTATTACAAATGTTATCTGTCTGTCTTTCTGTCTGTTTGAAAGAGCTAACGTCTAGTCAGAAAGACACAGCTAGTCAATAAGAAATTATTTGGTAGAATCAATATTTTGAACCAAAACGCTCTTGTAACAAGGTTCAAGAAAGTAGCAGTAGGATTACCTATGGCTCATTTTAAATCCTCTACCTACTCGAATAATTTATCCTCCGAACCTTTTACCAACTCGGTTTGGGATCGGCTTTTTAGTATTACTACTCGAATAAATTATGAAATTGTGTTAAATATATAATTATGAGATTGTGTTAAATACATAGTTATGAGAGATTGTGTTTAGTATATTTATAATTATGAGATTATGATTGTGATAGATTCTGATGTTGAATTATGATAATACATAAAATATTGTATTGTAGAGCAAGCCATCATACGAGGTCACCGAAAAGTACAATGAAGGTGAATTTAATTTGGTCAAAATAGAACCACCCATAGGATTTACAAAATCAACTGTGAGTATCATAAGTTACTTAGTACTCGTATAACCATATTTGATGACGCTGATATTGTAAAGTTATATTATATTATTTACAGTCCTTTTCAACGCCAGAGCTACAAACATTTTTGAGAAATGGAGCAGCATTACAATTTGCTCCAGAATATTCGATGCAAGCAGTCAACCGACCTCATCCGCTAATGCCGCAGCAGTTCCAAATACAGGTAGCTACAGGTAGCACAAGAGCTTGTTCGTCCCTTTTGAACTGAACATTAGTGTAAATGTATATGTTTTATCTTTCAGGGTTTTAACAATCTCCCATCTCAACAAGACTTCCTTAACACTGGTGCAGAGGGTATATTTATCGCACCTAACGCCGTGTTCCAATCAGATCCAATGTACCTACAGAAACTTCAAACCCAACTATTGCAGCGTTTTCCTGCAGTAGAATTCATTCCTTACAACGCAGACGTGCCAAATCACGTCCAGTTTCAACCTCAACAACAAGCTTCAGAGCAAAACCCACATTTAGTATTAGTGCAAAATGAGCAAATGGATAAACCAGTAACACTACACGTCACAGAAGAAAGTGGACATAAAAACGTAGTGCCACGAGAGACGCAAGAAGGTTCTATTGTGACCTTCACGCCTCAAGGCTTCGTTGCTCCAAATACAACTGAGAAACAAATTGAAGAAAATTCGCCTCAGCAGCTGCAGAATCTAACTGTAGAACTAGTTGAAGTTGAACCACGACCGGCTTCTACCACAGTAAAGTATATAATAGAAGCGAATACTGAAGCAGATAACACAACCCCTATTTACTACGCACAGGTAGGACAAAGTGTTGGCAATGTTGTGGCTAATGGATTTTACTCGGCTATAAATGATGTTAGGGCTGCAGCTACTATGGCTCAAATGGACAAAGCATCAGAAACAATGCCACAAAAACCCGTTGAAGATACAACGACGACGACAACGTTAAAGCCAGATTTGAATGCACTTTTCGTAAATAGCGAAGACACGCCTGGAAACGAAACGAAAACTGAGTTGAAGTCACTACGAGGAGCCCCGTTTAAAAAAGCAAGTGAGTCTGTAGCTTACACTTTAGTGAGAGCAGATGAAAAGCAACCTAAACTCACGCAAGAAGGGACTGTATATGCTGGACAAATTGTCGAAGCAACTATTAGTGAAGATCAAGACTTTAATAAGGCAAAAGCAAATCTTGTATCCAGGAGAGCGCCCATTAGACTGTTCACTGTAAAAGAGTCCAATAATATCGCTGGTGCTAGTGCATCAATGCCAGAAGTAGAGGTGGTTAAAGCGAAAATTCCAGCGAAGACTAAATTGACATTCGATGATAGAACCGGGGAACCAATTTTAAGGATTTACGCTAGTTACAGCGACTCAACCGCCCAGGTAAAAATTTTGTAGCCATTACTGAAACCTAAGAGTGTTTTCATTTCATGTTTTCATTAATTAGGTGCATCTGAATTTAACTTAAAAGATGAATAACCAAAATCACAAACATATAATGCCGATAAAAACAATACCTAGGTCTTGAGCAAGTAATATTTTAGTACACGTATGTATGAATATCGATTTATAACAGTTAAATACAAGTTAGGCCATTATAAAGTACCTAACACATTGTTTCAATTCACAGAAAGATGCTGTATTAACCAAATTGGCAACTCTTAAACCAGCCAAAGACAGTGTAATCAAAAGAGACTTGGCAGAAAGCTGGAGAGGCACAACAGTCAAAACAGCAGACAAGAGTCAGGGGTTCGATGCAAACAGAGTGACGCAATTTGGGCTCAAACTGAAAGATAGGAGTGATGACTACATACCGCTGTTTCAAGAGTACGAAGACTGAAGAACCGTAGCATTTAGTAAACTGTATTTACAAAAGGTTGTCACAAAAATGTATTATTCATTTCCTAACAGGTAATGTTATCGCAGAATAAGGGCAAATTCCACCGAAAAAATCATTAAGGGTATTCCATAAGGCAGTTAAAGATGTATTTTGCTGTATGTTATACCGGGTCAAACGGGGTGAATAGGGACTAAGGGGTGAATGGGAACAAAATGGTCAGTTTATTTTGCAGTTATTATCTTCTATTCGAAACTATAAACCACTTTCACGTCACGATGAAGAGAATCATCGAATATCCGGTTAAATACTTGAAAATTTCTAAAAGAAATTATTTTACAAATTCTAATGACCATTTTATCCCTATTCACCCTTTCATTCCTATTCACCCCGCTTGACGGTACCTATAATATATTCCTGTGGTGCATAAGGTCTGTTAGGTACAATTTACCGTTTAGTCAACCCTGTACATCAATATCCCTGTCGGATTGGAAGCTTCTAATAATTTCGTACTTTCGAATCACCCTAAATTCTGTACATATTTAGGTACCTGGGGCGTTACCACTAACTTTTAAAGCAATATTATTTCAATATTACTTACTTTCATAGTGAATCGGACCATCGACGTCGACGGATACTAGTGTTATGTGGTCTAGCATTCTCTTACTTTTATGGTATGTTGTGGATATATTTATTTAATTAAATTTGTTAGTAGATTTACAAGACACAGAACACTTATAGGTATATTAACGGACGACATTTCACCGAGTACGATTCACACTATTAAAGTTAAGTAATATTGAAATAATACTACTTTAAGAATTTGTGGTAAGGCCCCTAGACTATCTCGATGGGAATTGCACTTAGATACAATTATTTGACTATCAGAGAGCTTAACACGACGCATAAGCTATTCGGGTTTGGGCAGCAGTTCAGAGGGAGAGATAGAGCTTTACAAGGAAGTAACTTCACCTCTCCCTCCGAACTGCTGCCCCAAATGGAATTGCTTATGAGTAGGTATGAGGTTAGGTTCACAGAGTATTGGACTAAACGGTTCTGGAACAATAGAGGGCTACCATGATAAGTAAATTCGAAAGTGCTGGAACAAAACACGAACGAACATTGCGCGACATAGTAATTGGGCACCGCAGAACGAAGTTTCACTCACTATAGAGTCAGCATCAAAGATAATTTTCCAGATTTTCAAGATGAGTTTTGTGCATTTTTAGGGCTCTTTCGTTGTCATGCGTGTTTGCGCCTGCGGTACACGGAATATTGCCTATTATCACTTAGGTAACAGGCAAGCACACAGCCCACCTGATGGGAAACGGTCACCGTGACCTATAAACGTGTATAACACCAGGAGCGTCATACACATACTGAGAATTCATTCTGAGAAATGGCAATAATTATTGTTTATGCCAAATATTCTCAAAATCCATAATACTAATCCATACTATATAATATTATAAATGCGAAAGTAACTCTGTCTGTCTGTTACGCTTTCACGCCTGAACCGCTGAACCGATTTTGATGAAATTTGGTATAGGGATAGATTAGATTAGACCTCGAGACATAGGCTATGTTTGGTCGCGATAACCGACATCCACGCGGGCGAAGCCGCAGGCAAAAGCTAGTTTACTATATTGTTGGTAATAGTAAATGAAAGTTGCCAATCTATGTGACTGCGTGTGGCTTACAGCAATCATGCGTGCCCGGCCCGCACGCGGGTGTAAACACGCATGACAAAGATTCTCAGTGGACTCAAAAATTTTGATTAAAATATTATTTTTATTTATATTTTTAAATTGGAAATCTGTGCATCAACTTTTGACGACCGTTTTTTCGTGGTCCTACTAATTTGTCCTACTAGTAGGACCACGAGGGAGACCTACTTCTGTCTGTCCTATTACGTGAAGAATCAAAAATTTACCTCCTGTATATATTATGCTGTGTATAGGTACTTATGATAAGAACTCGTTTGTGATTTAAATAGCTAGCCACTTTAAAATGATTATTATTAGCTTTTGTCTTTTGTTCATAATATAATATACAGGTGGTATAAATATTCGCTATTGTTTGCTTACTTCTTTAATAATCAAAAATAGGACAGACAGAAGTAGGTCTCCCTCGTGGTCCTACTAGTAGGACAAATTAGTAGGACCACGAAAAAACGGGGCTTTTGACGCTGACTTCAAAGGGATTATCGGGCCCAATTGCAGAATACATTTTTTAAAAGGTAACAACACCATGGTACCTATCAATTGACCGAAAATTTGGTCTGCAATTTCGAATGTATATTTCATGGTAGGTCATTAATTGCGAAATAAATTTACAAAATGAGGTCACTGTACAGTGATCGTGACCTCAAATGAGACATTTAAAAAAAACACAAGATCGCCTCACTCGAAATTCTGTGTGTACCCCTAAATAAGAGGCGTATTAATTTTAAGACTTAAATAGGAGCATTTAGAATAGTCGTTATTTATTTATATAAATGCCAAATTGTTACTCAAATAAAAAGAAACATTAATTTTACATGTTTTTTTATTTTTTTACTAATAATACAATTTACAAAATGTCCAATCCATTTCATAAATTTAGCCTAAATGGGCCCTAATTACAACACTTTTTAGTCTAACCTCACGCTCGAAATATTAGGATTATGCAAATATTGCACTAGAGAAAGAGGGATTAGACGCAGAAACTTTCATTCGCATTATTTTTTTTATACTACATATGTGGCAGACAAGCACACGGCCCACCTAACTAACTGCTAAAAAAGTCCCATTGCCTCAAAATGTCCAATTTGCATGTTCCATTCGCATAATGTCCCCATCACATAATATGCCATTCACATAATATCCCATCCATCCTTATAATGTCCCCTAGGAGTACCTGGACTCATAAAATATGAAATCAATCAAGTGAATGGGACCTTCTGAGAAAGGGATCTTTTGTTGCTGGGAACTTTTGAAAATGGGACATTTTGCAAATAAGATGTTTCACTGATAGGATAGGACTTTTTCCACAGTAACATTTCGCAAGTAGAACTTTCTGCGCCGCATCCGAGAAAAAATTCCGAAATATTGACCCAATCAACCAATTTAAATTATCTAGATACATTTTTAGAGAGTATCAAAATATAATGTAGGTAAGTATAATTATGCGTTGAAATTTAAAATAAAACTATATTTAACAGATTCTACTGTGATTTATTTGGTTTTACATATACCGACACGTAAATTGGCCCGACGCGTCATATGCGCAAAGGTCGCGGGAGACGCGGTTGCGCCGTCGCGGACATGTGATTGGTCCGTCACTTGACGGACCAATCAAATGTCTCCGAGAGTCGTCTTGTAGCGCATCAACGTTCCGTTCGTTCGTACTTTGAATCATTTGATTGGCTCAAAGTGCACGATGCGCGAACTTACCCCAAACATGGCCAAATAACGTGCCTGTATCTGTATTTGGTATGTCTCCCTGTGACCACGGCTGCTGAAAGCAACTGAAATGTCGCGATAACCAAATAAATCGCGATACAAACCGTTAAAAATAGTTAATATTCAAATCAATTTCGTACAGTATCATGTAAAAACAATTTAATAATATAATGGACATAGCTGAGCTCGTAAATTAATTAAGAGACTATCATTCCCAGTGCTCCAATCGGCATTCTTATCTGAACAAATTGAGTTTGCAAAAGGATGAATCCCAAACAGTTGAATTTTTAAAAAGTTGGAATTACCATGCGGACCACCCTACAATAATATCGCATTTCTAAATAGTTATTTTATCGAGAAAATTCTATCGCAGCCTGCGCCGCTCGCAGCCACAGGACCCGAACCTTTTGGGAATCAACATTTTACAAATTCAGCAATTTAGGATTTATTATTTTGCGAATACAAGATTATCCTATCTCCTGCTTTCTACCACTCTGCAGAGACGATCAGATCACTTGGAATATAATATCTACTACCTACTAAAAAAAATATTTGCATTGTTTTTATTTTTTTAATTTTTAACAAGGTTACATAAATAAATTCGATCCAACCTCTATGTAGATGTACTATTTTATGTTGTAAATATAAAAGACAAATTGTTTAGGCATCCATACGTCCTTCTGGTCTACAATGTTGAAATTGAAATCCCAACATATTGAATAGGTGCGCAAAATGTTAAATCCCAAAATGTTGATTTGTAAACAGTTGAATTTCCCATCTGGAATACTCTAGTGTAGCATCCACAGGATTCAAAATTTAGCGAATTCAACATTTTGCAAATTCAACATTGTGCAAATTCAACATTTTGCAAATTCAACATTGTGCAAATTCAACATTTTGCAAATTCAACATTGTAGTCTAGAAGGCCGAACGTTACGGTGCTCCTTACAGACAAGGACACTAAACGACTTAGATAACGGCGGTACTATAGCAACACAGCTCACGATCCCATAGGTTTTGTTCCAACATTCTTGGTATCTAATTGTTAGTATTTTTTATCATAATTTTTAATTATATAAACGAAAAGAATATCATGGTATTTATCTAAAAAAACGTTTTACATTCATAATATTTTAAATGAAATAAATCTAAATGTAAGTTACTTAAATATAAACAAAATTAAATCATGCAATGTTGCGTTGCCTGTACAGATCACTTATAAAAATACTAAAATTGTAATTGTATGATTATTTAGCTTAAAATTTGAGACACGTCTGAGATTGTATCCATTATCAGATTTTAAAACATCACCTACTCATAGGACTCAACTAGCATACATACAGGATGGTTCAAAAATGTTTCAATTAGGTCGCTAATGAGGAAATGATCCTACACTACAGGTAATTAATTCTGTAATATATATTACAATACATGCTTCTTATTAAAAAAATGTCTCAAATATTAAGACTTGTTCGAAAAAACTATTTAAACTACGCAAGGTTTTTTATTACTTTCCAGCAATTTACTTGTAATTCGCTATTACCAGTAATTGTGAATCACAAATAAACCATTAATAGTAATTCCTTATTTATTAAAAGTAATTTAAAAGTTACCAGTAGGTTTGTATTCACAAATCAATACCCAGTAATTAACTAATGAATTACTAGTAAATAACTAGTGAATTACCATTAATAACTAGTGAAGTATTAGTAAACAATTGTGAATTACTAGTCAATAACTGGTGAATGTCTAGTAAATAACTGATGAATTACTAGTAAATAATTAGTAAATTACTAGAAAACTAATTGACCCACTGAGATGAAATAAACATTTCTTATATAATTATTGCTTTAAAATTTCATTAATTAGTTGTCCATTAATATTTATCTAGCCCTTTCGTAACACTAACAAATCTATTGGCAGTACAATAAAATCCTAATTAGTTTTTAGTCTCTAGACACTTACAAAACCACAATAAAAAAATTACTAATATTTTTTTAATTTTAGTTTTTAATGACGTCACAAGGCGATTTTATACTATAGCTCAAACACATAACTTTTGGTTGTTGAATTAAGAACAAAGATCACTTTCCATGTATCAATTGACCTCTGTCAGTGATCTTTTTATTTGTTGTGTAACATGCTGATATTATTTTCATGAAAATATTATTGAAAAATCCCCTAAAAACGATAAAATCAATTGGGGTTAAAATCGTGTCAGGAAATGTAATCCAGAATAGTAGGTATTTCAATTATATGTCATAATCTGTCATGAAAACATATATTTCACATAGGTACATGTATCTAGGCCTCATTTAAGCCATTGGTTCAACAGTGGTTCAACAGTGATTCAGCATTTACATAAAATGTAACAACCTGTATTTTCTTTTTCATTGTGTGTTTGAGCTTAGTGGTTCATCTCAGTGGATATTTAACAGTCGGGAGACACTAGGATGTAGCATTGAGTTTCTCCAATTGGTCCATAAACCAGGGCCGGCCAGTTCCCCGCTTTGTGAGAATGTCACAACCAGTCTCTGTTACCAGCAGAGTTTGTTCAAACTGTAAAAAAATAAGTTTTTAATTAAAAAATCACTCCTCCAAATTTTCCGAAATTATGAGGCAAAGTGACCAATTAACAAAAAAAACTCTCATTGGAATCACATACTGTATTATTATTACATCACTTGATAGTGTTTACTATCAAGGAGCGAATTTGGGGAAAACTTAATAGCATAAATATGGGAAGATCTCGTATTGAATACTGCTCTGAAAACCTAATCAAAGTTGGTAAAAAAAACGTCAGGCAATCGTGGCAAACGGTCAAATTGCTAGCCAAAGTAAACCCTTCAGGGTAGGCAGCGCGTGTGTGACACCCTTAGTGTTGCACACGTCCATAGGCCACGGTGACCGCTTCCCATCAGGTGGGCCGTGTGCTTGTCTGCCATCTACGTAGTGTAAAAAAAATGATTTTCTTTAAAAAAATAATTTATTATTTAGGCAGTTATATTCCATCAAATCATTAAACCTTTTATTACCAACACTTTCACATTATACAACAAAAACAATGTTGTATAATGTGAAAGTTTTGGTTTAAAAGGCTTAATAAAAAAAAAATCCATCAAATCAGAAAAATTCGAGAAATCAAAATGTGGCCCTTTTAAGTAGACGCCGGCAAGATACTTAGCGAGCTGTTTTCCTGTCCAGCCTCCTTGAGGTCAGATAACAAAATATATTTTCAGTTTTAATAATGACTACGATCTGACTTCACAACCTGAAGAAGATAGCTTGCGCTAGACCTTCATTTCGGCTCAATTTTCTCACAGTGAGAACAATAACATAACATAACATAAACTCACGCCTATATCCCCGAAGAGGTAGGCAGAGGTGCTAGCACCCACATTTCGCCAGTTTATGTTTAGGTCCCAATGTAATAGGTGGCGAGCCTATTGCCATTAACCAGGCACTTATAAACCTGCGATAAATACACACATAACTTCGAAAAGCATCGAAAAGTCATTGGTGTGTGCTATGGTGAACCTGGGATCGAACCCGAGACCTCGTCTCAGCAGTCCATTACCCAGACCACTAGGCTACCGCGGAGAACAATAAAACTAATGATTGATATTACCTGTGCAGATCTCGAGCCATCAGCAGTGACAGCTGTCCAGTGATCAGGCCATTGCTCGTCACGCCAGCCTCCCTCGTTTATCATGGGCTCGATTGTGAAGCAATGGCCTGGTTTCATCACGCCCACTGCTTTGTTTTCTGGAAGTTTCCAATCATTTGTTAATGGTAGTATTGTATGAATCGTGATATAAGGACCAACATGAGGTTTTTTGTACAACTCTCATGCTACTATTTTACACATAATATAAATAATTTTTTTTTGATTTAAAAATTATATTAGTAGCTGTTACACTAGGCGCACACTGGGTGACGCGACGACAGGCTGCTGCCGAGAATTTCATATATTTTGTTCTAAGCTTCGCACACTTGGCGTCAGTGAGGGGAGTTGCCGCGTCTAGGGCGCTATGAAATTGTCGGCCGCAGTCTGTCGCCACGTCTGGACTCCGAGCTGTCGCCTGTCGCCAAGTGTGCACCTAGGGTTAACCTCTCCAGCTAAGCTTGTATAACAAGCAACAGCTTCACATAGCAGCTAGAATTCGAACTTGGGACCTCTCGGTTTTAAACCTGACTCCCTAGCCAAAAAGCTGCAGACAACATGCAAAAGTCTAACACAGATAATACTCTCAAGAAACTATAAGTCTGTGAATGACGGCCTTGGACGATCATATTGGCTTTTGATTTCTTGTTGATAAGCAGTTATTTTTCAGTATGAACAAGGAAAACATAAACAAAGCGCTAATACATACAAATGAATTTTTTTTTATACTACGTAGATCGCAGACAAGCACTCGGCCCACCTGATGGGAAGCGGTCACCGTGGCCTATGGTGTGTGCAACACTAAGGGTGACACACACGCGCTGCCTACCCTGAAGGGAAGGGGGAGGGCTAGGAAGGGGTGGGGAGAGGATGTATACATACAAACAAATATATACTTACTAGCATAATGCGGCACATTAGGCGTAGTATGGAACAGCCTGTGTATCCCATGACCGCAATAAGACCGTACCACACTGAATCCATTGGCTTGCGCATGTTTTTGTATAATATTGCCGATTTCTCTGTACTTCTCTCCGGGTTTCACGATGTCTATAGCCTTTTGTAAGCACTCATAGGTTACTTGTACTAGCTTGCGGGTACTTTCCGGAACGTTGCCAACAAAGAATGTCTCATTCAAATCACCGTGGAACTCTCTGTGGTAGACTGTGACATCCACATTGCATATGTCGCCATCCTAAAACAAAGTAAAAATCATCATTTTGTAGTAGGTACATCTAACTTCTTATAATTTCATTACAGTGTGGACAGAACAGGAAAACATCATGTGGAAACCCACATGTCCTAGAAAAAATTCTAAGGACATGTCCGATCCACCAACCCGCATTAGGCCAGCGTGTGTGGATTATGGTCTAAACCCTTTCAGCTCTCTCGTTAGAGGAGAGAAGACCCATGCCCAGCAGTGGGACATAAATAGGTTGCTATTATTTTTATGGATAGAACTTGGAACTCATTACATGACAAACTAGTCATATGGGGTTCTTAATTTAACTGGATTTGCAATGCAAGGCATAAAGTTTTATATTTCTTGCTTCAATAACTGGGCCATAAAATAATGTCAAAGTTAACTTTCAGTGAGACAATAATGGGTTTCTTCATGAAGGGCATTAGGTTTTTAAAGGGTTGACAGCACGAGTGTGACGTCCCTGGTGTGACACATACATGTCCATAGGCCACGGTAACCACTTCCTAACAGGTGGACCGTGTGCTTGTCTGCCACTAGCAATATGGCCACTTTTACACTGGGACCTAACCACATCTTACAAGATTTTTTTGCTTCATTCGAAACAAAGCAAAAATATCATATTAAAGCTATACAAGCATTGTACATAACATTATCTTGTTCTATTGAGTAAAATGAATGTCCGATATCAATAGTAGTGGTTATCAATGTAAATAATATGTTATCTGTGGTGATGAAATTATGTTATTAATTGATAAATAGTGCTATTTACTAGGCATTTCAACACAGCTGCCTTTGTTTTGGAATTGTAAAGTATGTATAGCTGCCAACGCTTTGTACAATTTTTGTTTATACCACTATGGTAGTAGACAAGCACAAGGCCCACCTAATCAAAAGCAGTCACCATGGCGTCACCCATCATTTGTCTGGTTATGCACTTACTAGTTTTTAAAAATTGTTTGGTATTAACTATTTATTTCTTCATCATTTTATAAGCTATGTCTATGCCAAATTTGTACCATAATAGGCAGACAAAGTAATTTAAATACGGAGACTATATAACATGACAACACAATAATATTCATCTTCAAATCAAAACTTGAATTGAAGATGAATCAATTTAGAACATACCTGTAAAGGACGCAAATCAGGTATTCCGTGACAGATAACCTCATTAACGGAAGTACAGCAGCTGTTGGGGAAGTTGTGATAATTCAGTGGGCTTGGGTAACACTCCCGTTCGATACAAGCTTCGTGCACAACACGATCAATTTCTTCTGTAGTTATTCCCACACCACAGACCCTGAAAGTGACAATTTTTAAGTTATAATTACAATTTAATATTTGGATAATCCCTTTTGTGTTATTACGAATGTATGTAAGTGTAGAATAGATGATTATTTATTTAATACCAAATTAATATCAGTGATTATCTTGTTAGAAATCATTTGAAATATGTAAAACATTATAGAATCTTATAAGAATAACTAAATGGTTTTAATTGATTTTTAATCAGAAATGTCCTCAGATCGGATCAGGTCAAATCGGATGATGAATATAGTCCTGTAGAATTTAAAAAACTTTGTATACCTAGACAAAATATGTATAAAAACTGTCCTTAAAACAAATTGCAGTGATACCTACTGGCTGAAATAATACCTGCGTAAACCGCTATGCAATGACCAGCAATTTACGGATCAACTCCATAAACACACTACTTGGAAACCAAATCAGCTGTTTAGGGTAGAGTTCAATGACACACATTCAGGTTTTATACACATAGAAGAAGATAGTTATTGGAAAATCACAACATGTAGCATTACACAGAGGTCATTGACATCTCACAACACGGCATAATAAAGAAAGTGAGATTAAATGGGTATTTTGAACTTAGAATGTGATATAGGCATATTAAATTACAATACTCAGTAGGTATTGTTGCACTACTGACTAAAACTACCATAAAATGAATAGCAATAATTATATTATTGTGTACCCTTTTTAGATACCTATATTGTTTACTTACTTGGCAGCCTCATCCAAAACTTCCCGCCCAAGGCGACAAGCCACGCGCATTCCTTCAATTTCTTCATCGTCAAGCACTTTGATCTGTCCGGAACCTTTGGCAGCATTCTCCGATGCGGGAAACCCAGTAGGATGATCAGCATAATCAGGGCGACCAATATGAGGCGGTACCGTACGCTTTGGGCCCGCTGGGTAAGGCCTCAACTTCCCAGTGAAATTGTAAGACGGCCAAGGATTATATTCCACATTCGACGCATCTGTAGTTTCACCCTCTAAAACAAAATTCACATAGAATAAAACTGTCTTGTAACCTAACACCGCAACATAACCTCAAACGCACTTACTAGCCAAGGAGTGAATAATTTTATGCGTCTTCCACGATTTCTTAAAACAGTCTTGGTTACAGAAAAACGAACCCTGTATACCGAGTTTAATACACGTCGGGCATTGTAACTGTGCAATTGATTTGCAGCCGGGAGTTTCACACATTCCAATCACCGTCGTCGCCATTTTTTTACTTATGTCATCATCAAATGACAGTCGAAATGTTACCAAAACATTCTAAATTCAAAAAAGTGTCATCTCACAGGCAATGGTAAACATGCGTTCGTAGTTTATCATCTTGACTTGTACTGTACTGTACAGTACAATGTGTACCAAGTTGTACACTGTAAGTTGTACACTCAACAAACATGGTTATTAAATAAATCTACTACCTACATTAGGAGCAATAAAAATTACCACATGATGCTGATTCGTCTAAAGGTAAAATTATTTCAGTTACGGGTAACTCCAAGTCAACCATCTTTGTGCTTCACAAGATTCTGTAAAACGGAGTTGCTATTACATTGAACTTGAAACTGCTTTCCTTATTATTTCTAATACTGGGTATCGACATACTCCTTCCAATTTATTTGGGGTCCGTGCAACATGTGTATGCTTTTGCCATTCATCTCTGCTTACAGTCACCTCAAAATTCACCCCCTTCTTAACCAATATTATCCTCTTTCACACAGTCTGGTGACGCGTATGGAACTTATACTAAATTAAAATCTCGGTTGTTACCTATACACCTACCAACTGGTTTACGAAGACTGTTCAGTAGACCGCCTGGAAGGTCCCAGGAACGAATCAGGGCGTTTCTGGTTTGCACGTATAAAAAATTCCACGATATCAGTACGTCACTGGTGATGTTGTCCATTGCACAAGTATACAGAAACCTTACAGAAACAATATTTCTAAGTTGCACAAAGTATTATAATTAAAAACTTCTTCAAGAATAGTACCTACCTAATGGTACAAATCAACAAGAATTTAGTTTAATCACTGATTAAAATAATATTATTGTTTATTCAGATACGTAGTTCACCGCTAAACTTGCCTACGTAGGTATATTGCGGATTGACGTTTATTTGATTTGAAAACTTCATGTTCTATTTTTAATCGCGTTTATTTTCCTCCAGCGTTCTCCAGCGAATCATTAGCATCTTGCAATTTTTATTGACGTTTGGTGCGTGATTGAAAGAGTTATTTAAAAAACAGGTTCACATTCTATTTCTGTTCATAGAATTAAAAAAAAATAGAATGGTTGTAAAATATTGATTGTGAAGAGTTTTCAAAACGTGATTTATCGTTATTTTATGAATTAAGAGCGTAGCACATAACAAATGATACCTACCTACCTACTTATAAGAAGGAGACATAGTAGGTAACAAACTACTTCTATTAGATGATCTTTTCTTATCATCCTTCAGGCCTTTCCCCAACTTTCACAACAACCACAACAAGTCTAAATACGAAGCGGTGTACCTACTTCGATATTTTCCGTGAAGCGACTGCCATCTGACCTCTATAACCCATTGGCGATATCGAAGGTCTATAGTTAGAATAGTTGTCGGACTTTTAGTGTTTTAACTACCCGTAACGACTGCCATAGATTTTCGTAAGACAACTGGGATCGACAGCTTAACGTGCTCTCCGAGGCTCTTAGGGATCTCCGTATGTTAAGAATGGACAACCATCCGAAGCCTAACCGCGCTAGAATTGCTTAACTCTGCAAAATGTGTTGACCGTTACCAGTTAGCCACGAGCTCGTCATTCTTTAGAAGGTCTTTGCTGCCTAGCGTTATAAACGTCTCGACTAACTACCTAGGTATTGTCAAGATCCACCATCCTCTTAACTTTGAATTTATAGCTTGAGAAGGATAACAGCAGAAGCTTAATTTGTGATAGATATTTACCTACATGCACCTACTAACATAATGCCTAAATAATAATGAACGTAATAAAGTAATGATCTAAATCATGGTTATTTTCTCCCATAATGTACAGCAAATTACCTACGTGTTCTCACTACTGTTTCCTTAATCTTTGCACAGACTTTATCGGTCGGGTATCGTACCCATATAGTAAGATAAGATAGTTACGGGGCAATAAGGAAAGGTATATTAAGGAAATACTACTGAAATCTTTCGAAAATGTTCAGGCACGCACGCGATTATTAGGGACGGCTTCTACTTGGAAGGAAAATACCTTATGGGCCAATTTAAACCAGTCTGAAGACCTGAGATAGCTTGCGGTATTAGTTGGTTCGAGTCGGACATTTTTTTTTATCATCAGTACATACAGTAGGTAGGTACTGTGGTCTGTCTTTGTATAGGTACAGGAAGGACAGTTTTCCTAATACCCCGTATATAGGTACCATAAACAATTTGGGCACTCTTAGGCAAAACACAAATAGCTAGGTGTCCACCAAAAATTAAATAACTTAAACGTTATTTTTTCATTTAAAACTTTTATTTTTAGTATGGCACTCAGAAAAAAAAGCATTAGAAATAACAAAATAGCGCTTCATTATCAACAAACGTAGAGTTAAAATTAATTTGCGTAACGAGGTCATTACCTACTATTCGTCATGTGAAATTGTTTGTTAGAAAGACAATAGATTTTAAATAGAACAATATCGAGGTGGGAATATCAGCAGCAACTGGGGCAACAACTAAGGCCCAGCGCACACCGCTGGAGACGCGGCGTAGAGCATTTCAAAACAACAATTTAATATGAACCTTAGCTTTCTTGATATACGGTCAATAATTGTATATCACGAATAAATTCGATGACACTTCGAACGACGCGCGCGGATTTATTCTGCCACCTGATGGAAAGCGATCACCGTGGCCTAGACGTGTGCAACATCAGGGTTTTAACCGATTGCCGAAGAAAGGAGGATAATGTTTTTCAATTAAATAGGTACTTTAATACAATTATTATGCTGCAATGCTCAGGGTATGCGGGACCCGACTACTTACGACACAGATTTATTATAATAGAACTTAGAACAACACGGTACATAGCGCGGTGGAATTACACATTTCGACTAAAATTTAAGTATGGTACGGTAATAACGCCTCGCGGTTGCTTTTTAAAAACTGAAATGATGTAGATACAAACGACCATCAGTCGCGAATACAAATTAAAACTGTCACAGTGTAACTAGCATTTTATTTTCTGTTCACACAGATACAAACAAAACTAATTCGTCGTATTAACAAATGGAACAGTATGAATACGTGACGGTATTGGAAAAAAACAAATGAAATGAATATTCATGATGGTCGGCTTTATTTTTTCAAAACTATCATGCAAATGACTGTTACTGTAGATATAGCTATAGGTAAACATCGCCATAACAGAACTAACATTAGGGGAAAGGTGTACAAAACGATCCCTTGAGGTCAAATGATTCCCAACTGTTTAAAACAAATTACTAGTGCCGTCTGTTTAAAATCGCCAAAAACGTATTCCCCGTATCCCGCTCAGTTGTTCGGCGAAGTTTCATGGCGGTGTGATCACTATTGGTAAGTAAATTGATAAAAAAAAGAAAATCAGTGTGCTCAATCTAAGTTAGGCCTTAATATAATATTAAATTGCTGCTAATTTATTGTGATTTGGAAAATAGCTGTTTTATTAACGGTTTCTATAGCATTTCAATAACATTTTGAACAGGTGTTGGTTCTCAATATGATAGCTATTTCAGGTTATTTTTACGAAGTTTTCGAAATAATACGATTGGGGTCAAATGATTACTCATTGTGGGTATAAAATGATCCCAGGGATCATTTTACCTACAACATTTTGTCAGTTTACAAAAATAGAAGGATACAATATATGATTTAATATATTGGGATACCTACTTACTTTAATTTATACTTAGTACCTAGTATAAGTATAATATTATCTATAATGCCACATTCAGCTTCATAAATTTCATAATGTTGCCAGTACAGTTAAATCCACTGCATTGTAATTATGGTATTTTTTTGGTATTAGTTGCCCTGTTGTTTCTATATCTTCTTCTATATACTTATAATAAAACTGTAGAGAGGTCAATTCTATTGGGGGGAGGAAAATAGCTATTGGGGGATAATTGGTGATCCATAAAAATGCAATTTTTTGTCTTTCTGTCTGTCTGTCTGTATGCGCACGAATGATCAAAAACTACTGGAGGGATTTTAATCAAACTTGGTAAGATTATAGTTCATAGTTCTGGGCAACATATAGGTTACCTACTGTTTATACCAACTGATACCCGTGCCTTCGCCCACGCTTCGTTTTTTGTCATATCTCCGCTTCTACTTAACCAGTTACAACCAAATACGGTAAATTTTGTGTCTAAGCAAGACGTCCATCGCTGATCTCGATGGACGTAAAAACTACTGAATGGATTTTGATGCGGTTTTTTCATTAGATAGGTCTTGGTTAGACGAGTGGAGACCAGTAGAGTAAATAGTGCAGTGGAGAGTGGACTCAAGAGTGGAGTAGAGAGTGGAGTGGAGAGCGAAGTGGAGAGTGGAGTGGAGTGGAGTGGAGTGTGAAGTGTGAAGTAGTGAATGGATACTTAATTCTTGTGTTGTGTATTCTCAATCAATAAATCTTTATTTCTTCTCCTACGAGTATATGTCTTTATTCTTTTACAGATCATACCACGTAATTAGGTACTGTAGAAAAAATACTCGACCATACTGGAGTGAGGATGTCTAATTAGAAGACTTTATTCTTAGTTATATTAGAATATAATTAGAAGAAGATTACTAGAAGATAACAAAGGCTTTTAGTTAAACTACCTATATAATTCATTTGTTATAGAGAATGTGGATCTCAGACTGTGATGATTATGCTTATAGAATAATAACTCCATAAGAAGGCTGTAATAAATAATTATTGTTAAAAATAATAATATTTTTATTCCTATTAATGCTACTTTTGGTAATAAATATGATTATAATACACAAATATTTTATTAAAACTGGGAGGGTAAAATGATCCCCGGGATCATTTAACCCCTACCCTTGGGATCATTTTGTACACCCAGGTGTACAAAATGATCCTTTAATAACCTTCTGAAAAATGTCTAATAAATTGGAAAACGTAAATAAATTACAAAATTGTGGTTTGCTAGTATATGTATAACTAAATGGTTTATCTAAAATTTCTTAAATGGTTACTATAGGTTTAATATTTTTGACACAGCAGGCATTTTCCCTTAGGGGGATCATTTTGTACACCTTTCCCCTAGATTATATTAATAATGTAATTAAATAAAAAAAATCTATAGGTATATAATCTATATTGCATCTATATCTATAGGCATCATCTATATTGCATCTTTATTTCGTTTCATAGAGTTCTCCACACGAAAAAAGGATGATCTATATAAGAAACTTAGGTCAACGCCTTCGCCTCCAAGTCCGGGATCCGCTTTCCAGCTTCCAAATTACTTACTTAAGTAAGTACTTACATTAAAATTAGATCGTTAAAATATCTCGAGGTTTCAGTGACTTTTCAGCAGCCGAGAATCGGGATAGGTATCAAATAAATCGCTATAGAATCCGTTAAAAATAGTTTTGTTGCAATCTACAGTTTTTTTTTAAACATAAAGAAACGACTGATTAGACTTGACTGAAATCTTGTACATACACATTTGGTATTTTTTATGCCCGGAATAAATTCCTGTGATTGCCAGAACAGGATCAGTCTTCCACGAAGGAATACAATTATTGTGGGTATACTGTTTGTCTATTTGTGCGCGATGAACGCAAAAACTACTAAACGGATTTTGATGTGGTTTTTTTTGTTTGAAAGTGTTTAATCAGACTTAAAATCTTATGCATGTGTGATCACAATCGGTTGAGTTAAAACGGAGATAAAGTCAAAAAACGCCGCGGGCATAGACTAGTGAATTATATAATTCTTAAGCTAGTGATGTAAATAAACACTATTATTTATACAAATCGTGAAGATTACAATACAAAAGTACTCGGCAATAATCTGGGGATTAACAATATTTATTGTCCTTTTCTTTTGTTAAGCCCTGGACGTTTTTGGGGATCCTAAAGGGATTCGCAGTGCGTTGGCCGTTCGAGTTCGTTATTTGTAGGGATTAACTTAAATGCATGAAGGTTGAAGGGCGTGGGGTTTCAAAGATAGCGATTGTTTAATTTTCTCGGTTTTCTATTCTACTGCCGATAGGCTAGTAAAAATAGAGTGACCAAAAAACTAGTCTTTTTTTCTCAGGCCTCTCAGATCAGATAAAATAAATAGCAAAATATTAATCTTTTATCCAAACACGTATGTTTGGATAAAAGATTAATATTTTGCTATTTGAACCGTTTTATTAGTCGAATTGCTTTACATAGATTCAGACATTTCATAAAGGAGGGAAAGCGTTTCAACCGATAAAACAACAAGAGAATGCCTGTGGCATTATAGTCCGCCTATGTCAAGTACATGTATAAAGTTTAATAAATAAAAAAAAAACTCTCTTTGATCAATCAACTTCAACATAGCATTAATTTTTTAACCCGCACTTCTCAAGTTTTAGATGCATCATCACACATTGAGATCGCCACAAGTTTTACTATGGTTTTCATGATTTTCATAAAAGTTAAGTAGTTCGAATTCTCGCGAACTGCCTGGTAATACCTAACTGTGAGTGATA
Source organism: Lithosia quadra (assembly GCA_963576445.1). Classification (NCBI taxonomy): domain Eukaryota; kingdom Metazoa; phylum Arthropoda; class Insecta; order Lepidoptera; family Erebidae; genus Lithosia; species Lithosia quadra. The sequence goes on from OY754881.1 coordinate 14,287,074, forward strand.
GAGACGAGACACCCTTTTTTTCGTGCGGAAATTCGCACCGATACCACGTCCGTCGGCCTTCGGGGGTGGATAAGTCTGAATCGAACCTATTAAAACTGCACGCCTCCTCGAGTCTTAATTACCGGGGTGTTAAGCTCCATTTACACGATACCATTTTAGGTACAATAATTGACTGGCATCGTCTAAACTACATGTCACATTCTTGCTCTGCTAGGCAATTATTGCAAGCAAAACTGTTATTGGTGTAAACACAACATACCATAATTTGCTTATGCAATTCTTGTATTCAATTGAAGAGAGAATCTATTCTCTCTTCATTGGCAAACATGGGTACAATAAGTAAGGGTGTATTAAAAATAATTTTCAATACACCCTGTATTAAAAATTAATTTGAATTTCCCTCACATTTTCCGTACTTTTCAATAATTATTTTCATAATTGAAACGTAATTATATTAAAAAAATATTAATATGTAAGTAATTAATTTAAAAGAAAAGACTACATATAAATAATAATAAAGTGCTATTTGAATCATACGCATATTCCTATTCTTCTCAAACGTTCAATATTTGAACGAAATATTTGCCAACGCAAATACGTGCAATTCTTGAAGCAACTCGCTTGTACATGAAAAACTTGCATACCAGTCTGTGTTTAGACGATTCAAGACTTGAAAGCAATAATTGCCTTACCATAATGGTATGCGTGTAAACAGAAGACACTTGCAATTATTGCTTGGCAAGAATTGCATGCCATAATCGCATGCAACTTTTTGACTAGTATCCTCGTGTAAACAGTTGCTTACAATAATTGAAAGGCAATTATTGCCTTTCAATTATGGCATGCAATAATTGCACTGGTACGTTCAAGAAAATGGTATCGTGTAAATGGCGCTTAAGGTTACCTAATAGGCATATCTCTCGCATACCAGCTGACTCAGGGCCATCTTCGGTCTTAAGATGGCCTCCTCCACCCCCCAAAAGGACGGGTGGAGCATCGCGCCGCCTAACCGATGGTGGAATGTTGAGTGCTACGCGGCCGTCCTGTCACCCCCCGTCTGCACTCTGAGAACCAGCCCTCCCCCTGCCTGCTACTCACTGTGCCCTCTGCTAGTTAGAGGTACTCGTGCAGAGCCTCGGAGCAGATCTCTAGAGGGCTACTCCCATCGCAGCGGGTATTTGCCGTGGCAGTAACGAGATCATGCCCTTTCAAAATCTTTTTCATATCGCTTCCGCTAACACTTATGCCTCACTATAAGATTAGGATACACGCGTTCTGCAAAAAAAAAGTAAAAACGTAGCTAAATAATTTCCTTTTCCTTAGTTCGCATTTTACTTTAGTGTCTAATTGACAGACAGAGTAAGATTTAAGCTTTGTACTATTTTTTCGGAGCGAAAGTTTGCGAAATTGTTTTTTAAATGAGCGAATAAATTGCACGAATGGGTTTTTTTTTGGCTGGGGAAATACCAAACCAACCGAGAATAGTTGCATTTTGTGCAATTTGTTAGTGAGTATACATAAAATAAATAACAGACAAGCACCTACGTATTTAAAATACAACAAGTAAGTAAATTACATAATAATTGTATCTTACTAGTATTATAAATATGAAAGAATATGAAGACTGAACAGATCTGGCTGAGATTCGGTACTGGGATAGATTATGATCTAGAAAAACACATAAGTTTTCACTTTTATCCCTTGAATAGATTCCCATGGGTTTAAGGAAATCTATCCCAGGGGTTCCACAAGGGGATTAAAATTCCACACTGGCGTTAGGTACTCATTTTAATGAAATTTTGGAGCAATTAGTATGCTGACTTTTCCGAAAGTTTGCTTTTTTGTATAAGTAATTAAATTAAGCGTTACTGCCTATCCGTATCAGTCTACAACCAAAATATTGCCGTCCAAAGAATTCGCACAACATTTCAATAGGGAGAGATAAAAATATATAATTTTGCCTCACCTTCCGCGTAACGACGGTCAGTGAATGAGGCACGAATAAAGGTGCCTTCCGAAGCGTCATGAAACCGCCATTTATACTAGCGCCTTATAATATTTTCTCTTGATTGTGATGATAAGGAAGAAATATTCTAAAGATTTCTTTTTCGGAGAATTTGAAATTATTTTCATTTGCTTGGGGAATTCTACGTGGATATTACACGTGGCATTGAAACTACTTATAGACTCACGATTTATTACAAGTGATTTTAATCGACTTTTATTAAAGAGGAGACCTTTTATTAGAAAGAAAGAAAGAAAGAAAGAAAGAAACCATTATTCGATGTATGCACATAGGTCAATTATTACACACTTGAGTAGTGATAAACTTTATATTTTATTGTGTGCCTCAAGTATGCATCAAAAGTGTGTCCAGTTCAGCATTGTGCCAGGCGAATGGTCCTTGGCGCTGATTTTCGACTGGAACCCATGTGTGTAAATTAGTGTGTATGTAAGTATGAGATTGTGGCGAGATGTGTTGTGAAATGGTATAGGTATTATTTTTGGACTTTGTTTCGTGATATCTTCGCCAATCTTTTGTTCTGTTGGGGTTACCAATATTGATGGTAGCCAAAGCTGGTTGGGGTCTCAGGTATATCCTTTCTAGGGCATACCAGATTCCATACAGTGCGTCGAATGTGGTATAGTGTGACGAAACACCGCGTGGTCGATCCTTCGTACCAACCCCATCGTTGGCAACGGTGAGGTGAAGATCGATGGTGTTTTCGCACGCAAAAAGTGACAAAGTGATAGCGTTGTTTTCGGTCCTATATTAAACACCTTAATGAAAAAAAATCTGTTTGAAGGCTACATCTTCATAGTGGGTGATAGGTATTATTTATTTATTTAGATTTTGTGTTGCATTACAAGATTTTGTGTTGCATTACACATGAAAGCTTTTATACAGTGGAAGACTTCTTAAAGAAATATGCATGTCGTTCTTACCACTGCAGAAATGCATTGTAATGTTTTTGTGGTGGATGCTCTTTTTTGTGACTGTAATGCTTTTTGGCATTCCTATTTGCTTTGTAGTACCTACCTAATGTTTATATATATAGCTAACTGTTTGCATGTCAACGTTATGGCGAAATGTGTTTGACTTAAATATTATATTTAATGTTACCATCTCCTCTGTACCACATTACACTTTGAGTTTTGAATTTGAATTTGAATTGATTTTAAACATAAGTAGCTACATAGACGGCCTTAACGCCACAGGTGTTCTTTGCCAGTCAACTAAATTTTTATATTGGTCACGTTGATATGACTTCACCTTACCCGATGGTAAGTTAACGGTAAAGTTTCAGGAATGGTGGTTACTATTACATACCTATACCGATAGCCTTATCAAACGCTATTTCACGCCGCACTTAAAGGAGACTCAATAAATGCATTATTGAGAGTACCTAAGAGTACCATCTCTGACTACTCATTCAGGAATATATAAGTGTTAATATATAGCCCAATTCCTGTGCATTAGTAATTATGATTATAGTCATTTTGAGAACGGTAAAGTGGTATCTTTATGTCTATCATTTAACAAGGCCGAAATGTCCCGTGTTTGGCAGGCGGTTGGATGCCAAAATAGCGGTCATGCTAAGACGTGACCTTGCATACATTAGCGGATGCCGGCATGCATGCAGGGGAGGGTTAAATTATGAGGGACCAGAAATGTAATCAAGGTAAGCTATTGGTGATGGATTTTTATTGTTATGTGGGGTTATTGTATCGAAATTTTGTAAAGATTTTTGTTGAAATGTTTGGTAATAAATCTGTGTGATTTTTGGAAGGTATTGTTGATATCTAGCCATTGCCTGTGACTATGCTCGCTTGAAATATTGTTCTCGTTCTTGCAACCCACAGGAAATGATGGCATCTATGCCCAATTTAAACCCGTATAGGTTACCGCGTATTCCGAGATTCGCATCCGATAGCGTCGTCTATGTATGCGTCGCTCAAACAATCATAAAATGACATTGGTAGACCGGGGTCAATTGTACCACGGGTCAATAGTATCATTGCCTATAACTCTGTAACTATATCAAAATATGCGTGTGTGTGTATACAAAAATGTGCCTTGAGCTTGTCTTCACCTGCTCACCAGTCGGCCACTTGCTGCCGCGCGAGACGCAGTTGCTGGATGACGATTTGTGTTTTTGACTGACCAACGTAAGTATTTACGATTTATGTTTTGTACTACTATTTATAATGAAATAGTCGTAGTGTGAGAGTTTTACCGAATTGTGATTCTCTAGTTATTAAAGTTTGTAATGTGTCAGTGTGGGGGCAGTTAGATAAATAGAAATCGAGATTTGTGAAGTTTAGTGAGTGCAAGTAAAAAAGGACAATTGTACCACAATACTCGGGGTCAATAGTAACGTTACAATTGACCCCGTGCTTACACTACTGCTTATAAAAGGAGAGTATTGTTTTCAAGGAATTTACCTGTTTTTATGGAGTTGGTGGGGTGAAATATTGCATATTATGCATCAAAATGCTGGGCAATATGACTGTGTTGATTATATTTTGATTAATAACGAATAATTATTGATCTCTTAGTTTTAAGCTCGTGATAAGTAAATACTCATTTTAAAATAATACAATTGAAACCAATTACTTTTATAATAAGTTACATCTTAGGTGTTTTAATTTATACCTTTGATTCATCCCGATGATTCATTTCAATACCTTTTTATTATTATAAATTATAATACCCGTAATTTAGCTCTTTCTACAAAATCGGATAATACTACTGTATTATTTAAAAATAATTTGTTGTGAAGGATGGGGTCGTTTGTACCGGGGGTCAATTGTAACTGTATGGGATTAGTAATTGTTAAATAATTCGATATTTTTGTTACATTGAGATGTTGTTATTACTTGAAAGGTGTGCTATGAGCAGCCTCAAGTGTTTTTTATATAAAGTCGACATAATATATTTCAAAACTTTGGAGATTATTATAATACGTTAAGTTCAACTGAAATACTAGCTTTGTCTAGTCTAAATACGAGTCTTTACAATTAAGACTGATGTAACGTAACATACTGATTCGTCTTAAGAAATTAATAATAAATACTGATTGATTATGACATTATTTTGGCTTTTATTTACCTTTGTTTTTCTGGTACAATTAACCCGTACTAGGGGTCAATTGTAACACAAGGACTTCATGAACAAAAACTCAATTTATACCATTCTGATGCGAAAATATGAAAGTTATTTTGTAGATTGTTATAGCCAATTAGACTACAATGTAACATCCAAAGTGATTTTTACGTGGTGGCATTAGATTCTGAGTTATAGGTCATTATTTCGAAACTGGTTCTATTGCCCCCGGTCTACCCTATCTGGTAAAACGCTTGCGATAACACTTCTATTTTCTTATTAGTTCTGTGGTACCTACATTAGCAACCCAATCCTATTTGAGTTTCATAAAAGTAACTCTGAATTCAGTTTTGTGATGGGCAATTTCAGAAACATACAAAATTGGAGTTAAAATTTATAAATTGTATCGTTAAAAACAAAATAATTTTGTACCTGGTATTTCTAATTTTCGGAAGTAATTAAAACTTTTAAAAGCCTTTGCTGGTTTTTACTGTTGCTAAGTCTTTAGACTTAAGTGGTAAAAGAAGATTATTAATAATACTACTTAGATTATTAATTAAAGAATAATATTGTTGAGACTCGTGGACTCGACAATTGAGAAGCTCATGAGTCCACACATACGCACGAAGCGGTTTGCTGACACGTTCATCGTGCGTACAGCTAAGGAGTGGAATTCCTTGCCGGAGTCTGTTTCCGGAAAGCTATAACCTGGGAGTATTCAAGTCACGAGTGAATAGGTTCCTTCTAGGCAAGCGTGATTCATCGCAGACCACATCGTCACTTACCATCAGGTGGGATTGAGGTCAAACGTAAGCCTATCATGAATAAAAAAAAAGTATATGTTAATCAAGCTACTAGCCAGGTGAATTTTAAGATGAGTAAACATTCTTAACACATTGAGTCCCCTCTGTTCTCCGTAGAGCAGGTTAAGCCGTCGCGTCGGTACCATCCCACTGGACTTTACCCTAGCTTCTTACCATCCAGCGGGGTTAAGTCAAACGGACTGAATATTTAAAAAAAACCATTTAACTTACGAATATCTGTGCCATTCCTTACGGATAGTTGGAACTCTAAAAATTCCGACAATTTAGTCAACTACAGAATTTTGATATCACCAAAAAGTGGTGGAGATCGGTTGGCAGTTACTTTAAGGAAAAATTGCAGTTTTGTCTCTTCTTAGTTAAATTGAAAAACCGCGCTAATTGAGTAGGAAAAGGCTAAGAAGATGATTTCTTATGAGTTGGTGTATTTTATGGCACACACCCCTTTGCATTAATTGAATTTTTCTTGAAAGAATCAAGTAAATTGGCTTCGTGAAAGGTTTCAAAAGGTAATTCATTTTCTTTCAGTATAATTATTGATTATTGACTCTCAATATCTTAAAAGGATATAGAAAAAAGATAAATTAGTACCCCGTAGGAATGCGAATGCTACGGCGTAGCGCGTAGCGGGGCGGGTGGCAGTCGTAGACCGTAGCCGGGCCGGAGCGCGCGTGTCCGCCGCTGGCTCGCTTCGCGAACTAAGTTGTTTTGTTCGTAAGGTGTTTTGTTCTCGGTGAGTACTATAGGATATTTTCTAACTAAAATGTAGGTATTTAAATATAACTACTTACATTTGAAAATGGTTGTAAATTTTTCATTTATTTTGCTAATTAAATAAGCCGCAACAAAGGTGTTTTTTTATGAATCAGTATTTGAAGTTTTATACTCTATGAGTGCTTTCTTCAAACTTATTTTTAGGTATAAAATATGAGTAAATCATTCATAATTACAATGGTAAAAGATGATGATATTAGGTAAGATTTTCTTCAAAATTAAAAAAATAATCTTCAGATTTTTTAGGACCTAACTCTTAACGTTAAGAAAGATCGTAATCTTTTTTTATATCCTGTACCATTTTTTCTTTATTACGGAACTCTGGACGAACTAAAGATTTTAGTTGAAAACTTGGAATATTTTATTAGCGGTTCAGATACTAAAATTTTTTGAAAATTAATTTAATATTAGAGCGTCCAAGATGATTCTGTTCGATTGTTTGAAAATAACGACCAATCACGCTTTGTGTGACCTAATTGCGAAGGCCTAACGTAACTAGACATAAAATTACAGTATTTCAACATTTGACAACCTCCATGGCGGTAGAGCGTTGGACTCGGTTGGACTCATACTGGGACCAACTGCTTTACGTGCTCTCCGAGGTACAGAAAGATCTCAATGTCTGATGTGCACCCGTCTTAAGACAAACCTGATTACTATTACTTAACTTTGCAATGTGTTAACGTAATATAGTCACCACTTAGCCACAAACTGACATTACATTACAGGATTTTTTTTTACAATTGTGTTCCTGTTTAAATACGTATATAAATTGAGGAGATTGTCTCTAAATATAAGGCTTGCGTTTACCTTGTTGTACCGAATAGTTAAAAACATTTGCTAAGTGACGTTTCTGTGAGGAATGAAACGTGAGTGCAACTTGAAAAGCATAAGAGGCTTCCTCTCTCTCAGAGAGGCGAGGAAAATAGGACAATTTGATGCGTATACTACCAGTATTAAAGCTCTTTTAAATGTAGATGAATACTGACACAAGACTATTACATTTAGTACAAGTTTTAAACAAATGAAGAGCATCATTTGTTTCAAAACTTATCTATGCTAATAGATATAGTAGCATTATTTCTAGTTAGCGATAATATTATGTAAGCAATTTTCGACCTTATTGCCATTTCCTCTAACAACATGGTTTTTTGTATCATAGATGACGCTGAATATGAATAATGAGAAAAAAATTGAGTACTATTTGAAGTCAATAAGATCGAAATTTGCATTAGTTTTTCGTGATCTAGGTGATCATTATAAAAATAAATGTAAGCAATTCTCAACCAGTGGATTTTCCCATCTTGCACGATCTTTAGAAAACTATTACCCTACATGTCGTCTCTTATGATGCAAGCCAGCAATTCTTGCGTTAACCTTTTTTCATCACATACATAAACTCACGCCTTTTCCTCCGGGGTAGGCAGAGACATAAGCCCACCATCTGCTTTTATCCTTACATAATTCACACGCTTCCTCTACTGTCCGTAAACCTTTCATGCAAGGCACGCGAGTTTGAATGCTTTTGATTTTTTTTCAATAATATCACAAATTAAAATAAAAGTATTATTATAATATTTATTTTATTTATTTATTATTATTTTTTTTTTATTATTATAATATTTATTATAATAATATTTAATTATATATATATAATAATAAATAAAAAAAAAAATAAAAAAAAAATAGTAAAATAAAATTAAAAAAAAAAAAAAAATAGGTACTTTTTATACCTAACTAAAAAATATATATAAAAAAATATATAAATATATATATATAATATTGTAAGTCAAATTCCTGATTCAATTTTACAAAATCCACTCAATTTTTAAAACCTACTAAACTGTCGCTCGCTAAGGCAGACTTAAACGCTTCTACCCTCACAAAAAATTAATATACCCTATTAAAATCTAATCTTACTCGATCGAGGTGAGTCCCGCATTTTGTAATGGAAAAAACTGATCCTATCTTTACCGATTCAATTTCCAAGTCTTGTAGATTGTTCAGAGAAGAAATTAATATTGTCCGCTAATCTTGAGCTCTTGAGGCAAATACTGCTTTGGACTTTGTTGAGCGAGTTTATTTTTATTCAAAGAATTGTTGTGGACGTGAATGTTTTGTTTAGTATAAAATTTTGTATAGTCTGAGCATACCTATATATGCGTAGACAGTTATGAATAAACAGAATAGTCTGTATCTATAGTATGTGTACCTACAATTTGAGCACATGCGTGTCTATTCCCGTCGCCAGTCTATGGCGGAACTGTCTGTCTGATTCTCGACTACTCGTTATCATAATCTAACAAAACATAGTGGCATGTACGCGTATACAATAACTGTACGCGTATTCAAGTTCAGGTGACAAGTTAGAAAAAATAATAAATGAACTCTGAGACGATAAGCCAACGGCGGGCCGGGGCGGTCAAAGTGACCGCGACGCACTCTTATTTGTACGATTATAAGGTTGCATTTGTTCGCGCAATAACTCATGTCACTTGTCAGACATACGCGAGCTAAATGCGATCTAATGATAGTAATAATAAGAGTGCGTCGCGGTCATTTTGACCGCCCCGCGCCTCCGTCAGCTTAACGCCTCAAATGGCGTGGCGGTGATGCGTTCAACTGTTATAATCAGAGTCAGGAGAATCGATTCCCATTTAGTTAAATTCGTAACTTAGCAAGGTATGCCACTTGCTAAGTTGCAAGTTGTCGTGCTTTGAGTATAATATGTGTAAGATTCAAAAGTGTGTGTGTACACATAAATGTAGTGTCTGCTTTGAATGTGTGTGCGTTCTCGTTCATTTTATGAAGCCAGCCTTCTCTGTAGCTATTAATTTTGTGACTACACGCAAATATTAATGGTAGTATGAAAATAATAAAAGTTTACCAAGGTTAAATAATACATTATTCAGGCATGACCATTAAGGTTTCAGTGTTATATACAAACTTGTATTCTAGATATTGTAGTCCACAAGAATGGTGACACAAATCGTGAAGTGTTGAAAATTTTCTTACAGTTTAGAAGTTTCTTATTTAGAATGTAGTTTACTTTTACCACTAGCTGCCTGTAGGTATATTCCCTAAGTTCGCCTAAAATATTTTATATCAAGTAATTGGGCGAGTTTATTAGGTTATAGGTTAATTTGTACACCACTTGTGGTAGGACATAGCGCACTTAATATAATTTTAAGACCATTATAACTAACCTATGATCCACGAAATAAATAATTATGAATTATGAATTAGGTACCATCCATTGGGTGTTTTGGCGGAGCCGCTATCATCGGTTAGTACCTAAATAGGTAAGAAGTTATCATCGCTTTAAAACAGATATGTTTCTTGTGTATTGCCATCGTCTGAATTGAAGCGGAATGTAGATAAAGGCGATAAATATTTAACAGATCGAAAATCTATATTAAAGAATATACAATTAACAAATATTTTAATTATAAAATAAATATAAACAAACCAAACACGCCTCCCCCACCTCAAATTAAACGTTCTAGAACGCTTTTAAATAGACATAACGAAAGTTCCTCTTAAACTCAAAATTAAGACGCGGAGATTGGTTCAATAAAGGAGTGCTTGATCTCAAATTGAGTGTTTTGTTCAGCCAACTGGCCGAATGGACCAGCGAAATTCAATCTGAGGGAAACGCGACCTCTACTTTTATTAGGCTTCTGATATCGTTTTGGACTTTATTGGTTTAGGATTTTATACGTATGGAACGCTCAGTGAATGCTAATTTATGAAAGGTTTGCGAATAACATACGTCTTGATACTTTTCAGCGTTGGCATTTTGGGAAACTACCGTGGAATAAGTAAACATGATGTTTGTATCCTACTTCCTACTAATATTATAAACAAGCTGTGACTCGCGGCTTCGCCCGTGGCGTACATCGTCCCCGGATAAAAAGTATCCTATGTTCGTCTCCCAGTTTTAAGCTACCTCCCCATCAATTTTCAGGAAAATCGGTGCAGCCGTTCACGTGTGATGCCGTGACCAAGGGAAATAGGGATTCATTTTATATTATCGCTTCCCATCAGTTGGGCCGTGCGCTTGTCTGCCACTTAAGTGGTATAAAAAAAGATATCAAAGTGTGTGAAGATGTTTGAATGATTCTATGTTTGGCTCTAACGGCTGAATCGAACCTGGTTGAAATTTCATACAGGCATAGTTTACCTATTAGTCTTAGTTTTGAATGGAAAATGGACTAATGCTCTAATGAATTCTTTTGAACTCCCCAGTTCGCTAAATATACTTAGTCTAAGGTAAGAAGTATAATAAAAATATATCATGTATTTTGTATCAACGCAATCTGTCTTCGAGATCCGACCACGCCTTTCCAATCAGAATATTAGTACTCCTGTCTGATTATAAGAGTAGTTATAGATTAGCGTTTTTTCTATGCGTAAATACTCATTTTTGTACGCACATAATAACGAGTTTGCATAGAATATCAATTTCACCAAGAACCAAGCGGTTCGGTGCCTCTTTTATTTGCCGCACCATAAAGACTTAGAATTCTTTACCAGCCCATGTGTTTTCTTCCTCCTATAGTCCCGGGGCCTTTAAGCGGGGCGTGAAAAAGTATTTGATGAGACCGTCAAGCTGAGGGCCTCCACTGTAGCACTACCGGTGTATGTAGTGGTGACTCCGGTCTTGACACTTTACCTTTAGCTTACTATCAGGCGAGGTGAAGTCTTTTTGACGTTGGAAAACGGTTTGGAGGATAATGATGATGATGATTGTACGTGTAAGTATGATGTACCTATGTAAAAACGAGCGCAAACGCATAGAAAAATCGCTTATCTGTAAAGGCACTAAGCACTTGTAGTTCAAACTGGTATGGGCGTGGAATCATTGATTTATATTGAACGAAGATTGACACATTGTTACAGGTAACAAATGGATTTAGGGCTCGTAGCAGACGTTTTGTAAGAAAAAAGTGGTAAACATTTTCTGTATCCTTGTGTTATTCTTTTTTTTTCAAGCTTTATTATAATTATTACACTTCTGATTACTTTTTTTTCTGGTTATAGGTGCGGTCAATGTTGATATAAATAGGAGACATAATTATACTCCATATAAAAAAACAGTGGGGCAATTTAAAATATCTGGTTAATTTGTATAAAATGGCGAAAAAAGGTTTCTAAATAACCTACAATAAATTTTCGAACGCTGTCTTATTAGTATCTACGACCGGTAATATTGTTGCTATCGTAGACCAATCGTGAGTATTAAAAAAGTTGAAAAAGACAAAATGAAAGGAACCTCTTCACCTGGCAACAAGATGTATTTTATAGTTATTTGAAGTCTCAGGATGAACGTTCCAAACTTAAATTTAAAGTGCCGGAAATAGTGCCAACTTTAAATCGATTGGATCAACATTAAATTTGTCGTGGATTCGAAAGCCAGGAGGCGGAAGTTGCATAAATTAATAGCACGTCAAACCAAGCCAGATTTTCGAATGCTTTGCGACTGTTTGATAGTCTACGCTCTTCTAATGCGATGCCTTAGGACATAAGAGGTAGCGATTATGGAACCGCGCGTAATTTTATTCAACAAGAATTTATTCAACTTCAAATTTTCTGACTGCCACTTTCTGAATGTTATGCACTGTTAGTGGGTAGGCGTTGATGAGAATCCACTTCGATTTCTCAGTTCTAAAGCCGACCATATAATATGGCGGAATCACACTTCGCTATTCGGTATTCGCCTTTATTCACGTGTTTAAATCGAAGTGGGGAGGGCTTATTCGTGTATATTTGCTTTATTCACACGAATATTCGCCTCAGTCACTCTTCTATGACGAATTGTGGAGGGTTAAGTTATCCATAAGAATAGCGAATATCGAAGTGTGGTTCCGTCCGTACAGTTATAAATTGTACCTAAATATTAAGGTATACCTGATATAAGTTATGCTCCGAAATGCCTTATTCTTGTCGAGTAAATAAAATACTTTGTTCGTATTTTATGCGTAGCTTTATACATCAGAATTTGATAAAATCTTTGCCAATTTATTGCATGAAAAAAAAAATCGGTTAAAGACTCGTTCCTCTTTAATCTTGCACCACACATCACCCAAGCGGGGTAGCTAGTGAAATATTATTGGAATTTCTATATCCAAGATAATCCCGGCCCGGTTGTCGCGTCAAATACCGACCTTCTATCAGACAGCACCCTGTAATAACGGTCGACTGTTGTTTTATCTGTCTGTTTATGAAACACCCAGTATATTCGTTTATTTACGGTCGGAACTGTAAAAGTTTGAGACGGAGCGTGAACGTGCTGTATGTTAGTGTGAGCTTAAATATTTTTTTTAGGAATTGTTGTATCTGAAAATATTAAAGGAGGGTCTGAAGGAGGTAGGTCGAAATGAGCTGTCCGACTAGGGTAGTACTTCCACCCTACAGAAGACCGCGGCCATAATAACCATCGTGTTGTGTTCCCGCCGGTAAGTAGAGTAGCCAGAGATCACTGTACGTACCCCTCCTACCCCCACCCTTTCCTAGCCCTCCCCCCTTCCCTTCAGGGTAGGCAGCGCGTCTGTGACATCTTTAGTCTTGTACACGTCCATAGGCCACGGTGACCGCTTCTTATCAGGTGGGCCGTGTGCTTGTCTGCCACTAGGTAGGTATAATAAAATCATTTAGCCCTTTCAGCTTTGCTGTTTGTATTCGGTATGGGTTCCCTTCACATCGATGGGGGTCTCACACATTATGCTCGAGTGAATCTAAGTGTTACACCCATGGGCGCAAGCCTAACGGTGAGGGATGGAGCCACCTCTCATCCTAGCAGAAGCAGGCCGGGGGAAGACACGGTGACTCCATGGTTCCTGCACCTGAGGGGTCCATTTTGAAGCCGAATTCCCTGGGTCAATGGAGAACGACTCTTTTTATATACCTACTCGAACTAAGACTGTATCTAGACTAAGGCAATTGTTGTAAATAGACCAAAAAAAACAGCCCGCTGAGTTTCTTGCCGGAGTCTTCTCAGGTCTGGGCCGCGTTTCAAACCGGTGGTTCATTTGCTTCTAGTTTTAAATATTTATAATTTTGACGTTTTGTAAGTGCCGCTCAAAATGGTCTATACAGAATAAATGATTTTTGACTTTGACTATCACTAAGGTAGCAGGCAAGCATATATTATGTCCCCGGCATACGCCCCTGGTGTTGTGCCACAAGTGCGTTGTGGGCGTTAGCTTACAATGAATACTTACTTTACTCCTAAATGTACAAATTTAGATTCGCAGTACTAGTTGGTAGCAGGCCAAATAGCCTTGACCTTAATAGTCGATCAGAGATAGCATGCTATTGGGTAATTTGGAGCTACTACACGTAATTACTGTTCGAAGTAATTATAGTTATAAAGTTATAATTAACTCTTTGTAATTATTCTACTACTATTAGTTATAGTAGGAGAATAATCTTTAAAAATATACATAGATACTCTATGTATATTTATATAATATTATAGCTGACCCGGCAAACGTTGTTTTGCATTTTAAGGGTGAACAACCCTTATCACTTAGGAGTATGAAAAATAGATGTTGGCCGATTCTCAGACCTACTCAATATGCTGACAAATTTCATGAGAATCGGTCAAGCCGTTTCGGAGGAGTACGGGAACGAAAACTGTGACACGAGAATTTTATATATAAGATACTCTATGTATACCTAGTATCGTAGGTAACTGTAATTTATTGTGCGTTTATTCAAAAATAAATGTTATCACGATACTTTACGGATAAGGCGTTACTCTGTAAAAATTTTACTTTAAAGTTTAATTTAAGATTTTTACAGAGTCGATGAGGCGAGTGTGATGCCTTGGTGTTGCACATGTCCATAGGCCACGGTGACCGCTTCCCATCAGGTGTACCGTGTTGCTTGTCTGCCAACTAAGGAGTGTAACCGTGTGTTTCGCATAAAACTCTTTCGTTCTCAAAATGTAGGTACAGTTATGTACGTACACTGAGAATGTCGTGTACCGACATATTCAACATACTTTGATGAGATTTTTATGGGTCATTCGTGTTTGTTTCAAGGGCTTGTATATTATGTCATGTTATGTTGATGAATAGCCCAAATTTCGGCCTATTTAAGGTCAAATTTCAAGCAAGATTGTACATGCAAACAAGATGGAATTTCAAATATTCTAATATGTACCTTAGGTATAGTTATTCTATAATATATGAGATGTCCGTGACTTCGTCGGTGTGTTTACGTTCCGATTCCTTACAGGAACTTATTCCTGGGATGGAAGAGCACCATTCCTGTGGTAGGTTCTTTTTTTGTGGAGGAATGCGTGGGCTGGAACTTACACGCGGTGCACTCCAGGAAACAGAGATGACCGCGCCTTTCACTCACTGGCTAATTATTGCCAAGGCGGAAGTGGCCTTGTATAGGGTTGCTCGGAGGCTCTCCAAGTGTATCTACCTCTCACTAGCAGAGGGCAAAGTGCAGAGCAGGCAAAGGGCGTGCTTAAAGTGCAAGGGAAGGGTGTGTGACAACACATGTGATTTAAATAGGTACTTATGAAAGCTTATAGATATTAATTTTAACAAAATCTAATTGAAAACGAATCAAACTACAAGTGATTCTAAAGGTTTGATAATCTCACAAAAGCGTAGGTAAGTTTTATTCGGAAAATCATAATAAATAACTTTTTTTTTTCATTTCTAATCTGATTCACTTTCATTTTGAAAACGTGACATTACTAAATCAGTCGACCGGCTAGCCCTCAGTTATAGCTCGAAAGTCGGTGTTTGAATATAATAAGTAATTAGAAATACGTAAGATTTCATAAACGAATCATCTACCGATCACAATTGATCCCACCGCCTATCAAAACAAACCGTCCATTAACCGAGTTCATTCATCGAAAGACCACTAATGTCCGACCTTACTCCCCGCTAATGTCAGCTAATAGTGTTACCATTACCTTTTATTCGTTTACTTTAGAAGCGTCCTGGCATGACAGCACATATTTACAACACTCTGGTTCAGTTTTTGTGTCTATCGGCAACATTGCTTACATGAAAGTATTACGCTCTAACTGGCGAAATTATTCGTCCACAAAGAATACTGCTTGCCCTCCACTGTGCCCTCTGCTAGTCAGAGGGACACGTGGAGAGCCTCGGAGCAGCACTATAGAGGGTCACTCCCACCGCGAATGGATATGCCGCAGGCAGCAGCGTCTCCCGTAGCGAGTGGGAGGCGCTGCTCGCCTCCGTTGCCCGGGTGCACCACGCAGAGGTTTCGGCTTGCACTCAGCATAAAAACACCCTTATCATTTTAACGATGTCAAATTTATGTCCAATTAAAATTTAATAACAGTTGAAAAGGGACAAATTTTAGGAGGTTAGGGGGTAACAAACGGACGAATCCAGTACATAGTCCCGGACACAGCAGTGACCCTACCTTATTAATTGAATAATGTATACGAAAAGCTTTCTGAACGAAACCTTTCTGAATTTATCATGGATGTTGAACGAACTATTTGCTCAAGATATAATTGGCACATTTTATATGAAAAGAAGTGATTGTTTAAAAGCCCTTTGATCAAATTCTGAAAAGGGTTTCACTTTAAGAAGTTATGTTCGTGTTACGAATTAATTATATTCTGTATACATTGATATTTGAAGCGAGGATTTTGACTTTCTTTAGAGAATATTATGCGCAACGTGGAGTGTGGTGTTTTAGGAGAAGAAGTAAGTATAGAAAACTACTGTACAATGAATGTTATTCATTATATACTTAATATACCTACAATACACTCATATCTACTATTATAAAATTGTAAAGCACCTAGCTTTATCTTCACGTTGGAGATATTAAAAAAAACTTGTGTAATGTTTTATGAACGATTCCGAACACAAAAATATTTTATTTGGTTTCTTGTCTGTTTGTTCGTGATATCGGTTTTTCTTTTGAAATGTCTTGATCAGGCCTAAAATTTTACGCATGTTTGATCACAAACAGTTGAGTAAAACAGGAGATATAGTCAAAAAACGATAACCGGCTCTTGCTCGGGCGGAGCCACGGGTATCGGTTAGTCAATTTACAAATTATTTAATCATTTCACTGAAACCTTGTAAGCTTTTGTTCCAGCTCCTGCCGTGAAAACTCTTAAATACCTCCTCCAAAGTAACTCCAATAAAGTTATTCAAAACACTCATTACCTTATTACAAAACTTTCCAGTAACGACGTGGATGTCATTGCTCTAAACCAGGAGTTAATTAAAAATTTCCACTCTGCTTGAATCATGCGACTCTGCGTGAATTTATTCCTATTTTATGGCGGTACAGTCTACAGCCAAAAGTCATGGTCCGAATCCAATTATACCAATCGTCGCTGTATTCTGAAGAGCGATTATGGATTCTATTCGCGTTGTTCAGTCAGCGGCAAAATTTGCTAAACAAATCGAAATTTACAAAACCCTTTCGCACCAGCAAGTACCCTAAATGTTTTAATAGAAATCATGCAAAAAATTACTGTGAAATTTAAAATATGCAAGGTGTAGTTTTGATTCCTGTGTATTATTTTTGATTTCCGTATTAGCTTACTTAGTTAAAGGTCTTTGATGGTGATCACACTAAATCTCTGAATAACACAAAATATTTCGACACCTAACCTTTTTTATTTAGGTATTACGTTAGTTTGTGTAATTTAGTTTTTAGTGTAAGATAAAGATAGGTATTCACCATTTAGATATAGAATAAATAATAACTTATGCAAATTTTGAAACTTAATTGAAAAAAGTGGAATTATGCTTAGAGGGTAAGAGCAGATGCTTAAAAATACGACAGCAAAAATCTTCTTTTTTAAATTTCAAATTATTACGAAGTTTTGTGGAAAACTTACAACAAAATATAGAATTTTATGTTAACTGTTCAAGAGTTAGTTTCTTCGACTGTACATAATTATATACTTTAATGACGTCGTGCTCGTATGCAACTTTTAAATTCAACTAAAGTGAACATCATTGAATGAATGAATTAAGTGAAGAAAAAAAAACACTGAATGAGTGAGTGAGTTGGTGAATGAAAAGTGTTTCTGAAAACATTTTTCTTTAAGCACTATAAGGTTTTTGGTGAAACATTATGCTATACTTTAGATTTTTATAATAGCTTTTATAAAGTCTTTTTACCCGACTACGCCAGCGAGGGTAATGTTTTTCGCGCGTATGTATGTATTTAGTTTTCTTTGTAGCGCTGACGGCTGACGCTGAGCGGTTGAACGGATCTGGGCCCGTAGCTAAGTGTCAAAAGTCTAAATCGCTTAGAAAACGAATAGATTAGGTCGACCAATCACACTCCAGCTTGTAATTCCGCCGCGGCGCGCGCATCGTACGCCGGCAACGAGCTTGGATGTGATTGGTCAACCTAATCTATTCGTTTTCTAAGCGATCGTTAGCGATTTAGACTTCTTCCACTTGTCTACGGGGGCAGGTTTTTTATGTTCTGAATTGTATGCTACTTTATCACTCTTAATACGTGTATTATCTGTGGTGTGGTGTATCTAAAGGTCGCAACAGTAACATCACTCAACTACGTACCACCTAAAGCAGGCTGTGTATAACACAAAGTATGAAATATTGTATTTAACTGAACGTAAACCTAAGCCGTCCCGGCCTGCGGTTGACAGACCATTAATTTATATCGATAACTAGCTATCGCCTGTGGCTTCGCCCGTGTGGAGTTTATTCTCGTTCGCCACCCATGGAAACCTGTAAGTTATAGGAATAAAAAGCCTATGTTTTATTACAGATTATATCAAATTTCAGCCCGATCAGTTGATCTGTTAGAGCGAGATTACAAACATCTAAACACCTTCACAGACTTTCACATTTATAATAATTACTAGATATGCCCGCGAAGGTTTTAATTTTTTACTCAGTATCCTAATTTTCATTGCAAACTTTTAAAGTAGCCTAGTTACTCTATGTTATATCAGCATTCTGCCAGTGAAAGTCCCGTTAAAATCGGTCTTGCCATTTCAGACATTAGTCGGAATAAACAGACAAACAGACAGACAAAAAAATTAGAAAAATTGCTTTCGTATAATATAATGTATATACGTGTATGCACTTACTAAATGCATACTCCTTCCTCTCCTTTTTTAATGTAAATACTCTAGTTTATATTTTTTTTTTAATATCTGTAAATATTTTCTTTACTTTAATATTATAATGTTCTTAAATCAAAATAAATATTATGTAGGTACTTAATTAAAAAAATGCACTTAGTAATAAAAAGCTGTTATTTCAATATCACAAACTGATACTTTTGTATAGATGTAGCGATATTTAGAAACGATATATCGACTTTAAAATAATAATGTTCTTAGTAGGTAATCTACCTAAATCAAAATAAATATTATTTACTTAAATAAAAAAAATGCACTTGGTAATAAAAAGCTATTATTTCAATATCACAAACTGATACTTTTGTAATAGATGTAGCGATATTTAGAAACGATATATCGACTTTAAAATAATAATGTTCTTAGTAATCTACCTAAATCAAAATAAATACTATTTACTTAAATAAAAAAAATGCACTTGGTAATAAAAAGCTGTTATTTCAATATCACAAACTGACACTTTTGTAATAGATGTAGCGATATTTAGAAACGATATATCGATATTATACTTCGCTATTACATCGATGGTTGGGACGCACAACCTGAGCGTGTTCATGACAGTTTCATATTGGTTGTTTAAATTTGTGCGGTGTGTTCAGGAGCCTTACTCCGAAAAACGAAAATATTCGTATCCGTTGACATTGTGACCATTTAGCTACCCCAAAGGGTTTCGTTTCGGATTTCGGATCCGTCTTCGATCGTTTGACATTGAGGTTGTCGATCGTTATCAGTACACCTCCTACTCCCAAAATACATTTGACGTTTTCGCTGTCGTTGTTTGACAAATTGTCCGTTTTCGTTCGATCCGAAACGTTCATGTTCGATTTTCAGAGTAAGGCCCCAGGTTCGATAGCGATTTTAGCTTTAGTTGCTATGATGTTTACTATTGGATATAAGTGTATTGGTTTAGTTAAGTAATTTTTTGAAAGACATTTCAATACAGATACTCTGTAGAGGGGAATCAGGGGTCGTGCCACAAACTCTTAAAGTTATTATTTTCATAATACTTAATTTTCATAGTGTGAATCGGACATCGACGTCGACAGATACTAGTGTTATGCGGTCTAGCATTCTCTTAATTTTATGATAATGTTGTGGATATATTAATTTCATTAAATTTGTTAGTAGATTTAGGTACCAGACATAACATAACATAAAGTCACGCCTATATCCCCGAAGGGGTAAACAGAGTTGCTAGTGCTAGCACCCACATTTCGCCAGTTTATGTTTAGGTCCCAATGTAATAGGTGGCGAGCCTATTGCCATTAACCGGGCTCTTATAAACCTGCGATAAATACACAAATAACTTCGAAAAGCCATTGGTGTGTGCCATGGTGAACCTGGGATCGAACCCGAGAACTCGTCTCAGCAGTCCATTACCCAGACCACATCCGACGAAACGCACTAGGCTACCGCGGCTTTTTTTTAAGGCACAAGAACACTTAATATAATAACGGACGACGTTTGACTGAGTCCGATTCACACTATAAAAGTTAAGTAACATTTAAATAATACCTACTGCTTTAAGAGTTTATAGTAAGGATCTATATTAGCCAATTGGAATCCACTGACTTCTCAGATCATTTCGACTGTGATTAGAACTCAATGTCAAGCAGAATAATGCCCCAGTCGGGTAATAACAAATGAAACTGAATTTATCATTGAATCATACGCTACAAGACGCTATACTAGAGTTCTAATAATCATTTATAATAACAATAATCACGTGCTTATACAGGCTGACGGAGGTTGGAATTCGGTTATTACTGAATACATAAATCATTTCATTCTAGGGTTCCGTATAAATAAACCGCAATAGTTAGGCAACTTAAATTAAATCCTCCCTTTCCGAGGCTTCGATAGGGCCATCTTAAAACTATAGATGGCCCAAGGTCAGCCGGGGTGCAGTTTTAGTCAGTTAGTCCGACATAACGTTAATCGACGGAGCTGTGTTCTTCTTTCAATAGATACTTTAGAAGACCTTTTTCAACTTTCTCAACACTTTATGAAACATTTTAATATCACAATTAAACTTCAATAACTTACAATCAATATTGTCCAACGAGCGACAGTGAAAAGGGCGTTAATGCGAACTCTCCAACTTTCAAGACGCTCTTTTGCGAACTTGACTTTCCGTTGTCTCAGTATTTTAACGATATTACTACGATAGTAGGTATAGCGTGATATAGACGATTTCAATTTTCGATAATTGTTTCTACGAAATTTTGATTCTTTTTATTACTTCTAATGCAAATTAAGCGTTCAGCGTGAAAGAATAACAACACTAAACTTATAGGCTCAACATCCATACATGGTAGATCAGGGTCGGCAGCGCGTGTGTGACATCCTTAGCGTTACACACGTCCATTAGGCCACGGAGACCGCTTCCCATCAGGTGGGCCGTGCGCTTGTCTGCCACCTAAGTGGTATAAAAAAATTCATTCTCACAAACTTGTAAGTTGGAGCCATGGGTTGGAGCTCAGCGTTCACTCTCCTACTCTTTCTCTTGTTTTGACTTTTCTTAGTATAATGATGGAATCGACTGCCATAATGTATGAATCCCCAACCTCCAGAAAACCTGTGTCACAGCTATGTCTGACTATCAGCAGCTCGCAGGTGTGATTGGCTTAGGCTCCGAAGATCTTTATTTATTTATTTATATTTGGAAAACCAACTACCAAGTCACAACAAAATACATTTAAAAATAAGTGACAGAGGGCCCAATTATAGGCCCTCACAAATAAAAATTGATTAGTACGAGATGGCTGAGAACAGAATTCAACAACATAGTTAATGATGGTGATGGTTTCATGTAGGTACACTCAACTTCTCAAAAATATACAGTTACGCCCTTTTGCATTTTCCTTATAAACTCTTAGGCACAAATTCTTATAAACAAAATATGTACATCATACAATACACCAATAAGCGTTTAAATTGATTCCTTGCCGGTCGATAGTCATAAAGGAGCAAGTTGAAACTTTCAAACTGTCGAGAAGTAGAAAGTGAAAACTTTTTCTCTGTTTCCCTTGTTCAATGGTGGACGAATAATCTTTCTTTGAAATGTTTTCAAGAAAATGTATTAAACTTGTTAGAAAAGTTGGTTCATACATAGGTTAGGTAATATGTCAAAAGTGTTATGATTACCATACAATATTTAACTATTGAAATTCTAAGGCGCTCTGGATTCTGAAGTAGACAGAGAATTCATTAACTTGTTAGCTTCTATTCTTAAGACATATTACGAGCCTCCTCAACTGCTATTAAACCAAAAGTCATGTGATTAATAAACAGAATTTTTGCATTCCTAACTCTATCTTACGAAGTTTTAAGGTTCTAAATAGTATGATTTGTATAGTTTCCTGTACAATTCGTTACATTGCGAATAGATCTAATGGATATGGGATAAATACATTGTTCTAAATATAGGAAATCATTTTTATTTGTAAACAGAGAGTGAAACAGACAATAGAGCGACACTTTATAATGATTCTCCATAATATCCATCAACCTTTTCATGCATTCTTTTATTCCAATTTTTCTAAGGACGTGATCTTATATAGACCAAGTCTGTTTTTGTTATTCTTTTTGGTAGTCTATTAAGTATTTCCACATTCATGGTTACATTTCACAATATTCATCTTTTATTTTTTATAGTATGTGATAAAGGGGTGCAAGATGGCGCATAGGTAAGGCTTTTCCTTTGTACCCAGGAGGAGAAAAGGCCCTAGGCTCTAATTACGAGAATGATTATGTTGTTTAGATGTAACTGAGACTAAAATCTTAATGATAATTATCTTTAGGCGATGTTGGCTGGGAGGGAAGGGAAGTTGGAGCCCTAAAAAGTCCAACAACAACGGTCTGCTGCAATACTTCGATGTCACCTAATGTCACCATTGGGTTGTGAAGGTCAGATGGCAGTCGCTTCACGCAAAATATCGAGGTCCCGCCAAATCCGCAGTTAAGACTGGCAAAGCGGACCCCAGACTCCGAGGTGAAAGCTTTGGATGCGACTGGGATTAACGCTAGGTTGAAGAAGAAGAATGATCTTTAGGAGATGAAAGCTGCCGTCCATACCGGGTTCTGCGCTCTCCAGAAATTTATCCTTTGGAGAAGATTCACAATATCCCATCTCATTATCATCGCGTTAGTCTCAGTTGCATCCAAAGCTTTCACCGCGGAGTCCAGGATCCACTTTGCTACCTTCATTATATCAAAACACAACTTTGAACAAAATAGTGATGGACCTATAAACTTCACTTGTTATTCACAAACCTTAAATGTTTCCCAGAGCCAGTTTATTATTATATAACTGACTTATTTCGCAGTAAATTTTTGTCTAAACGTTTTAAGGGTAATTACGTCAGGGTGACGCGTCAACTTGAGTAATTAATTGTAATCTATAGTGAAAAGAACACGGAGAGTATTAAATTTCAATTTAACGTGACATTAGCTTCGTTAGAGTAGGACGTCAGATGGTCGTAAATACTAAGATAAAACATAACAAATAAGAACAGCAACAAATTTATGTCCCACTGCTGGGCACGGGTCTCCTCTCCTCTAACGAGAGGGCTGAGAGGGTATAGGCCTTAATCCACACACGCTGGCCTAATGCGGGTTGGTGGATCAGACATGTCCTTGGAATTTCTTCTAGGACATGTGGGTTTCCTCACGATGTTTTTCTTCACCGTCAGCACTATTATTATAATTTAGAATGCATAGAAGGGTCGAAAGGGCCCTACTAGAACCTCAACAGCTTGCCGGTAGTTAACGATAGAGACTATTCTATTGGCAGAATAGCTACAAAGCAAAATTGTGATAGTCCGAAATGAATGTGAGTGACATTATTTTGACACAAACATGAATGCAATAAAGGTTTCGACTTCGACTTTAACTATGCCACTTACATACATTTAGTATTTTTGACAATTCGCATTGTAGTTAATAGAATGTTATATTGTCTAGAGGCCCTGCTATGGTTTTCCCTAGCGTCTACAATATGAAGTTCTTCAAGAATGGGATAAGAAGCTTTTTACAGGGTTGGCAGCGCGACTGTGACGCCCCTGGTATTATATACGTCCATAGGCTACGGTGACCGCATCCCGTGTGCTTTTCTGCCACCTAAGTGGTATATAAAAAAGACTCGCTTCAGAGCGCATTGTAAAAAATCCATAGGCGGGACATTATTTGTTACACGTGACATGTCGACAAATGATGTCACTCCCTACTCGTATATCAATAAACTTTTCAACTAACGTTAGGTATAGCCAGTAATTTTATTTTAACCCAATAATAAATTCGGGTTCTGATTTTAAAATCGCGAATTTTAACTGAATCGATATAAAATCTGTAAATAGGTGAGCATGCAACTGACAGTGACAAATCATTTTGAATTTACGTTCGGAGTTTCGATATTTAAATGTCTCGGTTTTATTTTTAATTAAAAACCATAAATGGTTTAGTAGTGAGTAAAATTAAACTCTAGATTTTGCAATTTAAGTTTTATTTTTATTGTAAGACTGGTTGTTATGTAATTTATTATACAATAGTAATGTAACTCAATCACTTACTCTTTTATGTTGTTAAAAAACGTTTAGAGCTTAATAATAACAAATACTGATCATTGAAAAAGGCCAGCATTTAATTTTACATCTATACCTATTAGATACTCACTTACATATAAAAATGGCGGCGATGTTTACTCGATCGTCAATTCGATTCGATCCATCAATTTATTTTAAGAAATAATTGTTACACTGGCGATCAGCTGAAATAATCTTTGTTTGAAATTAATTACCATGTTATATGAATTATTCTGATATAGTCGAATACTTTATTAGACTATGTAGGGTAATTTTTGGAACAGATAACACTGGTTAAATTGAGAGCGCCATCTGGTGTGGTTGTGGGTGCTATCTAGGTATAATGATAAAATCTGTTTGACAAACGACTCCCCCCCCCCTCCCCCTCCCAACCTCTACCATCAATACTTATTCTGTAGTATTTTTTGTGGATATCGGTTTTCGCATTTTTTGCCTGTAGATATATCCGGTTCTACTTAACCGATTTTGATCAAACATGCTTAAGATTTTAAGTCAGACCAAGACCTTTCTAATAAAAAAGTCGCATCAAAAACTGTTCAGTAGCTTTTACGTCCATTGCGAATAAACAGGCAAGACATTTTCGAAAAAATCTTTTTGTGTTCAGAAATCGATCATTTCACATAACCCAATTTTTTGTAAATATCTTCAATGTACAGACAACTAATTTATAACCTTACTAGCTGACCCGACAGCCATTGTCCTGTCTTAATGTGCTAGCAAGTGCAACGAATAGCGAGTTCAAATTGGTCCATTGAAACTCCCATTGACTACCAACAACCTACGACTCCAACTACCAAAACTCCATTTGACAGCTAAATATTGAAACGTCTAACATGAGGTTATAATTAGAAAAGTGTATTATTGTCAAATACACTAAGAAGGTTGAATTAGAAAAGTTAATATGGTCATTAAGTTTTCTTAAATTTTCTAATGTCCCGCGCAACTTTCTTGACTTTTTCTTTCATAAGAACCTTCTCCTGAGAGTAACAAACACAACAAAAAAAGAATTAACGAAATCGGTCCAGCCATTCAGGCGTGATGCCGTGACCAAGGGAAATAGGGATTCATTTTTATATAATAGAGAAGAGAATAGAGATAATAGTTTGCATAGATCAAACCTTCCGGAAACTGTTTGAAACCTAAAACATAGTTAACTTGAATATGCATCCAATTAATGAAGGCCAGTAATCACGAGATCAAAGTGATGCGTATCAGCGATCAGCGGATAGGACACGCTGTGCTCATATGCAAAATGTGTTGTTTCACACCCTTTCATATCGTGATGTAACATAATTATTGTTTAACTACATAGTTCCGGTTTTCCGGCGAAGTTCCACTATTAATAAATAATACCTAAATACTTATTCTACAACATTCTACACAGCCTGCGCTCTCTAGACTTATAGTAAGCATAGTTTAACTAGATTGTCTTATGGACTAGAATGTGGACATACTTATATATAGGAGGTTGAACACGACGGTACCTATCTCCCGTCCGAAATGAGCTTTTCGACTGGGGTAGTACCTCCGCCCTACAGAACACCGCGGCCATAATGGATCGAGTTGTGTTCCCGCCGGTAAGTAGGGTAGCCAGAGCTCACTGTACTCCTCCTCCTCCCATCCCTTCCTAGCCTCCCCACCCCTTCCCAGCCCTCCCCCCTTCCCTTCAGGATAGGCAGCGCGTGTGTGACACCCTTAGTGTTGCACACGTTCATAGGCCACGGTGACCGCTTCCCATCAGGTGGGCCGTGTGCCTGTCTGCCACCTACGTAGTATATAAAAAAAACTTTTTTTATAAATACATAAGTACTTATTATACATAGAAACATCCAGACAAATGCAAATAGACATTTCATACATACAAATCATTAGCATAGTAACTGCTTTGAAATCTCATTGAAATATAAGCCAAGTTAAGAAAAAAAACTATTTCCAATTTCTTTGTTAAAAAAAGCACTAAAAAGTCGCCAGAAGGATCCATATTTCACACAAGTAGAACCACGAGTTTAGAGCTGATACTAAAAATACGAAAGCGAAAAACACTCAACCCCATGTGATAATAACAAGCTGTCATCATACAGCAAATACTCCAAGTTTTTCCTCAAAAGATTATTGACAAGACATCGACACGTTTTCTTCCAAATAAACCAGTTTACCAATACCCCACTCCAAGTCACAATGTTGACAAAAAGGAAAAGTAACATCTTTCCTTAAAACGCATCCCATCTCGAAGATTACTTGGCAAACTGAGTGTTGAGTCAACAAACAAGAGCTTGGGCTTTCGAGGAATGAAGAAAGTAATGAAAATACAATAATTTTATATTTGAACTGACTGTGTCTGAGAATTTATACGAGTTACACAGCTAGTTCAAATATATGGGACATGGATTTCGGTTTTTTGTGCGGAACCCTAATTTTGTTAAAATAAAAGTAGCCTAAGTTACGCCTTATGTATGAATCAGCTATCTGCCAGTGAAAATCCTACTATAATCGGTGCTGCAATTTCTTAGTTTAGCTTGCACAAACAGACAAAAAGACAGACAAAAATCATAAAAAAAAATTTTTTTATGATTTTGATAGTGACAGAAGTTCTGTTGCATAAATTCAATTTCAAAGGGTGAGCCCAGATTAGCCCTAATATGTTATTATAACTTATGCTATATAAGACGTCCAATAATACATTGATATAATATAACATGTATTGTGTTATGTAACTTGCTCCATTCTAATAAAACATGTTACATAACTTTGTTATATACCTAACATCTTTTGTTATATAGTCTGGACGCACCTTAACATTTTCTTATAACAAGTGTAGCTGATATCGAAACATTATAAAGAATAGATGTTCCTATTTAATTTTATTCTCAATCAATGAATCAATAATTAGCCTAACGACAATGTGCGCCATACCACCCGATTCTCCGCTTTCTGCATCCAGTCTATCCCAGCTACTTTTTTTAGATCGTCCGTCGGTCTATCTAGCTGGGGGACGTCCTTCCGTTTGCCGACTCGCGGTCTCCATTTTATTCTCATAAAGTTTAAAATATAAAATGACAGTCTGACCAGACGGTGAACTAAAACTAGGTCACGACTATAAGTAACACAAAAAGCCGCAGCGATCCAGCAAATTGCTTCGTACAATTAAATTAAGGATTTGAGGAAAAAACAGGCGCTCTTATTTGAAATACATTTTGGCATCCATAAACCGGCAGTAACTCCATCTGTTGTCAAGTTTGAGTAATATTTGTTGGTATATTTTAGTATTTTCATTTTTCGGCGGTTTGAATAATTTCTTTTTATTTTATTTGGACTAACTGTTATCTATTTTTAATTATTTTGGTGTGTTTTACCGTCAAGCTTAGGGCCACCACTGCAGCACTATCGGTGTATGTAGTGGTGACCCCCGATCCTAAGACTTTATCTTTAGTTTACCATCAGGCGAGGTGAAGTCTTATTGACGTATCCAATAGAAGAAAACATTTATTTTTCTTTTCGACATTCTACATAAGACTAGGTACCTACTTACTATAATAGATTCATACATTGTGTGAAATGTCAGCTTAATATATCTCTAACTACCCTTCAAGCCATAAAAAGGCGTTCTTATTAACATTATTTACTGACTCAATAATCTGTTTGTGGATGTTTTCGACCTATCTGCTTTATTTTTGACTGTCTCGTCAAAAATGTAAGTAGGTAATTGTATAAAAATCGAAAGGAATAAATTATCGTAAGCATGAACGTGTCAAAGCTACGGACATAACGCACTGAGAAGACAACATTGTGTCACAAAACTGGGGCCTTACTCCGAAAAACGAAAATATTCGTATCCGTTGACGTTTTGACCATTTAGCTACCCCGAAAGTGTTTCGTTTCGGATTTCGGATCCGTCTTCGATCGTTTGACATTGAGGTTGTCGATCGTTATCAGTACACCTCCTACTCCCAAAATACATTTGACGTTTTCGCTATCGTTGTTTGACAAATGGTCCGTTTTCGTTCGATCTGAAACGTTCATGTTCGATTTTCAGAGTAAGGCCCCAGCAGTGGCTAAACATGTGTCAGTGAATTTTGGGTATACTTAGAACTAAATGTGATTGTTGAATATTTTTTCTTGCTGTCACTGCAATTTTTACATCATTTTACTACACAAGACATAACGTATTTTTATTGCCTTGTATTGGCTGACAGGTGTGTTCGTGAGTTCACAATCCCCTCTCTCACTCTCCCCAATCCTCCCAACCAACCCCACCCAAACTTCTCATCCCCCCTCCCAAGCCGGCAGCGCGAGTGTGACATTTCGGATGTTGCACACATCAATAGGCCACAGTGACCGTTTCCCATCAGATGGGCCATGCGCTTGCACCTAAGTAGTATAAAAAAGTGAGTGTGTGCGTGCCGATTTGTCGTACAAGCAAGTGAGCCAACTCTAGTGTCGTCAGTTAGGTATATTCTTTAACTTGTTTCATCCATAGGTTTTATACGTTTATGATCGTAGGTACCTATCGCTAAAACGGAGTTACAATCCGTAACAAGAAATGAAATCACTTGGCAGATAGTCCGGAAATATAAGAAAGGGGATGGGATGAGTCATTATTTGGGGAGGGAACGAAAGGCAAAAAATGCCTACTTTTTATCGCGACTAGACTATGCATCTCACTAGAAATGTTTACGTTTTAAATTAATTTTATAAGCCGTCAAAATATTGCACACGTCCATAGGCTATGGTGACCGCTTCCCATCATATTGTTATTTTCAGCGTAAGATGTTAAGTCTAACCAAGACCTTTCAATCATTGAAACCGTATCAAAATCCGTTGAGTAGCTTTTGCTTCCATCGCGAGCAAACTTCCTATAGTCCCAGATTAAGCGGGCCGTGAAAAAGTACCTATTTGATGAGATCGTCAAGCTAAGGGCCGCCACTGTAGCACTATCGGTGTATGTAGTGGTGACCCTGGTCCTGAGAATTTACCTTTAGCTTACCATCAGAAGAAGTGAAGTCATTTTGACGTTAAAAAAACTTGGGTTATCTTCCCAGTTTTTTTTTAATATCTCCAATGTACACACTTACTTTACAATTTTATAATAGTAGGTATAGAAGAAGATTTTGTTAAACAAAATTAATAAATTCTTGAAGGTCTCCAGCTGTCTACCATTTCGTAACTTTGAAATGTTTAAAGACTACAGATTATAGATCGCTTAAATGAACCAACCCTAATTCTATTTATTTTATTCACTGGTACTGTCAGATAAATTATTATACACCCCAAAGGAATATTAAAATAAATAGTTTCGATGCTATTAAGAATTTAATGGCCACATAGAATAAATTACTTGAATAATATCTACATTCGGTTAATGCCTGGTATACACCAAGTGAATGACAGCACATGAACAGCGAACAGAAGGAACATAGCAGCATGGACGTCATGCTTCTTCTTCTTCGTATCGATGGCACACAAAAAAGCCACACGTAGACCACATCGTCACTAACCATCAGGTGAAATTGAGGTCAAACGTACCTAAGCCTATCATGAATAAAAAAAAAAGCATTAGATGTGCCCAGCTCAAAACTTGGCGACATTGATCGCTTCCTTGCTTGCTCCGTCATGCTGAAAGCAAGTTGTATTTGATATCATTCCCATTATATAAAGTGTTGATTTGTATTTGAGCATCCTTCAAAGGGGGGCTTGAGCTACTTATAGCCATCACAAATTCACCAGTGCATTGAATATTAGGACTGTATTCTAAATTTTAACTTTTAACTTCCGCGTTCCATGAGTTCTTTTTCAATTTAGTAGTTCTTGTTCATAGTTACATGTAAGCATTTAACTAGTTTTAAGGTTGAATTTATTTCACATAAAATCTTTATTTCTCTGAATTATAAAGAAATACATAACTTGTTACGTCTTTTGACAAATATCTATTAAATTTGATATACGACTTCATTTATTTGCTTGTTAATGTAAACATGTAGTTTATACTCTACAGCGTGCGGTAAATATCGATGAATATCTTACATTTGTGTTAATTCGCAGTTGTTTGGTAGGTATGTACCCAACTTTATTTAAGCGTGATGTTGTTTTTACTTTCATCAGTCTTATTGACCGTACGTAACGCTATTTGTGAGACAAATGGTTTGCGATTATTGTGGCTCGAAAATGGTTTCTAGATTGTTGTACCTAACATAAAGGTAGGTACAAGATAAATTATAAACAAAATATAAAACAGCACATTTTAGGTGTTATTTTTATCACAAGCTGGATAATAATGAAACCTACACACTTTTTATACTTTGAGTCACATTCAAAAATTCATATTAAGTAATTGACCTTATAAAAAATCTAAAAATGTTGTGTATCTCAAACTATGAACGCATTTTAATACTACCTACTTAATGAAGTAGAAAAAACAGTCATTTTACGTAACGTTGCCGTATTCAGCCGGGTTCTAACCGCCATTTTTACAGATAGAAAAGTTGATTAAAAAGTTTGAGAACTACTGTTTTCTTTGTTTATGTTCTGTCTTACGGCCAAATAAATACAGTATACTTAAAATCTTCTTCTTTGTAACTACTAGTCTAGTACCTAGTTATATAGAAGTTTTAGATTTTTATATCTCTAACTTTAATAGGTCTAACTGCAATGTTTCGATATCGCCTAATGTCACCATTGGGTTGTGAAGGTCAGATGGCAGTCGCTTCACGAAAAAATATCGAGGTCCAGCCGAATCCGCAGTTAAGACTGGTAAAGCAAACCCCAGATTCCGAGGTGAAAACTTTGGATGCGACTGGGATTAACGCTAGGTTGAAGAGAAGAAGAGAAGATATCAAAACGTAAACTAGTATTCAATAATCCATACAAATAAAATACAGTTCATTACTTTACCGAGTCCTTATTCAGGAACACAGAACCGTTATCTGCCTTTACTCTCAGTCCATTAAACGCCACCGATCCAGTGTAAATATTCAGATATTTCTCAAGTTTATTTTATGGTTTCGCCCTCGCCGCTGTGTTAAGTTCGTCGTTAACTTGCTGCCTACTTGAAGAGTTGGTATATATTGAACATGTGAAGTAGAAATAGGGTCTTTTACACATTAGGGTAGAAAGAATACTCATTGTTATTGTGGATGTATGGATGTTTGTTACTCATTTACGCAAAAACGACTGAAAGGATCTGGCTGGTATTTAGTACAAGGATAAATTATAGTGTGGCATATTATGTAGACTGCTTTTTACCCCTGGAATAAGTTCCCATGGGAAGCGAGGATGGGAATAGGATTACACGTAGGCGAAGCCGCGAGCAGATGCGGGTAAAAATATTCTTACGAGTATTTGTCATTTTAGTGGCAAACAGTGTTGTTTATTTGTGGCTATTTAACCACAATATTTATACATTTTCCTTGAGACTTTATGTTCAAGGTATCATCTCAAAACACCTTGTTGAATTGTATACCTACAAATATTATACTAGCGAGTATAGTATATACTATAATACTCTATAGTATACTAGCTGTTGCCCGCGGCTCCGCCCGCGTGGGTGTCGAAATCCGTTTCAAAAACTATCCTATCTCTCAAGTTGGATCGAACTGCACATGGTGTGCGAATTTTATTATAATCGGTAGGAGTCCATTGAGGACAAACATTGTGACACGAGATTTATATATATTAAGACTATACTCATTACTCTCTCTAGTATACCTACTCTGTACTCTATAGTATTATTTGCATTATAATTTAACAAGGTGTAAAAATTTATAGGCCACGATGACCACTTCCCAGCAGGTGGGCCGTGTGCTTGTTTACCACCTAAGTGATATATAAAACAAAAATTGAAGTGTCTGTTTGTGATATTAAAATAACCGATTTTAGATTAGTTTATATAGTTTAGATAAGTGTATGGCACGACACATAATAAGTAAGTATAATAAAAAATAAACTTTCAGAATTTTTATCTGTTTGTCTGTTTGAATTTCGTATACCTATCTAAACGCATACACGTTAAACAAAGGTTTACCTAAGAATTCTTCATACAATTTACTTGCACAATCATTTTCGAATGCCTACATGTAATGGGCTTAATTAAAAATACTCGTGGGAATGGCTCGTCATGTAGCCATTCGCTCTTTACCGTCAGTTTTACGACGTTCCCGAAATGATACCGCCGAGACGCGATGCGCGATGCCTGGAATATGGCCACTTCTATGAGTAATTATCTTGTTTGATTAAATTTCAATATTCAGTAAGAGACGGTCCTTCAATCGAAAATTTTCTGAGATTGCGCGAAACTATTATTATTTACCCCGGCTACGTTATTGAGGAAAGTTTCCGGGCGAAGGCCGGGGTGTGCGTGTTTGTTAGGGCGGATGTTTGCTGTCGCCGTCTGCGCTGCCTAGAGGACCCCTCCTTCTCCGTCCTATGGGTACACGTAGATCATGGCTCTTCAAGCCAGATTTATGTGTGCCTATACCGCTCCCACACAGGAGATGCCGAGACAACTCGACTCTTTGAATATCTGAGTCAGGCGGCAGATGATGCGCAGGAGCGGTTTCCGAACGCGGAATTGGTAGTTTTGGGGGATTTTAACGCCCACCATGAGACCTGGTTGGGCTCCGCCAAAACTGACCATGCGGGAAGAGCCGCCCACGCATTCGCTCTCACGCATGACCTGACCCAATTGGTGCACCAGGTCACCAGGATACCAAGAATATCAGGTCAAGCGCCCTCTTTGCTAGACCTTCTGCTGACGAGTCACCCAGACCAGTACAGTGTGTCGGTGCATGCCGCTTTAGGTAACTCCGACCACTGTATGGTCTGTTCCAAGGTGCCCATCGTAGCGCCCCCACGAGCTGCGCAGGGGAAGCGACGGCTTTGGCACTACTCGTCAGCAGACTGGGATGGACTCCGTGATTACTATGCGTCCATCCCATGGGCTGATCGCTGCTTTAAACATAGGACTCTATCGGAAAGTGCTACTGCGGTCACCGGTGAGATCAGTTTGGGTATGGAATATTATATCCCATACACTGATGTCACCGGTACCCGCAAGGCGCGTCCCTGGTTTGGGCGCGAGTGCGCTGAGGCTGTTCACCAGAAGCAGCTGGCGTACCGCGCCTGGACCAGAGCAGCCGCGCAGCGCGATCCTGGCGTGGGCCGGTTTAAGGCAGCGTACAACAAAGCCACAAAGGTATGCAAGGGGGCTTACATCAGAGCGGATGCCCAGCGCATTGCACGGCTTGGGCAGGACCTTGTGGCGCACCCCACGGGCAGCCGTGGCTACTGGCGTCTGGCCAAGGCCGTGCAATCAAACTTCTACCAGCCTTCGCTGCCCCCGTTGCGAGACCCCGATGGATCGCTGGCTCATGAGCCGCAGGAGAAAGCTGACTTGCTAGCTAATCTCTTTGCGGCTAATTCCCGAATTGATGATTGCGGTATGCAGCCTCCGACACTTCCTAACTGTGACCACGCAATGCCTGATATTTTTATCAGGCAACGCCATGTTCGTGCAGTACTGCAATCACTCGATGTCCGGAAGGCCAGTGGTCCCGATGGAATTCCAGCGGTGGTTTTACGAAAATGCGCAGCGGAGTTGTCTCCCATGCTTACGCGACTGTACCGCATCTCATACACCTCGGGTACAGTGCCGCCAGCTTGGAAGGAAGTGAATGTGCAGCCGATCCCCAAGAAAGGGGATCGGTCAGACCCGGGCAATTATCGACCCATAGCCGTCACCTCAGTGCTGTGCAAGGTGTTTGAACACATCATCAACGCACAGCTCATGCGTCACCTAGAGGATCACTCCCTAATTAATGACCGGCAATATGGCTTCAGGCCGAAACGGTCAACGGGTGATCTTCTGGCGTACGTCACCCATCTATGGGGTGAGGCTATGGACAAGCATGGCGAGTCATTGGCTATCAGTCTTGACATCGCCAAAGCTTTCGATAGAGTCTGGCACAAGTCGCTTCTTTCCAAGCTGCCTGCTTTTGGTCTACCTCCCCTATTATGCAGCTGGGTTAAGAACTTCCTGCAGGAGCGCCGCATCCGAGTGCTCTGTGATGGGCGGGCATCGGCTTTCTTGCAGATCAATGCAGGTGTACCGCAGGGGTCCGTTTTGTCGCCTACTCTGTTTCTTCTGCATATCAATGACATGTTGTCAGCAGGCAGCATTCATTGTTATGCAGATGATAGCACCTTGCACGGACGATATCACGGTCAACCTGCGGACAAGCATACGTAGGGGAAAAAGACAGCTTCTTGTCACTGAGCTTGATCGGGTCTTGAATCTCATTTCGCAGTGGGGCTCTGAGAACCTGGTCGAGTTCAATGCCAAGAGGACGCAGGCTTGTGCGTTTACAGCAAAGCAAAGGTGTCTCCTTTCCTTCCACTTCCTACTCTTCGGGACACTCCACTGCCACTTCGGGATAACCTAGATATACTTGGCATGGATGTTCGCTGCAAACTGAATAATAAAAACTACATCGAGAGCATCATCAAAACGGCCTCGCGGAAACTCGGAGTCCTGAACAAGGTGAGACGGTTTTTCACGCCGGAGCAACGGTGTCTTCTGTACAAAGCACAAATCCGTTCCGGCGTGGAATACTGTTCTCATCTCTGGGATGGCTCTGCTCAGTACTTGTTAGATGCTCTCGACAGGTTGCAGCGACGCGCGGCCCGTATTATTGGGAGTCCCGAAGTTACCAACACTCTCGAGCCCCTGCAATTGCGTAGAGATATAGCATCTTTGGCAGCTTTTTACCGCATATACCATGGGGAGTGTTCCGACGAGCTCTACCAACTAGTCCCACCCTCTCCATTCCTATACAGAACAACACGTGCAAGGCTGAGATACCACCCTCATATGGTGCAAACAATTCCATCAAGAACCAAGCGGTTCGGTGCCTCTTTCCTTTGCCGCACCATCAAAACCTGGAATTCTTTACCAGCTCACGTGTTTCCTTCCTCATACAGTCCCGGGTCCTTTAAGCGGGGCGTGAAAAAGTATTTGATGAGGCCGTCAAGCTGAGAGCCACCATTTTGGCACTATCGGTGTTTGCAATGGTGACTCCCATTCTAGAGACTTTGCCTCAGCTTACCATCAGGCGAGGTGAAGTCATGTTGACGTGACCGACTTAAAAAAAAAAAAAAAAAAAAACTATGACGTAACGTCAAATACGAAAAGCACGCGTCAATCGCCATATCTTCACATTTCACAATATGTCGAACCTTATCGCCCTCTCACAAAACTACAGAAATTCGGATATTCGATACAATATAAAGGTACGAAATTCGTATTACTTCCGAATTTCGGCTCGTCATGTTCGCACATGACAAGGGTCACCTATTATTCAGTATTTATACTGAAATAAATCTTCATCGCTATCAAGAAGTGTAACGTTTCAGTTGTAATTCTGTAATAACGTAACGTAACGTTTTATTAATGTAGGAATGTGATTTGGCTGATTTTTTTTATACCACTCAAATGGCAGATAAGCACACTGCCCACCTGTTGGGAAGCGGTTATAAACGGTCAAAAATAAAATGTCTATCTATATTTTAATTCGCTATACATATTGGTTTGTATTTTTATTTCTTAACTGTTGCTCCAAACTATGCAGAATTGTTTTGCTTTGCACCTACTAACGGAATACTGCAAAGGTTTTTTTTACTCACTTTAAGAGGAAGTTCGGTTTGGCATTAATTTTTGTTACAATTCTTGTCAGACCATCGCGAACAAACAGATAAACAATCTGTTTGTTCGCGATGGTCAAATAAACTAATGAAGGGATTTTGATGCGGTAATCTGCCGTAATATGTTTAATTGCAATCAATCAAGTAGAACCGCGGGTATCTGCTACAATATTCGTAGAAATCTAACATGACAATGATTTGCAGTGCGAGTGGGCGTATATATGTATGGAAATATATAAGAGAACAACGATATATATTTCCTAAAAGGAATGACAAAAGACAGAATCGCGTAGCGCGTCAACTGAAATTTATGGGTTCAAATAGGATTTAGTCTGACAGGTTGAAGTATTGAGTGACACTGTAAGAAATATATACGTTCTGCCTAATGCCAGCATTCGCTGCAATGCCTCTTTTACACGACTGTACCGCAAAGGAAGGTTATGTGTTTAAAATTCACTTCTACGGTTTTCGTATATAAATCAAGAGTGAATAGGTTGCTTCTAGGCAAGCGTGCTCCATTGTTGACGACATCATCAATTACCAATGGGTCAGAATTAGTGGTCAAACGAGTGCCTATTGACTATAAAAAATGTGACTTAAAAATTTATAAAATTAATATTTAGAAATCCAAATTGTAAACGCTTTACATTGAGCCGAAATGCAGTCAAACTATGATTGTTTTTATTAATAACCTCACGTTAACGTACGTTAACCTGCGTTAACGTATCTGAGTAGTTTTTGAATACCAAAACAACGCTTTTCTTTCTAATCGAATTGAAATCACTTGTTTTTAAACCTGATCTAACGTAATCACGTATTAAGTTATTTAAATTGAATAAAGAAACTTACATACTTTAATTTTTATAATAGGAAATCGAACCCGTGGCCTCTAACTTAATTAAACTAGCACTGCATTACGCCGGCCATCCAACGTAATTTACCACATTTTTATTAAATCTCTAAGATAATAGTAAGTAATACATATTTATAAATAAATATTTGGAACAAAAATAATTTTCCTTATTGGTCATATTTGATAAGCTTGATCCGTAACGTGACACTAAACGAAAGATTATCTATAACTCGTGGAGTGTTTTCCAAATGCCCATTTTTGTGTAATTATACCTAATAAAACATAACAAATGTTTACTTATTGTGCTCATTGTGTGTGACCTTAACGCGAGATAAATCTCGTGTTGTGAGCAGTTTTGACAGATGGTTAAATTAAAGGCAGGCTGATTCCTACTTGTACAGGCGTAGACAGAAGTGGTAGTATAGGGAAAACTCTATACGTAACTGATGCAAGCTGATGTGTTCGAATCTCACTCTAATAAAATTACTGACGTGCTAAAACCTGGCTAAAACATAAGCCGGGTATCTATATTTTATCATTGCTAGTGTTTTTTGTTATTCATGCAGTTTTGCATTCGATTTGCATCTGTCTATACTATTATATACTTATTTATAAAGTAGCTATGTATG
The DNA here is from genome assembly GCA_963576445.1 of Lithosia quadra. Taxonomy (NCBI): domain Eukaryota; kingdom Metazoa; phylum Arthropoda; class Insecta; order Lepidoptera; family Erebidae; genus Lithosia; species Lithosia quadra. The sequence goes on from OY754881.1 coordinate 14,324,700, forward strand.
TACATTAAACTAAAATGAACGATTCTGATCACATAAATATTTTTTTTAATTCTTGTCTGTTTGTCTCTTTGTTCGCAATGAATGCAAAAACTACTGAAGGATTTTCAAGTGATTTTTTTGTTTGGTCAAAGTGGTGGAAGGTCTTGATCAGGCTTAAAATCTTACGCATGTTTGATCACAATCGGTTGAGTCGCACAAACAGACAAACCGACAAACAGACAACAATTAAAAAAAATCTGTGTTTTTTAAGTACCTGCCTATCTCCAGATACAGCTATTTTACAATTTTATAATACTCGCAGTATAGATAGATATACCTATCGTTGCTCTTCACAGTATCACATTTATCACATAGCTGTATTTGCAGTTAGATGAGCGTAGAAAACTTTCACATTAGAATTTAATTTAAGTAAGAAATAAAATTATCTTCCATTACTTTCTTAACACTGTTGTTGCCGCCAGTACACGATTCATTCTGATTCACGAGTCTCCTGTTTGTCCGTCCCGTTTGGTACAATACTCTTTAGCTGTTCAGTCGCCCTCGGGAGTTCGCCGCGGTCGTGTGTCTGTGTTATGTGACAAGTGATAACGTTTCGAGTGCAAGTGGTAGTGCTCTGTGATTTCGTGTTGGTAGGTACGTTTTATTATATATTTACTTATTTAATTTATTTATAATATTTTTTATATAATTTGATGTAATTATGGTACTTTATATTTAATTTAGCTTTATTTTTGTTTGAGGTACTATACGTTTTTTTTATTTTTTTTTTATTAGGTGTGTGATTTTTATTGAAATACACAGGAAAATAGTAGGTATTTTTATTTAATTTAACTTCATTTTTGTTTATAAGAATGCAACGATAAATAACTATAAAAATATTCTTGTATGTTTTTTCAGTAGCCTATTGTGACGCATATTATTACAATTCCCTTAGAAACTTTAAATCCTATATTTTATCATAAACAAGTTTAAGTTCCTATTTTTTTAAGAAAGTTTGCATTTAAATGTTTTTTTATACTATACCACCACCAGATACCACGCCACAAAGTAAAGTAGGTACCTAAATTAAATTTTTGAAACCACATTCCAGATTCAAAATTCAACTACCACAGATAGCACAGGTCAATTTTTAAAACCGCGTTCCACATTTGAAATTCAACTACCATACAGCACAGGTGGTTAGTTCCCGCGCTAATTGTAACTAAACCGGTAGGAATAGGTTACTAATAAATAGATGTAACGACTTACGTTGAAGTTGAAATGAGCTCGAAAGAGTTTTTTAAATTAATTTAAATAGAAAAAGTTAACACTTAACTTATTTATCTAAACTTAATTGGATAAGGCCCATACAGTTACTTACAAACTCTTTTTTTTTAATATAGGTATTTAAATAAGAAAAAAAAACAGGGACCGCCGTTTTGGGACGTTTGGTGTCTAGAATGGCGGCCCGTACCCTCAGGACTTTGCCCTAGCTTCTTACCATCCAGAGCGGGGTAAAGTCAATTGACGATCTGAATAAAAAAAAACTTAACTTAATCAAACTTAACTTGATAGGACTCCAAACAGCTACTAACAACCGGCCTACACAAAAATCTTTGATTACGTAATAGGTCGTAGCGTACTAAACATTCAAATTACCATAACATTCGGACATGAATGGTTCTTTAGATCATCGTACAATGACTCAAGTGCGGTCAATAGGACTCGCTCGATTCATGTTCCGTTGAGTACGCGATAGCAACGTGAAAAGACTTCGTCATCACCCTATTATAGGTAGTTCTGGGCCTCAAGACGAAGGACGAGATCCGAAGGACGAAGAAGTTCGAATCCGGCCGGACATAAGGTACCAATGTGAATTTCACTTTGTGGAATTTATATGTGCTAATCAGATGACTTACCATCTGCTGGCGGTGATGGAAAAACATCGTGAGGTAACCCACATGCTCTAGAAGAAATTCTAAGGACATGTCCGATCCACCAACCCGCATTAGGCCAGCGTGTGTGGATTAAGATCTAAACCCTCTCGGCTCTCTCGTTAGAGGAGAGGAGACCCGTGCCCGGCAGTGGGACATAAATGGGTTGTTATTATTATTATTCTCTTTATTTTAAATAGAAACATAATATAAATTATATTTTTAAATATATCTAAAAAAAAATTATTATTAATCTCTTTATTGAACATAAATAAACATATTAATTACATTTTTAAATAAATATCAAAAAAATATACTTACATTTAAAAATATAAAAAATAGTACCCCACCGGCGTCGGGTACAGGGACCAAGTCACCGGTGGTTAGGGCTCCAGAGAGAGGAATCTCCGCACAATACGTGCCGTGTCGAGGAGTACCAATAATTATTATGATATCTAATGTTAATTAGTTATGTGCATAATTTTAATACAAAATTTATTGTAATTTACTTTCACACTGTTTCATGTGAAAGATTTCTATTCTATACTGTTGATAAACTGTTTTAACTATATTTTAAGAATATAGTAGGTTTTTATAGCAATTTTATTCTTCCTAGGGCTAGTTTCGATCTCATCTCGGTATCATAAACTTCACCTATATCATACATGTAACCTGTAAAGATACAGATTCTGGGTCATACATTGGATGAAAAAAAAAATCATCCAAATTCATTAAGGAGTGTTCTTGTGTGATTTGGTAACAAACTAACACACTTTCGCATTAATAATATTATTAGAAGATTTACGTCTTGGTTAAATTCAGCAAAAAAAAAATAGTCTGACGTTGACTATCAAAGTGTTCCAACCAATGCAAAAGCCGAGATTTTACCTTCAACCTCTACATTCTTTTTTTGAATTTCAACTTTATTCCCACTAAATAAAGTTTAATTTTAAATGCCACAAAATTCTCCGTGATAACAAGAAGGGTACAACCGCGCACACAAATGCTAACATTTCCTAGATTTAATTGTAAATAAACATAATGTTTTAGAAACGGGGCAGACGGTATAAATTATGTCTTATCGCGTTTTCAACACGACAAGGATTATGTTATTTGTTGAATAATTAATTCAATATGAAGTTATACATTAGAGGACTGCTAATTGGGTACTATTGTTGTTATTTTAATAACATATTAGGAATTACTTAAGTAGGCTTAATGATGTATGTATATAATTGTATTATGTGTATAAACCGAACCGAACTCATAAGAAGGCTCAAGGCCACCCAAAGAGCAATGGAGAGGGCTATGCTCGGAGTTTCCCTGCGTGATCGAATCAGAAATGATGAAATCCGCAGGAGAACCAGGGTCACCGACATAGCTCTCCAAATTGCGAAACTCAAGCGGCAGTTGGCGGGGCACATCGCTCGTAGAGCCGACGGCCGATGGGGCAAAAAGGTTCTCGAGTGGCGACCACGAACCGGAAGACGTGGTGTGGGCATGCCTCCGACAAGGTGGACCGACGACCTGGTAAAGGTTGCGGGAAACCGCTGGATGCGAAAAGCGCAGAACCGGTCGTCGCGTCGTGGAGATCATTGGGGGAGGCCTTTGTCCAGCAGTGGACGTCTTTCGGCTGAACTGATGATGATGATGATGATGATGTATAAACCGTAGATGGTCCAGGGTCAGATGGGGTGCGAGGTAAATGTTTTGGGTAACCTTATAATTATACTTTGTCTAATGTAGGATGATAAAAATGACAGCTCTAAGTAGGGTAGCCCATATAGTATAATCGAAAATGAATCTTTCGGTTTTTGATTATCGTTCCCGTAGAATATGGAATCGATATTTACAAAAACACAAAATCTTTTTATTTCTTGCAAGACGCTTCACTATGACAAGTGGGCTGGGCTTGTCTATGTATTACAATAATTTTAGGGGTATAATTTTGTATAAAAAATACGATACTTCATAGACATGAACTGTCATTTTTATCATCCTACATTAGACAGAGTATAATTAAGACCCAAGACGGCGTGTGGTGTTAGTCTGTTCAAATCTGACGTACCAACCCACAATAGCCGACGGGGGTTGTATCCGCGGGGATTTACGCACGAAAAAAAAGAATGACCTTTCTATACTGAAGTTAATACTCGTTATGCTTTGTAAGCTTAAATTTTAATATGGAAATGGAACCAAGCTAACGCTGGTTTTAATCCAATAGATGAAACTCCGCGCATTGTGCCATTCCAAAGAGAAAACAATGGCTCATAATTCCATATTGCAGTTAAGCTCGGCTTTGACTTGCAGCCTTACAAATGCAAGTGCTATATAAATTTAAATAAAAGGAAACGAAAATAATAATAATAATAATGGTGTTTGTCGTACACAGATACCTACATCTACTTATACATTACTAGCTTTTGCCCGCAGCTTCGCCCGTGTGGATGTCAGTTATCGCGACCAAACATAGCCTATGTCTCGAGGTCTAATCTAATCTACCCCTATACCAAATTTCATTAAAATCGGTTCTGCGGTTCAGGCGTGAAAGCGTAACAGACAGACAGACAGAGTTACTTTCGCATTTATAATATTAGTATGGATAAATTGCTAGCTGATCACTAAAAAACAGACAAAATTAAAAAAGTGTTTTTAGGTTCAGAAAACGTCCTTTTTTAAACTTTTTTAAATATAGGATACGTCAAAATGATTTCACCTCGTCTGATAGTAAGCTAAAGGTAAAGTATCAAGACCACACACCGATAGTGCTACAGTGGTGGCTCTCAGCGTGACGGTCTCATCAAATTCTTTTTCATGCCTCGCTTAAAGGCTCCCGGACTAATAGGAAGAAGGAAACACATGCGCCGGTAAAGAATTCCAAGTCTTTATGGTGCGGTAAATAAAAGATTTATTTTTATTTTCTACAATGGTGTAACTGTAATTGGTTAACGCTGCCAAATATTTTTAGACCCACCAAAATAATATAGGTTAATTAGCACAAGAAATTTCATAAAAATTGGTCAAGTCGTCTTCACTACACACACTTCGTGAGTTTTTCTATTACATTTTATTCTACGACATTCTACACAGCGCTCCCTAGACCTAAAGTAAGCTTAGTTTAACTAGCTTGTGTTATGTGTTCTAGAATGCTGATAAACATACTTATATACTATTTTTGTAAATTCATAATATATTATACATAGAAACACCCAGACCAATGCAAATAGATATATTCATGCATACAAATATTTGCACTGAGCGGGAATCGAATCGCATGCACTACCGCTACGCCACAGAGGCCGTCGAACACATTACATTAGATTGTTATATTTTCCGGATAAATAGCAGTTTCTCTCAAGTTGATCTCAAACCATTGCAACACATACTCTTTCCCCTTCACTCAAAAAATGATAATGATATATGAAGTTTATACTTTGACACACTGGCCTTTGCCCCACGAGAAAAGTAATTTCTCTCGGATATATTAAGGCCTCGTTCACACGGCGATTATTTTCCCGTATACCGTATACGAGATTTTATCGAATAGAGTAGTGACAACAGAATATAATAATATGAAAACTTAAAAATTATTTACACGGCGTTCATACGGGAAAATCCCGTGTTCGAGAAATATATACGGTAAAACCGTATACGTGAAAAAATCGAATCGAATGGTCGCCGTGTGAACGTGGCCTAATACTTCGTATCGACTTTCAAAAGAATTCATGTCATACGGGCACAATAGCAGTTGTGGGTTGGGTTTACAAAAAATGGAGGATATTGGAATATTATTTATTATGTACTTTTATAGTCGATAGGCCTCTGTGACGTAGCGGTAGAGAACGCAGCCGCTGCGCGGGAGGCGTGGGTTTCATCCCCGCTCAGTGTAAATATTTGTATGCTTCAATATGGGCATTTGCATTGGTCTGGTCGTGCCTCGGAGAACCCGTTAAGCCGTCGATCCCGGTTGCCATACAAACATCTACGGCAGTCGTTACGGGTAGTTGAAGCCCTAAAAAGTCCAACAACAACGGTCTAGCTGCAATGCTTCGATATCGCCTAATGTCACCATTGGGTTGTGAAGGTCAGATGGCAGTCGCTTTACGGAAAATATCGAGGTCCAGCCAAATCCGCAGTTAAGATTGGTAAAGCGGACCCCAGACTCCGAGGTGATAGCTTTGGATGCGAGTGGGATTAACGCTAGGTTGAAGAAGAAGATGGCTCGCGTTTAACCGCTATCTTACCCGATAATAAGTGATGACGTGGTCGACGGTGAGAGTATTCTTACCTAGAAGCTGCCTATTCACTTTTGGCCTGAAGACTCCCAGGTTATAGCTTTCCTGCAACACATTTTATTATTAAGGGTTTAGGATTTGAATGTAATCTAGTACTAAATATTACAAATGTGAAAGTTTGTGGAGATGTTTGTTACTCAATTACGCTTTAACGGCTGGATAGAACTGGCTTAAAATTAGCACAGAGACTATTAGTAAAAAAATCTAGCTACTGGTTCCTTTTATTATACCTAGCATAAAATATCACACGTGGAATAATAGAGGACCATTACGCAAGATTTTCTCAATTATGCTGGATAGATCTGGCTGAAATTTGGCACAGAGACTAGGTACCTATAGAGGACCATCACGCATTTTTTGGATTATTTCACCCCTAAAGTGGTAAAATACAAAAATTTTGATGCAAATCCAAGATGGGCCGCTAGCAATGTATATAGGTACACAACATTTTCCAAAACATTAAGGACAGATTGTCATATATCAAGTCGCTCAAGTCGTTAATTATAATGTTCCCTTTAAATATATGACGTCATACGCTTAACGTGACGCCATCAAGCCCGTACATATTTGTATTAATTTTGACAAAACGCAAATTAAACTGTCAAGTTAGAACCGCTCGAATGTACTCATAATTTGTATCTGTACGCGACTGTACTTAACTTATTAATGAAAATGTGATTTTGATGTTAAACGACTACACGTATTTCTGAATAGAATTTTCATGCGTATAATCTGTTGAATGAAAACAAATAATGCTAAAGAGTGGAATACCCTGCCTGAGTCTGTATTTCCGGAAGGTTAGACTGAATAGGTTACATCTAGGCAAGCGTTTATTGAACTACTACTTAAGTGGCAGACAAGCACACGGCTCACCTGATGGGAAGTGGTCACCGTGGCCTATGGAAGTGTGCAAAATCAGGGGCGTCACACTCGAGCTGCCGACCCAGCCGACCCTGAAGCGGAGTGGGGGTTGGGTAGTTTGGGGAGATTGGGGAGATTGGGAGAGGAGGAAGTTATGAGCTCTGGCAGTACCGGCAATACAAAAACGAACCGAAATAATCTCGTTCTCGGTGCTGTCCCGGTAACGTCGGCAGTGGACAATCGCTCTAACAGTTTCTCATGCGATATTTCTGTAGAGGGGATGAACAGATGGACACGTACACGTTTTATCTACTAATGATTATTATGTGATAATGCTTTAATTATATCTTGCGCACATGCAGCACGCACATGTCTTACTAGTAATAGAGGTCAGACAGTAGTTGCAAAGGTCAGTTGATGGTCAGTTAATTAATCTGCACTGTTTATTTAAACATGCATAAATAATATTCACGGTTTTCCCTCGCTGGAGAAGACAGAGATCATAGTCCACTATTTATTTCTTTCCGTGTGGTTTTTGGTCGTAATATAATTTTACTAGCTGTACCACGGCTTGGCTCGTGAAATACTTCATCCCCGCGGTACTTATTTAACCCATACATGCCCGTAATTTCTTGGTTTTACAATAATTTATGGGTATTTGCCCGATTCATTGACATACATGATTACTATATTCTGCTCCCTTGGGCAGTAGCGTGCTGATGTATAGCATATAGCCTTCCTCGATAAACGAGCTATTCAACTCAAAAATATTTTTTCTATTGGGACCAGTAGTTCCTAAGATTAGTGCGTTCAACCAACCAAACAAACAACTCTTCATTTTATAATATTAAAATTTAGTAGGTATCTATAGATAATTCAAAAGCACTAAAACATGTTACTATAGTAAATTTTTAATTTTTTTTATACTAGAAATAATCTCAGTAATTAAACGCTGTGCACAAAACCACAATGGTTGTCTATAAACATAGTTGGCGAAATGTGAGTACACTCGCCACTTTACCAACTGCATACACATCTGCCTACCCCTGCTGCGACTTTTAGGGACAGCTGCTAGTTTCATATTTAGAATACTTAAATAATAACCTCGCAGCTACTGTCCCTCCACAATCGTTGGATAGCTGACGAATGATGACAAGGTTTACTCTTTGTCTCAAGAATTAATTGAATAATTTAGACCGTTTTATGATAACAAGAGTGATAGGGACTCATTAAATTTATGACCTCTTAGTTAGGGTCAGACCAAACTGAACAAAACCTACTTTTAAGCCGGCTTTACATTACAAAACTGTTATTTAGGGTGGATATTCCGTTAATACGCACGAATCGCTTCAGCAATACGTTCATTATGCGTACAGCTAAGGAGTAGAATGCCTTGCCCGAGTCTGTGTTTCCAGAAAGCTATAACCTAGGAGTCTTTAAGTCTAGAGTGAACAGTTTGCTTCTAGGTAAGCGTGCTCCAATCGTCGACCACATCGTCACTTGCCATCAGGTGAGGTAATGGTCAAACGCGAGCCTATCAGCTAAAAAAAAAGCGGTTTGAAATTACTATTATAAAATTAATTTCACTAGTAATTTCACGTTTTATCGTCACGTTTTGATAATGCATGTTGTATTGTAGTGATTCAGTTAAAAATAGATTTATTTATACAAACGGGTCAAAATAATACAACAAAATTATTTTCAATCTCGCTAACCATCAGAGTACAAAGAAAGCGTACACTTTATTATTGGAATTTATCACTCTTATCACCCACTGATAACAGTGACCGATGCTCCTCGACATGATCCATAAAATAACGACCTAACTGCTCTTAGCGGGTACACAAAAATCCACCATTTGCAACGTTATATAAGGTTGATTTTATAATGAAGCGTTGAGTGAATGTGTTTGAATCAATATTGGTGTAAGGGTCAAAGAACACTGGCTGATTAGGCGCGCCGATTGTCAGTACTTAGAACGTGGTGTTTCAATGATAATGTGACCGTTTTACGCAGGGATGTTCAGGGTAATAAAATTATTATTATTATTTATTTCCTCCTCACAACCCTATTTCCCACGGGGCTCTGCAGTTATTCATAAGTGCATTTAACTTCTGCATAGACAACCTCAGTCAAATATCGATGGGTAGGTATTCATGAGGCCGTCAAGTTGAGGGCCACTAATTATGTAGGTGTATATAATGGAGACCCCCTTCCTGAGATTTTACTTTTAGCTTACTATCAGGCGAGGTGAAGTCATTTGGACGTGACCGATATACAAAAAAAATATTTCTTTTTTTAGCGTGAATGAGTAATAAATATCTAAAAATTCAAATATCTTCACAAATGGGAGAGTTTGTGAAGGTGTGCGAAGTTTGTTACTCAATCACGCTCAAAAAACTAAACGGATCTGGCTGAAATTTGGTAGAGGGATAGATTATAGGCTACTTTTTTCTCGGAAATAGTTTAACACGGAGGAACGGGACCAACAGTACTATTCTCTAACACGTGTCGTGATAAAGCGGCCTGTCGCGACGCGTTGCCCTATTATTAAGGCCTGGAGCCACTACTTCGTTTGATTTTATCACTCATCTTTATCACCAAGACGAACGCACGGCTGTGTCCTTAGAGAATAGCACAACAGGATTTTACGCAGACGTAGCTGCGGGCGCCAACTAGTTTTTGATATTTTTGGTTTAAAGCTAGTTGGGTATGCATTCTAATAAATATAGGTTCACTTGTAACATTTTAACACCTAAGTATCACGAAAAACAAAAAAAAACACTCCAATTTACAACAATGTTCTCGAGAATCTTCTATAGATATCTCTTAAAGCAATTAATCCGTACAAAACACTTTCGGCTCCCTTCGCTTTATCCCAGCGGTTAACCACAGCTTCATCCAACATTTGTCTCATTCCAGAGCCCTGAGGCACGACCCGAACGGTTCTCGTACATATAAATTGTTGAATTAGCAACAAAAATTATTCTAATTCTCTTTAACGTAATATGTCGTACGAAGTTTGGGTGAACCCTTTAGTTTGTGATATAGAACTAGTAAATATAGCTCGTGGAATATTGTTTATCCTGTCAGCGTTTTCCCAACTCGGATAAGGTCGATTGTTCAATTCAACTACGAAGTGGCATACTTCGGTATTTTCCGTGAAGCAACTGCCATCTTATTCTTATTAATCGGGTGTTTATCATTTCCAGTCTAAGATGCCAAAACTTATGCACCATATTAAATAGGTTTATGCCCTGGCACACCCCATTGGGGATTTCAAAGTTCTGTAGTTAGATCATTTTGTTGAAATTTTTAGGACTCCGACCAGCTCCCCTTAATGACTGCCATAGATGTTTTTTATATTATGGTGATGGAGACGTGCGTCTTCGAGGCATGGATAGTCTTACAATTTAGCTTATTGACGAATAAATAACTAAATTTAACTTTGTTAAAATTTAAACCTGAACATTAATTGTCCAGTAATGACTTTGTTTCTGTTAGGCAAAACGACTTTGTTCATATATTTTTGTGTGCTGCGTTTATCACTACAACTTCTATCACTAAAAAAACTACGCTAACTCGAACGGCTTTGTCCGACGTCCGTCCGTTTCACTCTTGTGAACTAGCCAAAAACTTATATAACGTGTATATTTTTGAGAGTAGCCAGGGGAATTTACGATAAAATGTTTGAAGGCCCGATATCAGTATATCCGTAAACTTAGGTTGTGTGGATACGTTAGATGATAGTTTTTTCTATGAAACTGTACGCCGTAATCGAAAGCGAGTCTTTTTTAGGCCTTGTTGCATAATATATACAGAAGTAACTCAGAAACTATTGAAAATTATAAATGAGCTGGGTATGTACATTGGAGATAATAATATAAAAAAATACTTGAGTGTTATCTTAAGTGAACGATTCTGAACACAATTTTTTAAAATTTTTGTCTGCTTATCTGTTTGTTAGCAATGGACCCAAGAAGTACAGAACGGGCTTATGCAGTTTTTTTATTAAAAAGATATGACCTACGATCTTGGTAAGACTTAAAAGCGGTATGTTAGATTGCAAACATAAGTGCAATAGTAAAAATATTTCACCATGTATTTTGCTTTCCCGCATCAACTGTACGTTTAAAGGAACAAAAACTGTTGATTATTTCAGTTTGTTATAAAACCAAAGTATAAACAAAAAGAAGTTAATCGGTAGGTTCCGCCCATGACCGTGCGTTATCACCAAAGTTCACAACACCCTTTAAAGTGATATTCATAAAGATAACGTTATTACAACCGTTAAATTTGCTGATAAATAATTTTTGTTACGATGCAGTCACTTTTTATTTATGGAAATGATTTATAAAACTAAACTAATGAATTTTATAAAAACCTCCTTATAATATTTACACAATTTGTAGTTAATGGATCTTAGATTTTTAATTAGACATGCCTCTATTTTTTGTAAGTTAAATTATTAAGTATTCATCGAAAACTAAATAATAGCCAGCTGAAAAATAGCAAGCTTATTGTGAAAGTTTATGTAAAAATATTTAACCTTATGGAAACAGTGTTACCTATAACAAAATAACGAGAATCAGTTTCATTTCAAATACTTTGAAAAAAAAACTGGATTAATCCTTCTACTGTAAGTGTTTTTTTAAATATTGATCAAAGAAAAACTGTTATTCTACAACTCTACATTTTTACTGTACAAGTCTGAAAGAAACCCTTAGGCTATTTATTTTACCTTCAAAGCTAAATACGAGTATTATCTAAACTTTTAACTTAATGAGATTTTATTCAGACCACCTAGAATAATATTATGAAAAATATTGTTTTTTTGCCCTTTTTTTCCGTGCGGAAATCCTCATGGATCCCGCGGCCAGCGGGGCAGGTTATGTCGGACTCTTACCGACTAAAACCGCTACCGCCGAGATCATTCTATAGTGTAAGAATGCGCGGCATAAAATTTGTCTCATACCTCACAGTGCCCACCATTGATGATACAACATGTAAGGATTGATTCCCTGCCTGTGGCGAGCGTTGCGAAGTTGTTTATAAACTCGTCCAAAGTGACCAACAAGGCAGTTCTACACTTCATAACACTTCCAATCCTCATCAATCACTTGGACTTCCTTGATAAAAATTTGAACGTGGCACTACAAAGCGTCGAACTATCTAAGACCAACTTAACAAACTTGGAAATAAGTTATCAACTTACATAGTTAGTTCACTGTCGCTAATCATCGCTTCAAAGGATTACGTTACATTATACTCTCACGGTATACCGTAGCTAAAAGGAGTAGGCAGAGGTGTGCTAAACCTCTACAAGGATACATCCTACTGCCCACCACCTACTATCTAAATTTCAAAGCCAGCTAGCATCGGAGTATTTGGAAAGATATATAACAAATGATCTCAAACTTGATAGGTTTAGTTTAGTTGAGGACTTTCAATGGATACTAAGCAGGTAGGATACGACGGTATCTCCCGTCCAAACTGAGCTGTCCGACTGGGGTAGTACCTCCGCCCTACATAACACCGCGGCCATAATAACCATCGTGTTGTATTTCCGCCGGTAAGTAGGGTAGCCAGAGCTCAATGTACCCCTCCTCCCCCCATCCTGTCTTTGCCTCCTCCCCTTCCCTTCATGGTAGGTAGCATGTGTGACACCATTGGTGTTGCACACCTCCATAGGCCACGGTGACCGTGTGTTTGTCTGCTCCCTAAGTAGTATAAAAAAATACCTTCTGAATTCATTATTATGAGACCAGCTTCATATTACCATCGCATATTCTAACGTCAATTTATCCTATATCTACTAATAAGCTAATAGAACAAGTTAAATAAAATTTTGTAAAAAGAAAAATGTTAAAATTTATCTCACTTGGTAAAGGCAATTGCCATGTTTTGAAAACAAATTCATTATATTTCTCCAAATGAAATACTTACATTTGAATTCATTTGTAAGCTTCACGGCTCCATTATACCAATTCTCGCCTAAAACTGGCTAAAACCCTATCAAAAACATGTAATGAATCTTAATTTATAAAACTTTTGAATGGAAAAGCAAATAGAAATAAATGCTTTGAGGAAATTTCGAATCGTTGAAAAGGCCTAATCAATATCTGTTCTGCTCAAAGTACAGTTAGCAGCGAAAATAACTTATTAGTATTATTTTTGAAAAAAAATATTGTTAAAAAAATTGAGAACCTTCTCATTTTTGGAAGTAAGTTAAAAATGAATAAACCAAATGACTATTATAAAAGTACGCCGAATAGGACCAGCATAATACATTTTTTAACAGAAACATCGGTAGCCGAACGGATTTACCATAATGCCTGTAGATCATTTCATCCATTTCCTCAAGTCCCTTTAGCTATCCAGGATGACCTTTTTATAGACTCTCATGATCCATCCATCCATCCTCAGATCCTCTAAGTTTCCTAAAAAAGATGGGCTACAAAATTCCTAGCCTCCCCACCCCTTCCCAGCCCTCCCCCCTTCCCTTCAGGGTAGGCAGCGCGTGTGTGACACCCTTAGTGTTGCACACATTCATAGGCCACGGTGACCGCTTCCCATCATGTGGGCCGTGTGCTTGTCTGCCACCTAAGTAGTATAAATAAAAAAAAAAACATCGGCAATTTAAATACCATTTTTTTTGGTGATCAAAAATTTTTGTCGCTGACTGTACATTGTGTCGAAAATATACTTAAGGTTAGATTGAAATGTAAATTGGATAGGAATACCCTTTTGAAGTGATTCATCTGTATATTTTTTGTACTATGTTCGGTGTCAATCTTTCGATCAATCGACTCAGAAACATAATAAAATGTGTAGTTTTACTTGAAACGATAAAAAACAAACGTCCATCCGTCCGTGGTCCATGATATTATTATCAGTAGACCATAAACAATGTAAGTTTTACGTGCGCTGAAATTTATAGACATTTGATGAGGCCGTCAAGCTTAGGGCTACCACTATAGCACAATCGGTGAATGTAGTGGTGAAACCCCGGTCATGAGACTTTACTTTTAGCTTACCATTAGGCGAGTTGGAAGTCATTTTTGACGTGTAAAATATAAAAAAAATCGCTAAGCTTGTGATTGAAGCCACCAGGACAAAAACGGCCGTGCCAACATTAAATAAAAAAGTTGATGGCCTGCAGTAGCTATTCCCAAAAGACTTCCTCTATCAGCAAATGACAACGAACGACCATACGTACGGCGATGTGCCTTCGATATAATTATGGTGGATATTCCGCTCATACGCACAAACCGCTTCAGCAATACATTCCATAAATTTAGGTACAGCCAAGGAGTGGAATACTTTTTTTTTTCGTGCGGAAATCCTCTGGGAGTTTTCAAGTCATAACATAAGTTGAGTCTTCAAGTCAAGTGTGAATGGGTCGCTTCACTCGCTTCTAGGCAAACGTGCTCTATCGTCAACCACATCATAACTTACCATCATGTGAGATAGTGATCAAACGCGGGCCTATCCACTATGTAAAAAAGGATTGTAGTATAAACTAGCTGTTGCTCGCGGCTCCGCCCGCGTGGACGTCGATTTTCGCGTTTTTTTACTATATCGCCGGTTCACTAATATGCGTAGGATTTTGAGTCTAACCAAGACCTTTCTAATAAAAAAAGCCGCATCAAAACCCGTTCAGTACAAAAATACCGAACGGATTTTGATGCGGTTTTTTTTTATTAGAAAGGTCTTGCTTAGACCAAAAAATTACCGTAGGTATGTTCGGTTGTAAGACACACGACGGTTAAGTAGAACCGGAGATATGGTCAAAAACGACCTAAAAACGAAGCGCGGGCGAAGCCACGGGTATCAGCTTGTATAAAAAGTAGCCTATATGTTACCCAGAACTATGAACTATAATCATACCAAGTTTGATCAAAATCCCTCCAGTATTTTTTGATTTTAGCGTGAACAAAAATGTTGTGCGGACAAACAGAGGCACAGAGGCACAGAGGCACAGACAAAAATTCTAAAAATCATTGTTTTGGCATCTATTACATTCATAAAGTCCCCTAATATTTTTTTTCTCATATATCTTCCATGTACAGACACCGATCAGTTACAGATTTATTATGTAGAAGGAAGAAGATAGAAGATAGATTAGTTTAGTCTTATTCAAACTATCTTACTAAGGCGTTCACGCTCTTACGTGTCCCCTGTATCCACAAACGCCACTCGAGGGCTTTATCTCTCA
Organism: Lithosia quadra; assembly: GCA_963576445.1. Classification (NCBI taxonomy): domain Eukaryota; kingdom Metazoa; phylum Arthropoda; class Insecta; order Lepidoptera; family Erebidae; genus Lithosia; species Lithosia quadra. Next base: position 14,339,987 of record OY754881.1, read on the forward strand.
CATGGGTCAAGAGCTCAAGGGTTAAGTCTCAAAGCAGCCGCCTTCACACCGCTAAGAGTCTGTTCAAGTATGTCTTTGTAATTTAGTTCGAGAAATCGACTATTTTAGGGTAACGTATAGTAGGTAATTTTAGGGTTAAATCGCTTGTAGTACGTGTACCTCTAACTTAAGTGTTTAATGTCGACACCTGCAAGGAATAACATCGTAACTCACTTTTTGGCAGTTTTGAGTTACTATCATATTCCTAAACTATACAAAAAATGCTGAATTTTTTGCACTCACTCCTGTGTCTGTGACCTACGTGCAACGTGCATGCGTCGAATAAATGTTTCTTTTTTTTCTTTTCTGTCTTTGTTGTAATTGTGTCCTTTAAGCGGGGCGTGAAAAAGCATTTGATGAGGCCGTCAAGCTGAGACCCACCATTGTGGCACTATCCGTGTTTGCGATGGTGACTCCCATTCCAGAGACTTTACCTTTAGCTTACCATCAGGCGAGATGAAGTCATATTGACGTGACCGACATTAAAAACAACAAACCCACCTTGCACATTTAATTTGTAAATTCTTATGATAAGCACAGTCCTTTCACGAATGTAAAAAAGTAAAATCTAAGTTGTAAGTAAACTAAGCTACCATAGTTTAAGATTCAGTAAGGGCCAAAAATTCTACTTTGTATACTTTTGTATCTTAACCACCACTTAAGTACCTACCCCATTATTTATTTTAGAATCCAACGTAAATAATGAAAAGTTTTCAGTAATTAATCAAAATCTCGTCCTGAATGTACACTATTTCCGATCAAAAATCATTAAAAATTAAGTTAATATTCAGGAAAGTCCATAATCACGTTTATTACCGTATATATAAATTCTAGGTAGGTGATATACCTACCATCATGAAACGCGAATGTTTAAAAGTTATTTTATGTTGATGTAAATAGTATTATGAAAGTTTTCGTTGAAGGAAATGAGCTTGTGTTTTGCTAAGTTAATCTCTCTCATACCGGTAAATCGAATTTGAAATACTTTCACTGGGTGACAACACGCCTACGATGGCTTTATGACTAGGTTTTTTTTATATCGAATTTAACCGTTGCGGAAAAGTGCTGCACAATTTTTTTTGTGACTTAAGTCATATTACCTACTGCAATTACTTGTCGAGAACACTAGTCGAGAAAAGACTTCAAAGCCTTGCCCATCGACGCAAAGTTGCAGGTCTCTCGGTGTTCTATCGGATACATTTCGGGGAGTGCGCTCTGGAATTGTACAACCTGATACCTCCAAGTCCTTTCCATCAACGAACGACCAGACGAACAGCGTCACGCCACCGCTATATGGTCGATATTCCACTCATACGCACAAAGCGCTTTGCTAACACGTTCATCGTGCGTGCATTTAAGGAGTGGAATTCCTTGCCTGAGTCTGTGTTTCCGGAAAGCTATAACCTGGGAGTTTTCAAGTCACGAGTGAATAGGTTCCTTCTAGGCAAGCGTGATTCATCGTAGACCACATCGTCACTTACCATCAGGTGAAATTGAGGGCAAACGTAAGCCTATTATGAATAAAAAAAAAAACAAAAACTTATCTTAATTTTAGCGCTATTCTCATATAACTATCTATACATAATTATTATGAGGCCCACAAACAGTTTTATTAAGCTTATTTTCTTTTTGTTTCAGATAATTAAACAAACTACTATGACATAGTGTTGTACAAAGTGTAAAAACAAATATTCACCATGGCGTTACGCCATAGACGTGTGTCCGCGTCGGCGGTGACTATGACACTGACGGTGTTATTGAGTGCATTCCTTGAAGTAACCTCGGTAGAAGGTCGAGATGAACCACATAAGTACACGATAGAAGAATTGATGTCAACAAGTTTTGCTCACAAAGATTCAGGAGATCTTGGCATGGATCCTTGTAAAGCTGGTATGTACAATTTTTTTTAATCTTTATTTTAGAAGCTTAACTATAATATGACTGTCGCTTCGTCATAAATCAGTATGTTATAATATTTTACACAAGTCTTAAATATTCACTATACAATGTACAAAAGTAACACATATTATTGTTATTTTGATTACCAGTGTATTATGTAACGTCAATTTTACTTTTCAATCCATCAATTAGCCTATTGCAGTCCACTGCTGGACATAGGCCTCCCCCAATGTACGCCATAGCACCCGATCCTCCGCCTTGCGCATCCAACTTTACTTTTATACGTGCGAAAACAACACATCAAGATTCATGGTGAGGTGGATATAATGAGCTCGAACTGACTAAAACCGCACTGCGACTGCCTTTGGCCGCCAATATGTGTGACCCAATGTGATATTGGGGATGAAATCCACTCTCCCCTATAGATTAATCGGATATCATTAAGATTTATCGCAGAACATACCTACATAAAAATATATTACAAGAAATTGAGAATTTTCATGTCGCATTACAAATTACATTTTTGATTAGGTTCCGTACCTATGTTAATTATACATTATTTTAATCCTGTCATGGTTATCTTCGGCTGTCTCATAAAAAACGCCAGTTGTAACAACACAATTTACTTCACATGACACAATAATATATATTTTTTCATGTCTAAGTAAAAAGTACATAATAAAAAATACATTCAACATTTTTGTGTTCGGATTAAACAAGGACTTTAATCTCCATTGTACTAGTACATCTATACAAATAAATAAAATGAAGTGTCTGTTTGTTAGATTAAAATAATAGATTGTATATAAACGCTAATTTGATAATTTCATTCTTAAAATAAAAGGCTTTTTTATTTTTATTTATTTATTTTATATAGGCTCGCCACCTATTACATTGGGACCTAAACATAAACTGGCGAAATGTGGGTGCTAGCACCTCTGCCTACCCCTTCGGGGATACAGGCGTGAGTTTATGTTATGTTATGTTATTTTATATATAAACGCAATGCTGGCCTGCTGCAATGAACGAGGGTATATGTATCTAACAAAGCAATTTAAAAAAAAAAATCTATTTGTCTGTCTTTCTGTCTGTTTAATTGAGGTAATATCTAAAATGGTGGCGTGACTATACGGGACCTTCACTGGCAGATAGGTTATTATTATAAGGCATAACATACTTATATTTTTTTATTATTAACTCTTTTATCTCTGATATACATTCATAGTATTAGTTACATAATTTCCTTATAGCTAGTTTTACATTACATACAAAACATAACATAACATAACATATATGATATGTTATGTAGTTTTAGTAGACACCCCGTATCATTCCATTTTTTGATAATACATTAATGCATAATTTAATAATTAATAACCATCATTCACCTTTTACCTCCGCTCTACAGAAGACCGCGGCCATAATAACCTTCGTGTTGTGTTCCCGGGGGTAAGTAGGGTGGCTAGAGCTCACAACCAACCCTCCCAATCCCTCCTCTCGAGGGTCGGCAGCGCGAGTGTGACACCCCTAGTGCTGCACACGTCCATAGGCCACGGTAACCACTCCCCATTCGGTGGGCCGTGTGCTTGTCTGCCATCTCAGTAGTAGGTATAAAAAAAACAATAATTCTATCATTTTAGGGTACCATGTGAAAAAATCAAAACCTTAAAAATTTAAGCCCATGCGCGTGAAATTGCAGGACACAGCTAGTATAAAATAATGGCTAATAGATTAAACTGGAACTCAATGCCGATGTCGCGTTTCACTTTGCATAATTGAACAGGCAGCCAGAGTTTTAAACTAATTTCTGATGCGGTGGAAAACATGTGATTGGATTAAGTACTAATATGATTTCAAGCATAAGACTAAAAAAGCTATGGATGAAACCCCTTTTTCGCCATACATGATATTCGCAAAATATTCGCACTCAGCTTGACGGCCTGATCAAAAGAGCATTGTCATCGCAGCACCGCGTGATACCCACCGGTCCCACTAGTGCTGCGACCACAATCTCCCTGCCCGGCTATGCACTTGCTGACCCCTGAACGCAATCCAACCGAGATTGGATTACTATGGAGGGTTTTTCGCAATCGTGCACGGTGGTACCTACCTGGCCGAATTTTGTGACAAAGTACCATCAAATTTCTACCACCTTTGGTCTTACTTAACCTTGCAATGTGCTAACCTACTTAGTCACCCCTCATGAAACGTAGAGAGAAAGTCAAGTGAATACTCACAATCATACGGCACTTCGCACTTACAAAATTCTCTTAATTTCTTCAATTTCAAAGTAAAAGCACAATTTAACTTCAAAATCATATTTTAAAGGTCAACGTTCATTGAAACGCGCGAAACACTTTGGGGCATAATTACGTCCTCTTTATTATCGCTCGCCAATTCGTTTCCATGGCTGTGCCGTTTCGTCCCCTGAACAATGCGATGCCAGTGAACAAGCCATTGAGACAAACAAAGCGTGAAACGGCCAGGGGCAGATAAGTCGGATTTTCGTCATGGACAGCTTATAATTCCCGTTGATTACCTCCGTACGGAATTTGACACAATTTCAAGCTGGTATAGTGTAAGGCGTAAGCGGTAGCGATTATAAAATACATTATAGTTATCGAAAACCGCGGTAGCCTAGTGGTCTGGGTAATGGACTGCTGAGACGAGATCTCGGGTTCGATCCCAGGTTCACCATGGCACACACCAATGACTTTTCGATGCTTTTCGAAGTTATGTGTGTATTTATCGCAGGCTTATAAGTGCCCGGTTAATGGCAATAGGCTCGCCACCTATTACATTGGGACCTAAACATAAACTGGCGAAATGTGGGTGCTAGCACCTCTGCCTACCCCTTCGGGGATATAGGCGTGAGTTTATGTTATGTTATAGTTATTGTCACATTTGTAAACCTTCTTGTCAGTACAACGATATAATATCGAAAAGAGAGAAAAAAGAAAGAACTTTTATTTAGTGCAAGTAAGTAGGTACATAAGTCACTTAACTTTTACACTGATGCTTAGATTTTAATTATTAAAGTTATTGTGTGCCTAACGGTTGCACCAAATGGGTGTCCAGTTCACCATGTGTCAGGAATCAGAACGACCCCTGGCGCTGTTTTCAACTGGAACCCAGACGTTGGCGACGCTTAGACGTTGTTATGCATTTTGATGTTCTTGATAGGTACCTTTAGATTTTATGACCAACTCCAATATCAGGGCGGTGCAATCGATTGTTTATTGTTTATTAACTGACTCTAAACTGACTCTATTATCGCGTAATCCAACATTGCTAAATTGCTTGTGTTATGGGACATAAAAAAGAAAATTAGCAGTTGGGTAGGTAAGATTATTTCGCTAAATTTGACCATTTGTATAGATGACTAGTATAATAAAGCCTTGTCTCCTTAACCAAGTTAAGAATTGTATCTTATGAGATTTAGTTACGAAATATTGTATAAAAACCAAGAGGATAAGGTATATGGTACGTTAAACATAATTAAATCAAAACTGTACGCGATGACGCGATCGCAACGCTAAATTGCGTCGATAAGTGCGATTGTGTTTTGACTATACGTTATATCTCTTGCCTTTTTTGTATAACTCATACCTAACATAATTGTTATCGACACCACTTTCTGAGAATTGAAATCCATTACATTATTATATTTTAATTTACAATTCTTCGAGGTCACTAATTACATATTTGTACACAATTGTTATAAACGTTACGCGTAAGTGACAATCTTATCTCAATTTCGTCTGCGAGTGTCAATAACAATTAAGTCACGCTTCGTATTAATAAATGCGTAATAAATAAACTAATTGACCCAATACGATTGTCTATCTCATGCTTATCTGTGCTTGTTATGCTCAATGACCATTTACGGAATCATGTATGCACAGATATAAAGATCTGCGAATATCAGTATTGTGATGTAAAGAGACGAAATATTACTTAATTAGTATGTAACCGTAAACAATACAAGATTGGGATTCGAAAGTTGTTTGTGCACTGTGCCCGTAGCCAAGTGGAAAAATTATTCTATTCGATCGAATCGTATCGAATAGAATAGTTTAGGTCGACCAATCACACTCCAGCTCGTGATTTCGCCGCGGCGCGCGCATCGTACGCCGGCGACGAGCTTGGATGTGATTGGTCGACCTAACCGTTTCTATTCGATTGCGATTTACGCTACGGAATACACTGACATTTGTCTACGGGCCCTGTTCTCAAGCGATTACAATCTGAGGTTCTCTTCAGGCATTAAAAGGTCTTGCACACGTCCATAGGCTATGGTGACCGCTTTCCATCAGGTTGGAAATGTGCTTGTCTGCCACCTAAGTGGTATAAAAAGTATACTTATATCCTTCAATTTTAATTTCAGTTATAGGTACGCTACATCTGATCACTTATAGCCTATTTCAGAATATCAAGTCGGGGAGCGACTGTTTTTATAGCTCACCGTTGATTTTGGTTTTAGCACTTTTTAATGGTAGGTACCTCCTGGCTGAGATTTAAATACCTACATTGTCCGCATTCAGACCAAAGAATAGTTTCAACGGACTTTCCGGAACAGTTTAGCAACTTTTTGTTTAATTTTCCTACGTTTGATAATTGTTGAGTTGATTTTATTTTAGCTAACGATGATTTTTTTTTTTCATTCAATCTATTTAAATAATATGTTTTTTTTCTGAGGGCACTATTGAAATATTTGCGATAGAAGTTAATTCAGAATAAAAAAGTTGAATCAGAAGCTAAAAATAAGGACTTGGGGGACCCGTTTTTTCGTGAGGAAATTTTCCGTTGGTTTGTTTATTATGTATGTACCTAGTTGCAAAAACTGCATTTTATAAAATATAAGACACATGCAGACTAAAACGCAAAGAAAAGAATCTTAAAATCATCTACGCAGCTATCTTCTTCCGAATAAATTATACGTGGCTTGGAAATTTTAAATTAAAATAAACAATTATCACGTTACAACCCTGCTGATGGAAAAACCGTAAACGTTTATCGGTACGAAACGGTCGTACACCACTAAATTGGAATCTGGCACTCTATAAACCTTTAATGTCAATAAAGCGTCCTCTCATCAAGCGAACCGTAAAAATCGGCACAATGCCGGTTTTTACACCCACGAGAGAAAATTGTTTTTTTTTGTTACTTTTTAAAATTTGTCAACGGTGTTGCTTGTAACTTTTGCCGGAGTTTTGATCGGAGATATTTTATTTATTTTTTTGGAAGCATAAAACAATATTTTTGCAATTATAAAATATTTTTTATGTGGGCATGATAAAATATTGTACATTATACATACATATTTTATACAATACTACAGTACATATAAACAGAAGATGAGTTTGTAAAGCAATATGTGACGGTTTTTTTATCTTTATGATACTTATTAGCATCCTAGCGTTTTTTTTGCGGGAGTAATCCCACACTCTATCTACAGGGTTTTCTCGAAGCCGGAGATGGCACGGGTCAGGTAAGGTGCGAGAGAAATGCTTTTTGGGTCACCCTTGCCTTACCCTAGCACTAGAAGACCCCAGAAGACGAGCGTTTTTAGTCGGTTCGGTGTTTATTCGGTACCCGTGGTGGTTTCCGCATGAAAAAAAAACTTATTTTCGTCAATCGCTTTTCCGGATTACCTGTTACTAAGATAAAATACCCATTTTATGAAACACCGAGGAAAACGTAATTGATTTTGCGTAAAATTCGTAAAATAAGGTAACAAGTTAAATGTCAGCTAAAATTAAATCTTCGAGTAAATAAATCTCTTCACGAAGAAATTCCAGTGTAATAGAGCTTTATTAAAAGGTCAAAAAATAGCTTGAGATAAATTATAATAATTTTATTCTGGACATATTTTACATTTTTATCTAATAAAGTTGCTGCTAAAAATAGCTTGAATTACGGTTCAAAACAGAAAACCGTGTAGGGCACAGTGATAGGATGGCTACCTGTCACCCTATTGGCTAACGCGGCACAGCAGTGGAAATCCCCCCTCCCCCTCTACTTTTTCCGTGGTCAAAACGGGAACCACGGTGTCGGTTTCCAACCCTAAAGGCCACCTTGAAGCCAGAAAGTAGGTCACTTTATACACCGTCGTCTGAGGACCTGAGACAGCGTGTGGTTTTAATAGATCCAAGTCTGACACACCCCCCTCCCCGAGAGCCTACGGGGGTGGTATCCACGTGGATTCACATTCACTACCACTACACTACATAGGCATTATATTCAACTATAGTTTTCATAAAACTACTCGACTTTCAATCATATTGAAAGATCCATGATGTTACGAAAACTGTGATGCTACGGTGCTACGGCTACGTGATTTTAGTTCGTAGACCCGCGTAGCCTACCGTGGCTACGCTTCATTGAAAATTGAATGACTTTATAACCATTTTATAAACAGTAACAAAGACTAAGAAAAACATTTTTATTTAAGTACAACACATAAAATAACAAACACAAAAGTAATTAAAGAATAGGTATGTATTGTATCGTCTACTACGAGTACCCATTGATTTATGGGAAGTCGGTGCCAAATTGGTAGGTAACTAGAATAACAATTACAAACTGCTTCGATGGTAAACTCCAAATTCATCTACAATATACAAACACCCGTTTAACCCGGGTTTAACCATCCCCCAAAACTTCCAATCCCTAATCCATTAGCGGAGAAATCTGAGTCGACTTCGTAAACTGCAGATGAATAAGGATGTCACACATATACACTGGGAGGCAAAGCCTGTGCCAACAAATAAATCAGAAAACTGGCTTTATACCGCAAATCGAAATGTAAATTCACTCACACTCACACGCATGCACACACACACACACACACACACACACACACACACACACACACTAATAGAGAAAGAGTCTGCAAATGTCAGCCTTAATGAAATATTCTTTCTTTTACAAGTTAACTACTTCTAGCAACCCACCCTCGCTTCGCTTCTTATATTTATGATATTTTATCATCCTATCATCCTATCATCTTTCATCCAATGTACAAAGACAGCGCATTTACAATTATATTATACTAGTAGTGCCCCGCGGCTTCGCCCGTGGCATGAATAGTCCCCGTGGCAAAATAAAAAGTATCCTATGTTCATCTCCTAGAGAAGTTAGAAAAGTTAATATGGTCGTTAAGTTTTTTTAAATTTTCTAATGTCCCGCGCAACTTTCTTGACTTTTTCTTTCATAAGAACCTTCTCCTGACAATAACAAACACAACAAAAAAAGAATTAACGAAATCGGTCCAGTAGTTTACGCGTGATGCCGTGACCAAGGGAATAGGGATTCATTTTTATATATATACTAGCTGTCTCGGCGAACTTCGTACCGCCATATTTTCCACCCGCGTGCAATTCCGTTCCCATTCCTGTTCCCGTTCCCATTCCCATTACTATTCCCATTCCTATTCCTACTCTCATTCCCATTCCCATTCCTACTACTACCTACTACTACTAAATACTAATCCCGTAACGTAAACATAAACTTCTCTCACATAATAGAAAAAGGTTGGTATGAGAAAAAGAAAAGTTACTTTCTGAAATTTTCTGTACAACTGTTTTATTATTTTTTTTTTCGTAAGAACCTTCTCCCGATAATAACAAACACAATAAAAAAAGAATTAGTGAAATCGGTAGAGCCGTTGGTGAGTTATGCGCTTACCAACACATTTTGTGATTCATTTTTATATTATAGATATAGTTTATAGATAGTTTATGTGTGTATCACTAATTGTTCTGTTTTTTTGAACCATCCTGTATATTTGCAGCTTGGGCTATTAATTCTACCTGTACTAATTGAGCTCAGCGGGTTTGGGCGCGCCCACGGGTGCCGAGTTGCTGCATTGTTTTGGTTTGTAGTTTGTTGGCTTTACGATGTATTAGCTACGCTCCGTGGTTCGTCTGCGGATTGAATTAGGAATAAAACGTTCATTTTAGGTTAATACTTAGTGTCCTATAGGAGTTGATTTCGATAGGAGGTAGTGGTATTGGTTTAAAACCTGTTACTTTAATATTACTTCAGTCATATTTATTAGTATAGATACCAAACTTCCAATTTCTTTAACTTCTTTTAGACAACGTAGGTGGCAGACAAGCGCACGGACCACCTGATGGGAAGCGGTTACCGTGGTCTATGGACGTGTGCAACACTAAGGGTGTCACACACGCGCTGCCTGCCCTGAAGGGAAGGGAGGACGGCTAGGAAGGGGTGGGGGGAGGAGGGGTACAGTGAGCTCTGGCTACCCTGCTTACCGGCGGGAAAACAACACGATGGTTATTTATGGCCGCAGCGGTGTTCTGTAGGGCGGAGGTACTACCCCAGACGGACTTTTCATTTCGGACGGGAGAAACCGTCGTGTCCTACCTCCTTTAAAACATCCATTACCTTGAGTGTTACTTATAAAATAAATATATAAAAATAGTAAGCAGTATTTTTCCTATCTTCGATTTAATGGTGGACACATAGTCTATTCAAAATAAACATTAAAATGAATTGAGAAACTTCTCCTTTTAAAAAATCGTTTAAAACCTATTTACACGTTTATAAAGAGTAAATATAACACTTGCAAATATTTACAACCTCTTAACACTTAGCGCTCCGTATATTTACTTTATTCCGAATCCATATTCAATCCATATCTAAACCAAACACTTCAGGAATGGTGTTAACATTTTATGTATGTAATTGAATTTGTCAAGGGGTGCAAAATACCCCCGGCCTCTATCCTCCATGAGCGCAGTCCCCGTAGACAAGTGTAAAAAGTCTAAATCGCTAAGGAAACGAATAGATTAGGTCGACCAATCACATCCAAGCTCGTCGCCGGTGTACGATGCGCGCGCCACCGCCACGGTATCACGAGCTGGAGTGTGATTGATCGACCTAATCTATTCGTTTCCTTAGCGATTTAGATTTTTGACACTTGTCTACGAACCCAGGAATGGGCACGACAAGTGAAGCCATCTGTCACCCTAGCAGAAAGCGCCTTCCCCTCCTTTTTCTGGAGGTGAGACTAGTCATCTTGAAGGCAGAAATGATCCGAGTCCACCAGGGTGCAAGGGATGCCTTTTGTAGTCACTTTACACCCCGGCGCTCTAAGACCCGAGACGCCTTCAGAGCCCCCCCAAGCTCAGCGGTATTTCTGCAATAAAAAATATCTTCGTGATGAGCTCGTTACGTCCCCGGTCCGTTCCCGTAACTAATATACAGATTTTTTTTGGATAATTATTTTTTTTGTGTCGCGATTTTAGATTAAGCGATGCAGATTCCATATCAGTTGAAGTGTTTTATAATACACTAGCTGTGCCCGCGACTTCGTCCGTGTGAAATGTAATAAAATAATTAAAATAAAAAAGTTGCCTAAGTTACTCCTTATTACATAAGCTATCTGCCAGTGAAAGTCCCGTCCAAATCGGTCCAGGCGTTCCAGAGATTAGCCGGAACAAACAGACAGACAGACAGACAGACAGACAGATAGACAAAAATTTTAAAAATATATATTTTGGTATGTGTACCGTATAATATATACATTCATAAATTTATGCATGTAGTAGAAAGCGGTATTTTAATATTACAGACATTCCAATTTTATTTATTTGTATAGAGTATAGATGTCTTTAAAATTAAATTGAAATGATCTTCTGGCCACAAAGTTTCCACCCTGTATAATACCCATGAAAAGTACCCGATCGATGGTAATATAAGCTCGCCGCCTAATACGTGGGGAGAAAAGACATATTATTTGGCGAAGTGTGTATGTATGTACCTATCTATTTCTTGGTAATCGAAATTTAAATCGAAAGCATCTTTTTTCTTTTTCCGAATTTTACTCAAATCCATTGAGCGGTTACAGTCTGAATATTTTTGTAACAAAAACTCACGCAATCATTCCCCTTATATCGAGTTGCTTTGTAAACCTAATCTATCTCTTCACATTCTAACTAGTCTATTCCCGCGGCTTCACATGTTTGAATGTCGGTTATCGCGACTTGTGGTCATATCGCCGGTTCTACTCAACCAATTGCAATCAAACTTACGGTAATTTATGAGTCTGACCAAAAGTTTTTAAATAAAAATCTCATCTAAAAACAAACAGACAAACAGGTAACAGTTCAGAATCGTTAATATAACATAACCTAAGTTTACAATTTAGTAACAGAAAAAAATAAAATAATGTATATAACAGTATGTACCTACTACGATTTTTAAGGGAGTTAAATACCTCGAAAGGATAAATAGAACCCTTATAGGATTCCATTTGTTCCGTCTGTCTGTCAAAACCCATGAAGCTTTTCCCATTAAAATCCAATCTCAGTAGGTACTAAAACTATCATGGTCAATGTATGGAGTTTTTTTTAATGGTGAACATTTTTTGATAGGTAAGTCTGTACGAATCGGCGACTTGAAATTATTGTAAATAACGATGTTTGAGGCCCGACAAACATCTTCATTGGGACGATTTATATATCTTTACTATCTATTTTCAATGCTTCTTTTAAAAGAAAAAAGAAAACATGAGAAACCGACTTATCTACTTTGCTGCAGTATTGACCGTGTGGCGAGGACCTAACACAGACTCACGGGGTCACAGCTAAGAGGTTTACTTCCGACGGTACACGGAACATTATCCGGCCTGCAAAGCGATGTCCGGCGAGCCGTGGAGCTTGCCGGCTGTCCTTAGTAGCTATACTATACATATGAACATTCCATTATGTTTGTGCAGTTTCTGTTTGTGGTAAAAGTACTTACGAATATATTTGACGTTATATTTTGCGTTGACCACTTAGTTTTTTGACAGTAATATACCAATTAGGGTGCTTTTCCACCAGATATGTGCTATGCTACGATGCTTTGGATGCGTTTAATAATAATGCACATAGCTTAGCACTGGTGGAAACGGATTCAACTAAGTAGTAATGTTTTTTATATGGAACGATGCGTGCTATGGATGTGGGCTTATGCCTGCTATTGGGCCATCGCGAGTAATGTAGCTATGTGCAGAGCAGAGTACCTGCCAGCAGTATGCCCGCGTTTTTCGCTGAAAGTAGACATGCCATCGTCGCTTCTTCATAACGCATCTTACTCGTACAGCTACCTAGCGTAGTTTTGGTGGAAACAGTCACATATTTTCGTAGCGTAGATTTCATATGTTTGCAGCATAACTGCATAGCACATCTCTGGTGGAAAAGCACCCTTAGCCTAATATGTTACGGCTCAGTCCGCGTGGACGTCGGTTTTCGCGTTTGTGATCACACGTGCGTAAGATTTTAAGTCTGAGCCTTTAAAAAAACCGCAGTAAAATCTGTTCAGTAGTTTTTACGTCCATCGCGCGCAAACAGACAAACAAAGAAGAAGTTCAAAAAATAATATTTTTGTATTTAGTATCGTTTATGTAACATTATATATTATTATTTTTAAAACCTCCAATGCTACTCAGCTACTCTACAATTTTATAAAATTATACATCTTAGTGTTGACCACTATTTCCTTATTCTCAGTATACTATCAGTAAAAATGGTACGGTATGATCAGTAATGGTATATAGTATTGTAGGTAATATTTAATTCAAAGATACCTTACCTACTACTAAATCAACACGCTTCACCCAAAGCAATTGTTCTCACATAGTTATAAACTTGTTGAAAGTTAAATTGAAATAGGGTCAGTAGTTCTGCAGATTGTTATCACAAATATGCTAAGTTTGTTAAATAGTTTCTTGAAGACTATTAAGAAGAATTTTTAAATGAGAATATAATTGAATTTCAACTCACGGATTATGTATTTAAGTTGTTTTTTTTTTGCACGTTGCTCGCTCGCTCTTCTTGTATCGCTTGGATGCAGAAAATAGTTTTTAAGTACTACTCGTGCGCTATAAGTTGAGACCTGACCGCAAGACGTCACCGTAGCGTGTTTGTACAGCGCACAAAAAAATATCGTAAAAAGCTTGTGCCCGAGTCGTTACCTACCTGTCTACCTATTTTTTTGCGAACAGTACATCACGTGCGACTGATGGGCAGTGCAGAAGGAAGTAGGCGGAGAGCCCAGGTCTCAACTTATAGCGCACGCGTTATACAAACTTTGTAAAATTTGGTGAAAAGAATAAAAATTTAACCACTATTTTACTCATAACTGATTAGGGCTCATGACTCATGGCAAGTGACAACTGCGTAGGTTAACGTAAGGCAACACAAAGCAAAGTCCGTCTTAGGATGGAAGTCCCCCCAAATGTTGGGAAAGCTCGCTACCCGTAATGAATGCCACAGATGGTGTTTGGCCACTCGTATGGCAGCCGCGATCGACGGCTTAATGTGCTCCTAAATCAGCTTAAAACTGGCCCAACTGAAAATCCCTTCAATATACAACCTGCTCGGTTACCACATAGTACCTTAAGGGATTCAGCGATGGAATAGCTTAAGCTCTTTGGTGAACTTTATTCCGGCTAGATTGTTTTTCAAATACCTTTTACACCTTTCTGTTCAATTAGAATTGTATACGTACTCACCGGTGCTCCAACAGCCACGTACATTACAATGGAACAAATGCAAAACGTTGGACGAACGCGACTTGAATGGAAATCGAAATAATTAAAAATTCTGCAAACGTATTCTGTTGGACAGACTTTTGACATCCTTTCTGCCTTTGCAACGCCTACACAATAATACGCCTACATGACAATTTTAGAGGCGAACTGAAACATTTTAGCACTGATTTTGCAGATTAGTACGCATCGAGTTTGACGGTAAGCGGTTACGGTTGGCGAGATGAAGCTATGCTCGCCCCACTTCCCACTATCGGGGGTCAGCTGGGGTGCGAGGGATATGCCTATTGGGTAACCTTACACCCCGGTAATTAAGACCTGAGACGGCGCGCGGTTTTAGTTGGCTTGATCCCGACATAACCCCGATGGCCAACGGGGGTGGTATCCATGGGGATTTCCCAGGATTTCCGCACGATAAAAAAAAGGATTCAAAATAGAAACTTCTGGACCGTACCAATAAGCTACTGCCGCTAAAAAATTGTACACATACCATACATATATCTCGGCCTATCCCTTAAAGATATACAGGCTTATATTCTTTATTCCGTGGGCTTAAGTATATAAAAGTAAAGATATATAAAAATATTATCTGTCCAGTAACAAGTCTGGCTTTAAAAGTAATAACGTCGTTATCACCGTCTCATCTCGTAACGGAATGACACACATAGTCCTACCGCTCAGGATATGAGCTTCTTTCAAATGACACATAAATGACCCACTGCTTGTAAGGATAGACAATGATTTCGATTCTTTTCTAATTTTTTATGAAACTAAATTGAAATCTATAACTTTGATGGTAACTTCAAAGCCAATTCATTTGTTGTTTTGGTTCCAAAATTGACAACAACGTTAGGTGCAAGCCGTAATGATACTTTTGAGGATTTATAGGAAAAAGTGATAAGAAATTAAATTGAAAACTAACAACTAATTAGATTCATAAAGATAAAAATACAATGAAAATTAAATAAATTTTACATTAAATTAACAACTAATTGAATTATTTTGCCAAGGTCCAAACGTAGATTTAAGCTTTTTCGAATTTGGGTTAGGATATGTGCCGTTGTTATTTTATTTGCAGGTAAGTACCTAATTCAAATATTTTTAATCAAAATTATGTAAGATTTTTTTCTTAGTTTCTTTTTCATTTGTGATTGCAGCGCTTGTTGTATTTTAAAGGATGAAAAAATATTCTCTAAATTCTTATTAGCATCTTGCTTACTCCAAAGTTAAATCTAAAGAATCTCAAATAACTGGATCACCACAAAGTCCAAATCATAACCTCAAAATGTTAGCCAAATTGTTGTACGTTCTTCCCATCAGTATGTATCTCTCACCCCACATTTCAGAGCAGAAAAATGCTAAACAGACATCTTGACACGCATCACCGAACGCAACAGATATATTTTTGCTCCCTTTTCTGCCTTTTGCCTTCGCGAAGTCTGTGATTTGGTATTACGTAATGTGGACCCTGATGAATATATTAAGGTAACAGTTATAACCAGGGTTTCACGTCGTGTTTATTTTACGGCTGATAAAATAAACGTAATGGGTAAGTTCCCCTTTCTTCCCCTTCCCTTCAGGGTAGGCAGCGCGTGTGTGACACCCTTAGTGTTGCAGACGTTCATAGGCCACGGTGACCGCTTCCCATCAGGTGGGCTGTGTGCTTGTCTGCCGTGTGAAATCTTGAATAGGTTGCTTCTAGGCAAGCGTGCTCCATCGGCGACCATCAGGCGAGATCACAGAACAAAGAAAAATCCTTAGGACTAGAAATCGTATGGGGGCGTGTTTGTGTCGCCAAAAACCTAAGTGTAATTGCATTTACCTCACACATATACACTTGTGTATATGCATGAAGCAGGCTAAAATATAAAGAAATACTTTCTTCTAATCAAAAAATAAGTTTATGCAATTGATTTTAAGGTTTCTTTTCCTATAAGTTTTCACGAAATATTTACTTCAATATTCTAGAAGTTTCTATACCTGTCCAATTCAGGATGCTAAATGATAATGTTGACAGTTCACGTCTATCAAGTATCGTATTTTTATATACAAAATAATACCTCTAAAATTATCGTAGCACATGGACAAGTACCGCCCACTTTTCGTAGTGAAGCGTCTTGCAAGAATTCAGCACAATTGACTATGACACAAAGGAATCGAATGAATCGAACTTAAATTAATTTATTGAAATTTTTAAGTACTTATCTACTACAATTTGTAATATAACTAATAATAATATAATATAATAATAAAAGTAATAGCTAAGTATAATGCAAGACATAATTACTGTACCATAAAACTTCTCTTTTATCATCCTGAAATCATCATCATCTACCTGCCTTGTCCCAATTATTTGGGGTCGGCGCAACATGTATTTTTCCTCCATTCATTCCTGTCAGATTTCATCTCTTCGGTTACCCCCTTCCTTGCCATATCCTCTTTCACGCACTCCATCCATCTTTTCTTAGGCCTACCTCTACCCTTAAAACCCTCCACATTCATACTTAGAACCTTTTTAACAACATTGCTTTCATTTCTTCTCATAATATGTCCATACCACGACAGTCGCTCGCTTCTCAATTTTTCATTTATTGGTGCAACTTTCAAACTTCCTCTAATGTACTCATTCCTTATTCTGTCCATTCTTGTCACACCACACATCCATCTTAACATTCGCATCTCCGCTACATGTAGTTGTCTTTCTTCCTTCGCTTTCAAAGCCAAGCATGACGACCCATACAGGGCGGCAGGTCTGATAATGGTTTTATAAATTTTCCCCTTAAGCTTAAGGGGAAACTGCGGGTCACATATCGTAGCCTTGACCTGAAATGAGTTACCTAAAATAATAAAAAAATAAATGCTTTTGTGTTTTTATAACTATCGATTCCATATTCTACGGGAACGATAATCAAAAATCGATTAGATTCATTTCGATTATACTATATGGGGTACTCTACTTAGAGCTGTCAAAATTATCATTTTAGTTAAGTTTGTGAAAATGTACAACAGAATCGACACCATGGGGGTCGATTCTAGTGTTGTCCGTATTTTGAGTTAAGTTAATTTCATCCTTACCATTGTTATATTTAAGGACTGATTTGCAATACAATATAATTTTAGACATCTATTGGTGTATAGCAAAACTATAATGTACATTGATTTTGCTATTGACCGCTAGATGGGGTATTATTGTGATAAATAAATTTGCGCTCTATTCCAACGTGCCTTAAACATAATTCTGTTGTATATTACGTTAAAATGAGGGCAGATTTGATGGTACTCTGTAAACATAATTGAAGTATATACCTTGTCAAAACGTACTTTAAATTCATTTTCAGTAAAATAAGGTGTGTAGTTCTGCTCTTCTTATATTTTAAGGTAAAATGTATGCAACCAATAAGACGTCCTATAAGTCTGTGTGAGTGTATTTTTTGGCGACAGCTATTCCTTTGTATTTTTACTTAATTACTACTTCTATGGTTTTTTAATGTTCTGTGGGCGAGATAGTGGTCAAACGTGAAAATGCAGCAGTGGAGTTTATTGCGCCGTTTCTTCTCGACTAGCGCCTAGGAAGCAGTGGTAAACTTAGTATTAAGTAGTTTTTGAAGTCAAAAAGATGTAATTACGTTGCAATATTTTGAAAATAAAGAAAATAAATAAATAATGATATCGAGGGTAATAGCTAGTTAGTCATAAACTCCATAGAAAATCAAACTTCGCTTCCATAAAAGTCGGGGTCTCGTAAGCCTGATTGGTGCGGACCATTTGTTAACCCTTCGCGTCTGACCCGGAGTGTATGATAAACGACCGAAGTTAACGCTCCATTTAATTTTAACTGTCGTTAGTCACAAGGTTAATAATTTAATATAAATTTTATTGACAGTTTCGTTGGCGGAGTTGTAAACGTTAAAATCTTTGTACAATAAGTATATGAATTGCTGTTTGTTTGTTTGTCACTTATTCGTGTTTATAATCACTCATCAGATTGCGATGTTATTATATTGTTGTGTTAAGGTTCTTCTAGTAAAATAATATTGAAAAATTAGTCACTCACAAATTAGGACTCACGCACAATACTATTATAAACTGGGTGTTTCTATGTATAATAAGTATGTATTTACAAAAAAAAAAGTTTATAAGTATTTTTATCAGTATTCTAGAACCTAGAAGAATATTTATTTATTTATAAACAAAAATGTGAAAAACAAAAAAAATTGGTACCCGACTTGGTTTTAGGTATTTTCAATGTAACATTCGTTTGTGCATTTGCCTTAGTAACCTAAAAATAAACAAAAAGATAACACTGTAGCTCGTCTCTTTTAGGCTAAGCGCACATAATAGACAAGACAGTCGGCAGACGGAATATTTCTCCACACAAACATATGAAAGTGCACACACTTTGAACAAAAAAGCTGTCTATAGTCATTTCACTCCTTATCTTTGCGTTTGACAGCAGTTTTAGAATGTAACTATTGCATTAATCGTACAAGTAAACTTGGAAATGCGTGACCAAGCAATTACATAAACTGGCATATCATAATGTATCTACCCTATTCATAACTCATTACCAAAATTAAAATGCTTTAATTGTTTCGATTGATTTAAAATTTACGATTATATACTCACTCAATGAAAACAGCTACACTCTACCATATCTAGTGTTGGGATTGAATGAAATCGCTGCAAATTACGAACCTAAAATAATCGTTCACACTTACTTACATTTACGTCATCATAAAAGTTGTTGTAACATGTAAGCTTTGTTTTTATAGTGTATTATGACTTCTTGTGCGTGTTTTCAATGGCTAATCATCTCATCAAAATATTGAAGTGTAGGGATTAAAAGTTTTCATCATATTATACGTACGGAAAGCACTGAGCCCACTCGTCTTCGACGGCCTTTTAAAACGCAGCCACAGCTTCCTCGGCATCCATAAAACGTTTATCTCGGTGTTTTCTTTCTTTTCGGAAAAAAATAAAAATCGCAAGGTGTGAGGTCAGGGCTATACGGCGGGTGACCCAGTGATTCAGCTAAGAGTTTTTACCATGACAAAAGAAATGAGCCTAAACTCGATAGGCTTATCTTATTGGCGTAAACCCATAACAGATAATCGGTATGAACAGCCTATAAATGTCGCCGAATAATTAATGCATTGTACACGAAAAAAGAACATAAAATTTTGTTGGAAGATCAAAATAATAGTCATTATTTAATATTATCATGATAATAAAAATAAAACTATTTTTAACAGATTTTATTGCGAATTATTTTAGTCAGTTACACATCTGGCACTCAAGAGAAGTAGGTATATGAAAAAATATAAAACATCGAGCAGAAATAAAATATCGAAGTTTGAAATCGATTGCAACTTCTTCAGAGATAATGTCGATTATTGTTTGAAATCGGTCAGGTTACGCATTTGGAAATAACTATTTGACAGAAAATTGAAATGTCAAACGCAAAGATAAGGAGTGGATTGACTATAATTACCTAAAAGTCACATCAAGACACAACAGAACTGTATTAAGACTGTCTTGTCTCTAATGTGCGGTAGACCTTAAAAAAAATTGAAAAATATCAGAAACGGTGTTGCCCCTTTCGTTTTTACCTATTTATAGATGTTCATATCTATTTCATAACCGAATTACTAACAATATACATTTAGGTAAACTCAACATTTCTTGTAAAGTTATTTTTATGTTATCAGTACGTTGTTTTTAATTGACTTGTTTGTCACTGATAACAGACTGTGATGTCGTTGTTGCATCAATTATTAATAATAATAAACATACAGTAGATATTTTAACCCGTCATTTTTTTAATTCAAGGTTTTTTCATGCCGATAAGAACTAAAAAGAATTATTGTTACATACGAATATTATATCGATCGTAACTGCGATCATTGACCTCTTAGTGTGTGTTTTTAAAGATTATGCCAATGAACAGATACAAAGCCTCTTTATATCCGAGCGCTGATCTCAGTAGCATTTAATGCTTTTTTTTATATATTGGACATATCAACATGACGTGTCCAATTATATATCATCATCAAAATCGGTCCACCCAGTTGTAAATTCTGAGGTAACAAACATAAAAAAATGTAGTCGAATTAAGAACCTCCTCCTGTTTTAAAGTCGGTGCAACAGAGAATCCTGTTCTCCAAAGTGAGAGCCTTGCATGCAACCAAAATGTAAGAAGACACGACGGTATCTCCCGTCCGAAATGAGCTGTCCGACTGGGGTAGTACCTCCGTCCTACAGAATACCGCGGCCATAATAACCATCGTGTTGTGTTTCCACTGGTAAGTAGAGTAGCCAGAGCTCATTGTACCCCTCCTCCCCCACCCCTTCCTAGCCTCCCCGCCCCTTCCTAGCCCACCCCCCTTCCCTTCAGGGTAGGCAGCCCGTATGTGACACCATTAGTGTAGCATACGTCCATAGCCCACGGTGACCGCTTTCCATCAGGTGGACCGTGTGCTTGTCTGCCCCCTACGTAATACAAAAAAATACTCAGCTTTTGCACCGACCAATTAGAAAAGAGTAAAAAATATTCTAAAACGCCCCCTCATATTTTATTCTCGAAACTCAAAGGGATGCTCGCAATTCCCACATTTCAGCCATTGTTTGTACCTAAATATAATGGCCAAAATATTTCGTTCAAAAACCCTTTTTATTAATAATATTAAAGGCTTTTTGTTCGAGTGCACGTTCTTATTTATTTATTTCGATTTATTCCATGTTTATCTAATCTGTGACAGTTGACAAGGGTTAGGTAGATAATGAAATACTTGGATGTCACGATTGGTTATTCTGAACACTTACACACATAATATTACAAGCTTTCCTCTTCTGAGTTCGGCAGACCAAAGTTTTCCGTCTGTTTTTGGTTTATACATCTGAGAAACTTTTTTTTTCTTTCACGAAGTGACACATATTTTGCTTTCAATAGATTGTGTCGTATGTATGGACGCAATTTGTAATGTAATGGCAACAATATTTCTCTCATTTCTCTTTCTTTATCTTTATCATTCATAATTTTCCCTAGTGACTACAATATTGGGTTCTTCAAGAAGCTTTTGCCTGCCACCTAAGTAGTTTTTTTTTTGCGTCCCGTTTCTAATTCGGCATTCATTCCCGCTTCACCTATAAACTGTGACACAATTTTAGTTCTTAACAGTTTTTCTAACATACATGTAATGTGGTGGAACCACACTTCGCTATTCGCCTTTATTCACGTGTATAAATAGAAGTGGGGAGGGCTTATTCGTGTATATTTGCTTTATTCGCCCGAATTTTCGCCTTAGTCACTCTTCTACGAGTGTTTAGCCATGTATAAGAATTTCCTCGAATACAATAGGCGAATAGCGAAGTGTGGTGTGTGTAAGGTATTAGGGCTTAAAAGTACTTTAATAAAAGTACCTATATTGTAAAACTTATCCAAAGAAACGTCCACGAATATGCCGGTCAAGCCTTTTGTGAAAATCTTCTCAAGGGTAATAAAAGTCACTGAAAATCATAAAGGACATACTTAAAGGTTTCTTTTAAGCAAAAATGTCCAAGGAAAGGATGACGAAGCGATATTTAAAGTAGAATGAAAGGAAATATTAAGTAAGGGAGGGTCAGATTTTAAATGCATCCACTTACAGACAATTGACATAAAGGTCAGATTGGGGACAATTTTTATATCATGATGGATACTTCGATTGTAGATCGGTAGATACTTTTCTCAGCGTGATTGGGTTTTGTTTGAATGGGAAAGTTCCAGAATTTCGTTTATTCTTCTAAAGTATAGTATTGAATATAGAAAAAATAGGCACGTTGACAAGACTAGGTAAAACCACGTGGCGATGGTAGTTTGATTTGATTTTTTAAAGTTGACCTAAAGTTACAAGGTACGATTTATATTATGAGAATACCACATTCATCTAGTTTTCAATGATTTTCTGATCGGAAAAAATGATCATCCAGGACGGGACTTGAACCCGTGACCAGTTCCTTACAGGGGGAATGCTCTGACCATTGGAAATAGTTAGCATGCAATTGCTTAAAAATTTCATCTAGTTTTGTCTCTGTTCATATGTTTCTGTCACCGAATACCTAATAACTCAATGCGAAAATAGATGTTCAATGTTCACACATAACAATGAGGAGAAATCGAACTCGCGACCAATAACATAGCCGATGACTGTCACCACGGCTCACAAGTTACAAAAGCATAGCAAAAGATTCAAGCCTTTGAATGCTCAAACAATATTTACGCTTAAGACTTCCTCAAATGTAAGTAAAGTGTCCTCATGAGACTTAACGATGCTTGCAATTGAGTCATGCTCAAATAGTCATGACACTAAGCAATCAAGGAAATTCCAACCTGTTTACACGTAAATAAACGTCTAGTAATGCATCAGAGACTGATACTAGAACAAAGATCTTCACGTGCTGGCTATCAGAAGACTGTTGACATTCGAAACGCTAGAGCCGTAGTGAAGCTGACGTAGACCAACTACAATTACTGTTGACAGACGAAAATCAACCCTAACTCAACATGATAAAGGTGTCAACACCCGCACAAATACATTTGTAATATGTACTTTACAGACCATTGGTTATTGAGGTCTGATGTAAGGGATAGTAGACTTTATATCGAAGTAATAAAGGTGAAATTTGAAGTGTTGTAATAAAAGTATGAGGACACAATAGCATCAATTGTGGACATGGCTAGGCAAGTCTGTTCCTCATTTTATCGATATTATGTCTACCTTAGGTTGGACGATCATGTGTACCGTCATAATAGTGCTGGGTTTCAATCGATAACTTTTAATAAATTTCTATTTGAGATCCTTGGACCGTTACGTTATCATCATGATAAAATCATATTTTACGGATCTGTCTATTCATTCGCTTCTTCAAAACCATACGATGGAATTTGATATGGTTTTCACTACCAAATTGTTACTATTAAAAGATGTTGTATTTATTAAACCAAAAACTTATAGGTAAACGCAAAGACCACAATACATGGTCTTTGGTAAACGATTGCACAGCTACCTGCCGGGTAAGTAATCAAACACAAACACGAAATTTTATTTTATTTTCAAAAGAGATTAAGTTTCTATATAGCTCCGTTCTCTTATCCCTCCTATTTTTTTTATATTTAGTCCACCGGATAGACTGCACCCCGCCTGATGGTAAGCTCAAGTGGAGTCCAGAAAGTAGTGGTCACCATCCCCAAGGGATGCCCTTAGAATGGTGACCTGGGGGATAACTGATGAGACCTGACTGAAGGGATTTAGTTCAATCCGACTCTTACGGGAGTGGTAGCTATTTCCCCGAGAACCCTGGGAGGAAACGTTAAAGGTGAGGTAGACTTGGGTTTCTAAATACTTGGTGATTCCTCGTATAACCGAGATTGGTGCTTAGATGGAAATAAGTGTGATTGACATAATCACAAAGGCGGATCTCCGGCCATGACACATATCGGAAGTGGGAAAGAAAATAAACGTATAAACATATTAAATTCAATTTCGAATCAATGAAGTCGAAAACGAATATTGAAAGGTAAATCTGTGATATTTATTAACCGTAAAATAAGGTGATATGAAGCGACAAATTGCTTTTCATCTGATTTAATGTGTTTATTTATTGTTTATTTACGTTTGTAGTGGTATGGGTAATGGACTGCTAAGACGAGGTCTCGGGTTCGATCGCAGGTTACCATGGCACACACCAATGACTTTTCGATGCTTTTCGAAGTTATGTGTGTATTTATCGCAGGTTTATAAGTGCTCGGTTAATGGCAATAGGCTCGCCACCTATTATTACATTGGGACCTAAACATAATCTGGCGAAATATGGGTGTTAGCACCTCTGCCTACCCCTTCGGGGATATAGGCGTGAGTTTATGTTATGTTATGTTATATGTTGTAGTGATGAAAATTCGCCTTCATTCCTCAGATATCTAGTCTAAAAACATTTGCTAATGAACCTTTTTGTGGATTTTTATGTAAGTAGATAGAAAAAAATATACCTATGATGAGTTAAGCAAATGGGAGCTGCATGTGCCAACAAACTGCAATGCATTTGTTTTAAGTGGTGGTTAGATCTTTTTCTGTGCGGAAATCCAAATGGATTCCACCCCGTGGCAAACGGGCAGGTTATATTGGACTCTTACCGACTAAAACCGCACGCAGTCTAGGGTCATCTGACGCCAGGGTGTAAGGTGGCCCATAGAGCATTTCTCTCGCACCCCGGCTTTTTCCCTCGCACTACGTCTTTGGTGGCTAGGCCTCAATTGACTAAACCACACGTCATCTTGGGTCTTCAGATGTGTAAAGGATACCTACTAGTTATACTTAAAAATCCTATAGATTTGGTGCGGAAAAATAAATCGTAAAATCTTATATTTAAAAAAGTATTTCGTTTTTTTAATTAATATTATAGTTTAATTTCAATGTGCCATATTCTCGGTAACTTTCATCAATATCTTGTCACAATTTTATCGATATACGACCACACTAGGGTATCGATAGCCGTATGTTACGTGTTCCGACCAGTGCAGCTGTCTAGTAGTCCCAGACCGATAATGTCTGCGGCAGTCCCGCCACCCATTGTGGGAATTCATCGTGTATCGAGGTGTATCGGAAATAATCTAAAACTTTTTGATATACGGCTGCTTATAAGACTTGAGGGACGATAAGTGAAATTTGAGAATAGAAAACAAAAAGTAATAATTACAAGAATTGATTCTGATACCAAAATTGAAAAAATATACATATCCAAAGAGCGTGCTCTTTCATTTGGGGTGCCACAGGGTAGTGTATTAGGACCTTTACTTTTTTTAATTTATATAAATGACTTTCCTAAGATAACTAACTATAATATGACACTTTTTGCCGACGATAGCACATTAGCAATAGAATGCAAAAAACCTGATCAACACGAATCAGAAATTAATAGCTCACTGGGTTCGATGATTGCATGGCTGAATAATAATAATTTAATAATCAATTTGACTAAAACAAAAATAATGCATTTTACTCAAAGGCAAGTGACATCCAATATAAATATTAAATATAATGACAATTTAATTGACGAGTGTGAACATATTAAATTTTTAGGTATCATTATTGATCGACAACTTAACTGGAAAGCTCATATTGAAGCGCTACGTAAAAAAATCAGCAGTGCATCATATGCGCTGTACAAACTTGCACCAACAGTTGGTACGGATACACTGCTCATTGCATATCATGGCCTTGTAGCGTCCATATTAAGATACGGGGTAATATTCTGGGGTCACTCTACTGACAGAGGGATTGCATTTATGGCTCAGAAGAGATGCATAAGGGCAATGTTTGGTCTTAAACTCACAGACAGCTGTAGACCGTACTTCATCAGGCATGGGATACTGACACTACCGTCATTATATATTTTTGAAATGGCCTTATTTGTTAGGCAAAATGCTCATTTGTTTCCTCGTCTTTCGGATGGCGTCCAACGTAGCAGACGTGACAAAGACAGGCTACGCATACAGAGCGCCAAAACAGCACTCATGTGGAAGAGTATGTTTTGTTTGGCTCCTAAAATCTATAATAAAGTACCAAATGCACTAAAGGGTCTAACTTATAATTTATTTAGAAAAGAACTAAAGGACATATTGATCTCAAAATGTTATTATGACATTGATGATTTTTTAAATGATAAATAATGTTTGACATTTTAACCATATAAATTGAAATTGTAATTCATAGACTTAGGAAAAGTATGGACGGAGTGCCTAGAGTAACTAGTCTGTGTCTAAAAATGGCGGGCATCAATCATTGTGTGAGTAAATTGTAGGGATGCGAGGTTTTACCTAAATTTCCCCATTTTTTATTATTTTAGTTGAAGAATAGGGAGAATTATTTGGTAAATTTTAAAATATATAAATGAACAATCATTAAAGGTGATTCGTGCATTATTATTAAAAATATTATTTTATCATAAATTAATGAAAATAATATTTTAGTTATTTTTTACATTATTTTTTTCATTATACCTATATAAAAAAAACTTACATGGATGGTAACCGTGGGGAATATTCACACGATTAAACTAGGTACCTAATTAACAAAAAAAGTTAAAAAATTCATATTAGTTACAATTTGTATTTTTGCGATTCCTAATCCCATGTATTTATAAAAAAGAAGTTAAATCACTACGGTTATCACTACTAATAAATAGTTTATGCTATTTCATCATAAAGTCACACAATTTACAGATTTCCCCAAAATATGGGGAAATTTGCACACTTTTATGTTGGGATCACTGGTTTTGTACCGAACAATTGAATTTTGTTTTGAAATATTGAATGAACATTTATGTATAATTATTAGATAAACATTAAGTGATTGAAATATTGATTAACCTGTGAAATGTGATCCCTGGATTTATTTTCTTCCTGTCACTACGGTTTTTACACCATTTCACTGCACAAGACATGTTGTATTTGATTTTTTTTTCTTCCCGCTTAAACTGACAGATCGACCGATTCGGCCGACGTTTGCCGCGAAGTGGCTGACTATGATGTGAGAGTGTGCGTGGCGACTGTATACGTATACGAAAGTTGGCTGACTATGCAGCGTCACTTTTTTGTTCCCATGGCTCCGTCCATAGTTATTCCTAGGTCCATGTTGTAATTAATATGAATGTTATTGACAATATTTGAATTTGACTTAAACTTTGACATTGAATGATAATAGCATGGACAATTTTTATTTTTATTTTATAATTGTTTTTTTTTTTTTTTGTGATAGTTATAATATTTGACATTAAAAGTACATTGTAATTTTTGACATGGTAATCTATATTAATAATCTCAATTGTGAATAACAGGCATAAAGCTAATAAATACAATTTAATTTAATGTTGACATTTTGACTATCACTATATAATTTGTACGCCACAAATGGCAGAATATGCTGAGCCACATCGCATGTAAATCATGTTATTATTATATCTGTGTAACAACCATATTCACAAATAAATATTATTATTATTATTATTATTATTATTATTATTATATTATTATTATTTGATAATACATTTTCCAAGATTTCTTTTTACAAGCTTTTATTTAGTTTCACATGTCCCGTTGTCTGTAATCAAATCTTACAAGCCATTTTTTGATCACTTCTGGCTATCCGATTGTGCTGAAATTTGCCATAATTATCTAAGTCCCATGACAATGCAATATTGTAAATAATAAAAGCTTGTTTTTAAAAAGGTTTTTTTTAAACAGCGGCTTGTTTAATATCCTAATCTTCATTTAAAATCTCACTCTCAGGTTTGCGCTAACGAATGATGGACTTCAATTCGCTCTCTACATTTATCACCATTTCTCAAATTTGCTTAAATTAATTAATGTATATTTTAAAGACCAGTTTAAGTACTCGTATTTATACCTATAAGATCCATTAACATCTATATCTATACATGTAGGTACTCTATACAATGATTTTTTGTTATTATGTATGTACCTACAATACATTATTATTATAACAAAAAAAAAATATTTTTTTTTCACATTTTTTTCCGTCCGTCTGTCTTTCTGTCTGTTAGAAAAAAAATATCTCTGGAACAGTTGGTCCAATTTAGACGAGACTTTTGCTCTTAGATAGGTAACTACAATGTGTAACATACTAGATTATTTTATATCCGCACCAGCGCAATCGCATCCACAGCTAGTGTACAGATACCGGTACGTTACTTGGCCAGGTTTGGGGTAAGTTCGCGCATCGTGCATTTTGAGCCAATCAAATGATTCAAAGTACGAACGAACGGAACGTTGATTCGCTACAAGACGTCTCTCAGAGACATCTGATTGGTCTGTCAAGTGACGGACCAATCATATGTCCGCGACGGCGCAACCGCGTCTCCCGCGACCCGCTCATACCTCAAAGGGGACCTAAAAATCGAACTTTGCGCATATGACGCATCTGGCCAATTCACGTGCCGGCATCTGTATAATATAAGTACGTCAAAACTATTATATGTTCAAGCAATTATAGCATGATCGTCTTTTCATTTGTCGATATAGAAAAGAAAATATATTTATGTACGCGACTGTCAATCCTCGCATTGTAAAAACGACTGCCTATTTTTATTGTGCATCCAAATGTACGAAGTACTATCGCGTACTACGTTCTTTTGTTACGTCATTATTGGCAATTTCAAGAGCTATTGTCAAGTGGGACAAAGCCTAGACGTTATAATATTGGACAAAATATATATTCTTTTTCCTTCAGGTTTTTTTTTTCAACGGACAAACGTAGATTTTCCAAAAAAGGATCTGATCTAAACCCTCTCAGCTCTCTCGTTAGAGGAGAGGAGACTCGTACCCAGCAGTGGGACATAAATGGGTTGCTATTATACAGAAATTAATACCCGCAGTACATTGTATCCTATTACAGATTACAGGGTTTTCCCTGTACTAGGTTACCATGGATTGCGGGTTAAGAATGTCTGTAGTCAAGGATAACAATTCAAATTCGTAACAAGAACTTTTACTGGTTTTTGTTATTAAACTTTGAACAGAAACGTATTAAATTATATCAATTATTACAAAGCTCAAACAATGTCTTCCAGTAATTTATATTGGAATTTGTCAGGCACGTCGGCAGGGATTGCAAAACTATTCAGGAGTTCGGAATTTCAATGTCAAATACTCTGTAGGTACAGCCGTGCGGCTTATATGGAAAACAGATGCGGATAGAAACTTTATTTTGTCCCTTTTAGGTCACATTAATTTCGAACATTAATGTATCGTGTAAAACAGTAATGCTGGAATTGACTTAAAGTAAAAATTAAAGCTACATAAGAATCTTTTTTATGCATTTATAATTTTTGCATAATTATTATCAAAAGCACACAACGTAAAAAAATCATCTTAATACTTTTATCTATTTGGTCACTATCCTTGGGTGTGGGTTGAAACCTCCACGCGTTCCAAAGGGACACTACTGCCTGCGGCCCCGCCGAGGTGGGATGGGCCCTCTAGAGGGCTCCCTCTGACTAGCACAGCAAGGCATAATGGGGAGCACGGAGAGAGGGCATTCTGGCCGCGACTTCACGTGCGTGGAGTTAGATTTTAAGGTTTATATTTTTGCGCGCAACCCTAAAGTGACATCAGGAGAAAAATAATTTATTCACGTTTTGCTGCAACTACAGCGGTTAAGGTACTTGACTTATTTGCCCTGTTTCGAAAATACACCCATGACCTACAATGATATCGTTATAATATAAAATCATCGTGGTGGCAAGGTGTATTAAATGAGATATCTTTGAAATCTGTTGGTAGGCTGGGACGTTTTTTGCATGGTCCTTTAATCACTAATTAGGTTTCATTAAAATCTCATTAGTACCTTGTAGAAATATTAATTGTGAATTGCCCTATTAAACTATTTAACACCCGATATATGCATCGTAACGCAGCGGTTCGAGTCTGACATAACCATTATTCCATTCCAAGGGGGTCATCTCGAAACCAGAGATGGCCCGGGTCAATCAGGGTGCACTGGAAGACCCTAGACGGCGTGCGGTTACCGCCCTTGCTGGCAACGGGGATGGTATTTGTGCATTGCCGCAAGATTAAAACGGGACTAGGTATTACATTTTCAAATAAGTATACTCATATAAATGTACCTATGTAGGTACTTAAATTTTTGGTGAGGACGAAAATGTTTGAATACGTGTTGTTATATTTCGCGGTCATTCGGTATACATTAGACTTCACTATACAACTTCATTGAAGTGTAAAGCGTTACACAGTGGTGCTATTAACAGAATAATAGACATTTTACGATTGAGGTACGGCGACCCGACCCCACCTTCCATTCACAACCGAACCCTTTAATAAAAGCGCTTCATGTATGAATATTATAAAATTGTACATAATTGTGTCTGTACATTGGAGAAAAAAATACTTGGGTTATGTTAAACGAACGATTTTAGACACATTTTTTTAAAATTCTTGTGTTAGTCCACGATGGACGCAAAATCTTCTGAGCAAAATGCAGATTTTTTCTATTCAATCAATCAATCAATCAATTAGCCTATTGCAGTCCACTGCTGGACATAGGCATCTCCCAATGTACGCCATAGCATCCGATCCTCCGCCTTGCGCATCCAGTCTATCCCAGCTACCTTTTTCAGGTCGTCTATCCATCGGGCTGGAGGGCGTCCCACTTTCCGTTTGCCGATTCGCGGTCTCCACTCTATTACCTATTTTAATTAGATTAGATTAGATTAATAAGATAATATATCTATTTTTTTTCTATTAGAAAGGTCTAATTAAAATCTATCGTGTGATTGTTTCCAATTGGTTAAGTAGAACTAGAGGTATGACCAACACATGCAGAGCCGCGGGCATCAGCTAGTGTATGAATTCATACAATTTTATGACGCGTGAAAAGCACTAACATTCTAGATTTGAATATTGTTCTTTGTGTTAAATTAGGGTTGACCGGAGTCCTACCGCTATTAGCAAAGGACATGTTTGTTCTAGTCTAGAATTGTTTAATTACAATATATTTTTGGTTAGGGACACAACTAGGCTAAACTACGGTACGAATAGGGAGGAATTACTGAATAACACCCAGGAGATAAACAAAGCACTTAATGTTGGCTATCAGATACGTAATGAACAATTATATTAATTTATTTATTGAACTTTACACAAGTAAATCCTTCTTTGACTTCCTTTTATCCTTAACGTCCGCTTATTGGTTTTCATTGTTATTTCGACTTTGTCGGGAGCGACCGTCTGACCTCCCACTCTTGAGAGGTAAGTGTACCGATTAGCATAGGAGGCTGGCTTTGGCTCCAAAGTTTAAGGGCCCAGTACTCACATAATTGGGCCCAGTAGGTACTCTTGTATTTATGTAGGTATAAAGAATTAAATTCTATTTCTTTAGAGTATCACAAAATGGTTTATATGGTTTCTAAATGATTCTGCGTAACGTAATCAGTCCGTCCTTATTTAATATACCATTTCGGTACTAAATGTGGAGTGGTATCACAGTCAACTACAGGCTGGTTCTATTTTTATCCGCAAATAGCCTTAAGGTCGAGCGACAGCGAACAAGAAACTATATAAATAAAACTTGTTAAATCAACAGACCAACAAACCCATCTATGTGACTCAAAAGCTGTCTAATTCAAGAATATTTATATGTACCTAACTCGTAAGATTAGAGTTATGCAATCTTCTAGGAGTATAATATATAATAAATACCTATGAAAAAGTTAATAATTTATCTACCCGCGAGAGTTGTTTTCTAGGGGAAATAATCTAGGGGGTGTGGTTCGCCTACAGCTGATCCCAGTAGTAATATAAAGGGCTGTTCGGAGATTCTCCATAATAAATATTCCTCTGATTAGCAGAGGGCACAGTGGAGAGCAAGCAAGGGGCAAGCTGTTTATCCGAGCGCAAGCGTGGGACTGACAGACTACTGATAAAGACCGTAGTCTTTTTCAGTTTGTTATAACACTTATGACCTATGTTATAGATTGAACTTTGTGTTGTGTCATTAACACCTAAAGAAATTCTGATTACTCTAGAGATGACCCAAATATACATGATTAAATAACTAGATTAAATGACCAAATAATAAGCTCAAAACTAATACGCGACTATACAGAAATTCAAAGTCCAATAATCTGTTATAGAATAGGCTTAACCCGACCCAGTAGGTACACTTGCATAACTCTATGTCCGTACCGACCTCACATCGTAAACCTAATGATATTTAGAACTCTAATCTGGGTAAACTATAAGCTGATTTCAATACAGTGTTGAGTAATAAGTCTGTAAAGGGCAGTGACCCACGTTATGAGGTGTAATGTAACATGTAATGTAATGTGTTATCTAAGGTGCTATTTAATATATAACATGTTTTAACATAAACATAGATAATTATTTGTGTGCACTGGTGAGCACCGATGAATATCGTTCATCAGTTTTACAGACAGATAAAAAATAAGGTTCAACTAATTAAGGGTCCATATATTTCCTTTTGTGTACAGAATCCTAAAGCAACTACTCGTATAAAGGTTTTTTTAATCTTTATTTTAAGGAGCTTAGCCGTTATACAGTTAGACTCACCAGGATACAGTTGGCGTTACATTCCTCCCCAGTAGGTCCTCTCTCCGTCGTTGATTCCGAACATAGATTATGAATAATAGAACCTTGTTAACGTTCTAAATTATTGCCCACTTTCGATCACCACACTGACCCTGATTTAACTAAAGTTTTTGAACTCTGGCATTAAAATAACGTAAATCTATACTAATATTATGAAGAGGTAAAGTTTGTGTTTGTTGAATTGTAATCTCGGGATCTACTGAATCGATTTTAAAAATTCTTTCACCATTAGAAAGCCACGTCATTCGTGAGTGTCAAAGGCTATATATTTTATTGGAAAACTGGAATTTACACCCGGGCGAAGCCGGGTCCCGGGTCGCTAGTATAATATAAAAAAGATAATAACCACGTGCCTACACGTGCCTACACACCAGCAATCCCATCTCTGTTTGCGTCTGAGCAATTTCTATCTACAATGTCGTACCGCACACGTCACTCATTGTGAGCATAGTATAATCAGCATTGAAGACACGACGCGTGCGAACAAAGCCCTTTCTGCACCCGACCGTGGCTTTGTATCGTGCTGTGAGAATACACATACATTACACATAGCTGTACTATTTTTTCTGCAGGTTACATTTATACCTATTGATGTATTCTTACGCTTATGGATTTTATTGAAGGAAAAAAAGAAATAAGAAAGATTTTCTTTTTAAGAAATACATTTGTGTAGGTTGCAGAAATTGAGAATAGGTACGTTTTGTTCAGTATATGGGCTGGATCCTCTACGTGGTATACCTTGGGCAATAAAAACGGCAGCACCGCTCACTCGTAGGGGAAACACTGCCACTCGGCCTAGGCGCGATTGACTCTTTTAAGAGCACTGCTTGGAGGCTCTCTACGTGTCCCTCTGACTAGCAGAGGGTTCAGTGGAGAGCAGGCTGGGGGTGGGCTGGTTCTCCAAGTGCAGACGTGAGGGTGACAAGACAGCCACCTATCACCCTAGCGACCTGCACCCTAGCACCTTTCTGGGGATCAAAAGGACCATCTTAAAACCTTTTTATTATAGCTCTATGCTTTCCATGATAAAAAGAATATAATCGTGTAGTTCATTGAGAAGTGAATTGCAATTCAATTACGAAATTTGTCACGACCAAACAAACAACAAAAAAAGTTTAAAATGCCAATCTATTGTAATTACTATACAACACCAACGTAGCAATTTATAAAAATAAAATAAAACCTAAAAATTATCGTCGCACCACAAATTGGGGTCAATTTCACACTTGTTTTTCTGAATACGTAATTAAATTTAAATTTTTAATCACTTTGACGCTACCCTCAAATTAGCGGTTCTTTTCATGTCTCGCTGTTTCGTATCAGAATTTAAATAAATTATTATTAATAAACTTCGCATGATTCTTTTTTAGGGATCCATACCTGAAAGGTGAAAAACAGCACGATATTTTCCTCTAGCAAATCTACTGACATCAGGAGAATATGATTATATTCTGTTTCATTGGACGTTGAAAGTTGAAATGTATAGTTTAAAGATAGT
Organism: Lithosia quadra; assembly: GCA_963576445.1. Lineage (NCBI taxonomy): Eukaryota > Metazoa > Arthropoda > Insecta > Lepidoptera > Erebidae > Lithosia > Lithosia quadra. The sequence continues at coordinate 14,374,163 of OY754881.1, forward strand.
AAAGAAATAAACGGTCTACCTACCTAGTAGGTATGTGAGCAAGTGATATGAAGAAGATAAAACATAGAATGAGTCAGCTATACAATATCTTCCCAAGCAAGTTATAAAAGTCGACTGAGGAATAATCAGGTTCTTATGGGGTGTTATCTAGTGGGGAGAAACTACTATCTGATTATTTCAATCACCTGTATTCACTGCATCGAAATCCGTTTAGTACTTATTGCATCCAACGCGAACAAACAGACTTAACAGAAAAGAATTCAAAACATCTTTCATTCAACGTAACCCAAGTTTAGGTCTCCAATGTACAGACACAATAGATTTACAATGTATCTATATACATCTATATATAATACTAATATTATAAAGAAGTAAAGTTTGTGTGTTTGTTAAATTGTAAGGGGTAATCTCGGGATCTACTCAACCGATTTAAAAAATTCTTTCACCAATAGAAAGCCACATTATCCGTGAATGTCATAGGCTGAATATCATCACGCTACTGCCCAAAGGAGCGGAGCAATAATCATAAATGTGAACAATTCCGGTAGATTCCCATACATTTTAGGAAAACTGATAAATTATGACCATAATTATGTGAGTTAAAAAGAGTGCATCTGGGTTCGAAATACGCTGAGAGAGAGCTGAGAGGGTTTAGACCTTAATCCACACACGCTGGCCTAATGCGGGTTTTTGGATCAGACATGTCCTTAGAATTTCTTATAGGACATGTGGGTTTCCTCATGCTGTCCTTTACCGTCAGCAAAAAATATTAATTTAACTTTATTCTTGTGTCGTGTTCTTTGTTGTTTTTAAACAAGCTGTCTGCGAAATACATAACAAGATACTAGGTTTTGAAATTGAACAGCCGGGAAAACATAAAGTTTTTACAGGGTCTGCAGTACTAGTTAACGCCCCTGATGTTGTAAATATTATCAGGTAGGCCGTGTGCTTGTCTGCCTCCTAAGTAGTACCTAAGTAGAAAAATTTAATTTCGTGAAATATATTGGGTTATATACAAAATGAGTTTACATTTAAACAAACCGTGTTCAAACATTGTGTGAAAAGTCTCACATGTTCACACCTTATCCTATTTTCTCAACAAATATTTAGATACCGCTATATATGAAAATAAGTTTTTCCTAAAATAATCGTCACCAGCGTAAGTTGAACTTCCTTGTTCCGCCCTTTCATTTGGCACGTGAATAGGAACATGCATAATAGATAAACCTATATCAAAGATCTTTTTACAGTGGAGTTTAATTTTGTCACGCTTGTTATAAAAACTTATGATTGAAGTTTTTTTACAACATTTTATATACTTTTACCTGTCCGTTATCTATATTAAATCTGTTTCAAAACTGTGTCAAATCTGTATCCACTGTGCCCTCTGCTAGTCAGAGGGACAAGTGGAGAGTCTCGGAGCAGCCCTCTAGCCACCTCGGCCAGCATTTGCCGCAGGCAGCAGCTTCTCCCGTGGTGAGTGGGAGGCGCTACTCACCTCCGTTGGCCAAGTACACCGCGTGGAGGTTCCGGCCCGCACCCTAATCAAAGCTTCTAACCTCGAACCACGAGGTCTACTGTCTTACTTTTCCTTCTCCATGATTTACAGCATACCCAACAGTATGATCATTGGCACCCATGTCATCACTTACAATTTCAAGTCAGCACTTCTTGAGTCTTCCCTTCCTATTGGCTATGTGGATAATATTTGATTAAAGGGACTAGAACTGATGCATGGAGTTCTCATAATGGGATTTAAATAATTTGAAGCGAGTGGGTGAGTATGGTGCATCCCTTGTGAATAACGGCAAACCTTGGGAATGGTGACCACTACTTTTAGGACTGTATCTCAGCTTACCATCAGGCTGGGTGCAGTCAATCCGTTGGACTTAAAAAAAACTTACCGGTCATACAGTGAACTTCCTTTTGAAAGTCGCTTAAAAATTACTTCTGAATTCTAGACGAGCTCGTAAAGTGTCCTCTTTGTGGTTTATTGAATAGTATAATATAAAAACACTAGATCGTATAAAATGTAAGCGCTATTTCCTCAATATACGATACATCACCACTGTGAACTGAGCCGCCGGCGCTGCGGGCGTCTGCTTTTGGCATTTCGATATGTGCTGAAAAATGTAGCTAGGGTTGGCAAAAAATTGTTTGGTGTTTTTCGAATTCTATGACAGCATTGGTGGTTTTTCTGATAGGAAAATCTCAGAACTGTCTGTCCTCCACTCCAGTCCACAGGTGTAAAAATATCATAAAAAATAATTTGCAAAAGTAATATAGTAAATAACGCAAAAGTTAAATTGTAACTAGTTTTAGGTAAGAGATGATATTAACTTTACACATAATCATAATCCATTATATACTGTGAGTGTCTATATTTGACTGTATGGATAAAAACAGAATAATTTTTGTTTGTTATCTTTTTACTTTTTTTATAACCACTACATATTATTATTTACTACGTTTGTTACAGTTACTAGTATTTTTGTGAAGTCTTTCAACTTGATTTAATAATATTCCAGTTTTTTTTATTGGTAATAAGGCTCGCGTTTGACCACAATCTCACCTGTTGGTAAGTGATGATGTGGTCGACGGTGGAGCACGCTTGCCTAGAAGTAACCTATTCACTCTAGACTTCAAGAATCCCAGGTTGTTGTGACTTTCAGTTTCCAGTGAGTTACACAAATTAACTGTATTTGTGACAACCCTATAATTATGGATTGTATGCTATGCTTGAAGCTATTCGAAATAAATATCCATCATATTGGCACGTTTTTAAAATACTCAAGAAATACTTTTAGAGTTCTAGCTTTTTTTTTTGTATTGTATTTATTGTATTGTATGATCAGTAATTATGCTGAGGTGGCGTTCACATTCGGGGACGCGCAAAGGAATTGTGTTTTAGAGTTAAGTTACCCCTTCCTAGCTTCCCCACCCGTTCCTAGCCCTCCCCCCTTTCCTGTAGGGTAGGCAGCGTGGGTGTGGCACCTTTAGTGTTGCACACGTCCATAGGCCACGGTGACCGCTTCCCATCAGGTGGGCCGTGTGCTTGTTTGCCACCTACATCGTATAAAAAAAATAGATGTAAGCTGTTTTTGTCCATGTCCATGTCCTTGGTGTCCATGTCCACCAAAAGTGTGGTGTTTTTCTTTCTTTCTCTATCAAATTTTCTTTGTTTTTCTTTTTTATACTACTTATGTGGCAGACAAGTGCAAGGCCCACCTTATGGGAAGCGATTTTTATACCCATAAGAAAATCAGAGACCGTAATGATTGGGTCATTGACAACAGGTTATTGCAGTCAATCTTTTGGTATTGTTTGCTACGACATATTTTCGTAGCACCGTAGATGATTTTCGTAGCAAATGGTAACGTAGCGCATGATTGCCTACTTTTTTACCAATAAGAGAATGGTACAGTGCGTTTACTGCAGCATTCTTACTCCATTATGTACACATTATGCGTATTAATCTTAAATATACAGTAAATGCAAGTAAATGTAATGCAAATAAATGTAAATTAAAATAAAATCATTCTCAACTAACTACTGTCTAATGAAATCTAAATGACTGTAAGGCTAGGGTTAGATAGTCTGCTAATATCGCATTCAAATATCCAGTATCAATTTATTTACGTACATAACACATTTGTTTCTTTATGTTAGTGTGCCAGTTGAGAGCCTGGGCAACGCCTAATGGCTTTTGACAATTTGTGTAGCACATTATTGGTTATTGCACTACTGGATTGCTGTCCTTCCGTCCTATCATGTAGATCGTATGCTCGTCTACCGCCTAAGTGGTATAGAGAAAAAAATTAAGGACTCCACGTTCTACGCAGGCGGTGCCACCAGCATAGATATTGTAGTAATAACTATATTGATAAAATCATGGTTATCACAATATTTACAACTATCTAAACCTTACCTAAATGTATAATCAAATCCAATCGAAACAGGCTCACACAAGCCACACTATTGAATATTCATGTAACGGTACTATCGTAAACCGTCATGTCCAATACGCGCCGTGTAAGCATACGCACACAATTAATTAATCGCCAGCCAGCATTAGGCAACATCTGGGACATAGCGGCGATTAAATTTTATGATCGTACCAGATGTACGGGCTTGTTAATGGCCGCATGCACCAGTGACGCGTTTGCTTGAAATTCAAATGCTGTTCGAAAATTGAATGCATTGATTTGCATAATTTTTATAATTGAATTTAGAATACAATAACAGGAATCGATTCCTGTTGTTATAATTCTGAATTCAAATTATTAGTTATAATGCACGTTTAATGTATAGAGGTCTTTAAAGTTAAGCCAACCTTACCCTGCTGGACATGCCGATTGACAAAAGAGCCCACTTTCACCCCCTCTTCCCCCTCTCCCTCTCACTTTAATAAAAATGATATGAGTCAAACCAAAAGGTAAAGTCAGCAGCAGAGGCTTGTTGAGAATTTTTTTATGAATTCTGAAATAATATTTTTTAAAGAAACACGTAAAATACTGCAAATACACCTATTCATACATACAAATATTTACACTCTACAGCTATACCAAGTCTACACAACAGGATCTTATATGAAAACAATCGTAAATCGAATTCAGAAACTACCAAAATTATGTAGAATTATGCACAGAGGTTGGATTCCGGCTTGTATAGAATAATTGGACCAGAACCCGCAACCGGCACTGCAGTGTCACTAATGGCCTAACATAATGGCTGTCACACACAAGCTACCCGACATATTATATTGATGCGTTCTAGTTTCATTGTCTCTCAAGTTAATGGTAATATATCGCTAAGACCCCGTTGTAGTAAGGGGTTTAAGCAAAAAGGATGAAGAATGATAAAACAAAATGAAAAAAAAGAAAAGGAGATGTATCTCTCTTAGTTTTTTTTTGCATTTTCTTTATTAAAAAAATTATAAAATCAAATAAAAGAATCTAAAACTTATTAATATTTTGTCATCACGGAGGATGACATTTTTTAACTATTAATGAAAATAATAATTAGTCAATGAAGAAACAAAAATAATAAAATTATTTTAGAAAATCTGACCCACGTAAAGCCTGCAATGAAATCGAACCTGCGATATGCAATGTTGCTGTTAAACGCTTTACCTCCACACGTCTTCAAGAAAAAATCAAAGGAGTAAAAAAATTGCCTTGATTTTTTGAGAATATCATTTTTGAGAGTAATCTCAAACAAAATCGCTACTTTAGAATGGGAGAGAGATCGGTGCTTCTACGGAAAAAAATTGAAAAATTATTACATTCAAATATGAGCCTTATGTCGATATTCTCAAAGACAAACATGCTAAGTGCAGCATATATTGCAACTAGCACAATAATTGTCTTCCAGATATTCGAAATATCTTCTCCTAACTTACAATCAACCCTAAAAACTCCCTATTCAAATTTATATTTGTTTACAGATAACTTCCAAGGAGACATCGCGATACCAAGTATAGACTACAGAAAACCTCCTAACAGTCCACCTGCTTCAAAAATTAGTAAGTCCCTTCAAGAAGAAGCAGAGAGACTTAAGAAAGAAGTACTTCTAGAAGGACTCCAAGTTGAAGAAGAAGGACTGCCGGATATTTTAAGAAAAAGGACGAAGCAGCCCTTGTCACTGTCACAAGATAAACCAAAGAAGTACAATGATGCGGTGTTAATGTCCAAGGTTTGTACGATAATAATATAGCTGTAAGCTGGTAGCGCTATATTTAAGTGGAACTATAAATAAAACATGTAGCTCGGAAAATATGAATATAATAATGACAGAACTATAAACAGCAAAAACAGTAGAAAATAATAACCATGGCAACCGCCACACAACCCCCCCCTTGAGACCGTCTCTACGGGCGATAATAGTCGGGGAACCGTACTCTACGGCCCGACCGTGTCGTCCTGATGCTACCTCCTACGGCATCAGGTGACTTGGTGGTGGGTGAAATTGGGTGTGACGGATATGTGCAGAGCTGATTTTGAATATGTGTTGATGAGTGAGTGAGTGTGTTGTCTGAATTGCTGAGTGTGTAGGCTGGCTTCAAGCGGTTAATCGAAACAGAAACAATTTTACCCTTAACCATCGACTGTCATACTGAATTTCGAAGTTCAAAATAGCGATAAACTGTAGCCCTAAAGTACCGAAACGCGACTCACGGTAGTGCGAAAGTGTGCCACATCGATACCCATAATTTCGAATGTTTTCCACCGCGAAGCACGGTAGTGCGAAAGTATTCCACATCGATTCACACATTGTCGAATGTATTCTAGCGCGATGCACGTCAGTGCTAAATTCTACTAAATGCGAAGGCATGCCACATAGTCACACATCCTATTTACGGGTGTACTATGCCAAATCGAATGCCAAATAATCGAATATCAATTGATCGACAACTATAAATCGAACATCCAAATACTCGAACGTTCATGAAATCGAATGTTTAATACATCGAACATTCAAAATATCATACACTCAATACATCGAGTGTTCAAAATATCGAATGTTTGGTTAATCGAGCGTTCAACGCATCGCATATTCATTCTATCGTAATATCAATATACTTAGGTACTGAATACTTTTTATATGGTAAAACACAAAATTTACTGATAAATCACATATTAATTTATTATTATATGCAATTAATTATTACCGGTGAAAGGTACCTACATTTTAATATTTTGTGTGAATTGAAAATGAAATGTATCATTTTATTAACATGCGTAACTTTTCGTAAAAACAAATCAGATCTATTTCTGAACGATCAGTTATGTAAGTCATATTTATTTCATACTACCCGCATAAGGCGAGGAGAAATTAAAACCACGTGTTTAAATGTTATTCGAAATTAAATTATTATTTCAGCGAAATATAGCCGTTAATATAATCACTAATCACTACACAATTATATTGCAATGACACTCCACCGAACACGTCTTGTCTTCGCGAGATGCAAATGGATTCTGTCCAGTTTGCCTCTGCGTACAAAAGAGTCCGGAGCATGAAGCTATAGATAAACATGGAGGCCTCACTTCCAATACCTACTTGATGCTCAGTCTGTATTTACTATCTTGCTCTCTGTGGGCCGACTTCTCTTTCTAAGTATGATAACCTTCTAAGCAAGAAATCACCATTTAAACAAGTTTAAACACTTACGCGTGGAATTTTATATCACATCCTTGACGCCACGTACTACCGCAACCACGCACTATACAATTTTGCACCATTTTTTGAGTTTATACTTATAATTAACTTTAAATATGTTAAAAACCAAAACAATAATAAACAACCGCCATATTGTTTATTGATAGTTGACATGTAGTACCAATGTTGCCACATTACGTATGAATCCATAGACAATGGGAATTTAATTCACTGATTTCCTGATTCAACAACCCAATCATGCATAATAAATGGCATAAAATTTAACAATTTCCACATTAATAGTCGTAGTCGAACTATAGAGTTATTTATAAATCATTTTACTTGCATTTTTGGTTAGTTATGGTCTATTTCTATAATTTACTAGGAGATACTAATAAGAAGATAGCAACATTGTGCAAATACACGAAAGAGAAGTTAGCCCACAGAGAGTAAGATAGAGACATGTAGGTATTTGGATCAAGCTGTTCTTCCCGGTTTGGCCTCCATGTTTATCTATAGCTTCATGGTCCGGAGTTGCGTCAGAGTGAAGAAACGTCAGAACGCGCCTTTCAAACTGACACTTGTCAACTGTCATGTCACTTTTGACGTTTCTTGACTCTTGAAACACCAAGGCGCCGTCATATTTATGTTACTATTATGTTACATTGGCTTACAAACAAGGTAAAACATATTAAAAAGAAATCAACAACTTAATATAATAGTTTGTAATAATTTATTATTGACAATGTGGGTAGATACATACAATACACAATATGATTTAATTTATTCGATCTTACTTTAACTATACTCGCGGCACGATATAATGGCCGGTTTGACGTTTGTGTGTAGCTACTATTTACGGAAGGAGTATCCAACAAGAAAAAAGTTAGTGCATTCACTGGATTAATATATACTCATTTTCATTCCTAATTCCAATATTCAGTTCGTTCAAATGTATTAAGTACCTACTTAGGTAAACATTTATATTTTTTTACTAAAGTTTTTGAATTAGGCAAGTACTACTTGCAATAAAAACTTATAAGTTGATCTATTTGATTATTTTTTTATCGAGAGTAAATTGACATTTCACATCACTTTTGTAATATTTCAAACCGGCCATTATCATTATTACTACAGTTTATCGCTATTTTGAACTTCGAAATTCAGTATGACAGTCCGTGCCGAGAGTATACGTGTAAGTTACTTCATTATAAGTTTTGATTTCGTAAAAATGGATGTTCCGTGTGAGTTTGTCAAATCTCACAAAAATAAAGATCTCTTGCTAGTGGATGGTTTTCTGTATATGTTAAACAAACAGTGCAATGATACATTCTACTGGTGTTGCATCAGGAAGAAATCTTCGAGTTGTTGTTCTGCAATAATCACAAAAAAGGTTAGTGATAATCATTTTATGAGTAAAATGAATAAGATATGCCATATCCATGAACCTGATCATGATGTTGCGCGGGCACATACTTTGCGAGCTGCATTAAAAAGGAGAGCAGAAAATAGTTTAGATCGACCCGTACAAATAATACAAAAATCCATACAGGAAATACCCTCTACATCGGCTGCTTTTATGCCTTCCAAAGCCGCCATGCGAATGGTTATACAAAGAGAACGTGCTCGAAACGAACCAAAACTTCCAAAAAGCTTAAAAGAATTTACTATACCGGATCAATTCACTCACATTGAAGGGGAACAATTTTTAATTGGTAATTTCAGTGATGAAGATGTTGGTACTGTTATTGTCTTTAGTACCAAACAAAATTTACGTCTTTTACATCAATCGAAATTTTGGATAATGGATGGAACATTCCAGTGTTGTCCAGATTTATTTTACCAACTTTATTCTATACATGGACTTGTAGGCCAAAATGATGAGACCAATCAAATACTACCACTTGTGTACGGATTATTTTCAAATAAAAACAAACGATTGTACGTAGTTTTTTTAGAAATCATTCTGAGACACACACTTAATGAACTAAGCATTGAACTAAAGCCTGAATTCATAATTACCGATTTTGAATTAGCAGCTATAAGAGCCTGTCAAAATGTGTTCCCCAGTGCACAACATAAATGCTGTTACTTCCATTTGTCTCAAAATATTTGGAAGCACATTCAAAGTGAGGGATTGGCAAAAAAGTACACCAGCAATAGTGAATTTGCGCATAAAATGCGACACCTGGCAGCGTTGGCTTTTTTAAATCCGTCTGAAATACCAGAAGCGTTTGAAATTGTTCGTGACCAAATCATTCCTCAAGAAGCTAGTACAGTAACAGATTGGTTTTTTAAATATTACGTTGGTGGAACGTACACACGAATGCCAATTAAATCAAAAAAGAATACGCATAAATTACAGCTAAAAAGGTCACCTCCTATATTTTCGCCGCGAATGTGGTCAGTTATGGATTGCGTTAATGCAAACATTCCAACAACACAGAACGCCATTGAAAATTGGCACAACCACTGGAATAGCCTCCTGAATAGAAAAAAAGTAAACATTTACAAAACATTAAAAGAATTAATGAAAGAGCAGAAAAACACGACATTTGAAGCAGCAAGGATATCTGCAAATATAAAGAAAAAAAAAAGAATTATTTCAAACCACACAAAAAAAGTAAGAGATCATATGTTACAAAAAGAATCTATGGATTTCAAAGACTATCTAAGCGGTCTAGCATATCTCGCTTATATGAAGATGTAATTGTATTTTTTTTTGTAATTTTTTTTGGTAATTTAGGCATAACAGGGGGCCTGTTCTTTTTTATTAAATGGGTGAATATTTCATTTCGTGCAGATTACACGGCCGGCGATAAAGAATACCTTAAACGTTAACGAATTCTTTACCTGATATTGTTTTCATTTAGTTAACGTTGCATTCTATAAGGCGCAAGAGTGAAAACCCCTTGTATTTTATTAGAAATGCTCCAAATTTCAAAAACCGCACCTAAAATCTAATTACCATCGGTGTCCCTTTCTCCAGATTTTAATACATTAGTACATCTTGGTAAAAAATCTCTTGGAAGAACGATTTATTAAATACATCTTCGGTTAATAGAATAACTAATCTATATTGTAAGTAAATATTGTGTGCGAAAGAACAAATTTAAGTAGTTTAATACGACTTTGAAAAATGTCCCTGACCTGACCCATAATTACCATTCGACGATGTTTCAGATCCGATATTTTCGTATTTATGCGTAACTGTGCTCTAGACTGACCATAGATTAAACAGCGGTAGTCAACACTATACTACAGAGCCGAAGACATGTGTCAAAGACCAAGTATGGCTATGTAATTTAAGTTCTCCTGTTCGAAAAGTGATGTGGTCCAGAATATTTCTATATACCATTCGCATTTTCAAAGGTAATCAAATTATTACTTCTGTATAATTATTTGTCAGGTGTATCCAATATAAGATCTTCTACACGCTGGTAAAATCATCAGGTCTTTATCTATTAAAAACTGGACTATTTCAATAAAAATACTTGCAAATCTAATTACTGTTCGTCTAATTACCATTATTTACCATTCTTTTTAACTCGAATGGTAATTAGAAATAACGAATGGTAATGATTTTTCCTTCTTCATCACCAGCTTTTCTTCATCACTGGCAGTAAGTACATATTTAGAGATGATGATCCACAAGTTTAAAACCAGCAGCGATCACAGACTTGTCCGAGGCTCTCTAAACCCCAACTTCAAGGCTGAAATGTTCCGTATGATAAAGTTAACTCTCCGACCTACAGCACAGCGCTCCAAGCAGCCCTGGGGTCCGAACAGTTCCAACTGGAACTTCAAAATCGTTTCGCAATATTGGAAACCACTGGCACTGTTGATGAGAAGACCGATACAGTGGTCAAAACGCTGTAAGAAGTATCTCGGAAGTTGTTTCCTGGAAAATGCAAACAGCTAGAATCCAAACTCTCACCCGAGACTCTCGAACTCATGAGGAGGAGGCGTGATCAGCCCTCCACTCAGTCATCTTCGTCAGATGGAAGATCCCTCAGCCACCTTATTTAAAAACTGATACGACGCGACCTCCGATACTACAATACTTGCCAAATAGAGGCAGCAATCGGGGGTCGAATGTTTCGCTCAGCAGTTTGGGAGGCCCCATTTGACGAAACTTAAAACTGGATGGCAACACCATTACCTCAAAGTTCAAGATTCTCGAAGAGGTAGAGGAATTTTACGGACAGCTGTATGCATCACGCATGATTAAACCAACGAGACACAGTGATGAAGACCACAGAGCCCCATTCATGCGCCACTACACCGAGGAGATATCCGATGTCAAGCCGTGCGAGATAGAGACGGCTCTGAAGCAGTTCAAGAACAACAAGTACCCTGGCGATGACAGAATAACTAAGGAGCTCCTAAAAGCAGGCGAAACCCAAATCCTGAAGGACCTAGCGAGTCTCTTTAATTCCGTTATCCAGGGCTTAACACCTAAGTAAGGCATAGAGCGGAAGTGCGGTGGTGGTACTATTCTTCAAAAAAGGCGACAAGGCCTTACTGAAGAACTACAGATCCATCTCACTCCAGAGCCATATTTACAAGTTGTTCTCGAGAGTCATCACAAACCGCTTCGCTAGTAAGCTCGATGAGTTCCAGCCACCAGAGTAAGCCGGGTTTCGAAAATGCTATAGCAACGAAGACCATATCCATACTGTTCGGTAGATTGTGCAGAAAACCGAGGAGTACAATCAGCCGCTGCTGTGTATGGCTTTTGTGGATTACAAGAAAGCCTTCGACTCCATCGAGACCTGGGCAGTTATGGATGCTCTGCTTCGGTGTCGTGTCGATTGGCGATATATCGAGGTAATGAGATGTTTATATGACACTGCCACCATGTCCGTCCAGCTCCAGCTACAAGACCAGAAGACGAACCCCAAAACTCTACAGCGGGAGTGAGACAAAGGGATGTCATATCCCCTAAATTGTTCACTAACGCACTGGAGGACGTCTTTAAGACGCTGGATTGGACTGGACGAGGACTCAACATAATCGGCGAATACACCGTCGGTTCGCTGACGACGCGTTGCGGAGTCACTGGAGCCAGATCGGCTTTGCAGCATCTCGCCAGCCAGCTGGCGAGATGCTGCAAAGCCTAATTGGGGCCTCTCGACGTGTCGATCTCGGCAAAAACTTGGACAAAACCAAAATTATGTTCAATGAACACGTCGAACTGAGACCAATTTGACGTCGAAGGGTAGACCCTCGAAGTTGTTCAGGAATATGTATACCTTGGGCAGCTCATCCAGTTTGGCAGAAACAACTTCGAGAAAGAAGTCGCCCGAAGGATTCAGTTAGTTTGGGTAGCATTATTTTGACAAACTACTTCAGGTTTTCATCTCACCCTTACCGCAATTCCTCAAAACGAAGGTCTTCGACCAGCGCGTCCTACCAGTCATGACTTACGTTCTCAATAAAAGGCTGATTTGTCAAACATTTGTTTTGTTTCTAATTACCATTATAATTTAACTCACTACCGTAGCCTGAGATCTAATTACCGTACTTGCACGTCTCACTACCGTTTTCGCAAAAAACAGAAACGTCCATATCTCAAAGGATAAAAGAGGTATTGCTGTCCCTTCAATATGATTCAGAAGCTACTATTAAATACTTTACAAAAACTACATAAAGAACGTATTTTGGCGCAAATTTTTAATTTTTTTTCTAAACAGCAAATCTGCATGAAATGAAATATTCACCCAAATGTATCTTATTTTGATGTTGTATCTTTTTTTGGTTAATCATTAAATTTTATTCACCCTTATTTTTTCTAATTGTTCTACTTTTGACACTCGTATAAAAACTAACGTTGTTCTGATATTACTTCAAGTTCTAGTAAATCTATATATAACTTAACACACTCACACTAAACATCGATCCGTCAATCATCGATTTACAGGAAACATTTCTGTGTAAAACAAGAAGTAGCATGCCTTTTACTAGACTTTCGCACTGACGTGCATCGCGCTAGAATACATTCGACAATGTGTGAATCGATGTGGAATACTTTCGCACTACCGTGCTTCGCGGTGGAAAACATTCGAAATTATGGGTATCGATGTGGCACACTTTCGCACTAGTATAATTTGCGCTGCTGCTTTTTTGTTTGGAAGAGCACACGAACTTGATTTCGAAATGTTAGCCTCATTTCGCTGAATAATTTGACTCGGTTTATCAAGTGAGCTGGTAGCATCACTTTTTAGGGAATTCCTAAAACGTAGTTCATCTGCCTTACCAGGATCTGGTGCGTGATTATGCTGTGTTGCATAACTTTCCAACAAATGCTCCTCACTTCCGTGCAACTTTGTTGTTGCAGTACTTTTACAATGGTATTTATATTTGTAGGAGCAATGCCAGTAGAACTTGTTATTAATATTTTTGTTTATTGCCATTAAATAGCCATCTAAAACTAACACCGGCTTGCGTTTTTGGGACAATTCTGGCTTATAATAAGACCCTACAGACATTTTTCACAAAAATTACTTGTAATGCACTACTCAGTCACAATGCTTTCTGTAGATGAACATTACATTTATAAGGTGGTATACCCGGTGAAAACAGTATTACAATGTATGCGGGTAGTATGAAATAAATATGACTTACATAACTGATCGTTCAGAAATAGATCTGATTTGTTTTTACGAAAAGTTACGCATGTTAATAAAATGATACATTTCATTTTCAATTCACACAAAATATTAAAATGTAGGTACCTTTCACCGGTAATAATTAATTGCATATAATAATAAATTAATATGTGATTTATCAGTAAATTTTGTGTTTTACCATATAAAAAGTATTCAGTACCTAAGTATATTGATATTACGATAGAATGAATATGCGATGCGTTGAACGCTCGATTAACCAAACATTCGATATTTTGAACACTCGATGTATTGAGTGTATGATATTTTGAATGTTCGATGTATTAAACATTCGATTTCATGAACGTTCGAGTATTTGGATGTTCGATTTATAGTTGTCGATCAATTGATATTCGATTATTTGGCATTCGATTTGGCATAGTACACCCGTAAATAGGATGTGTGACTATGTGGCATGCCTTCGCATTTAGTAGAATTTAGCACTGACGTGCATCGCGCTAGAATACATTCGACAATGTGTGAATCGATGTGGAATACTTTCGCACTACCGTGCTTCGCGGTGGAAAACATTCGAAATTATGGGTATCGATGTGGCACACTTTCGCACTACCGTGAGTCGCGTTTCGGTACTTTAGGGCTACAGTTTATCGCTATTTTGAACTTCGAAATTCAGTATGACAGTCTTAACCATCACGTGGAAAAATTTATCTCCACGTTGCGTAACTTCATATGGCCCAGTGTAGGCAGGTTTCATCGATCCCGAGGTCTCATCCCTAATGAATACCCGGCTGGATGATAGGAGATCTTTATGAATAAAAGTAGCCCTACTACCGTGCCTGGCTGTGGAAGATGGTTGTAAGCGTTTGGCGAACATTCTCAAACGTGCAACATAATCGGTCAAGTCGACCGTATCGTCAACTGTAGGCTCGGAATAGTCGGAAATAACTCGCCTGGCAGACGGAGTGTTTCACCGTACAATAACTCAGCTGGCGTTCCTCCCAAGTCCTCCTTGTAAGCATTCCTGATGCCTAGAAGTACCAAGGGTAGTGATTCAACCCAGTTGACTGTGGCGTGGCATGTTATCGAGGCTTTAACTTGCCGATGTAGGCGCTCTATTAAGCCATTCGATTGCGGATGGTAAGCCGTTGTGCGCCTATGCCTGGAGGTTGATTGCGATGCTCTCTTGCGGTGCGTGCCAATGCCAGTCCTGTGTTCCATTGCGTCGGAACTGGATGCCGCTGTCTTCCTCGCTAGTCCCAGTGAGTCGGGACGGTGAAGCGGTGCTGCGGTGAAGTGCCAAGTGTGCGGGGCTCGAAGCGTCGAGTTAGTTGTCTCGGCCCTCGGTAAGCCCTCAATGAAGCGGGGCGAATACTGCGTAGACGGGAGAGATGCGCTCTTCTTCTTGACCGTAGGTACGTGCAGCGTACTGTGCCCCTCATCACAAGGCAGTGCGTGTGGTGGCCGTAGGGTAACCAGTCTGGAGCGGTCGCTCCAGGAGGTGGCATCCCTGTTGAGGCCGAAGGTGCTGGATGGCGAAGACTTGATTTTACCGCTAATGCGGGAGAAGCGAAAGGTGTGGTGGCGATAGGAATGCTGCTGATAAGCGCAGCGAAGATTGCGTGTTCACATCACGTCGGGGTCACCAAAAATATAGCTGTAAGCTGGTAGCGCTATATTTAAGTGGAACTATAAATAAAACATGTAGCTCGGAAAATATGAATATAATAATGACAGAACTATAAACAGCAAAAACAGTAGAAAATAATAACCATGGCAACCGCCACAATAAGAACAATAATAATTAAACGTTGATTTGATGATTTAATATAACAAAATCAAAGAACATCATAATGCACATAATATAAATATGAGAAAAAAATTAAACTCATTTTCATATTCAAATTTTAAATTAATCCCTTAATTAATCTACATGGAAACAAACAGATAACTGTGGTGGTGAAACAGTTTAACTTGATTTAAGCTTGTTATAATAATTACTTCGAATTTCTTTTTTATTTAATTTCCATAATTTTTTCAACTTTTTTTTTATTTTAAATATTTACAAAATTGACAAAAAACGTACGTTACCAGTCGACATCGATGTCGTACCCAAAAGGCTGGTGGCATTAACACGTTGGATAGCAATACCGATTCAATAAAATATTACCATAAATACAATAAACTAATTATAACTTAATAATAACTTTATTGTTTTGATTTTATAGTATTATAATTATGTACAATATCCCGTATATGATGCGGTGTTAATGTCCAAGGTATGTACGATAAATGAAGGCTTTTTGTGGTTACGTAAAATAACTTCATATTCATAGCCAGTATAAGTATAAGTTCTACATAATAAAGTAAAGTTTCATATTCAAAAGTTAACTTAGATGTGAACCGTCAAAGTTTGTATTTTACAAACTTCCACCCATCATATAAATTTTAATGGATTTAACGAAAGTTCAGTTTGTCAAAAAAGTATTTTACTGCGTCAATCATCTGTCCATAGCAGTTACGTTGTTCAATAACTTCCTGTGGTGCAAATATGACTGACAGTTTCCGGAAATTAAAACAATTTTTGAAATAGGGCATTTTGTTTTTGTCTCAAAGGGCTCTGTGAAAGGTGCTTAGAATATTTTTCTGTTACAGGTTTTACCTTCAGGCTTAGATAAGTCTCTATTATTAAAAAATGGTAGACTACCTGCAGATGAGATATTAGATATTTATACAAATACCTCTGTTAACCAAAACCATACAACGGTACAAGATAACCTTACTGAATCAGAAAGCTTAGAGCAAGATGGAGTTTTACTTGTAAAAGTTTCTACTGATAACATTCTCAACTTAGACGAGCTATATCCACATATACAAATATCGAACGCTTCTAACAAAATGGATGAAATCACAAACAAAATTCAAAGTAACAGTAGAGAAATAACAGGAGATTCAAACAATAATTTTAAATTGAAAGGCTTACCTGAAAATATAACTATAGCTCCTGCTCCAACAAATGGAGTTTTATCAACGAGTGACCAGGATGAAGAGAAAATAATAAATAAAACAGATTTAGAAGCTGAAGGTAAATTAGTGGAACCTAATTTCTTGAAGCCGACGGAAAGTCTTCAGAACCTTGTAGAAGGACCTGCGAGACGAAACGCCCGACGAAGAAGACGGAGACACGGTAATGGGAGACGGTACGGTTTTTATTAATATTACTTTCCTTTTGCTTTGCATGTTTTAATATAGGTTAATAAAATAATAGACACGTGGTCACTAACGTCGTGTGCCTTTCGGAACATGCCATCCGTTTCCCAATACACCCGTTCCCAAAACATCCGTTCTATTAGAGACGTTTCTCATAGTATCCTTATACCAAGAAAAACGTTTCCCAGAACATCCGTATGCTAAAATAACCGTTTCTTAAAATACCCTTATGCCAAGAAAAACGTTACCCAGAACATCCGAATTCACTTCGAGATATATGGGTGATTATCAAAAGCGAAAAAAATACACGGCAATCCTGAAAACGGTATGTAGTGAAATGTGTTGGTTTTACGGTTTTGATTACTTTTTATAGTAGAATAGGTACTTCTCTACCATGGCAAAAAAAATTGTTGAGTTATGTCCTCTATTACATAAAAAAAAAAAATAACAAAGTGTCATTTTATCATCACGGTGACCTGTCCTGAATCGAATTTCACTCGTAAAATATCTTATCCTGCAGTTGTATTTAATATTTGGACTAAAATCGACTTTTGTATGAATTAAGTTACAATCATATTTGCCCTCATGAAAGTGTATTACATGAGTTACTTACTTAATTAATTGCTACGAACGTTGGTGTTTGCAAAAATTTGATTTAATACCTAGTTGTTAAGATGTGCATGTAATTCTCTTCTTACTTGTCGGAAACTTTGTTATTGGCTAAGAGTCCTTAAGTAATCTTTAATCTTACCCATGATCTATGTAAAATAGCTGTTAAGTTTCCAATAAATAAATAAATAAATAAATAAATAAATAAATAAATGAATAAATTATAATATGACCCATCAAAAAAACTAATATTGTTTGTTTATCTTATTTCTTATACATTTTATTAAACATTTACTTTTGTCCTGTAAAAAGTTATCATTTCAGAGGATAGTAAGTTTTAGTAGAGTAACTTCGTCAACATAGCGTTCTTGCGCTCCCCGTACCTTTCCTTACTTTAAATCAGTCCACCTCCGTTCGTTGGAGCGCACAAACGCGTCACAACATCATCATGGATGCCCGCCAAAAAGTAAGTATATAATTTCAGTGATATGGGGACAAAAATTCGGTGGCTGTTATCATTTCAGTGGATACGGTGGACTGTAATACCGACAACAGTCCACCTAAATGAAATTTAACTTAGAAATGATAAAATCATAAGTTTTAGAGATCCTTGAGTCTAAGATTGAATCATTAAAATTTGGTGAGATAATTCTAGATATATTGTAGGTTCGATATTTGGGATTAATTTGATGTGTAAATTTTTTTTCATTTATTTATTTTATGGAAAATGTATAATAGATGTACTTACTTCTAGACAATGTGTATTCTCAACGATTATGTGATGTTCAATGTTTAAAAATTATGATTTTGATTTTAGGATGCCACGACCTAGACTACAGACCAGAGAGGAAAGGTTAGAAAAAAGAACATTATATGAAAGAAGAAGAAAAATTTAACTTTTTTTTCTGTAATATTATAGTTTGATCTTATATTTAATAAGTATCACAAATACAGTCTATTGATATCTCTATGGAATTTATTTAGATTCGTTTCAGACAATCTACGGAATCCTCCTAAAAATAAATGATGTCCTTGGCTGTATCATTTCAGTGGGCTAATTTCATTCCGGTGCACAGTCTAGCCATTTTGGTGGACGATTTATCATTTCAATGGACACTTTTCATTTCTGTGGACTCCCAAATATTCAATCTTAAATATTTCAGTAAGTTTTGATGTTACCTGATGTCCACTCACGCATATGTTACAAATAAGATTAAAGTTCATTTTCGTTACAAAAAATATTAACAAACATTGTTATAAAAAAATCTCACCGAAATGATACAAAAAAATCACTTGTTGAAAATCACCCATTCCATTAGCAACGTTAAAAAACAAATGAACATCGCGGAAAAAAAAGGACCTCGATAAAACAAATGAATGTTGAAAAAACGAAAGAAAGTGATATGATAATTGCAAGCAATTTTCGACCTAATCGACTTTGCAGTTTCCTGATTTTTTCACATATTCGTGATCAGTGTCATCCATATTACCCGAAAAAAATGGTTTTTAAGTTTTGTCCACAAGGTCGAAAATTGCTTGCAAATTTTTTATAAGAAAAAAATAATAAACATTTTATACAAACAACCATTATATTTTGTACCTCACTGCTATACCTTACTACGTCTATACTTTTAAAAAACTTCTCAAGACAAAAAGAAACAAAAAAAAGTGGAAAATTAACCTATTTTATACATTATCATTCCTGATTAGTGTATAATGCTTTCTGAGACGTGTTACTTTAGATAGAAACGACAACGAATCAATATCGCCACATTGTAACTGAAGTAACAGTTTGTTGTAGACGCTTGGGGGAGGCCTATGTCCAGCAGTGGACGTCTAACGGCTGAAATGATGATGATGATGATGGATGATTGGTTTCTAAGCTCTATTTAGACAGACTAGCACAACACCACGTGGGAACCGTGTTTTTGGGAGACTGATCTGAAAAAACGGATCTTTTGGGAAACGTATATTTTGAGAAACGGGTAATTTGGGAAAGGTATATTTTGAGAAACGGGTAATTTTGGAAACGCATATTTTAAGAAACGGGTAATTTAGGAAAATGTCATTATGGGAACGGATGTTTTGGGAACGGGTGTATTGGGAAACGGATGGCATATTCCGAAAGGGTCGTGTGTAGTATCGTATAACTAAAGAATAGGCTTGTTGCACATCCGATCCGATCCGTAAACATAATAATATAAATCCCAATTACAGTTCACTGGTGCCCCATGTTTCTTTGTTAAACGGTATTATTTAACTTGACCTGTTTGTTTGGGTCAAATCTAGTAATTGTTTGACCCCTTCCAGTTGTTGGATTGGTCTGATATTTGGTAGAAATCTTTAGTTCTGATGACAATACAATTTAATTGATTTCAGTACATAAAACCATCGGATTAAAAAAATAAAAAAAAAATACTTATACTTTTTACTTTTTTGTAGCTCGAGTCATTTGTCCTTTGATATCTTAATATCATAAATTCTAGTTGGTATTTAATTCTGGGCTATGATTAAAGTTTTAAATCTCTAATTCATTAGGCAATTAGTTCAAAATTTAAACAAACCTTGCTTTAAGCGTGCTTACAAAGAACTTTGCAAGAATTCTGTTTTACTGCTATTGATTGCCTTGCTTAAATCTGTAGGTGAAAGTTAAAAGACCTTAATGTCCATTTTTTACTGTTTTAACATTTTTGTTGACTCTGATTCACAAAGTTTGAATTACTTGAATGGTAAATGGCATTAATAAATCTATGTATTAAGGACCAGTGTTTTATCTATTTATCTATACCATTATAAAATTGTAAAGTAGCTGTGTTTGTACATTGTATTGTAGATATAGTCCTTATTTTTAATAAGTTTGCAATCAAAATAAAAATAACAATCCAGCAAACATTTTGCGAAATATCAACACAAGTGTTCTTAAAGGCTCATTAGTTTCAACTCAAGTTCGATGCGCACTTTTGCTTACAGTCGCGAATCGACTCAAATGATCGGTTCTATTGAAGCTTATGAATGAGCCACGTTCCATAATTGCTACATCTTCAACTTCTTTTGCTTACTGCAAAGGAAGCTGGAACCGGTCTGCCTTCAATAAGATTTATTTTCTAAATGCAGTCTTGGTGTAAACTAAGAAATTAAATTTTAATTTGTTGGAGTTCATTTATGTTAGAATGAAAGAATGTATTAAATTGTTAAAAATTTAATAGTAATTTTAGTTTATACAGTCCAATATTTTATAATTTTAAACTAAAGGTTTCTAACTCACTTATTGTGTCTGTGTATAGAAAACTTTTAATAAACTTAAGTAAATATTTGCTGAAATAATCAAATAATTTCCAAATCAAATTTGTTGCTTTCTCATGTTTGTAAAAAAAGTAGGCAATACTGGAGTACATAAATCTATGAGAACATGTACTTTGTAATAGATTTAATTTTGGAATTTATGTTTAGTGAAAGAGAGATTCTTAGACCCCTCCATATTGTGTTTATTTTATACAATCTTGAAGTCTTTATACTGTTTTCGGGGTATTTTAGCTATCTTAATTTACTGGCCCCTGCACTGGCAGGGGCCAGTAAATTAATATATATATAATAAGCAAATAAGGTAGTCTTGGGGACTGCCCCAAGACTACCTCTAAATTATAAGAATGTAATTATATTTACAATTTATTTTTCTAGGTTAAGAAACGTACACTCCAGCGAACGTACCGGCCAAAACACTCTTAGCTCAACAGAGAATAAAACTGAATCCCATTTCGTGAGGAAGAAATTTTTTCGTCATCACAAGAAGCATAACAGCTCAGAACACAAAACTGAAAAGAAGTTCGAAATACCTGAACATGAGTTCGAAGAAAGATTCGAACTCAAACCTCCTCCTAAAAAACAATTGAATGCGACTGAAACTCAGAATTTCAATGACTGGTTTTTTCGAGATGATCTAGAAGATTTAGATGCAGTTGAGACCAATTTCTATAACAGTACTAAGGTGAGAATTATTAAAATATGTTAAATAATGTTTGTAGACAAATGTGCTCCATCGTCGACCACATCATTACTTACCTTACTAGATCAAACGCGGGCCTATTGATAATAAAAAAAGTACCTTGAAAACTTTTGAGCAAAAATAACCGGCATATCTTTTCAAGTTATTAACTTTATTCTTTTTAACCGTAGCTGTTAAAAGACAATAGTTAAAATCAAAAAAATAAAAGACAAATACTAAATAGCAAATATTTGAGAACCAACTTACTCGTATGTTATCGAAATTTTGTTTAAAACTAACGCAAAATTTTATAAAGAACCTGTTATCTATAATCACTTTCTTAATTCAATCACAGGTTTTTGAATAAATCCTATATTTGTGGAATATATGAATATAATAGACAACACTCTCTTGACCCAAACAATAGATTAAATATTTCAAAAGGTGTTTTTTCTTAACCAGTTAAGAAAAACCAGTTATGAAAGTGGCTGAAACCTTCCAAACGGAGTATGAATTTTATTATACAGTGTACTATATAGATTTATAGAAGATGTGTACTGTACATACCTAAATATCTTTTATTTCTTTGTTATTACTTATTATTATTTTGACATAAAGCATCTACAAATTATTAAGAAGTATATTAAGTAATACCAATATCAAACAAAGCCTCGCTGAATTGACAACCTAATCAATTCAGGAGTAATTACGTTTGATGCAGAGGACCAAGATATTCCAATTTAAGCTCGCCGCCGCGTTGTCAGCGATTATAACAATTACCGGCCATTATGGTAATCCGATAATTGATGTCCTAACTCTAGAACCTTCTCATTACATGCTCATATTAATTAAATGCAACGGCAAGTCTGTAATCTTGATAATAATGGTAACAATATATGGTCGATCAAAAATTTTAACAAAACTTTAAACATTGGACTACAGTTTTTTAAATGATTTTGACTATACTGCGCATAGCTAAGAAACTCTACATTGTTTTTCTTTTCAAATTGTTACTACAAACATGTTAATTTTGAATTCATAAAGTACAAAATAATATAAAAATCGATTTGAGTGCTATGTAGTAAAGCAAGTGGTTTTACAAACGATTTATTTTTACTTGATATAAAGTAATGTGTGTTTTAATCGAAAAGATAATAATTTAAAACATCTTGAAGGGAGTGACTGAGGAGATGACAGCTGACAGGAATGTATGGAGGAGAATGACATGTTACGCCGAACCCAAATAGTTGAGACAAGAGCAGATGGATGATGATCTTTGTGTATGTGCACGTACTATATATAGTTGTATGTTTCGTGCAAATAATATGGAGTAAATTTCATGCAAATGGTTCGCATAAAAGTCATGCAAAAGTCCATACGATTTGCACAACATGTAAAAGCCCGCAGTAATAAGCACAGTGAAAATTAAGTATTTCTCATTCACAGAACAAAAAGAAGCATCGTTCCATACGTGCAGCTACAAACCGTAAGGAAAGGATATGGGAGTTCGGAGTGATTCCCTACGAGATAGACGGGAACTTCAGTGGCGCCCACAAGTCCTTGTTCAAACAAGCTATGCGACACTGGGAGAACTTCACCTGCGTGAAATTTGTCGAACGAGATGCTGACCTGCATAGAGATTATATCGTATTCACTGAGAGATCTTGCGGGTAAGTTTTTGAAGAAAACTAATTTTAACGCAAGTTAAAGATTTTGTTCAGTGTTATACTTCTAGCAATTCCCCAGTTAACCTGACACCCGGGGACTGCTAAATGCTAATTGTTGATTGATTTTTTGACTTTTACAAGAGCGTCTGCCGTCTGACCTTTCAACCCCGAAAGTAAAGTCTGTGTCAAAGGATCATCTATCAATCAGCAGGAAATAAAACCAAGATAGAATCCGGTAAAAATATTCATAAGTAGGTAGGTATGTCAGGGTGCGGGCCGGAAGCCCCAACAGAGGCGAGCAGCACTTCCCACTTGCCACGGGAGACGCTGCTGCCTGAGGTCGAGGGGGCCATCTTAAAACCGTAGATGGCATATGCCTATTGGGTAACCTTACACCCCGGTAATTAGACCCGAGACGGCGTGCGGTTTTAGTCGGTTCGATCCCGACATAACCACCCCCGGTGGCCGACGGGGGTGGTATCCAGGGGGATTTCCGCACGATAAAAAAAAAGGTAGGTACATAGTATATTAATATTTCATGGTAGATATTAAAAATGATCTCAGTTCTTAACATTTTCAAGTAAAATTAATATAAGATAAGATTGAAAGTTATAAACAATATAAAGCAAACAAACGCATAATATTAAAACTTGTAAGTCGTAAAAAATCGTTTATTTTCAATTTTGTTTTTATTTGTTCTAAAATACGAAAAACTTTGGAGGTCTACTTTCGTACTTTTCGAACAAACTTTTCCGTTTAATATTTTAAAAGAAATTATATCCTTAATGCTTGATAATAAACTGTTACCAAGATTAGCCGCATGTAAGAGCGGATTTCGCCAAAGACAGGAATCGGGATTAAGTTGAAATAAACTGGGATCATAATTATTTTATTCAATATACTTAATTCATTAGTTAACCCATTCTTGCCTACTAATTTATTTTTTTATCCCATTCTTGACCACTATGTCAATTAAGGAACAGTTGTTTTTAAGCGAAACTTGAGAATCCAGTTAAGATAAACTATATATTATGTATTTATTCAAATATAAACATTTTAATAACTCTCTGACACAAATTGATTATGATGAATCGTGATGGCAAGAATAAAAATTTTGCGAACACTCAAAAAAAAAGTTAAACTTGGACACAATAATTATTGTCACTGCTGAAATCCGACCAAATAACTAACTACCAGATTCAAATAGCAAACCTGTGGTTTACCTGCTCACCGTTAATGATACACTTTACGACAAATTAGTTCACAAATTGTACGTGGAATTACAATTTAGCTCAGCTGGTGATTACTAGTAATTTATTCTTTCGACAAAAATTGAATAGTTCAAATTAAATCATACAGACGCATTTTCATAACATCTTTTTCCTCATCCATCCAGAATGTTTAGGTACCTTTACGTCGGTTCCTACAGTGAGATAAAAAAACAAAATGGCGAAATTTATTAGGTGTTTATATATCTACTTCAAGGATATACCAACAGAGATAATCAAGATATAAATGATACTAGTTAGTTATTAGCCCGGGGTATATTTTTAACCCGTCAAAGTATGCCACGTTATCCATTGAGCCCATATAGGTAATAGTATACCATATATGTAATGTATTACTTCTACAACTTTTATTCCAATTTATTGACATTTATGATTAGGTACTGCTCCGCTCTCTTGGGTAGTAGCGTGATGCTATAATATAGTCTATAACCTACAACCTTCCTCTATAAATGGACTATCCATAACAAAGAATTTTCAATTTGAACCAGTAGTTCCTGAGATTCTATCCAATGTCCATACTCCACAGATGCTGTTCCTTCGTCGGCAAACGAGGCAATGGTGCTCAAGCAATATCCATTGGAAAGAACTGCGATAAGTTTGGAATCGTGGTCCACGAGCTGGGCCACGTGGTCGGCTTCTGGCACGAACATACGAGACCTGACCGGGACAGCCACGTGCAGATTATAAGGGACAATATCATGCTGGGTAAGTGGACCTGGGGATTCCCTTCTTGGGGTATACCCGGGGTGCCTGGTGAATGAATCAAGGGGACGTAACACTGTGTGGTTTCAGTCGGTTCGATCCCGACACAATATTATCTCACTAGCTTTGGAGAGGTGGTTCCACATGTTAAAAAAGCTGAGTGAACTGTAAAATTTATTCAAGTTTAAAGTACCAATTATAGAAAAAAAGACATCAATATAGTTTTGTTGTTAAAACTATTTTACGTTCATAATAATAAATGCGTTTATGATCTTTTCTCGGAATAATTCTTACCATTGAATGAAATTTTAAGCAATTGCATGCTAAATCATTTTTTCCGATCAGAAAATCATTTGGAAATAATTCTTACCATTTTACTATTTAAATTATAATTGTAAAAAGCTTTAACCGTATTTTTTGTTGTTAAACCATAAAACTAAAACGGATTTTATGCATAACATTATTTATTAGGTTATACTGGCATATTTTTTAAAATATGAGGAAAATCACTTTTTCAAATTCATTATCTCTGCATTTATTCGATTTAATAGTAGATAGCGCGTAAAAAATCCATTTATCTGCATTTTTAATTCGATTTAGTAAAAAATGCATTTATCTGGTTTTACCAAGCAGACGATATGCAGTAGCCATGGAGCACAATATTGTGCTCCGTGGCAGTAGCCCACCTAGAGCACCTATCAATATGTTTATCTAGTGCTCTTATATACTCAAATTTATTCCTGCATTTTTGTCCACGAGGATTAAGTAACTATTGAAACAAAACATCTAAGTCTTCGCATGGACAGTTAATCCAATGTAACGCATTTCGGATCACTGTCAAACAATCGAAGCTAATATATTACGCGGAGTTACCGGGTTTGTTTAGTTCCGCCTCACCGGCTAGATTAGATTAGCTAGTTAGTGAAGACTTATATATCTAATTAGAAGAAGGAGGAAAGGAACGTTTGTTGCTAGAATGAGGCATAATATAACTAGCTATTGCCTACGGCTTCGCCCATATGGAATTCTGTTCCGGTCCTCGTATCCTATGAGAACGTATTCCAGGGATATTGCAGTGTGTTTGTCTGTCACCTAAATGGTATTAAAAAAATCAATATTAATAACATTTTTTTTATTTTTTTTCCAATATAAATAACATTTTACACAAACAATACTTGAGTAGCCTATTATAATTTTAAGAAAATATTTGGAGAATGATTTTCAAGTCAGATACGAACCTGTGATATAAAACCAGGCTTCCACTGATAAGTCATACTGAGCCATGGCAAAAGTACCTAGATACAGGTGTAAACAAAAAAGTTTAAAACGCCCCTGGTATTACACACGTCCATAGGCCACGGTGACCGCTTCCCATCAGGTGGGCCGTGTACTTGTCTGCCACCTAAGTAGTATAAAAAAAATCAGTTAACGAAAAAAAGTAATGATTAAGTAAAATCTTCTTTAATCACACATAATCAAATTGCCTTACTAAATAACTTTGAGTCAAGCACTTGTAATTAATTAACATAAATTGTTCAGATAATAATCCCATACTTAGCGCTTATATTATATAGAATGCGTAAGACTTATTGTAAGAGTAGGAACATACGCAGCATACTTGACCCGAATCCCTTCCCTCAAATCTTAGTAAGTGACTGTTACACCGTAGTGTAACATCACATTAATACACCATCCAAAATGTATCTGTTGCAGTCAAAACTCTTAACCAGTCAAAAGTACTTTTAACTACCAAAATCAGTCAAAGGTACTTTTAACCGTAAGCTTGCAGTCGAAACTCTTAACCAGTCAAAAGTCATTTTAACTGAATAAAATAGGTTATTCAAAGTTGTTTTTAACACCCCAACTCGGATAGATTTGATACAACGTTAAAAGTATGTACTTTTGATTGGTTAAGAGTTTTGACTGCAAGCTTACGGTTAAAAGTACTTTTGACTGATTTTGGTAGTTAAAAGTACTTTTGACTGGTTAAGAGTTTTGACTGCAACATATACATTATTAGTACGTACGTGGTGCGGGTAGGTATGTAATAGCGACCTTCTTTCCTGAGACTTTACCTTCAGCTTACCATCAGGCGAGGTGAAGTCAAATTGACGTATCCTAAAAAACATTATTTCTATTGGGGACACCAGTGACCGGACGGGTGAACAACCTTACCTGAGTGGGTCATTACACTCATTTCTCGAATGTGTAAATAATACATACAATAGGTACCTAATTAAGTATTTTGATAATTACACGACTTTATGCAATCGTGTAATTGTTCCAGATCGATAAAATCTATGCTTAAAATATCGGCCTGTAATTTTATTTTAACAATCTAATATAGATCACTTATTAATAATCTGAGATTATAGATTATACCACATCGCGCTTTTAAAAATTTCGATTGTACAATATTTATATTGAGTGTAGTTTGCATCGATTAATTTTAAGTACTTAGGTTAGGTTATATCGTTTACGAAGTGTGTAACTTCTTAAACAATATTCATATTATACCTGAAAGTAGGTATTTAAAATTTAAATAACATTTCACATCATCCGAACAGGATGCCATTACAGACTAACCTACCAAAGATATTCACATATCTCAACACTTCGATGTGACAACACTCCCAATGACAATGTCCCGCACGTCGACACGTCCCATATTCAGAACGTCACGTCACAGCGCCCTCTGACGCATAAACAGCACGCACAGGAACCAAAACATGATCTTACTTCCTGTTTATTATCATATCTATGTTCCTGTGTTTATTTCTTAAGGTAATGAGGTCAATGTCTGTCACTAATGGCATCCGGTTGGAGATAGAAACATTGTAGTATAAAATTATGTGATAATATTTGAGTGTTATCTATGTATAATAAGTATGTATTTACAAAAAAAAAGTATATAAATATGTTTATCAGCATTCTAGAACCCATAACACAAGCTAGCTAAACTATGCTTACTTTTGGTCTAGAGGGCGCTGTGTAGAATGTCGTAGAATATTTATTATTTATTATTATTATTATATTGAGACACTTTACTGATTCGATCTTATGGCTAGGTGTAAGTGTCCTGCCTTTGCCCGTATCGTACGCGACTGCCGTCGTAGCGGGCCTGTAGACAAGTGGAACAAGCATAAATCGCTAAGGAATAGAATAGAATAGGTCAACCATCTTGATTCAGGTTATACTCGTATAGGTAATACTAATATAGTCGATTAGTCTATCACAGTTCACTGCTGAACATAGGCATCTACTAATATGTGTGCCATATCACCCGAAGGTCCGCCTTCTGCATCCAGCTACATTGGCTTTCAAGACAAGGTATATCAGAGGCCATATTCACAATAATAATTGAGGTTAATGAATAAAATTACGGGCGATTCGATCCAATGACCACTCGAAATTCGCCCACTAGTTTATATAAATAGAACAATTTTGCAATACTTCCAGCTATTATTTCGGATTAAATTAAGACACTAATACGAAACAAAATATTATTAACAACATATTAAATATCCAAAAATATACTTTAACTTGTTGAAATAAAGTATATATTGGCGTTATTACTACCCGGATCACTTAATAGGTCGTTGTCCAATTTCACAAATTCGAAATAGCTCAGTAATCGCGTTATCAACCGGACTATCACGGTATTAACCGGCCGGGCGTTATGGTCATTACCCAATTACATAATCTAAACTATGTGCCTCACTTCCCAAATATGTTGGGTTATAGCACTTATAACTGGATCCTCCGGTGTTCCAATTAGTAGATAATGCTGTAATATCATTTTAAATGTCTTGGGGTATTTGCAATGCTTTGTATTTTCAACCTAACCATCAACTTTCGTTATTCTATCTTACTGTATGGCATCCAAACTATGACTAAGGAGGTCTAAATAGAAAAAAATACGTCTAAGATAAGATTTGAATCCAGAACAGTATCGTAAGGGCCCCATTAGGCAGATGTGGGGCGCTTCTCGCTTCAGTTCAGATCATAATTTGTCATGGTACGGAGCGAGAGTGAGCATTCTGTGAAGAACTAATAAACGAAAAAAAGGCTTAGAAGTTATGTACCTACTCTCCCATCCTGCAAAAAGCACTATGTCAGAGAGTATTTCATGATCTCCGTGCTACATGAGCGTGGATCTGGTAGTGAAGGCTCCAAAGGCACCCTTGGCCCTTGGCAAAAGCAGACTCGAGACGGTGGCGCATTCATGTTCCACACGTCGAGGTTTTTAAACCTTACCCTGCCTGCACTGCACAGTGAGGACGTTTGTTATACGATTGGCCAATGCCTGGCGGGCTTTCATAGGGAATACCTTTCAAAACCACTCCTGGATGTTACATAACCAATTTAAATTTATAGGTAAAGTTAGCGTCATAAAATCGTCATTTTCCGTGGAGCGTAATTTAATACGTCTCGTTATTATTTTTTCAGTGGCTCATAAACCTTTATGAGCGTATTCACACGTTTACGAATCATGAAAAACCACGAATATGTTGTAAAAATGCTAATCCATAATAAAAAGTCGTTCGTATTCATAGACCGGACCGGTTTTTTATGCGAATTGGTTTTCGGTGATACCTCGTTCCTGGAAGTGTAGTAATAGAATCGAAGTCGTAAAAAAAGAAAGCTATGAAAACTTCCGAATACCTTCATAGTTCTTCATAGACCTTCATAGGAGACAACAGCACACTCATCCTCCGAGCCTTTTCCCAATTCAGCTGGATCTGGGCTTTTTAGTCTAACTACGAAGCAGCGTATGCAAGTAGCGTAGTAATTTTCTGATCGGAAAAAATGATCATCCAGGACGGGACTTGAACCCGTGACCAGTTTCTTACAGGGGGATGCTCTGGCCAACTGAGCTACCTGGACCCATCCTAGATGCTTGAAATTTTCCGATATATTCTACGGCTTGCCGGTGGAGGCATCTACCGTAATTCGTTCGAACTATGGAAACAATGAACAATATTGCAATTGTTTTTAAACATTATTTTTAGATTTTCCGCCCGATTAATTTAAAATTTCATTCAAGTAGCGTAGTAGCCTCAAATTTTCAACAATGTTCATGAATAAATGTGTCTTAAGTTTAAACGAAGCCCATAAGCTTCATAGGCTGTAACCCAAAAAATTGAAAATCAAAATTATGTTACCTACTTGTAGATACCCGGCTGATAAATTAGGCTCCTTATTTCAGCGTAGACAAGTTAAATACCTAGTGAGCTTGCCAAATCTCAGGCATTCTACCCACAACTTTATAATAATTACAATCAAATTTGAACTATATAACAACTTTACTATAATTTAGATTTAATTAAACCGGCAAAGTTCAAAAAGTTTTAACTAAATTCAACTCTATTCTGAACGAAATAAAGTGTAAATTTAAATGATGTGGTAGGTGTTAAGGCTGCCCAAATAGTTGAAGTTCTTCCGTCTTAAATTCGAACTGAATCGCTGGCGTGTCTTGCGATAGCTGCTTGTACAGAATTCCTCAACAACGTTGTTAAGTAAATTTATGCTATTTAGTCTTGTCTAGCTATTGCTAAGGCTATAAACTTAAAACTTTTAGGAAGATTTTATTGTGAATTGTTTTGTTTCACCACTGTGAAAGTTGGTGACCTCAGCCTTCCACGTATTGCTCTATATCCTAAGTTTCCTACGGTGTTAGCACAGAAACTCACTCATAGTCCATAGTCATAGTGACTGCTTCCCATCAGGTGGGCCATGTGCTTATCTCCCAACTAAGTTGTATAAAAAAAAAATATATAGGAAGTGAAAGGGTGGGACTAATTGGAAGAGCTTAATCGAAACACTCGCCATAGTAATCTCATACGAAACTAGATTGTCTTCTTCAACCTAGCGTTAATCCCAGTCGCATCCAAAGCTTTCACCTCGGAGTCTGGGGTCCGCTTTACCAGTCTTAACTGCGGATTTGGCTAGACCTCGATATTTTCGTGAAGCGACTGCCATCTGACCTTCACAACCCAATGGTGACGTTAGGCGATATCGAAACATTGCAACTATACCGTTGTTGTTGGACTTTCTGGGCTCCAACTACCCGTAACGACTGCCATAGATGTTTGAATGGCAACCGGGACCGACGGCTCTCCGAGGCATGACTAGATTGTATTCACTGATAATTTTCTTGTTACAGGTCAAGAATACAACTTCAATAAGCTGACATCGGAAGAAGTGAATTCTCTCGGACAAACATATGATTACGACTCAATCATGCATTATGCTAGAAACACGTTTAGCAAAGGGACGTACTTGGACACTATACTACCGATTGAAGTAAGAATAATTTACAATATTAATAATTTTATTTCAATACTAAGGCGATAAGCAGACGGAGGCGCGGGGCGGTCAAAATGTCCGCGACGCACTCTTATATTACTGTCATTAGATCGTATTTAGCACGCGTATATCTGACAAGTGACATGAGCTATTGCGCGGGCAAATGCATCCTTATAATCGTACAAATAAGAGTGCGTTGTGGACATTTTGACCGCCTTGCCCCGCCGCGCGCCATCTGTTTATCGCCTAACTGATGCCCGTGTCCCTATTACATCCCCCTACGACAAGGCTTACTACATCCCTGCAAAGAGGTAAATATCTCGTATCTCTATTGGTTGGAAGAATATATCTTAGATCTTCGCAATGCTATTTACAATGTTCTAAAAGGTCACTTTTATTTTCCGAAGTCAACCGCACTTAACGGAAAGAAGAAACCGGAGATCGGACAGAGAGTGAGACTGAGCGCCAGTGACATCGCGCAGACTAATTTATTGTATCAGTGTGCAAGTAAGTCTATTTTATTAAATTGTTGACATTGTCTTTGAATACATTTTTGACATTTTGAATTATTTAATTCTTGACATTTTGTTGTGGGACGTGCCAGTGAATATTTCACTACTGTGTTGGAGGTAGCGGGTTCGATTCCTGATTCAAATATTTGTACACATGAATATTATAGGTATTATGTCTATTTGCATTGATCATGTAAAATAATTATGTATCTATTTACGACCAAAACCGAATATAAACAGGTTTATCCGCAATATACCCATATCACGAGCTATGCGTAATTTTTACTACCTATACCTTTCCCTACACTAATATTTAGTTTCATCACAATAGTGACATTTCATCTATTTAATTTTTGACATCATATTTTTGGGATAATAGTTTAACCGCCAACCAAATCCTACTAAGAATTTTCAAACAGGAAAACCCAAAAACATTATCTTGACCCAAAAATCGCTCCCAGAATTTTATACACAGATATCATTTTCTCCCTCGCTACCGCTATTTAATGTACAGTCGCCATCAGATAACTAAATTGTAGCAGACAAGGTGACCAAATACTTCTGAACAATTTAAAATATCAATAACTTACATTCACTACAAATTACCATTAATATCTGAACATTAATTACCTTGTTAATATCTGAGCAGATGCTTGTCAATAATTTCTATACAAATTACTATAGTTTGGCCGCTGAGACTATGCGTTCCTGACACATGTCAATTCGTCATGACTAGTTATGTACAATAAATAACTTGTACCTAGAACCGTTCTCTAAACCTGTTCCAATAACATAATAAAAATCACAGTCAGCAATTGTGACAACGTGATTTCATTCTAATTTTAATTTTATTCTAATTTGGCTATCTATCCGCCCTATTTGTTTTTCCAATTTTATATTTTTAATTTTGTTTCATTCTTATTTAATTTTATGTGATTATTAATTGTAATGATGGGTTATTGCCTGAAATAATAAAAAAAAATCATATTAATTTCATTCATTATAAAAATATGATTCATTCTTTATGGGCTTAGGGGCTTATTACAAAATTACATTTTTTTTTACATTAACACACATTAACAAAAATACAAAATAACGTTCTATTTTATATTTTTCAACCAACAGATTATTATTATTAAGATTACTAAAATACGCGGTTACAATTGCCTTGTTATTTTGTCTCATCACTATGAAAGCCGTATGAAAGCGAACATTTGACATAACCTTGAAACAGCGCAGTTTGACGTGTATGACTTTTAAAAACTATTGATTTTATATTTTTCATTAATTAATTGCTAATCATTTTAGCCCAAAATTAATCTGTGTATTGTAAATTGGCACAGTAATTAAATTTTTAATGTTTTCACTCGTTAATAAGGTCAATAAACGATATTTAAAATTTTGCCGTAAATTATACACCAGTCCAAAGTTACATCGCCCGTTCGCTCACAACCTGTCAGGAACGCATTCTTTCAGCGATTCTATAATAGCCAAAAATATCGGGTTATTCCAACTAGTCCTACTAACAGTTCGATCATCGGACAGTTTGGACAAAAATATTCCAAGCTGAACACTTACTACGGCAAGTACCTATATCTACGTAGATGGGGTAATCTTAGAAATCTGAGCTTCACCTAAGTGTTCAGATATTTTTGATTAGTTGTTTGTATGGAAATCATTGACAAGCATCTGCACAGATATTAACGCGGTAATTAATGTTCAGATATTAATAGTAACTTGTAGTGAATAAAAGTTATTGACATTTTAAATTGTTCAGAAGTATTTGGTTACCTTCTCTGATACAATAATATCTGATGGCGACTGTACCAACGCCCCTACCTAATATGCAACCTGTCCACTCCTAAAACGATTAGCGCAAGACCCTTTAGATTAGTACCCCACCAACCCTACTAAATCACATACCAGAGTTTATAGGTAATAATGAAGATTTAATATATAAACAGAATGCGGTAGGACGCTGCTCGGCAACTCGGGGTGGTTCAACTCGCCCGGGTGGGGTACTGAAACACCCCCTGCGACGAGCGAACGCTGCGAGTGGAGAATTGTGGCCACACATGGCGAAAGGGTGGTCCTCAATATTACAGGTAAGTTTATGTAATTTTAAAATTTTAGGCGAATTTTAAAAATGTTGTGCTGTTGTGTGTAGTTGCCTTTATCTAATTGGCCAATGTCATCAATGAATTCGATGTCATATCGTCTTTGAATCAATATTTAATGTCTGAAACACAGAACATTTAGTCCTAAGGATTTTTCTTTGTTCTGTGGTCTTAAAGTTTAAGAGTTTTATTTGTTTATTTGAACGCGCTAATCTCAGGAACTATTCATTCTAATTGGGAAATATTTTTATGTTGGATGACCTATTATTTATCAAGGAAGGATATAGTATAGGTTAAATATCATCACGCTACCCAGTTAGTGAAATATAAATGCAATTAAAATGCATGAAATTAAAAGCATATTTCTCAATAAATTAACCCATAATGGTAACTTGAAGATTACAAAGGCTGAGAAAATAACGCGTATTCTTAAATCTTGGTGATCAAACTTTTTTTTCAATGAATAGACAATAGAGCATTGTGTAGCAGAAAGTGAAGTGCTTGCAGAGATCTTCAGTTCCCTAATTTCGTTCGAGAGCTCTTACTACGTCCCTAAATTGTTACCGAATACGCATTTTTACATGCTCGTTGATTTATTAAAGAGAATAATATACTTGCTCTGTATAATATGTCTGTTTGTACAACATAATGTATCTAAGTATGCCAACTCAGCTTACCATCAGGAGGGGTGCGGTAAATCCGGTGGACTAAATATATTTAAAAAAAATATATTGTCATTTATGTGTCATACTCTCAGTCAAAAAAGATGGTATGAAACAAATGAAGGCAAAAAAAAACAGCTTTCTAAATATTCAAAAATAGAACACCACTTTAGTGTTGTGCCGTCAGTAAATCGATAGACCATTACGTCGTGTCCATAATTTCCGTTTCACTTGTCGCGGCACTAAGCTACCCTCGAGACGGAAACCTTCATTTGTATCGACAAATTGTGTCTCCACCACAGAGTAAAAATATGTGTTATTAGAGATGAGATAATATCGATATGTGTGTTCCACCAAGATCTTTAGGTCCCAAATCAACTTCAACTGCTAGCCAGTACAACTGCTGATAATGGAGAAGGTTGTCATGGACTTTATTCTTAGGATTAGCGGGTCAGACGCTCATGCAAAAGCCATTATAAAGGTCTCCAATTACCCGTTACAACTGCCATAGATGTTTGTTTAAGAATCGGGACCGAAAGCTTAACGCACTCTCCAAGGCAAGGAGTTTTAATGTTTCAAATGAATGATCACCCATCCTAATACTGCCTTGACTGATGTTACTTAACTTTACAATGTGTTAACCTACTCGATTACCATTTAACCACGAACCCCTGCAATTAGTCATCCGTAGTCTCCAGTAATCTCATCCAATAATTATCTTTTGACAGTGGCATCTCGTTAAACCTTATCAAGCAGATAAATGGGTATTTGAACAAGCATTCTAATCCACTTCATATTGTTTCTAAGCTTCTGTCTAAGGAAAAAGACTAGGATAACAGATTTACGACCAGCTGTACTATTTTTGTACAGTCGGGGACAAAATTAGCTTAACATATAATTTGAATTTACATCTTAGCTAAAGAGTTGAATGCCCTGCCTGAGTCTGTATCGGAAATACATGTTACATGTATACTCACAGGTTGTAGCTTTCCGGAAGAAAGCTACAACCTGTGAGTCTTCAAGTCTAGAATGAACAGGTTACTCATCATTATCATAGATATCGATACTACTATCGATTAAGTATTGACTATCGATGGACATCGCAAGTCTGGTGTTTGAAATAAAATGTTGATTTTTATCACTCGAATCAGCGGTCAGCAGTAGATCCACGAGTAATAGCTAGTATATCACAAAAATTTTAAAGAATAACCTCAATGCTAAAATTAATGACTTTATAATGTCGTCAAGACAGCAATTTTTATGCCAATAACACAAAAAGGTAATACCAATATAATCTGAGTAATAAATAATTACTCAAACATTTTTCTGAACGCAAAAGAGGACTTAATTATGAATTATTGACTTCTTAATTTTTTTATTCATATTTCTGAAGCGTAATTGAATACCGGTGTTTTGAGAGATAACGTACCTAATTCCTCAATTAGAAACCGCTTTGTGCGGTTTGCAAAGGGTCTTAAGTTATTAAATTTTTATTGCAGATCTATATTGACGAACTTGTTTGACTGCAAAGTGAGAGGTCACGGGTTTGATGTCCGTTCAATACAAATAAGTAGATTATGTGTGAAAATGAAATTTTTTTCTCGTTACTTCTGCCTTAAATTATACATGACATTATGAGTAGGTACTTTTATTAAAACAATTATTTAGACTGATGTTAGACACTTAACCTTAACACAGCTCGTGGCCACCAAACAGACAATAATGGACATAGGCCACGGTGACGGCTTCTTGTCAGCGGGCCGTGTGCTTTTCTACCACCTACTAAGTACTATAAAAATAAACAAACAGAGATGTCATCTTGTGATAACCAAACAGAAAAGAAACCTCCAACTATCCTATATTACGGACATTCCACACACAAAGAGCGGACATCAATGTGTACAAATGTCCTAGTCATCGTTACCTTCGATATATCTGTCTGTCCGTCACATTTCTGACTCAGTGAGCTTGATCGTAATGGGACATTCGTTATCAGTCACTATCAAAATCTCCGGACGTCTCTGATTTATTTAAGATCGTGTGGCTTTATTGCTGGCTAGTTTGATACGTTTGTACCACGGAATGTATCTAGAAGAGCATTTTGTTCTTTGAGCCGATTTCACGAATGATGGCAAGTATTATAATCAATAGAAATCCCTGACACAAATTTATTTATTGCCAAGAACCGTCTCCATCAAATTTAATCACCTTTCGAACAACGTTCGCGAGCTACGATGCCACTCAGACAGCCAATCACTCTCACACCCATAAACACACACATACACATACACACGCACGCAAACGCACATACACACGCACACGCACATGCACACGGACACACAAACGCACATGCACATGCACACGCGCGCGCACACACATTTTCAACACTAACAAAATTCACACAAATGTAGGTAGGTAGTAGCTAACTACATTTACTAAATTACTAGCTCAATATTAATGGTGTGGTTTAGTTTAATTACGATATCAAATTAATTTCAAATGAGTTCACAGGTGGGCCAGTATTAATTAATTGTACATATCGTGTTATAGTTACAATAACTGTTTACATAATAAAAATACCTAATACTGCGGGGTACAATATACCCAGCACCATATATTATGTACCTATATGTACCAAGATCTTCGGGGTGCATTTTTTATCGTGCGGAAATCCCCACGTATACCACCCCTGTAGGCCATTGGGGGTGGTTATGTCGGACTCTGACTGACTAAAATCGGTAGTGACTTTATTCAGGGTAACTCCCGTTTCGGCCATTATTTGCCGCAGACCGTTACAAGAATACCTTTTTTGACATTTTGGAGATCGACATGTGATCGAGACTAGATTTTGAACACATTTTAATTACGAAAATTGACTCTCAGGTCAGATATACCCACAACAAACCATATCTTCTTAGGTATATCACATCTATGGCGAGCAGTGTAGTCCTTTGTGAATCATTGTTAGTCCATACCAAGAACATTAGAAATTTCCTTGTACTGTCCAAACTCAAACTGACGTTCGGTTTACGAAATTCCGAATCGTTGCAAAGAGACTATTTGACTGCAAACACAGTGCTTAGAATTGGAATGAGCTTAGAGCGTACTTACCCTGTGATTGCTAGCCAAATAGCGAACATATTCAGTTAGGAACCAGTTAACTTAGAAACAAATATTATGAACTAATGTTATGATGTCTATACACGGCGCGCATAACGAGAGAAATAGTGAGGGAAATGGACAGAGACGGAGTGTGGCAACGTTTCTCGTTATGATGCCTGTCCTGCGATTCATGTTTTTTCGTTTTTTTTTTTGCGCGAGTCAAAGAGAGCGGTGCGGTTCAACGCAACGATGGGAGTGTGTGGTTAGTAGGGCAATATTTGCAGCAGCGCGAGCAGCTAATAGCTAAGGGGTAATATAACATCTAATGACATAAAAAAAGCCACGACCTCATTGGGTAGTAGTCATAAATGTGGTTCTAGATTCGATTCCCAGGTTAGACAAGTACCAGTGTGGTAATGATAGTGCATTATCGAAATACGTTTCAAAGAATCTAATACAGGTACAGACACCCAAAAAAGCAGCTTAACTATTTTAAAGATCACCTTAGCTCTAAAACCTTTCCAAATATAGGTACCTACGTAATAAACAATATGAAATTATAAGTATTAAACTTACTCTCTGTAAATTATAAAAATAAATACAATTCGTAAATTGTTAGTTGTCAACAGCTTTTGAGAGTGAGTGTACATCACAGACAAACACAACCCGTAGGTATTATGTGGACAGAAAGATTTATTGTCCCCAGTGTTGCCACTTGAAATAAGAGGTGTGCAATAAATTCATTAATTCACCGAAATCCATTTATTTTCACAACAGACAAAGGAATGGTTTTATTTGCATGTATTGGGACCTTCCAATAACCCTTAATAGGGTAAGGGTATATATATTACCACTTTCTGCTTTTCTACAAAATTTGAGATATATTTAAAATGGAAACATTAAATGTTATTCCTTGATTTCATTATATTTTTTTAGTAAGTTTACTGTCATATTTTTAACACTTTATAAGTTGGCAAAGTCATTTTAGTAATCTACGGTACTGTCAAAGTTGACCCAACGAATTTTGGTGGCAAAAATTGAATGTTTTAGTGGTCGAGTGCGGATTTTGTGCAAATTTGTTCTACAATAATTCTTATAAGAGATTTTACGATACAAATTTATAAAATAGGGTATATTTACTTTCGTTTTACGTATTAGCAGCTTTCAGGAACGATTTTTAATACATTTTTCGATATCGTTTTTAAGTGGTAAAATAGTTACCATTGCCCGATTATACTTACTGAAAACCGTAGGTAACTATATATAAAAATCTGTTTGTTTGTTACGGTAAGCCGGGACTCGTGTAAAGTCTATGAATAGAAATCTTACTTGTTTTCAATATTAGTATAGATAACAATAAAAATTAATAAATAAAATAATAAGGTAGCTACATAAATTTATTTAACAAAAAATGTATGACAAACACAGATGAAACCACTAGTCTTAAAATAAAAATGCGCCAGAAGGGGCAATGGTAACAATTTTACCACCACTCCGCAAAATTTTGAAGTTGTAAACGGGCAATGGTATATTATTTACCACCGGAAAAACTACCCCTAAAATGCAACCCCTATAAAAAATATTTAGAAAAATGAAATCTGTGACCTATTATTAGCCAGGAACTAGTGTTAGTTTGAAGAAAAAGCACTCACAGGCTCGGGCCCTATTAAGGGTTAAACATATTATGTAGCTTTAAGGACATAGGTAGGTACTATTTTATGGTAGGTACTCTATAAACAATATTCTTAAAAGATACCTTGGGTAGGTAATTATATTGTTGCAATAAAGTAGGGATCTTATTCCAAAATAATAATATGCCTATGTTATTTGGTAAAGATATGGCTTTTGTACGGTTGGTAGGTATAGTAATTTTTGAGTTAAAACACATTAAACAAATTAAAAAGCCAATATTTTCTATTAATTTCAATTAATATTATAAAGAGATGTTTATTCTGCCGGTATTTGTGCCTACATAGTGAATGTACCTACTTAGACTCAAATACTTGAAAAATTTATGAACCTGGATTTTCTTTGCAAGCACTAAAAGGTTACATACAAAGGATGGCAGCTAGATTCTTCTATACAAAAATGCCTTTCTAGCGACTTTTTATACTTTAGTCTTAAAATATGTTATGAACCGTTCGCTGTAAAGTAAATAGACCTGGAATTCTTTACCAGTTCACGTATTTCCTTCCTCCTACAGTCCCAGGTCCTTAATGCGGGGCGTGAAAAAGCATTTTGATGAGGCCGTCAGGTTGAGGGCTACCATTATGGCACTGTCGGTGTATGTAGTGGGGACCCCCTTCCTGAGACTTTAGCTTACCATCAGGCGAGGTGAAGTCATATTGGATACGATCGGTATAAAAAAAATATCATCACATTTTTCACAGTTCATCCACCTTGAAATGGAATTTGCTAGTGTGAAATTTATATAAACTATAACTAAACGTAATGTTGAAAACTCACTTCTAATTAAATAGTATACCATTAGGACTGTTGAAAAAAATACGTTTAGTTGGCAAACATCCAAATGTTTAAATCTAATTACTAATCAAGCCATTTTTCTAATTGGTATCTACCTAATCCTAATTAAGTTGACTTATATGAACGCATAAAAACTAAAGTAGCAGATACTGAGGCACAAAAAGTAACAGATGTATCATTTAGTACCTCATATTTGTCTACGTACTACCAATTTTCAGCAAAAGCCAGACGGTAGACAAAAACAATAGGTACCATTAGAGTAACTAAACGCAAAGTGACAGATACTTACAGAAAACATCAACTAGACGTTGGGATTTATGGGTAGATACATGATTAATTTTATCTATGCCGTTTTATTTTATCTGTAGTAATATTATTTTTAATCTGTGGTAATAGGCACTTAATTTATGCC
Source organism: Lithosia quadra (assembly GCA_963576445.1). Lineage (NCBI taxonomy): Eukaryota > Metazoa > Arthropoda > Insecta > Lepidoptera > Erebidae > Lithosia > Lithosia quadra. Next base: position 14,415,007 of record OY754881.1, read on the forward strand.
CTGAAATTTCGGGCATTATCGGGCATTTATTTGAATAAATGCCTGATTAATGCTGAAAGTGATAAACCCATAACTGTTACTAGGTGATGGTACCAAGGGAGAGTGAATATTTAAAATAATCTATTATGTAAAAATAATAATAACAGGGCTTGTTCAGACTTGAAATCCGCTGTATATTTTTTTTTATTGCTATCGGTTGAGTAGAACCGTAGATGTAATTAAAATTTGCGCGGGTATCGACTAGTTTTTTCATACTAACCGTAAAATTAACACACATAAAATTCGTGCTAAAAACTGAACCCTTAGACTACGTACACAGAACATTTACACGCTATCTCCTCGCTTCAACTATTTGGCTAGCAATTAACTGATGAGCTGACCGGTTGATTGATTACCCGCTTCATCAGCCCGAGGGTCAAAATGAAAACAGCAGCGTAACTTCGCTGAAAATATTAGCGAGCGTTAATGTACTAACGAATTTATTTGTTGAGTTCTTAACTTAAAAAAGTGGTTTCTTTTTTCGAGTAGGTATGTGTATCAGCGTCCCACCAACCTAATCTGTTAGCTGGTAGACCGAAGAGTTGTTAATTTTCGTAATAAAATATGTTTAAAATTCAGTTCCGATCTCATCTCGATCTAAAAAAATGTCAAACTTGACGGATACACATTAAAAACACATACATAACATAACATAACATAACATAAAGTCACGCCTATATCACCGAAGGAGTAGGCAGAGGTGCTAGCACCCACATTTCGCCAGTTTATGTTTAGGTCCCAATGTAATAGGTGGCGAGCCTATTGCCATTAACCGGGCACTTATAAAACTGCGATAAATACACACATAACTTCGAAAAGCATCGAAAAGTCATTGGTGTGTGCCATGGTGAATCTGGGATCGAACCCGAGACCTCGTCTCAGCAGTCCATTACCCAGACCACTAGGCTACCGCGGTGTTTGTAAGAAATAAATAATAAATCCTAAAGAAAATATGAAATCTGAAAACATAATTTTACAATTATGAATCTTCTAACTTCAATATTAGTAACGGCTAAAACTTGAAGTTCCATTCACTACTCACCCAAAAGCGTTTACAAAGTCCTGCTAAATACTTCTAAAACGAACGGTGAATAAAGCCATCGAAAGTAATAAGTTTCCACTCCAATTCGCAATATTTAGTGGCTAGTTCTGGAATTCTATTCAGTACCTACACACTCTCCACTATAACAAGGTCTTTGATAGCTCAAAAGTTTCTCAAAATGCCTTTACTATTTATTTAGTGTAGCAAGATTTAGAGGTCCACATTAAATGGCTATAGGACAGGAGCTCGTAAATTTCGTTTGGTCACTACAAATTTTAAGCTACGATTGTGTTACAGTTTGGTTATAAATTCACGGGTTTGTGAATATACATAGGAACAAATTGAATTCGAATACCGTTAATTGAATCAGTGAATCGAATTTGACGAGCATTGTTTTGATAATTACAATATTCACAGTCACACTCCGGTTAACAAAATTTTCGTGTTTGTTGAGTGTTTTAGCGTGTTCATTATTAATAGGGGATCGTAATATAACCCAAACATCTATTTATAGGTATAATTATTGTAAAAAGATCTCGTTAACCACTTAATAAATTCCTGTTTTTTATGAGTATAGTACAGCATTACGATAAGATTTCCGCAAGGTTCGGATCTCGACGCAACCACCCCCATGGCCGACGGGAGTGGCATCCATGGGATTTCCGCATGATAAAAAAATGGTTCGGTTTTACGGCATATCGCAATGAACCATAGGGTCAGTCATGGTATTAATTCCTCCATAGGGTGCCTTTTAAGACGCGCTAGGCATAGTCTTGGTGAGAAGGCCTGGGTGAAGGCCAGATGCTTCCACATTTTCAGGATCTGATTGACGTACAATCAGTTTTCCTTTCATCCTTGCTTCAGAAATCTGTTTTGTCAATCTTATTCTGTACATTCTTTCGACCAATTTTTTAAATATTTTTGTTTTTTTCAGAAATCGACATCCACAAGTCGGAAGAATGCCGTTCAGAATGGGTCGAAGTGAGGGACGGTTACATGCCTGATGCTCCGGTCTTAGGCAGGATTTGCGGTTCAGGAAAAGGCCCCATGATGAGGTCGACTGGGTCTAGGCTGACGGTTGTGTACCAACCAGGCCCAAGGCCTAAGCCGCATAGAGGTTTTAAAGCGTTCTATGAAGGTGAGTTGAAGTTAGAAGATTTTTAGGGTTCCGTAGCCAAATGGCAAAAAACAGAACACTTATACATTCATCATTATCTCTGTCTGTCTGTCCGTCCGTCCGTCTGTCCGTCCGTCCGTCTGTCCGTCCATATGTCACAGCCACTTTTTTTTTTGTTTTTTTTTTATATACTACGTAGGTTTTTCTAAGTATCTATGTCAAATTTAAGTACTTAACCTACCTCTTCACAAGAAATATTACTAGTAACGTTACGTTTCGTTACATTACTTTACTAGTATTATCTTTAACCCTTCCATATACACTGTAGTCCTCACGTCAAAAAATGTAATCACCGGGGTTCGAACCCAAGACATTGAGATCGCAAATCTGATACTGAGTCACTAAGGTACTGGTAAAATAAGATTTTATACTTCTTTTTCATATCAGCTAAGAATTGAAAATTTAGGCAGTAGTAAGGCAGTGTAGTAAAAATTGGCAGTGAAGTCCTAATAATGTCAATAGGATTTTTCTCTGTTCTGTGATCAATAATAATTCAGAGAGTTACTCGCGCGATAAAGTTACTTCACGCTAAAGACCATAGCTTTACGAATAGGTAGGTACTATATACCTATATCACTCTTTAGCCTAGTTTTACAAAAAAAATGTGTTTAATTTTAGCTGTTTGCGGTGGTGACATAGAAGTCGATAGCACTGGTCACTTGGAGTCACCGAACTATCCTGACGATTACCAACCTAACAAGCTCTGTGTTTGGAGGCTGTCTGTACCACAGGTAACAAATTGTCTAAGTTGCCAGTTTTAAACATCTCTTTTTTTAAGATGCAGATTTATGGTAATAATTTTTTTAAATATAGTCAGTTTTAAACATCTCTTTTTTATGATGTAGATTTATGTAGGTAAGGTACTCGTATTGATAAATGACCTATATTTCGTCAACTATAATACAGGATGAGTTTATTGATGTCAACTAGATACTTTTCATGAGAGCTTTGTAATTGAAGGAGACAAAAAGTAATAAAATTGATGTCATACTGCTAGTCAAAGCCATCTGGAGCCATCAGAGATCGTGAATTCGATTTTCACTTAGCGCATTTTTATATAACATGTATTATTTACAGAAATAGTGAACCTAAGTATGTTTATCAGTATGCTAGAGCCCATTATGACAATCTCTGCTGTAATATGTCCCAGAATTTTTATTATTAATTATTCATAAACCTATTTATCCAGGATTACCAAGTGGCGCTTCGGTTCCACTCCTTCGAAGTAGAGAACCACGACACGTGCTCGTACGACAAAGTGAAGGTCCGGGACGGAGACTCGTTGGACAGCCCACTTATAGGCATGTTCTGCGGCCACAAAATACCTCCTGATATCAGGTTTGTTAAATCAACCATTTTAACAAGTAATTGTTTGCTACTTTAATAGTATAAATATTGGTTAAATTACTTTAACTTCCATGATTGGTTTACATGCATAGTGTGTTTTGTTTTTGTTTTACAGAAAGAATTTCAGTAGGTAGAAAATTATTAATATGCCTACCCCTAACCCCCCTCCCCCCCCCCCCCCCCAGCTAATCTAAATTGCTTGTTTTCGTAGTGGTTTCACGTCAGTAGCGTCATGGCTATTCTCTCTTTCCGGATTCGAACTCAGCTCCCTTCGATTGTAAAGCCGAATCCTTAGGTACTTAATGACTAAGTTATCGACATTTTAATTTTTATGTGTAGGTACCTATAAAAGCTGGCATGTTAAAACGTTAGGACCTAACCATTTCAGGTCTACCTCGAACAAACTGCTGGTGATCTTCGAATCTGACAGCACAGTTCAGAAGGCTGGCTTCTCGGCCACGTTCATGAAGGAGTTTGATGAGTGTGCGTCCATAGCGCACGGCTGCAGTCACTCTTGCGTCAATACTCTTGGAGGGTACGAGTGCGCCTGCGATATTGGCTACGAGCTGCACTCTGATGGGAAGAAATGTGAAAGTAAGTAATGTAGGGATGAAAACTATAATTGTGATATATTATGTGTTATACATTAAGATTATGGCAACGAAAGAGTACTCTCAACCGGCGTGCCTGTATGAAAACAATTATGAAAGTTGATGAAGCGAAAGAAGTATGCCAAAGATCGTAGCAAGTGGGAAGATGTTGTCTCTGCGTGCCTCAATGGGAAAAAGACGTGATTTGTATATGTATATATGTATGTATGTATGTATGAGCCATAAGTTATGGGTTCAAATAGATTTTAATGAAATCCGCTGGGGCTCCAAGCTTAACATTTCGATAAATGCTGTAAGTATCCACTAAGAAAGATGTAACTGGGATTGACTGGATGCGGAAGGCGGAGAATCGGGTGGTATGGCGCACATTGGAGGAGGCCTATGTCTAGCAGTGAACGTCGATAGGTTAATTGATTGATTGATCCAATGTCAATTTCACCCCTTAGGAAATAAAACAAGGAATGTGTGGTTGGAATGGGAGCCCGTAATTATCAAATGAAGAAGCATGAAATTTGAATGGTTAGGTTAAGTCCTTTAAGTCTTATAAAAGAGCGAATTGGGAGTTGAATTAATGTAAATCGGAATGACTTACGTAATTTTTTAGGTCAGTAACATTAAATTCACTTTGAATGGGATCCTGTTCACAATAAAATTGAATTTTTTGTTATGATTTCTTCTTGTAAGACTTGTGATTATGTGCAAAGTCTGTACGGGCACTACTTAGTTCTAAACAATTTATTTGTTTGCAGATGCTTGCGGAGGCTCTTTATATGCTTTAAATGGAACCATCACGTCACCATCGTTCCCTGACCTCTACCCGCCGTCGAAGAAATGTTTGTGGGAGATCGTCGCCCCTCTACAACACCGAATCACGCTCAATTTCACCCACTTCGATTTGGAGGGAAACAATATGTACCAACAGGTATAAGAACCTAAAACTTTGACTTAGTTTTATATTAATAAGGTGATAAACAAGCATAGAGTCCACCTGATGTTCAGTGGTAACCGTGACTATATAGATGTTATTAGGATTATAATATCAGTCTTCTAACTCTGCAGGGCAATTTCTTTATTTTTATCTAATTGTGAACTCAATTACTGTGAATGATTCTAATTTTGGGTTTGGACCACTACCAAATACTTTTTTAAAAAACATTTGAAGAGGACGTCAAGCATTGTAGCATTTCTAGTCAAGCCCCTTTTGCCGTGACCCCAATTCATAAAACTTTAACTTTAGCTTACCATCAGACGAAGTGAAATCATACTGATGTGTGTCAAATAGAAAAAAATCAAATCGTTTTCAAAACCTGAGGAATATTAATAAAAGCTTACACTTCATTTGGAAAAGGGTGGGGTTATTATAGCGTTAGATAGTGAATAGTTACGATTACAACCAACAATCGTCGTTTCACCTCACCTTGTGCGTGTTTACCACCTTAGTAATATAAATAAACGAAGAAGAAAAAATGCAACAACTAATTCCATGCAATTATCTTTTCCAGGAGTGTGAGTATGACAGCGTCACGGTTCATTCCAAGTTACCAGACGATGTTCTAAGAAGACACGGCGTGTTCTGTGGCTCGGCTCTCCCCCCTCCCGTTACTTCAGATGGCTCCGTGTTGAGAGTACAGGTATTGTAATTATTTATTCTGTCTACCTCTCGTAGTCTCAATATTGGCTCCTATACATACACAAGGATTAACAGCAAGAATGTAACATTAATTAAGGAAGTACCATAGTATCAATTGGGTGTATGGGGGCCTCACCAAGACCACCGCGGCCTAAGGCTACCTCACCTACTAATTGAGGGACGAGGGCCTAGCGCAGGTTTCCTTCCCAGGGTTAGGAGACCAGACGACAGTGGCTGCCACAAAAGCTTGGGCCGAATCAAAAGAAAAAGTAGGACACAACATTCTAACTCCAAAAAAAACAAGTTCTGGATGTAATTGGAACAAAGGCTGTGATGATGATGATGCTTGGTATCAATGACGGTCCCGGGACCAAGTATTTTTTTATACCACTCAGGACCAGGCCACACGTGCGGTGCAGCTCCAGCGCGGCGCCTGAGCGATGCCACAACGGTTTCCTACATACAAAAGTGTATGGTCTGCCATACGGTATGTCTGGCACCGCACGGGCGTCGTACCACAGGCGCACCGGACAAAGGTGTGGGGCTAACGAGAAGGGGAGGGGTGCAAGCAGTTTGGTGCTGCAGCAGCGCCGCTCATTTGTTTGTTTGTACTGTTTATACGTCAACTGGGCAAGCCAAGCCAGTTGCGGTGCCGCAGCGACACTGTAAAAACATTGCGACGCCGCACTGCTCGTCTGACCCTTAGTTAGTACTTAGATAAGATGTTAAACATATTTTCCCCCGTGTCTAGTTCACATCAGACGGCTCGGTACACCGCTCCGGGTTCGCGGCGGCGTACTACATCGACGTGGACGAGTGCGCGGAGAACAACGGCGGCTGCCAGCACGAGTGCCGCAACACGCTGGGCGGCTACGAGTGCGCCTGCTACAGCGGCTTCACGCTCCACCCCAACGGCCACGACTGCAAGGAGGGCGGCTGCAAGCATGACGTCACGCTACCCATAGGCACCATCAAGAGGTGAGCTCCTTTTTTTCATGCAGAAATCCCCAAGGGTATCACCAACGTCAGAAGCGGAGTTATCTAATCTTCTTCTCTCTAATATATAAAACAAAGACGGGTTTGTTACAACATTTATAACTTAAGAACGGCAGAACCGATTTGGCTGAAAATTGGTGGGGAGGTAGCTTAGAACTAGGAGACGGATATAGGATACTTTTTATCCTGCCACGGGGACAAAGTAAGCCACGGGCGAACCCGCGGAGCACAGCTAGTGTTGGAATAAAACCGACTAAAACCGGACGCCGTCTCGGGTCTTCTAGCGCCAGGGTGTATGCCAAAAGGTATTTTCCTCGCACCTTGACTGACCCAGGTCATCTCCGGCTTCGAGATGACCCCTTCAGGTTTGGAATCCTAGGTGTCCCTCCAGGCCTGCGTTCGTAGGATGTAGGACAGACTGAGGTCGTTCAGCGAAGAGATGAGTACCTATACCTACCTACGTTATGACGTGATTTGATTAACTTGGTGCAGCAAGGGCGAATTCTTGGTGAAGTGTTAGAATTACTGACCCTATTCAATTAAATACTTTATTGTAGGAAATTAAATTGAAGTGTATTCTTATTAGACCTCGACTATATGACGCCATTCCCTAACTAAGTCGAATAGGACCAGTCAATGTGACGTGCCCTTATAAAAAGTCAGTTTAAAAAATACTTACATTTTCTTTTTCTTTTCAGTCCAAACTACCCATCGGCCTACCCACCAAGGAAAGATTGTGTTTGGCAATTTTCGACAACACCTGGTCATCGTATCAAACTAATCTTTCAGAGATTTGAACTGGAACCTCATCCTGTAAGTATCTCCAGCTAGCACATTAGTCAGTCCCCGTTCCCCTACGCTCTGTGAACTAGCCCATCCCTTGCCTGCTCTCCACTGTGCCCTCCGCTAGTTAGAGGGACACGCGGAGAGCCTCTGAGCAGCCCTAAACAGGGCAACTCCCGTCTCGTCAATAATTTTACTAGCCGCAAGCGACAGCATCTCCTCTGCGAGTGGGAGTCGCTGCTGTATTCATTGCCCGTGTGTACCGCGTGGATGTTCCGGCCCACGCACACATTAATTAGGCCCTCATAGAAAAAAAAATAAGCTTATAAAAAAAAAATTGGTTATTCAATAACTCGTATTCTAGGAATGCGCGTACGACTACGTAACGATATACGATGGAGCATCAGCAGACGAGAAGACCTTGGGTCTCTTCTGTGGAAACAGACTGCCGCATCCAATAGTCGCTTCGCAGAACCAGATGTATGTGGTCTTCAAATCCGATGGTTCCGTACAAAGAAACGGTTTCCAAGCTAGTCATTCAACCGGTAAGTCAATAAGACTTAAAATGTTAAATTGGATTAAGTGATATACCGATGGGACTGTGCTTATTGACATGATATTTCCACAGCATGCGGCGGTTACCTCGCAGCAACCGAAGCTGTCCAACACTTATATTCTCATGCTCGCTATGGAGACAACTCCTACGAGTCCAGATCAAACTGTGACTGGAGCATTGAAGCTCCAAGGAACCACTTCGTCAAACTTACTTTCCTGACGTTCGAGTTGGAGCCAGAATCTAACTGCAGTTATGACTTCGTGCAGGTGTTTGAAGGACTTGGTGGCAGTGGAGGGAATTACGGCACTTTTTGTGGGACTAAGGTAAAAACTTAATACATTTTTCGTTTTCATTATTAAGATAACCGGTAATTAGCGGTTGACATTAACCCAACCCTATCATTTGAACGCTTGCAACCCTAGCGGTGAGCTTTATCAAACCTACTCAGGTTTGATTCAAGTGTAAGAATGTAGTTTTTCTTGCAAGGATTTTATCTATTTGATAACACCAAATAGGCACAAAGAATCCATTTTATAAAAGTAGAATACAAACGTGCGTCAATGACCCTAACTTATTGGTAATATTTTCTGTTCTAGATGCCGCCCGAAATTGTATCAACAGCTGAAGCCTTACTCATAAGATTCCGAACTGATGACTCTCTAGTCTTCAAAGGGTTCTCAGCTTCGTATCAAATGATAAAGCCAGTCTGGAGTGAAGAAGACAGTGGGGAAGGTGCCGAGTATGATGAAGAAGAAGATGAAAGAATGCCTCCTCTAGTAGTAGGTAGGCGGGGACTCCGGGCCCCGGTACCGAGATTTGTTCGCCGTCCTACGTGACGCTGGCCGCTACCCCGACACCCAAGACATCGCAGACCGCACCGTAACAACCGAATATAATTTTACAATTCAGAAGTGTTTCGGAAAAGTACGGTTTTTATTTTTTAATATAGCAACTTACATAATATTTTATCTCAGTCAGTTTTACCACAAATCAGTAGTACAATGAAATAAATTCACCTTGTGAACGTAAAATAATAGTAGGTAATCACTGTTTTTTTATGTTTTATTATTGTGATATAACCCCGATACTAATTTGACTGTACACTTAGATAATGTAGATGCGGTTAAATGTTCTTAAAATTTATTGGAAAATTGCCATTAAAGTTATTTTTTACGACTGAACAAAAATGTAAATAAATTGATATTCCTAGTCTTATTTAGGTATATTACTTAAAATAGAGGTTACCATTCTAATACTCATGGGAAATATTTACTACTCATAATATTTACGCAATAGGCGATGCTAAGTTTCAAGCTTATTCAAAAGGCATTTACCAAAGACATGTTAGTAGAAAATTATTACTTTCAGTTAACACAATACATGTACGGTTAGTATAAGTTCCATTTATGTTGTAGTGTTATGTAATTACATTATTTTACTAAGCGCACATAGAATCGTTTGCCATTTAGGTACATGCATGTACGTGATGATTTTATTAAATATATTAGTAATAAAATTTGAGACAATATGTAAACTAAGAATTATTTTAAGATGTAAAGAGTTAGTTATTAATTAGGTGTTCAATTCATATCAAAATTCGAATACTCAAACCATAATGTATATTATAGTATAGTAAATAAGGATCTTATTAATTTACGAATTAGTTACTGCCTAGTTTATGCAATCAGAATCAATACTCGTTGTAACATTACCAAAGTACACCAAATATTTAATTAAAAATAAGGAATTTAGTGGTTCCCACACGTTTGTTAGCCATAATTTTATATTTTGATGCCATTTTTCTTAGTACCTTTTAAAACTAAGTCATGTATTTTTTTATTTTTTTTAGTACTGTACTTAATAATAATGCAATTTCGGAAACTAAAAAAATAGCCGCGAATTCTTTATTTTGAAACAATTTTAATATTACTTACTGAAAGTTAATTTATTAATTGAAGTTGTTTACCCTATTATAAAAGTTATTATTGTGCCAATATTATTGTGGGATACTTAGTTACTGATAATGCCATAATATAAATTAGGTTAGTGTTTTATAACTTAACTATGGATATTTATACGTAGGAATGTTATTTTTATTAAAATTGAAAGAAATGTGATGTTTTTTATTGGTAAAGGCTATCAGCCTTAGATTTCCTACTCCAAAAAAATAGATTTATGCTCAAGAAAGTGCAAATCATATGCAACTTTTTACTTTTTTTTTAAATATAGCCGAGATGAATCTCGGACAGTGGTATAGGTATATGCCCCGACATTTCGGGCATTTATTATTTACTCCCAATATTCCAGAGTATTAGCTCATCTAAAGAGATAGGTTTTTCCGATGGGCTCTTTCAATTAAACTCACTCACTCAATCTCCTTTCCTATACATAATAACACGTGCGAGGTATAATATTACCCTCATTTGTTGCAAACAATACCGTCAAGCACCAAGCGGTGCTTCATTTTTTTCTTGAGACAAAATTTTGAACACTTTGCAGCCTATAATGTGGCTACCCGGGTCCTGTAAGTGGGACAAGAAAAAACATCTGATTTGATGAGGCCGTCAACCTGAACAGCTGACCATTTTGTGGTATTAGGATTGGTGTCTGTAATGGTGACCTCCATTCCCGACTCTTTTCCTTTTTGCTTACCATCAGCTGAGGTGAAGTTAAAATATTAAATCTACCAAATTTTTCGGTTACAGGAAGCAAAAAAAGTTTTAAAGAGCATACGTACCTAATATAATAAACGTAATTAATAGGCTTGAAATATTTTATTCATAAAGGCCTACGCTAGGCTAGCCGAGCACGAGCAAAGCACAACAAGCGGAGCGAATTTTTAATAAAATTGAAATTAAACCTGGTTCGAGGCTTGTTGTAAGTCGGTCCACATAAGACGAATTCGTGTTCGGCTCGTGCTCGGCTCGCCTAGCGTAGACCAACCTTGAGGGTATTGCAATTTTTATAACTATTACCAATCGCAAGTATAAACTGTTTGTTAAAAAACTCGTATAAAATAACCGATGCCAGCAAGTACGGTTTTCGATTTTTACCGGTTTGTTATTAATTCACTAAAAACTTTTATTTTATTACCATGGCAACATTTTATAAAACTTCAAAGATTGTTTTGTCACTTCAAAAAGAAAAAGTCAATTATAATTTATTTATTTCATCTTTTGTGGCGTCTTTTTGACCTAATTACGACAAACCTAAACTGAACACGTATTAGATTTCTACGAGCCAATATTTTACTAAAATGACAGCCTTAGCGTTTAAAGTTAAAAGCAAAAACGGTCAGCAAATCCTAAAGGATTTGACCTCCGATAGCACTGTGGGAGAATTGAAGATGTTTTTGTCTAGTATATCGGATGTTAGCATCGAAAGAGTTTGTGTATTGTGTGGGTACCCACCGAAGCCATTAGACATAAGTAATGACAATAAAAAAATCAGTGAAATAGGCTTAAAAACTGGCGAGACTCTTATAGTAGAAGAAAAAATATCGCCACCTGCTGCTGCAAAAACGCCTCCGGAGATACCGAAGCAAGTACCTGTAGAAAACGGCACTGCGTCTCATGAAACTATAGGACCTTGTAGACCTGGCATTCTTATGAAAAAAGTAGTCCCTTCAGACAATTCCTGTTTATTTACTAGTATAGGTAAGTTTTTTTATGATATACCAACTACATAGAGTATGTGGGTGTATGCTTTACAATAGGCTGGTATTATGTTGAGCAAAATTATATTGTTTGTCAGTCAAAGTGACCTTCTGACAATCATGCATTACGCTAGCTAATTATAGATCAGCGTTTATTTCAATGTTGTTTTGATATCAGTGCATAATAATTTTCTTTGTGAAACAAAGGCTTGTAAAGTTGACAAAAATGTAGTCTACTTGGAGTTTTGAAATGGTTGTCTAATCAGATTATATTATTTGCCTTATCAGTAGATTGATGTTAGAACAAAATACTTTTTACTTTCCTTTCTTTTGTCTTCTTTCCTTTGTCTTTCTTATTTGTAAATGAACATATATTTTAAACTGAAGATTTTGCACTGAGAACAATGCATCTCGGGAGACAATTACCTACTTAGATAGATATCATTTTCATTTGCCTATTCTTCGTCTTAAGAAGAAGATAATGCCTATTGAAATTATATCTATCTAAATATTACCCCAAGGATTTACCCCACAGTACATGCTTCTCGTTCAATTGCCCCTCTCCACATCATCCTTTCATTTACTCCTAATAGTTGTAGTGTAATGACTAATAGCATAATAACTGTCCCATTAGAACTAGGGTATCTATTAATCAGATGTAATTCTAATTAGCGCTAATCTCTGAAACAATGCCCAATTGGATTTTATTTTTAAATACAATATAATGCGCCTTATTTGCAAGGTATATGTTACAATTATATGTTAAAATCGTAAATAAAGGGAAAATTTAACTGTACTATTCTGTACGGGAGGTATTAGGAGAGTATAACGCGTGCGCTATAAGTTGAGACCTGGGCTCTCCGCCTACTTCCCCCTGCACTGCCTCTCAGTCGCCTGTAATGTACTGTTCGCAAAAAAATAGGTAGACACGTAGGTAACGTCTCGGGCAGAAGCTTGTTTACGATATTTTTTTGTGCGCTGTACAAACACGCGCCGGTGACGTCTAGCGGTCAGGTCTCAACTTATAGCGCACGTGTAGTAATTCAAACAATGAAGTCATGATTTAGACTGACTTTATTGGAATAATACATGATTAAATACACAATAAAATGGGGTTACACATGTCACTTGCGTTTGAATTGTGGTGTAGCAAACTCCGAATTTATATTAAAAGATTTTTACCCATGAAATGAACTCTATTTACAGGTTTTGTATTAAATGGCAGCGTAGACACTTCAGTACATACACTGATGAGACAAATCATAGCAATGGAGGTGGCGAGTGATCTTGAAACATACAATGAAGCAATGCTCGGGAAACCTAACGCTGACTACTGTGTTTGGATCCAACAACCCAGCTCGTGGGGTGGTGCTATTGAGGTAATTTCAATGATTACATGACCGTCAAAATAAAGTGATGAGCGCTCTTAATGTCATGATATCTTCTATTAATCTCAAGGATATGTTCATTTCAACTTTTCATTGTATTGAAATCACTGGGTTTTCAGTAATATTTATGGATTATTTTCCAATTTATTCCAGTACATTCCATTTCATGGAATTCCAGTTAGAATGTGTAATGCTTTTCTAATCTTTTTCTTAAAAAGTGTACTAATATTCCTGTCAACCCCTGCAGCTAAGCTAAGTTACTTACCTTAGAAATGGATTCACTTTGGTAGGAACATAAGGCTGACTCCTTAAACACTTTCTATGGAGCGTTTCTCACCTGGTGTCTGTATGGTTGCGCAACCAATGTGTACATGGTTGCGCCGCCATGGTGTCCTGGTGACATAGTGCATACTGATGCTAAATCAGAATAGTAAATTGTAATAAAAAATAATAAAAATTATCATTTTCAGGTGGCAATCTTGTCCCGTTTCTATGGCTTGGAAATGGCTGTTGTAGATACGTTGAATGCAATCATAAATAGATTTGGAGAAGACAAGAATTATGGCCAAAGGGTGTTCTTATTGTTTGATGGTGTGCATTACGATCCGTTATATTTGGAAGAATCTGATGTAAGTATTCCGTTCAATTAACCAATTAATTATAATAATAATAATAAGCCCTTTATTTCCGAACTATTTACAGGTTTAACATTTTTTTTTTCTTATAATAATATCTCGCAGTTCGACGTGCCTCCTGGCATAGGCCTCCTCCAGCTCTCTCCACTGACTTCGATCTTCTGCAACTCTGGTCCAGTATGGTCCTAGGGTTTGGCGGATAACTAATTAATTACGTTTCAATAAACTTCTCCTGTATGAATTTATTCTTAAATCAATCCATCGTAAATGACCCAAACATCAAAGCAATCCACCCAGTCTCAACGTCCCCAATGAAAATAATTACGTCGCATCTAAAAAAATCGAAATACAAAACTTAGCAATAAAATACTCCAAATATATCTTTTCTTTCAGTACCAATATGAAAATAGCTTATTGATATTCTTATAACCGGAATGCCCTTTGGTAAATTCTTAAGACCTCTTAAGTAACCTTTAAAAGGTCGCAGACAAAAAGCAGAGGCGTTTTATCTTATTTCTATAGAGTTTATTAATAGAATAGTTTTACGAACTTCATGTGGGTGTTATCGAAGACGGCTAAGAAATTTAAGTAAATGCTTGCAAGTATAACTTAAGAAATACTCTGACCTATAAAAATATGGTCTTTCATATTGTGTTATTTATTTGCTTTGATTTATTATCAAAGGCAAAGTGGATATCTTTGAACATGGACTGTATTGAGTGTGGGCGTTATTGTTAGGTAACCTCAACTTTTGATTAAGTGTATCCAAAAAAACATTTTTTTTTAATATTATGTGTCCTATAGGTATACATTCATCTTAATATATAATATATAAATCTCGTGTCACAATGTTTGTCCTCAATGGACTCCTAAACCACTTAACCGATTATAATAAAATTCGCACACCATGTGCAGTTCGATCCAACTTGAGAGATAGGATAGTTTTTGAAACGGATTTCGACATCCACGCGGGCGGAGCCGCGGGCAACAGCTAGTATTATTATGTATTTACTTAAAAACTTTTAATGTAATGTTACAAACAGCCACATAAATTGTATTTATTTGTCTGAGGGTACATATGATAATAATTGGTCTCATTTTGTTCTATTCCAGGGTGGTATTCAAACAATATTTGCAGCAGAAGACATGGAGATATACAGGGAAGCAGAACAACTCGCACACGAGGCCAAATCTTCGAGACAATTCACCGACTTAAACAAGTTCACTCTAAAGTGTATGGTTTGTGACAAATTCTTAACTGGACAAGTTGAGGCTCAAAAACACGCTAAGGAAACGAAACACACGAATTTTGGTGAAGTTTAGCTAACAAATTGTCTAAATAATATGTATTGCATTAATTTGGTTGTGTCCAATCCATTTTTGTGGACAGTTGTGACAATAAAACAGTGAAACTGCATGTTTCTTTGTGAGTTGGGACAATGACTTTTTATTTTTTGCTACAATTTTCAAAGTATGATTTAGTAAGTTTAATTTTTATTTTTTTCCTTTGTTAATATGGCTCATAATGACTAAGCCTAACCTTGAATTAATAGTAGTTTCATATCTAATTATTAAAAACAATGTACATAGCGCTATCTAGAGCCAAAGTAAGAATAGCTCAATTAGCTTGTATTATGGGTTCTGGAATGCGGTTAAGCATACAGCTGGAACCCACAATCAAAATAATCTGGCGGCAGTTAATTTGTTGAAAAATACTTGACAGCAAAAAAGGTCGTAATTCGTCTGAATATTTTATACATTGTCCAAGTATTTTTTTACTATGTTATGCGCACCTATACTCTTTACCACGAGTGGATAGTCTATACAAAAAAAAAACATTTTGTCAAGCAACCAGTCATTTTCAATCAATCAATAAGCCTATCGACGTCCACTGCTAGACATAGCCCTCTCCCAAATGTACGCCATACCGCCCGTATCTTTACCTTCCGTATCCAGTCTATCGTAGCTACTTTTTCAGGTCGTCAGTCCAGGGCCTCGATTCTGTAAAAGCCAGCTACTCACACACATGCCGCAGGGGCAATCTAGGGTTTTTTTTTTTGTAGGAGGTAGGACACGACGGTATCTCCCGTCCGAAATGAGCTGTCCGACTAGGGTAGTACCGGTAGGTAAATTCGTAGAGCGAATTTGCTTTTAGCAGAATCGAGGCCGAGACTGACGACTTGAAAAAAAAACTAACCAGAAACGGAAGTTGGGGACGCCTGAGACTAATCAGATGGCTAGGAGACCCAGCCAGATGGCTGGAGGCGTCCTACCTTCCGTTTGCCGAATTTTAGGTACTTCAATTTAATCATGAAAGTATCTATAATGTATATTAACATTTTATAAACCTCTTTTATAAAGGCTTTAATTTCGCTAGGTACACAAAATATAAATATATCCACATAGCAATTCTTCAATTTTATTTATGCATATGTAGGGCTTTCTACTAAAACAATAAATTAGGTTTGTTTCCTTTTTATATTATCAGTATTAAGCTATTATTAAATATTCTTCAAATATTATAATTGTGTTGACTCGAACACACAAACTCTTATAGCAGTATTATTTCAATATTACTAAACTTACATAGTGTGAATCGGACTCGGTCAAACGTCGTCCGTTGTTATATAAGTGTTCTGTGTCTTGTAAATCTACTAACAAATTTAATCAGATAATTATATCCACAACATACCATAAGGCGATAAGCAGATGGAGGCGCACGGCGGTCAAAATGACCGTGACGCACTCTTATTATTACTAACATTATCGCATTTAGCCCGCGTATGTCTGACAAGCGACAGTAGCTATTGCGCAGACAAATGCAACCTTATAATCGTACAAATAAGAGTGCTTCGCGGTCATTTTCACCGCCCTGCCCCGCCGTCTGCTTTCGGCCTAAGAGTGCGTCGCGGTCATTTTGTCCGCCCCGCGCCGCCGTCTGCTTTCGGCCTAAAAGTAAGAGAATGCTAGACCACATAACACTAATATCCGTCGACGTCGATGGTCCGATTCACACTATGAAAGTTAAGTTATATTGAAATAATACTGCTATAAGAGTTTGTGGTAAGCCCCTCAAAGCCACCTGTGGAGTGGACACAACCAGATAATTCTAGCTTAATTTTCCTAGAATTTATATTCACAATTTTAGGGATCTTTTTCACATTTGAAACTAATCTAATTAAATTACTATTTATTTATAGTAATATAGATTATATTATTGTTTATATAATGAGCTTAAATGTATTTGTAAATTATTTTAAATCAAATTTACTCTTTGTGAGAAAGGTCTCTTATGTAGTTATAATTTATAATAAAAGATTTTTACACATAGCAACCCCGTTAGAGTGTAATCTAACATAACGGTGTGTCGTACCTTATATTGTTTTCATTATTTGTTACACGCTCAATGCAATTCACCAAAGTAATATACGATACTGTAAAATGGGGTGAAAAGATAAACCAGATACCTTAAAAGAGGTTGAATAGGGATAAAAAAGTAAATAGTAATTAGAATTTTTTCGAGAATTTCTTTTACATTATTTCAAATACCTAACTAGATATTCTACTAAGTATCTATTTATCTATCCAGTTCTAACCAACACCAAATACTCAGATATCTGGTATCTATACATTATTTCAATAGGTGAATATAAAAAATAATCGTCATGTTGACCAGTTTAATCCTATTCATCCCATTTTACCAATATTTGATAATCCTGCACATTATTACATTGTACCATCATAAATTTTGATTTTGAGAAATTGAAGAACTGAATGTATCTTCACCCCCTTGAGTTCTATTCACCCCATTTTACCAATACATGTAGAATTTTCATGATAGATCTTACGAAAATAAGGCGCAGATAATAAATTAGATTGGAGCAGCTGTTTATCTTAAAGTAATTATTAAAGCATGAGGCACGTATACAGGCAGTCTTTTAACTACAATGTTGACTAGAAATATGGGATGAGATTATCTAAAAACACCCATATAAACTACGCTTGAGAGTTCAATTTTCTTTGATCAGCTAAAAATTTCACACTTAGGCTTAACCCGCCTTAAATGCCTTTAAATAATGCTGAAGAAACCTATTTCGTTATGTGCTTTAGCACTCGGTTCTCCGCTTTTCGCAGTCAGGACTTTTTTGTGTTTGTTACTATCTTTCTGTTGAACTATTCATAAAAGACACGGTAAATATAATATATTATTATCATGTAATATATTTATTGACAGATAGCAGCCTCGAATGCGATATATTTTTATAGGATAATATGGCAATCTACCCTTAAAATAGCCATGACAAAGGTTGTACTAACTAAATATGCACTGTTATTATTACTGAATGTATAAATTAATTCATTAACATGCATATGCGGTTATCATTGTTATTGCATATGCAGAAATTAAAAATAAATATTGAATTGTGAAAACATTAAAATTCAATATTTAACTATAACGATAATGGTAACATTGCATTTATATAATAGGTAGTGTTGCAACATCAAAAAAAGTTAGTTTATAAAGTTTGTTCTGACTTTTGGCTTCATAATTTTGTTAAGTATATTCTACAAAATTTCGATGGCGATGCGATAGGGTTCAAAACTAATACAATTATTCAAAGTTTGATATATTTTTAAGTCGCGATATCACTGCGAGTGCGACCTCTTGTAAATTGTAAAATAAGGCTCAAAATGGCATAAATAAAATTTTATAAATAAGTAAGTACTTTTTTTTCTTCTCCCTTTGCCCGAGATTGTTTTTATAATACTTAGGTGGCAGACAAGATGGGAGAGAGTGTTGTGAGCTCTGGCTACCCTACTTACCGGCAAGAACACAACACGATGGTTATTATGGTCGGACTGTTCAGTTCAGACGGGAGATACCGTCGTGTCCTACCTCGGCTACCTCCTACTGAGATTAGAGAGAGAGAGAGAGAGAGAGAGAGAGAGAGATTGCATCATGAGAAGACCATTAAGGTAATAAACCAGGGATGGCGAAGATTGGATTGGAAGATGAAGAAAAATGGATAGGATCGAATGCAACTGGGGACATTGATGACATGTATAAAAATAATGAAAGAATTAAATAAATTTAATGATTCATTGATTTATTTTTGCCCAAATAAATATTATCTACATAGCAATAAATAAACATCGACTCTCTCCGACTACTATTTAGTTACACTATGATACTTATTTACACATTTTTTTATTAATTCCTGTGACTAGGAAGGAAGCATAATTTTCTTTGATTGTAGACTATACGAACTAGCTCCTCAATTTTATTAATAGGTACATTATTAAAGGTAAACAATACCTAGGTAAATCATTTCAAGTTTCAAAATGGCAAATGTGGCAAATTAAAATACATAAATTTATCAAAAATAAAACATAACGACATAAGATAGATTTCGGCTTTATCTCATGCATTTACTTAAGATAGTGTCTAACTTAATACTAAGACAAAATGTTTTACGCTGCTACGGTTTTAAGATGGCCCCCTCGACCCTCAGAAAGGCGGTGGTCTGCGCTCGGAGAATCAGACCGTCCCCCACCTGCTCCTCACTATGCCCTCTGCTAGTCAAAGGGACACAACGAAGGCCTCCAAGCCGCCCTCTCCCCTGCGAGTGAAAAGCACTGCCATCTCCGTTATCCAGGCGCACCACGTGGAGGTTCCGACCCACACCCAATTTATCAGCCTAAATTAAATTCTGTGACATCACGTTGGATTTTCTGGTTTGTTGATAGACCCTCTAGGTAAGGAGATACCAAACCTGGTCTCTAGACCGATGAGGACTGGTACGGCTATCTGATACCCACCGATATGATGGGGCTTTAATGATAGTTCAGCTGGAAGGATTACTTGTTGGCGTGCCCCTCCAGGTCTCCTGTAAGGGCATGAGAATTAGTATATAAGTTGCGGTAGCCTAAAATAGGTACCTAGACGAAGAAGTAGGTACTCAGAAGCTTTCGGTAAGATTCCAAGGCGAGCCTATTTCTCAACCGGGCATTTTAAGTTTAAAATATGGCAATATTGCAAGGGAAAACTGTGTGTGATAAAGGCTTTTCACAAACACCACAGTACGACACCGCACCCTGGTGAAAGTCAAAAAGAAATAAGATAGCGTGGACCTTAATACCTAAATTCTGGAATGAGATGATACAGTTATATGAAGACACCCGTAAATTTATTTGGAAGCGGTTTAATACTACCTACATGCACTGTAGTGACGAATGATAGTCGAGGATAGCCACCACGGAATTTGCCGACGACTCAGTTGTCCGTGGCAAAATCTGATTCAACCGAAGGCCGGAGTTTCATAAAAGTATAGTAGATACCTACCTATAGCTAATATACTGACCTTCCCGCGAAGTCGACAACGAACAGGCGCTGTAAGAGTTCGTAAGTAGCAAGCGTCACACCAAATTGTGGGGACGAACGTAATACACGCGCTGAAAACATAAAAAAACTTGAAATAAATTTTTTTCCACTATTTTTCTTTGACAAATTGTACCTATGTTAGTTCTTAATCGTAATCTACGAGTAGGTAGGTAATTTAATGTTCTGATATCTCACCAAGCCCTCCCTTAAAGAAAGCTGTAGGTCCTTCCTCAGAGAGAATTTTTCTAAAAGCATCTACCATACCCGTATATGTCGTTTGACCGGTTTGGGCTATAACCTGTAAATAAAAATGTTTATGATACCTACACAAATTAGTCAGGTGGTATTGTGATTGTAGTTTAAATAAATCATAATTTTATTAAGACATTAGGTAACCTAACATAAGTAAAGACTTCTTGTCTTTTAATATTTGTATCCAAAAATTTGTTCCTAAATCTTTTTGTCTCTAATAATGTAAACTTGTAAACCCATATTTGTGAATTAAATAAACTTATTATTATATTATTATTATTATTATTTGAATGAAATTATGTTGTACGCTTAAAAAGTGGGAGGTGGGTAACTTGCCTACATTGGCCAAACAACTGAATATAACTGAAATATGAAGCTTACTGTGATTTTTGTGTTCACTCGTAACATAACTGGACCCAGAACGCTACCTTGAGGTATACCCTATTATTATTTAAATTGTCTGTATTCAGAATTTATGTTATATACCTAATTACTTACCCTTTCTTGTAATCTATTAACCTACTATTGTACGACATGATAGTTTCAAAGTGTTTTTCACAAGATGTGTTCTAGATTTATGTGGTTTATGCAGTCGAAAGCCCCAGTGAGATCAATAAATAGAATAACAAATTGGTGAAGGTTTGATAAAGGTGTTATTAGTTTCTACCAGCATTCATATATTGCTTGAGTATAACCTTTGTTTGCCTATATGATTATAATCAATTCACAAGTCAATTATTAAAATGCACCTAACATTAGGTACCTGTAACCTGGTCTTGATGACGTCAGCAGGAGTGGCGAAAAACGCGGCAGGTATACCAGCGAAAGCTCCGGCCGCCAACAATGTAATTGGATGATTATAGCCATTCTCGTTAGTGAGTGAATGCTGTAAAATGATATTTAAGATAAATCATGTGTATGATCATGTTTATGCAAGTGGTTCAGCAGAAGTGTTGAGTTTCCTCACTCTTATGCCGCTTGTCACGCCGTCTTCGTATTCTCTTAATAGTGGCTCCTTGCTTCGTTTATAAATGGATGTTGCAAAATTAACTCTCGGAATTTTGAGGGGTTTATTGGTATCAGTTACTATAGGTACCCGAAAAGAATGATACCTATATAAATTTTTCACTAATGTTCATATTTGTATGCTAACACACCATCACGGGGCTGCAATTCGAAATTCGTGGCTTCCCCATAGACGGCCGGGTACCATGAAGAACCCATAAACCAGCATTTGACGTACCTACCGCTCGACGAAACATGTAATCATAGTCGACTGCAAGAATGACTGACTGACTGGCATCGTGAGTCAAACCGTTGTAAGTGAAGTATAAATATTTTAGGCAAGTATTTTAAGCTCAAGAGCGTAAAAATCCGCTAAATAAAAGTTCAGACTTATTATCATCCACGTGACTCTTATACTTCCTTGATCAGTTAAGTCCAGGTGTAATGAAATAATATTGTACGAAATGTGTACCTAGGTACTAACTGAAATACAAATACCTTAGTAATATGATAAACAGGAAAATATATGCCATTGAAGGTGAAATCCCTCAACATACATGACTTAGCACCCTTGTATAGCCCCTTGAAGCCCAAGTCCTTAATGATGGACCAGGCATTAACTTTTTTTTTATCCTTGACCTCGCCAGCTATTTGTAGACGAATTTTAACGATTTCTACAGGGTTTGTAATCATTACTTGAGAAATGCCAGCCTGGAAACAGAAAGAAATTACCTAATAATTCCGTCAGTGCACGGCTGCACCACAATGAACACAATTTTTCGATCATCAAGTGAATAATAATGACTTTGTATGAGCATACCTTTCTTCCCGAAGCCCTCCACATTTATTCTTGTAAACCTTTCTAATAACATTACTCTCATTTTTTCTAATTCTATGTCAGCCACGTCTGGCATTTTCATCTACAGGTGCAACTTTCAAATTTACTCCAATAAGTTAATAAGGCATACCTAGCTACACGTTTGATAACTAAGACAAAAATTTTAATATCCAAATACTCACACAACAACCCGAAAATGATTCCGCATAAGGAGATATTTTGCCTCGCTTGTCAACAAACTTGTCGCGAACGAAGTCGTTTACCTGAAAAACTATGGTTTAGACATAGGTACACGCTCTTCTAGTAAGTTGTCTTTTTGATATTTGCACATTTCTTGAGCAAAGTTATGTGGTATTTAATATTTACTACGGCCCTTAGGAGCAATATATTGTTGTAAATAGCAACATACGAAAAATAGACCAAAAAAAAATAGCCCGCTGAGTTCCTTGCCGGAGTCTTCTCAGGTCTGGGCCGCGTCTCGAACTGGTGGTCCATTTGCTTCTAGTTTTAAATCATATTGATTTTGACGTTTTGTAAGTGCCGCTTAAAATGGTCTTTACAGAATAAATGGTTTTTGACTTTGACTTTGAATAAAAAGCAGGCTTAATAGGTAAAAATGACAGGAAGTTCTTCGATAGAGGCTGAATCAGATCGGCTTTGTCTATACCTAATTTTAAAATTTTATATTATTGTTACTCGCTAACCGTCAACTTGAAAGCTTTCTCCGGTATCACACCAGCCAATTGTATCCCTAATCCTTTGTACAAACCGAGGACACCTTCATTATGGAGGACTTTTTTGAAACAGTCCCATAGGTTTTTATACATTAACTCGCCTTTTGCCGTTTTGCGTTGGTTTTGCACGCGGGTCTTGACTAAGTCGACTGGGTAAACCATTGCAGAACCGGTGGCTATAAATATTGGGCAAATTTAATAATTACCTACTCTACTTCAATGGACAAACTACTGAAAGGGAACAAAGCTGTGATTGTTTTGATTGGCACACTGGTGACTGGTTTGTCGCACGATGAAGAACTGGAATCCTTCACCTAAGTGGTATGTACCCACAGATGCGTTTCCTTCTACCTATAAACCCCGAGTTCTTTGGACGTGGCGTGGAAAAGTATCCCACTAAATGCTAGGCATTGGGAGTTCCGAACGAAAAAACGGGGATGCAGTCTAATTGATAGACCAAATACGTATATCAAAAGAAGAAGAAACGCTTCCGCAATCCGAGATAAACATAAACGTGACGCAAAAAAATTAAGTCGTTTGCTATCTTAGTTCCCTAAAAAATAAATTAAGCTTACCACCAGCAAGTCCCCCAATTAGGAATCTGTATAGACACTCAGCTATTTGGATAAGCACATTGCGCTCTGCTGGACTCTGCAACAAATTATCTACTTAGAGTCATAAAATGTGTAACTAAGTATAATAATATCACACATCGAACTGAGTTTGGTAACTTTATAGAATAGTTAACTGTTGCTGTTAACAGTTAACGTGTTAGTAATATATTAATCCGCGACAACGACGACAGCGTCCGATAGACAAGTAGAACGCTAGAATGCTCTACCCGCACCCGTTTTTTCTTCGTTCCTTCGCCTTTTCTCTGGGAGCTTTAAGCGGGGACGTGAAAGAGCATCTGCTAAAGCCGTCAAGATCATCCCAGCTTCTTATGGGTACAGTCAATTGGCTAACTGAATCAAAAATATGAATAGTGGCTCTATAGCAGGCTGGACTCTCTTCTTCCTAAAGACGCGAATCACATTTCACATTAAATGTACTCACCGAGGCTGCTTGGATTTTAGCGAGGTATCGTCTGATGTGCCTGAAGTATTGTTCTGGTGTAATCGCCTCTAGATCTGCATACACAATTACACTGAAAAAAAAATTGACCTTTCAAATGTTTTATACCTTAAAACAAAACAGCATCCGCCATGCAAATGCGTGCATGCGCATAGGATAGGTGCAGTGCATAAATGCTCACTAAATATATTCAGAATCGAGCTTATATTAGCTTCCTCACATACTTATTCATCATTTTAGTTTCGAACAAGTGTTGGATCTCAGCGGACTTAATATGATTGTGCGAATATTAATGGACTAGTGAATATATAGGTATCACAAACGTCCTAGAGTAGAGACCGCGAACTGGCAAACGTAGGACGCCCCCAGCACGATGGACGGACCTGAAAAGGGTAGCTGGGATAGACTGGATGCGCAAGGCGGTCCAGCTGTGGACTGCAATAGGCTAATAAAATTGATTGATTGAATATTCCAAAAATGCTTTCTTAAGCAATTAAAGGGCGTGGGAAGGCATCGATCATTACCTATTTCGCATAGATATCAAGTGATCGCAGAGCTAGTAAAATTATGTGATTGACAAAGGATATTGAATACCTATATCACTTTCTCTGGCTATACGTTAACTCAATACTATTGTCTCTTTTCATCACAGTAGTTCCGTGACAAGCAAATAAACTCACCCATGCGTATTCCGTACGGCAGCACACAAATCGTACAAAATATCTATTTCAAGCGGTGTGAGCTGTGATTTCATCTGACCATAATGCAGCAACCGTTCTTTACACACACCACGGGTTCGAGAACCTTCCGCAGCGTTGTAGTAGACTCGTTTTATCAGTTCCATGTTGTTCAGCACAGAACTAAAGGCCATGTAGTAAGGGAAACTGATCTTATCTTTGCCAGGTAAAAATCCAGAAGTCTAGAACATAATGAACTTTTATAGCATAGATTCTGATTGTGGGGGAATATGATCACTAACTACACGTAGGGCTCGCGAACGATGGCGTCGAAGACCGGTGGGGGTCTTTGGCTGGGATATTCTTAATAAGGCACACCAGATTCAGATGTGACGTCTGTGTAGTTTTAGTCGGTTTTGGTGAAAATGAGATCAGTATGAGCTAAATTGACAATGATTTGTACCAAAGACGATAGTTGTCTATCGTCCTTGTTTGTAATGCTGTATACTTGGATGGCTTGGCTGCCAAAATGCAACCGAAACGATGAGCTCAGAGTTGATACACCAAACAAAAAAAATTCTTCTAAAAACGTTAAAAATAATTTAAATTCTTGTGTAAAAACTCACTCTTATAACTCTATTTTCCAATTCTTCCGTTAGTAAATGCTTTTTGATGGTTAGTGTGATTTGTTTGAAATCCTCTATACTGATATATCCAGTTTCATTCTTATCACATTTTTTAAAGGCTTCCTGCCAATACGCGTCGTGGAAATCGTGAAGGAACTGACCGAACTCTTGGTATGATAACGGTCGCTTCTTGTCGTGGCTGAAGTACAGACGCATGAAAGCACTATCCATGTTGAATGGAAATATCTTAAACAAAGCAGTATTCTTCATAACCGCTTCGAATTCCTCTGAAAATTTTTCAAACAACTTTTTGGACTTGCTTCTTTCTTTTTTAAGTTCCAAAATTGGAAGCTGCTATTCCAGATCTGATGCCATCAATTCTAAAAGGGTTTAATCTATAAGACCTATCGGCCCATAATTCATTCACCATATTTAATTTTCTCAGTCTATCACAGGACTATTTTGTCAACTGGGCACTTGGAGGGTTAAAAATAAATCTGGAGAGTTCTTTTCAAGAGAAAGTTAAAAAAGTGAAACCGCTTACGATAGAATTTAGGAGTCAACCAGCGGGCGTGTTCAAGGCCCCGCCAAAGCTTCTGGGCCCAAGCTAAACTGATTTGTAAGCTTGTGACTTATGCCTCAGTCAGCTAGTGTAGGCACTTTTCTCTTGGATTTTTTTAAGCGCAAATTCGCCGAACGTCGCCCAGAAGTCGAATAAGTCAAACTAAAAGTATAGAAGTTAACGGACTTCGAGTGGAAGCCTAACAACGCTAAGATGAAGGCAACGTCAACAGTTAGCGTTACTGTAACTGATACCAAACACCTTATTAATTTAAATCTTTTTTTCCATAACACAATGTACCTACCTACTCGTAATACCTACTTACAAAATTTGCTAGAGCCTATTAATAAATTTGGAATATTCCTATTAAAAATAGGTAGCAACTTCTAACTCACCATGAGTTACTAGTTCATCACCGTTGATATCGAACAACAGAAAGGCAGTCCTGTATAATGGATCAGGGACACACAATAGCCCCTCAAAGGCCTCGAATTCCGCAAACGAGATAGCACCATCTTTGTTAGTGTCTACTATGCTCGCTATGAAATCAACCGATTCCTGGCTGTAACTATCTGAAAATGAACGAAGAATCTAATCCATACCATCCATACTAATATTATAAATGCGAAAGTAACTCTGTTTGTCTGTCTGTTACGCTTTCACGCTTGAACCGCTGAACCGATTTTGATGAAATTTGGTATAGGGGTAGATTAGATTAGACCTCGAGACATAGGCTATGTTTGGTCGCGATACCCGACATCCATGCAGGCGAAGCCGCGGGCAAAAACTAGTTTGGAAATATGTTATTCGGATTGGCAATTCTAATATTTTTAGGTTGATTGATAACTTCGGCCTATGGCCAGCAGTGGACAGCAATGATTGATTGTCAGTAGGTACCTACACCAGTAGGCCGAGAACAATAGGAACAGCGTGTAAAAAGGAGGTTGGGTATGATGAAAAATGAAGGGAAACACATGCTTAGATAGTTTGGATAATAGAGGATGAACGAAACTGATATGTATGCGGCAAGAGCAGGCTACTGGACTATACAATTTCACCTGCATTGCCACTAGGCACTAGGCGTACCTATGTGTTTCAATCAGGTCAACTACAGAGATCAAGAGAACTACAAATACTTCACCATCTTCAAATAAGCCCAGGAACTTCCGAACGAAATCGTCATTAGTAATGTATTTCTCTCCATTCTTCTCGACGGTTGCAAATTGTAGGAATATCTCACGTAACTTGTGTTTGTCAGCCCTTTTTAGCAGCCCCTGTGAAACATTGAATGAATTGATTTTAAAACTGATAAATGAATTTACTTCTCACCATAGTTCCTTTAGACACATACAGTAGCTGCCGTTCCTTTCGTGCGGAATTCCACAGTGATATCATTCCCGTCAGCCATTGAGGTGGTTATGTTGGACTTGAACCAAACGCCTTCTAGGGTCTCAATTTTATTACTGAGCTATACGGTTGCCCAAAAAGGTATGTCTCTAGTATGCGCTGTACCTACAGTAGGTACCTACCTACCCAACTTTCAATTTGGCACACTCCGCCGCGCCGGGTCGTCGTAGAAGGTGTATACCTACTGTATACCTAAGTGCTGGCTTAACAGTGTAGGTGATAATAGGTACGTGCAACTGTCAGGGATGCCCAAGACCATACGACGGAGAATGAAAAGTTGGAAGGGGACTCTTGACTCCGAGGTGAAAGCCTTTCCTTTTGCTCCGGCCGGGGTGGGAGTGGCCCTCTAGAGGCCGCAGGCAGCAGCGTTCCGAGGTGAAAGCCTTGAATGCAATTGGGATACAACGCTCCAGTTTTTATCTCGCATCACATTTCTACCTCTATCTAGTTCTGTGATAGGTACTTACTTATTTAAAAATCAGCACCAACCTTGTCATCCATTGCCCAATGCTAGTAATGTAGATGTTTATGCATTATTGGTCATCATTAGTGGCTGTTGTCATCGGATCGTATGCATTTTGAGTAGTCATAATTTCACTGTAAAAAAAAATAAAAAAAAAATTGGTCAAATACAACCCAAGAAAATAAAGAGGGCTGATACTGACTGTTACGGAGGTTGTTATTAAGAAAACAGTACAGTTCGTGAAGTAGTAGTTGATCAATTTCAGATTTTGAAGGGTAGTTTTGAGAAAAATTATTTTGTATTTCATAGTGAAAGTACTTTTTAACAAAAGTGTGCTATTAAAATATGATTAACTTTGCGTAAAAATATAGGTACCTAGTTATGTAATTAATAACATTCATTCAGTATTTTAATCTTGAAATTTATGCAAACATCATCTAGGTAGGTATACCATGAAGCTATAGCTTCATGAGGTATACCTACTCTTGACGCTGACTGTACCAATATTTTTTGCGTCGCAGAACCCCAAAATCTCTCTGCTTACGCCATTATGTTCAGCCGAATACTGAGATAGGAGAACTTGGATATATATTTTTTTACCTCTGCAAGCGACTGTAGGTCCCTATGTAGTTATCGTTATTTGATTTGATACATACCTCCCTTACTATTCTAAAGATATCCCGTCCTTCTGTTTTAGCCTACATCAAAATAGGCTTATTTTCTCGGGCGGTTGATAGGTTCGTAGATACTAAGAACAGCCAGGTTTTAAGAGTTATTTTATTAGTTATTAAAATGATAAAACATATAAAAAAACATGTAAAAAGATATAAAGAAGAAAATATAGTAAATTATTATGTAAACGGTAAACTATGTCAAAAAGTGACACTTTAGTTAGGTACCCATAGTGAATGATGAATACTTTTAAAGAGTTATCTAACCATAATTCATCATTCTCTGAAGCTTTTCCCAACTCGGTTGGGGTCGGCTTTCCAGTCTAACTGTGATGCGGCTGAACTTAGATATTTTACGTGGAGCGACTGCCATCTGATCTCCACAACCAATGGCGATATCGAAGTTCCAAGTTAGACTGGTTGGACTTTTGAGGGCTCCAACTACCATAATTACGCTTTAATAAATAAATAAATATTCTACGACATTCTACACAGCGCTCTCTAGACCAAAAGTAAGCTTACGCCGTTTTATTTTCGCAGTGGAGGTGTGCTACAGGCATAAACCCTTCAAAGTTTTTGGTTTTATAATTTATATTGTTTACTTGTTTTTGTAAATAAATACGTTTCGGATGTAGATACGTTTCATGGTAGAGAATAAATGAAAAATTCCAGATAAATATTTTTCGATTTATTTATAACACAAATGTACAATATCAATAAATATAGTCACATCAGCTTTCTATCACTTCTCGTTACAACTATGACTCACTTTATACAATGTTGTTATACAACAAGGTTACTCGTACTTTCGTTAATAACAAAATTGTGCTTTTTTAATTAGGTCCATCGTTTGAATGTAGAATTTCAGAGCAAAAGGTGCTGATACAGCTGTTACAAAACTTTCTAAGCTACTAAAGTAGCTCAACGTTTGTTTAATCCTGCTAAAATGACGTACATCACACAAACTAGTTTTGCTGTGTCTTTTAACCAATCTGTGGCCACGGACGCATATATGCGTCCAAAAATTCTTAGTCAAATCATTGACGCATATGTGCGTCAAATGAAAAATCTTCGGAGCCAGTGAAGCTCCGAAGATTTTTCATTTCGATCCGAAGTGAAGCGGAGAAGTGAAGTGAAGTATAAAAATTAAGGTGGCAATGAATCAATCGCATTATCTTTCAATCGATAATGTTTGCTTCACTTTTAGGCTGAGTGCAGATTAGAGACAAAATAGTCTTAAGACTGACTTGTCGTCGTGCAGATCTTGTTTCGACAGCTTTATTTATGAAATGAAATAGTTTTGTTTGAAGTGTGCGCACTTTCATGTTTCTGTAGAGCAAAAATCTGTCTTAAGACTGTCTTGTTTCTAATAAGCACTCCACCTTAGCACTACTAGCTGGACAATAGCGAATTCGCTACTGTTCAATCACACAGCAGGCCGAGGCTTTCAAGATTGGTCAATCACACGCTTGTGCCACTAAAAGCTCCCTAAACTTCCCAATAATCATACTTTTGCTTTGAAATTCTATCGAAATAAACGGCAATAACTTATTATGTAAGCGTATACACAGCTTTATAATGCTAATCAAAGATTTATTTTAGAGAAGTGTTGTAATTAGTTTTGTAAAAGTAGCATTGTTCAGGCAAACCTTAGGCTGAGCGCAGATTAGAGACAACAATCTTAAGACTTGTGACGTGATTTGCAGGTATAGACAGCTTTATTTTGATCAGTGTGCGCACTTTCATATTATTCTGTAGTCTGTCTTAAGACTGTCTTGTCTCTAATGAGCACTCACCCTTATATTCAATCAAGGTTTGTCAAAACAAAGTGTATAGGTACATATTATATTTCTATAATAATCTCAGTATTTTTAGATTAGGTATCCAAGATACATTAGTACGTACAAAAGTGTTACCATCTTAAAACCGTAGATGACCCGGGTCAGGTAGGGTAGGGTGTAAGGGTAACCTTACATCTCGGTAGTTGAGACCCGAGACGGCGTGTGGTTTTAGTCAATTCGAATTCGATATGACCACCTCCAATGACCGATGTGGGTGGTATCCACGGGGATTGCCGCACACCAAAAAAAAATAGCTCAAAGGAGATGTTTCATTTTGGGCCCTATATTTTACACTATATCATGGATCGGTGTTCGGTATGTAAAATTCAAGTCCGCCATCTTCGTTGCGTTGCAAGAAAGTGTTCAAATTAATTTTATTTAACACTAAAATGAGACAAATATTATAAGATCTAAATAGTGAAAAATGGAAACTATATTGCCTGGCTATACTTCTAAGTACTGTACAATTTTGGGCCCGGACTCCATACATTTATGAAACATCTCCTTTGAATGTTACATAGAAATATGAAAGCTTGGAGGGAATGGAGGGAATTGAAACAGGATATATTCAGTGTATTACAAAGAGCTGGCAGTTGTGATTCGACCTCGCAACGAAGGGTTCCGTTACGCAATAGAAAATAAAGAACTAAGTTTTTGCAACAGACATTCAGACAGACAAACTTCTTTTGTATGTATTAAAGTATCTGTTATATAAATTATCGATAGATACACTACAGTAACTATTTATCTATTTGAACTTTGTATATATTTATCATTCTTGCAGAAATCCTACCTACAATTGAT
The DNA here is from genome assembly GCA_963576445.1 of Lithosia quadra. Taxonomy (NCBI): domain Eukaryota; kingdom Metazoa; phylum Arthropoda; class Insecta; order Lepidoptera; family Erebidae; genus Lithosia; species Lithosia quadra. Next base: position 14,446,202 of record OY754881.1, read on the forward strand.
TTATTTAGGTACTTATGCCTATAGTAAGTTTGCATTTAAATATTTAAACAAATGAAAAAATATATATGGATCCATAAACCTGTAAAACATTTGGAAGAAACGCGCTGAAAAATACAACTGACGTCACCAGAATCGGCCCACTTGCTTATACGTTCGGTACACACACATTCACACACTAGTCAGCCACTGCGCGGTAAACGTCGTTCGATTCAGTCAGTTTACGTGGCGAAAAAAAGACAGCATATCTTGTGTAGTGAAATGGTGTCAAAATCGTAGTGACAGCAAAAAAAATATATCCAGGTATCACATTTCAAACAAAGGACAATGCCAGTGTTTGTATGAAACCTGGTCCCACTTCTAATAGTTTTTTTTTATACCACTTAGGTGGCAGACAAGTACGCGGCCCGCCTGATAGGAAGCGGTCACCGTGGCCTATGGACGCGTGCAATACCAGGGGCATCACACTCCCGCTGGTAAGTAGGGTAGCCAGAGCTCACTGTACCCCTCCTCCCCCCACCCATTCAGGGTAGGCAGCATGTGTGTGACACCCTTAGTGTTGCAGACGTTCATTAGGCCACGGTGACCGCTTCCCATCAGGTGGGCCGTGTGCTTGTCTGCCACCTACGTAGTATAAAAAAAAGAATGAAACTTGTTTGAGTGCTAAAACCAAGTTTAATAAAGAATAACTCTGAACGGACTAAGAAGGAATTAGGCGCCATAGAAACTTATATTCAGCTCAAAAATATCTATCCATCGATGTAACACACATAGCTATTGGAAGGTGGGCCCAAAATTGGACAACCTCCTTTGGGTAACATGTTGTAACTCAAAATTCACTCACACATGGTTAACGGCCGCCATTTTTTTATAACAGAGTCTCTTCTTTAGCGGGTTCAGTCCATACATTTTACAAGTCAATGTAAAGATCCTTTACTTTTTAAAGTATGAAGGTATTATATAATTATGTTTATATAATATTTGAAAGCTCCGTAGATATGGACAAGTGTGATTAGCTCTAAGAATATGGCTGATTTATAATTGTTTTTACTTAATTTTGCTTTTTTTTTCTACAAAATTGCATCGATAACAAATAAAAAATTAAACAACAAAATATAAAATAGCATTAATTCCGATTTCACTTAAACCTAAAATCCCTTATTACAACCGTGAAATCACAAAAACTAGGTTCAATTCCCAGTTTAAGGGTCCGTCCACACAGACCGGCTCGGAGAGGAGAGTAGATTCTTATCACGTTGAAAACAGAGTTTTTAGTATTTGTAGTAAGGTTATTTTTGCATCTAAACTGCTTTTGTTATTATGAAAATCATTTGTCAGTGTGAAAAGAAAAATGCGCGCCGATGCTCTTTGAACCGGTCCGGACCCTAAGCCATTATTTTGGAATGGTTAAAACCACTTATTTAAAATATATAGTATGAAAACCAAATCCTGTCAATTCTTGCCATTGCCGATGACGTAGCATGAGTCATTTAGCGATAATGCCATAAAGAAAATCGTTTCAACCTACAAAAACTTGTAATATAAACCTAGTTTTCTTTGTGAATTTACTTTCTGTAATAAGGGGGAGAAACATTATACTGTGTCACAAGTATCAAAAAATAGTAACTTTAAATAGTGTACAGTATAAAAAAACTGTAAGTATTGCTTGATTATACATAATATAAATGCGAATAAAAATAATTTTATCTTAAAGTCAATTAAAAAAATTACAAAATAGGACAATGCGCATGACCTTACTCAGATTGAACAACCGTGACGTTTACAAAATGTAAAATACAGTTGAATTCTTAGCTCAATTATTATTTTTTAAAATCTCAAAACGATCATGAATATAATAGCTGAAACTTGAAACACACAGTTTCACATACACCGAAATTATATAAAGTGTTTTTTTGAAGTGAAAACTTCTTTAGCGGCGCTGAACACTTTTTTGTATGGGTAAAAACTTTCAAACTCGCGTCAGGGTCACGTGATGCTGATCGAAAAAGAGTAAGATCGAGGGGAAGGGAGAGGAACTATTATCTCCCACTCTTTCTACCGTGCCTGAGTGTGCTGCTCTGTTTAGGCGGCACAGGGCGCTTGCGCGAATGACCGTGTGTGTTTATGTACAGCGTCCCACGCGTATCCAAGGATGGTGACAGCTGATTGCTTGACTGTTGTGTAGTAAATACACTGTTGTGTATTCGTAAATGTGAATAAATAACAACATATAAATTGTCATATTTGTGTACGATAGCGCAATAAATAAACATTGTATGATAGTACTTTTATACTTATAATTAAACACAACGTTAATATTGAAGTTTTCACTTCTGCCGGCACTCCCGGAGTGCTATTTTTTTTTTTAATATTGGTAACGTCAATATGACTTCACCTCACTTGATGGTAAGCTTTTTGTATCTTTTGTATCAGTTCTTTCTTACACAATTACCAACTGACTTATACTGAGCTATTCGCGTTACAAATGTGCACACTTTTTCAAAAATATTATATGAACTTCAAAAATAAAATCCACGAATAAAACTATTCTATAAAAATGTTATAACCAAATAGTTTAAAAATAATAATAATCATAGCTAACCAGTTGTTAAAAGATTATTAATAATCTTAAATACTTCATTATGATAGATACCTGTAACACAGAAAATGTCGAAAAAATCAATCTAAAAATTTGATCTTTTTAAAGATCATATTAAAATGCTACTTCGTGCAGGTAAGATAGACAATATTGTCTTTGTATAATAATAGAATAATATGTATGAAGGCCTTTGGATAGTACCGTTTCAGACAATGAGCAAAACTTTAAAAAAAATGTAGGTATAATTTATATTTCGATGTGATTTTTTAATTGGGGTTTTTCAACATATTATATAGGTACTTACATATACTTACTAATTTTTCAGATGGATTTTGCATCATATTATGTAATTGCATATAAAAAAATTTCAAGTGAGGTTTTTTACCATCCTCGTATTATATACTCGAACATAAGAATTTTTAAATTTTAAGAAAGTTGTAAGTATTGTTAAAATTTCAAAATCTAATTGAAATTATGCGGTATGATCAAAGTATGAGAGATTTTGAAGATTTATTAAACTCACCAAAAAATTGGTAGGATTTTTTGATAGAATACAAGTTTTTTACGTTTTTCTGACCAATCGAAATGAAACCACGCGTTTTAAAAGCGTCTCTGAATCGGGAGCCAGCTTAGTTTGAATTTGTAATCGTTCGAATAGGGACAGATTCTCATATAGACATTCTCAAAAGGACAGAGTAGCTAAAAGACAGACAGACAGACAGATACGATAGTTTAATATTGGTTGTTTTTTTTATTTATCATATTATATAATTTACACATAAAAAATTATATGAGCATTTATAGAAGACTTATGCGGTTTGTAACTAATGCTTAGCACACTAACCTTTGATAAAAACATTACCCTCCTTTCTTCGGCAGTCGGGTAAAAAGAGGTTTACCCAAAGCCATTCATACATTTTACCTAGTTATTTCACTGCTAAATACATCATTACGATATAAAACTCACAATTTATTATCAGAGCATTGCTTTTAAATTATAATCTGAGCAAATTAATCATAAAATTTACACCTACATCTAGGTGAAGTGTCACAGAAATCCAGACCAATATTATAACACTTTTCTGGTCAAGAGGCACTAATTATCCAATCTTCCATAATCCAAATTACAAAACCAGTAGACATTCACAACGTGATCGAATTCGATTGCGAGTTTTTACTTGCGTGAGTTAGAAAAATTGCATAATATCGGATTAACGCCATCTAGCTACAAATTAGCATAATATCGGATCAACGCCATCTAGCGACATATTTGCATAATATCGGATCAACGCCATCTAGCGGCAATTTTTTTTGTAATAAAAAAGTTACGTTCGCCTTGCGTTGCCTACTGGTTTCTAACTATATATAATCGCTCGCAATCTCTTCCCAATCAGTACAAACAACCTTACATATTTATTTAAATATGCGCAATGATATATAACCTAACAACCGTCGTTTCTCGAATTTACAATTTAATTTATAGCTAAAATTAATAATTTATCACTTGATGTGATAGTTGAATAGTGTACGATATATTAATATTGTATTGTAAATCGCTAGTTAGGAGTAGTTAAGAGGAAGAGAAGAAGTGACGCTTGTGGTACAGTCAGCGTCAAAAGTAGATGACTATACAGGGTTATTTTTAATTAACTGGCATCCTCCCAGGGGTAGGTAGCAGACATCATAAGTAACAACGTTTGTTCTACGACTTTCAATAAAACTGAACACATTACTCAAAGTTTTCAAGTTTTCATTATAAGAACGCGATACTATTAAGTACCTATATGTTTCGTTCATAAAACAAACATTGGTATGTACGAGTAGGTAGATATAATGATTCACTGTTGATTTTTTAATGCAGGGTATTTGGAAAGTGGAATCAGCGTATTTACAACAAGTAAACTAATAGTTGATTTATTTTTGTATGAAAGTTATATTTAACGAATTATAAAATATCGTAGAACAAACATAGTTAGTTATGATGTCGGCTATCAACCCCTGCGAGGATGCTAGTTAATTACAAATAACCCTGTATATAAAATTTTAAAAAATAATGAAAATGCTTAATTATACACTTCTCATCAGAAAAATCGAAACACCTTGCAAGTTTGTTTCTAAGGATTTCAGAAAAATGTGTATATTTAGGTCATGGTTATAAATGTAAAATTTTTAATAGTGAATAGTGAAGGTTCAAATTATCATAAAATAAATAATTTGTGTATTGTTTTCTGATAGCATAAAAACTAAAATGTTTCGATTTTTCTGACGAGAAGTATACTTCAATTAAAATTTTCAACCAATTAGAAAATTGAGTAGATAAACAACATTTTCATTTGGAGATATAAATTACTTTGATCGAAAACTAATCTCAAACTAGGACAAACTATAAACCCAGGACTTCTCATAGTAAGTTCGACACTTACAAAAACTCGTCCTAGAACACACAATCTTATCACATCTCAATAACTTATCAATTTTAGCCGCGAACTAGCTACACCAAGTACCAGCTTCCATTACTGTGGTACTTGTGGCTTAACGGTGGACCACCGAGGCAGGGAGATACCGAACTTGGTCTCAAGGCCGGTGAGAACCGGTAGTGCCACTTGGTACCCACCGATGTGTTGTGGTTTCGTCATTGTTTCTTCGACTGGAGTAGCTACGTGAAGTTCTGAGCCAGTTGGTCGCCTGTGTGACAAATTATAGGTTAAATCAATGAAATTTTTTTTTTTCAATATCAGAAGCGTCACACTCATACTGCCAATCTTGAAAGGGGAGGGGCTACGAAGGGGTAGAGGGAGGAAAGTTGAGGTTTCTGTGCTAACAATGCAGGAGAAAAAGCAAGACTTCCATCACTGATAAGTATAGGTTATTTGACTGGCGGGCGGGGAAGAGCTGATTCTCCGCACACCGACAGTTGGGTGACAGGACGGCCGCCTGTCACCGTACACCCCACCGTCGGCGAAGTGGCGCGATGCACCACCCTTTCGGGGATTCGAGGGGACATCCCAAAACCGTAGATGGCCCAGGGTCAACTGGGGTGCGAGGGATATGCCTATTGGGTAACATTACACCCCGGTAATTAAGATCCCAGACGGCGTGCGGTTTTAGTCGATTCGATCCCGACATAACTACCCCCGATGGCCGACGGGGGTGGTATCCATGAAGATTTCGACAAGATAAAAAAAGAGAGCAGGTACTACTAGTGGTTATAATAAAATATTTATACTCACGTTCCACCGAAATCGACGAAGAACAAGCGCTGTAGAACTTCGTAAGTGACGAGCGTTACACCGAACTGTGGCGACGAACGGAACACACGCGCTGAAAATATACAATACAATATATTTCTGACCGTCCAATAAGAAACAGAAAAATGAATATTAGTCGCATTTCTGATACAACTGGTTATTTTGTGATTGGTTTATGCCCTGGCATTTTGGGCATTTATTCAGCCCTTTATTTTAACCACCCAAAATGCCTGGGCATAAATCCATTTAGGTAGAGTAAGAAATGCCTGGGCCACGTAATAAGAGTTGAGTCTATTGCCATCAGCTGGGCACTTTTCAGGGGGTGTAAATTACTGGTTTTTTTATACTACGTAGGTGGCAGACAAGCACACGGCCCACCTGATGGCAAGCGGTCACCGTGGCCTATGGACGTGTGCAACACTAAGGGTGTCACACATGCGCTGCCTACCCTGAAGGGAAGGGGGAGGGCTAAGAAGAGGTGGGGAGGCTAGGAAGAGGTGGGAAGAGGAGGGATACAGTGAGCAGTGGTTTATACAACATACAGGATGGAAACGTTAAATGTTCCCAGACAATGATTTCATAATTTTCAAAGGTATTACAAAACTTTAAACTGATATGAAATCTGTATACAATGGAAAAAAAAGTGAAAAAAAAAACCATGACACTCAATACGATATTTTATAATCTTTGTTATTATTATTTTAATGTCATTTCATACATTAAGCGATGCAAATTTAATATCAGTTTATAATTTTACAATATCTATAAAAATTACGTAATAATCGCCTGGGCACTGAACGCACTTAACATATCCATCCTGTATATGAACAGTGTATATTTGAAGTATGATCTTACCAAGCGCTCCCTTCCAGAAAGCCCTGGCGCCCTCCTCGAGGTATATTTTCTTAGTGGCGTCAATCACACCGTTGTATGTCGTTTGACCTGATCTGGCTACCACCTGGAACCAAACATAATTTATTAGGGTTTTTGTTAACGGTGGCGTATTGACTATTTAGATGATAAAGAAGCTTGGAAATGAACTGTTCACTCAACTATGTTACTCGAAATAACATTGTATCTAGACTAAGGAAATTGTTGTAAATAGACCAAAAAAAAAACAGCCCGCTGAGTTTCTTGCCGGAGTCTTCTCAGGTCTGGGCCGCGTTTCGAACCGGTGGTCCATTTGCTTCTAGTTTTAAATATTTATAATTTTGACGTTTTGTAAGTGCCGCTTAAAATGGTCTATACAGAATAAATGATTTTTGACTTTGACTTTGACTTGACTTTGACTTTGACTTGACTAAGACATTAGACTTTCAATTACAAGAGATTGCAGGTTCAAACCTTGCTTAGTACGTTTAGCTTAAAAATGCATTTTATTTAATTTTTAGGGTTCCGTACCTCGAAAGGAAAAAACGGAATCTTTGAATTATAGGATCACTTTGCTGTTCGTCCATCCGTCTGTCTGTCTGTCTGTCTGTCTGTCAAGAACCTTTTCTTCAGGAACGCGTGCAAAATTTAATCGAAACAAGTGAACATACCTATGATTACCCCTTCGATTGGTGCCATAAAAGCATTTTTTTTTCAGATTTTAGCCGGTTCGATTATCGAATGTTGCAAGTAAATTTTCGAAAGTTTTTTAAAGGAAATTTATATTGTTTTTAAAATCAAAATGAAGTATTCTTTCATTGGAATTGTCTATACACATTATTTAAGAAACTTCCCCTTCATGTCATATGAAGGGGAAGTTTCTTATCACTGTGTGACACCCTGTATATTACCTGTAATCTTGTCTTGATGACGTCAGCAGGGGTGACGAGCGACGCGGCAGGAATACCCGCGATGGCTCCGGCCGCTAACAGTGTGAGTGGGTGATTGTAGCCGTTCTCGTCCGCGAATTTAGCCTATAAGAGTACATTTAGTTCAGTGTTGCCAGATTACTATGCGAAATTAACTCATAATTTCTCCCAAAATATGAGCAAAAAAGTTAGTGTTAGAAATAATTATTTATTTTATCTGTAAGATGTATAATTAATTTGTGAATAATCAGGAATGAATTCAAATTCCAATATTTTTCTCATTTGAAATTTGTGAAAGAAGGGAGTATGAAGTACCGCCGACACAAATAACTCAGCTTGCTGTCGGTAGATGGCGCTGGTTAAATGTGATATCACTACACATTTTTTTGCAAATATAACCCCAAAATGAAAATTTTACACATGTACTGTCAGTAAAAAAAGTAGTTACATATGAGAAACAAATTTTTAAAAACCAAGGATATGGTTGGGTATGGTCTTAAATACGTACCTTAACATGAGCATAAGCCGGGAAGTAAATGGCACTAAAAGGCACATCCCTAAGCAAGCAGGCCTTAGCGCCCTTGTAGAGCCCGAACAGACCTAGGTCCTTGACCACAGACCAGGCCCGCACTTTCTGGCCCGACGCGATCTCGCCTGCCACTTGCAAACGGATTTTGACGATTTCTAACGGATTTGTGAATACTACTTGGGAACCACCAGCCTGGAATAATAAGGTAGTCTTAGTTAATGTAGGTAGTAGGTAGGTATAAGGAATTGAACCGACTAAATCCGCACGCCGTGTAAGTATATAGCCTGTAAAGGCGTTAAGCAGACGGAGGCGCGGGGCGATCAAAATGACCGCGACGCACTCTTATTGGTATGATAATAAGGTTGCATTTAACCAGCGTATGTCTGACAACCGACATGGGCTATTGCGCAGATAAATGCAACCTTATTATCGTATCAATAAGAGTGCGTCGCGGTCATTTTGACCGCCTCGCCCCGTCGTCGGCTTATCGTCTTTATAGTATATGCTAAGGAGTCAAGATTAAGCATGTAAATTTTAAGCTTTTTTTAAAAGTAACAATATAAAAAAAAAACCTTCTACGACGCATTCCACAATATTAATTGTAAATCTTTTACTGTAAAAGATGCTCGATTGTGAAATCCACTGCTGCCTACTGTAAGACACGTAGACTTAATAGTTAACGAAAGTACTAATCATAATGATATCATTTTTTTTAATATATTACCGAAAATACAAAATATATAGCTCAAAAATTAATTTCTGAAATCTTCAAATGTTCATCGACTTTCGATACTGACTGTACCTAATTGAAAATGGTATAAACTAAGTATACTCACACAAGCACCGGCCAATATTTCAGCATATAACGATATGTTGCCTTTCTTGTCTGTGAATTTGTCACGGACGAGGTCGTTTACCTGTAAGCACAAACTTTTATTAGACAGTTTCGCACACAGAACAGGGTCAATTCTGGTAATAAAATATGTTCAAAATTCAGTTTCGATCTCATCTCAATTTCAAAAATGTCAAAAGTATTCTTGTAAGAAAGTTTTCAACTTCCAATATTATAACCTTAATAAGAATACCTTTAAAGATAACTTTATAAGACCTTTTTTTCGTGTGGAAATTCCCCTCATACCACCTTCCGCTGACAAGGGGGTGGGGTGGGGGTGTTTTTGTCTTACCTAACATAACATAAACTCACGCCTATAGCCCCGGGGTAGGCAGAGGTGCTAGCACCCACATTTCGGCAGTTTATGTTTAGGTCCCAATGTAATAGGTGGCGAGCCTATTGCCATTAACCGGGCACTTAAACCTGCGATAAATACACACATAACTTCGAAAAGTCATTGGTGTGTGCCATGGTGAACCTGGGATCGAACCCGAGACCTCGTCTCAGCAGTCCATTACCCAGACCACTAGGCTACCGCGGCCTGACCTAAACTGGTTAAAACCGTACGCCGTCTCGGGTCTTTGTACGCCAGAGTATGAGACTGTGGCGATACCACATATACCCAGCGCCATCTAGTGACAGCACGACGAACTACGATACTATGATCCTGAATCGCGAAAGTGAAGTTCGCGCGCTGGTATAGCATATATACAAGATCCCAACGATAACCGTTGGGCCGCGGCCCGCCAGGCGTGATCACCTTGCCTGGTCGGAGGATCCTCCCTTTATGTTGGAGGGAAGTCCAACACAAAGGGAACACGTTGCATCCGCCTGCAGTGCGTACTGTAAGGTATGAAAGAAATTTCATTCCGCACACGCTTAGGCTGTGGAACGATCTCCCTGCAGTGGTTTTCCCTGGCGGCTACAATATGGGGTTCTTCAAGAAGGGCATTAGAAGGTTTTTGCAGGGTCGGCAGCGCGAGTGTAACGCCCCTGGTGTTGCACGCGTCCATAGGCCACGGTAACCGCTTTCCATCAGTGTGGGCCGTGTGCTTGTCTGCCACCTAAGTGGTATAAAAAAAAAAAGTCACATCCCGTTCCTCCACAAGACAACTCTTTCACACTTCTAACAGTTATTTCTGGTTTCGAAATATCTCCTTAGTCATGTACTGCATACTCACCGTCAACTTAATAGCCTTCTCAGGAGCCACTCCAATCAACTGTGGCACCAACCCTCGGTACAAACCGAAGAACCCTTCGTGTCTGATGACTTTCTTGAAGCAGTCCCAGGAGTTCCTGTACGCCACTTCACCGATGAACGAGCCGGTGCGTTGGTTCTGCATACGAGTCTTGACCAGGTCGATTGGGTATACCGCTGATGCTCCGACGGCTAGGATAGAAGAATGAAATTTTTAAGCAATTGCATGCTAACTATTCCCAATGATTTTCTGATCGGAAAAAATCATCCAGGACGGGACTTGAACCCGTGACCAGTCCCTTACAGGGATGCTCTGACCAACTGACAACACAACAACTGAACACAACGAATTACGGTAGATGGCTCCACCGGCGCCCTAAGCCGTAGAATATATCGGAAAACCGTTTAACTTGAAAAAGGTTTTTTTCATAATTTATTAATAACAAAGTATTACTTTGACGAAATAGTAGGAGCTTGTTATTAGCAATATCTATACTAGCCTACGACGGCCAGGCATTCGCTATTTCCATACAGTACACTCGGGCAACGGAGGAGAGTAGCGCCTCCCTCTCGCTACGGGAGACACTACTGCCTGGTCTGGTCGCGCCTCGGAGAGCACGTTAAGCCCTCGGTCCCGGTTGCCATACAAACATCTATGACAGTCGTTACTGGTAGTTGGAGCTCTAAAAAGTCCAACAACAACGGTCTAGCTGCAATGCTTCGATATCGCCTAATGTCACCATTGGGTTGTGAAGGTCAGTTGGCAGACGGAAAATATCGAGGTCCAGCCAAATCCGCAGTTAAGACTGGTAAAGCGGACCCCAGACTCCGAGGTGAAAGCTTTGGATGCGACTGGGGCCTCGATTCTGTAAAAAACAAACCACTGATATACCACTGACACTCTAAAAATGCCATTTAATTGTAGACTTTATTGTTATCAGGTTAAAGTCTAAAGTCAAATGATATTTTTTAGAGCGAATGAAAAAGTTAAATGAATTCTTTTCATTTGATTTCAGACTTTAACTATATAACAGTAAAGTCTACAATTAAATAGCATTTTAGTGTCAGTGGTTTGCCTTTAGCAGAATCGAGGCCTGGGATTAACGCTAGGTTGAAGAAAGCTGAATGTATTACTTACCACCAGCAATAGACCCGAGTGTAAATCTGTATGTGCTCTCCAATATCTGTATAAACACGCTGCGCTCTTCCGGACTCTGCAACAAACACAGTCATGAAATGTACCTTGTTCAATATTAAGAGATATTATTTTTATTACACTAGCAATTGACAAAAAAAAGTACTTTTGATAAAAAAAAATAACCGACTTTAAAAGAGTATCGGTACTTAACATACAGATATAGAAATGAATGTATTGTATACGTCTGTGAGCCCCTTTAGCGCGTACAGGCGTGATGTTAAGTTATCTTTACTTCTATACTAATATTATAAAGAAGTAAAGTTTGTGTGTTTGTATTTATTTGTTAAATTGTAAGGGGTATATAATCTCGGGATCTACTGAACCAATTTAAAAAATTCTTTCATCAATAGAAAGCCACATTTTTCGTGAATGTCATAGGCTGAATATCATTACGCTACTGCCCAAGGGAGCGGAGCAATAATCATAAATGTGAACAATTCCGGTAGATTCCCATACATTTCAGGAAAACTCATAAATTATGAGCATATTATGTGATTAAAAAGGGTGCATCGGGGTTCGAAATACGCCACGGGCAAAGCCGGGGTGAGACAGCTAGTACATACTATACCAGTTATAAGATTATAGGAACAATGCTTAAATAAATGCCAGCAAATCATCCGCGATTGCTGCTATCGTGCATTTCATTATGCAATTTCATACTTTACATTATTACTTAGGTTGCAGACAAGCACCCGGCCCACCAAATGGGAAGCGGTCACCGTGGCCTATGCAAGTGGACGCGCTGCAGACCCTGGAGGTTCGGAGGGATTAGGGGACGGGGGAATTGGGAGGGATGTTTGGGAGTGGGGGGATGAGTTTCAAAACTGACAATGTAGGATTCGGTCTCCCGCTTAAGTTTATTTTTTTTTTTATCAAAAAGTACTTGTTAATATTCAGTTGTTCCGTCAATTGACTGCACTTCGCTGGAGTGTGAGAAGCTATAATGGTGATACGGACCACAAATATATAGGTATAAATTATAGAATGAAACCTATTTATGTATGTCAATATTAGCTATTATAAAGACAAAATTAGCATGGTTCGTATATAATGTAAATAGTTATGTAAAATATGTGGTGATAAATACCAACATAGTAGTTTTATAGACAAAAATAGTAGCAACGAATTTTTGGTAGCTTACACAGCATTTCAAAAATAGAACTGCGAATATTATGGTTTAGAAAACTATAAACCAAACATAGCCATACACTGATCTGTATTATCTATAATACAGATCAGTGTAGCCATATAAATGGTAAGAAAAATATCCGTCAAAGTTAAATTTCATTATATCACTCGAAGCCCGCGGCTAAGGGAGGCGGTTATGTCGCACTTGAACCAACTAAAACCGCACGCCTTTCCCGTGCACCAAGTATATTTGGGTCGGTTTTTTTTAGTAAGTAATAGGCTCGCGTTTGACCACAACTTTACCTGTTGGTAAGTGATGATGTGATCGGCGGTGGAGCACGCTTGCCTAGAAACACAGACTCAGGTAGGGCCTTCCACTTTGACTTAATGAATGTACCGCCAAAACGTTTTGTGCGTATCAGCTTGTAGTCTGCTCTCTGTCGCACATCGGACTGACAGTTTGTTAACAGGTATTAAACTGTCAGTCTAATGTACGAAAGAGAGAACGCTTTACAAAAACTGATATTCGACGGCCTCTCTCTTACGCCCAAACCAACACAAACTCCGAGTATTGTAATTTTAACTCTTTAGCTTTCTAAACAAACACACCGAAAAGCGATTGCTCTTTTAACTACAGTTAGGCTAGTCTACCAAAAACTCACTGCTACAGTAAAGCCTTGTACAGACTAAGCGTTATAATGTACGCGTACATAGGAACGATAGTTGTTTACGCACAGTATGCGTACACAATTTGAGCATGCGTATCGGCTCCTATCTTGCTTAATCGTCTCTATGGCAGATACTGGCTGGCCGACTCTCGACTACGCGTTCATAATCTAACAAATCATACCCTGTACGCATATTATGCTTGCAAGCGTCATCAACAACATCTGTACGCGTATATACTTGTACGCGTATTCAACTACTTCTATATGCGTATATACTTGTACAGATACAGGCACGTTACTTGGCCAGGTTTGGGGTAAGTTCGCGCATCGAGCACTTTGAACCAATCAAATGATCAAAGTACGAACGAACGGAACGTTGATTCGCTACAAGACGACTCTCGGAGGCATTTGATTGGTCCGTCAAGTGACGTCAAGTGACGGACCAATCATATGTCCGCGACGGCGCAACCACGTGTCCCGCGACCTAAAAATCGACCTTTGCGCATATGACGCGTCGGGCCAATTAACGTGCCGGTATCTGTACGCGTATTGAACTACAATTATACGCGTACATATCAACGCTTAGTCCGTACAAAGCTTTAGGTTATCTACTACCTCATGCGAGTCCCGACGCAAATCGTTTATATTTTTACACGAAAAAGGCGCCCGCATAACGCAGCGGACAGCCTTAATGAAAAGGACAGAAACATCATAAACCTTGTGTCCCTTACTTACCATGATGCTTTCCAAAATGTGAACAAACCGATAACTCTCTATCATATTTACCTCCTCCTTAGCATTTGCATGAAGAAAGAAATATATACTTTTCAGTTAGTGATGTTTCCAAACTAAACAAAACTCTTAAGCTAAGCGCAGACGCAGACACAAAATGGCGGATTGCATACTCTAGCATTCATCTATTTAATAGCAACCCATTTATGTCCCACTGCTGGACATGGGTCTCTTCTCCTCTAACGAGAGAGCTGAAACGGTTTAGACCTTAGTCCACATACCCTGGTCTAATGCGAGTTGGTGGATACCATTATAAGATTTTATTGTAAAGTAACTGTGTAGATTGTGGATATTTGAAAAAAAAAAACTTCGTTATAAACGATTTTGAACACTAAAATTTTTTTTTTTTGGAATAATGTCTGTTTGTCTCTTATGAATGCAAAAACTACAGACCGAATTTTGGTGCAGTTTTTTTCTTAGATAAGTATTGGTCAGATTTTAATGCAAATATGTTTGATTGCAATTGGTAAGAAGAACCGACCGACCGCGCGGGCGCAGCCGCGGGCACCAGCTAGTTCTTAATATAATCTTAATCAAAACATTTAATAACATTATATAAAACCGCTTTACGGCAACTTAACTGCTCTCGCGGTTTTTTAGTTTTTTTTTAATTAGAGAAACGGGAAATATAACATTTGAAATTCAGTTTGGACTCAATAGCGTCTACCTGTAAATTATAATCTTATTTTAACACTAAATATCAGATACGATCCACCTTTTTGATATCCGTTGCGTCTGCGCATATCTAAATATACTAAAATACACTAAACAAACTATACGAAGGCCGCTTCAGCAAAAGCCTTATGTTAGAACATGGCAACAGTTCTGTGCAAGAGATACTAGAGGCTATACTTACCGAAACTGCTTTGATTTCTGTGACGTAACGTTTCACGTGCTTGAAGTACTGCTCTGGAGTGATTGAAATTAGATCTTTGTAGATGATTCGACTGAAATTAAAAAAAAACGTGATTAAGTTTCTTTTTGTGTGGGGTGGGTTTGTTGGCCCGAAGGCCTCTATAACCTTACGCGAACAGTGTGGCGAGCGCATAGGGCTCTCAGCCAAAAAAACGTGATTTAATGTATGTTTTTTTGTACTACATAAGTGGCAGATAAGCACACGGCCCACCTGATGGGAAGCGGTCACCGTGGCCTATGGACGTGTGCAACACCAGGGGTGTCACACACGCGCTGCCTACCCTGAATTCGCTCGCATGGAATTCTGATCCCGTTCCCGCAACCCATGGGAACCTACTATGAGTTATTTCAAACTATATCTACCCCGTGCCAAATTTCAGTCAGTTCCGTTGAGTAGTTAGAGCGTGTTAGAGTAACAAACAAACAAAACATCTTCACAAACTTTCACATTTATAATATTAATAGAAAAGCGCTGTTTTTATACAGGCCGTTTTTATTTAATGCGGGCAGAACCGCGACCAACAGCTAGTTTAATAAAAATAAAACGAAACTGCAAGCTATAATCTCTAATCTAGTTAAAACCAGTTTCCTATCACACATACCAATAAAAATTGGCAAAGAGACAATCCACTAAAATAAATCGCCAATAATCCGGATACAACCGGTCCATTCACCTCGATTGAATCACTTTCAACAAAGCACGTGTTAGCGTAGTGTAACACAAATAGATTAGGACGGATAGCGTTTAGCGAGTGTGTGTAATCTTTTTTTTTTATTCACAGAATGACATTGACTATCGCTGGAGGTCAACGCACACGTGGGTAGCGCCGGTTTATGTAAAAGCAAATATTATGAATAGTAAAAAATATTTTATACAACTGGAATTAAAAAAATGATTTGTATTTCTATAAACTCTTTAAATGCATGTAGCAAACTGGTCGATGCCCGCGGCTCCGTCCGCTTGAATGTCAGGGAATATAACACTTATCGTAACTTTTGGTTATATCTTGGTTTACCTAACCAAATTGCAATCAAAAATAAGACAGATTTGAAGACCTTTCTAAGAGAAAACTTCATCAAATCCGTACCTTACTTCTTGCATCCATCGCAAACAAACTGACAAACCGACAAACAGCAGGTAAGTATTCCAAAAAATATTTCTTATTTTTTCAGAATCTTTCATTAACATTATACTTTTTTTTTAATGTCTACAATGTACAGATAATGAAGTAAAATAAGAAAGTGGAGAACAGTAGGGATTGCATAAAAAGGAAAAGAATAATTCAAGAAAAAATGATAGAAAAAAAAGGAAAAAAAAAACGAAAAAGGAAAAGAAAAAGGAAAAGAAAAAGAAAAAGAAAAAGAAAAAGAAAAAGAAAAAGAAAAAGAAAAAGAAAAAGAAAAAGAAAAAGAAAAAGAAAAAGAAAAAGAAAAAGAAACAGAAAAAGAAAAGAAAATAGAAAAAGATACTTCAAGTCAACTTATCAACGTATTCGCGCCTTGTATTCCATAAAATAACTAAGTACAACCAAGTACACTCACCCATTCGTATGATGTATCGTATCACATAAAGTGAACAAAATATCTACTTCAAGCGGCGTGATCTGTGACATCATTTGAGCGGAATGCAGGAACTCTTCCTTCGTCACTTCGCTGGTTCGATGCCCGTTCGTGGCGTTAAGGTAGACTCGTTTGATCAGTTCCATGTTGTTTAGTAGGGAATTGAAGGCCATGTAGTAAGGGAAACTGATTTTGCGTTCGCCTTGGAAACCAGAAGCCTAGAAAAAGACATGAAATGATTTTAATATAAAGTTTGGGGTGTAATTTTCAGATATTAATTATTCTAATGTAGGTTTTTTATACAATTTCGTTAGCAGACAAGGTACCGAACTTTATCTATATTACTATTTAAAACTGCCTTGAATTCTTGTTTTTTTTTTGGAAATAGTGTAACTAACATGTTATATTTGATGGTAACGTGTTTTACTGCTGTTTTTTTATACCACTTAGGTGGCAGACAAGCGCACGGCCTACCTGATGGGAAGCGGTCGCCGCGGCCTGTGGACGTGTGCAACACCAGGGGCGTCACATTCACGCTGCCTACCCTAAATCTGCTGTATCTGAGGTCGCGGATTAGATACCCGCTTGTTGCAAATATTGATATGCATGAATAGGTAAGTCGATTTGCATGGTTCGAGTGTGCTTTTTATGTGAATGTATTTATAAAATGTATATAAGTATGTTAACACGCATTCTAAACCACATATTACAAACTAGAATATTTTTCAAGAATTGTTTTTTTTTTTTTTTTTTTTTTTTTATATTCAGTCCGTCTATTGACTTAACCCCGCTGGATGGTAAGAAGCAAGGGCAAAGTCCAGAGGGTACGGGCCGCCATTCCAGACACCATTTTAAATTTCAGACTGGGTAATATTTTTTCTTTTTAAGTGAGGAAGCTCTGCTCATACGTGTTGCTCCCGAGTTTGGGAAAACCCGGAGACCCAGATCCGATCAGCCATTTTCGCTTTTAACAGACAACAAACATACAACAACCCTTTCCTACCCCCGCCTTTTACCTTCAGGGTCGGCAGCGCGTGCGGGACGCCCTTGGTGTTGCACACGTCCGTAGGTCACGGTGATCACTTCCCATCAGGTGGACCGTGTGCTTATAAATACATACAAACATCCATACTCACAAACTTTCACGTTTATAATATTAGATAGGTTTTTTGAGATGGCTAAGGCTGTATTAAAATACTCACATCAATAACTTTCGTCATTAATTCCTTCGTCAGCAAATGTCTCTTCACCGACAGCATAATATCTTTGAAATCTCCCGCACTGATGAACCCAGTGCCGTCTTTGTCACATTTCTTGAAGGCCTCCACTCCGTACTCCTCGTGGAAGTCGTGGAGGAACTGGCTGAACTCCGGGTATGTTACCAAGCGCTTCTTGTCCTTGCCGAAGTACAGACGCACGAAGGTGCTCTCCATGTTAAATGGTAGTTTCTTGTGTAACGCCGTTTTGCGCATGACCTCTGCGAACTCGTCTGAAATTTTATAAAAAAAATTGTCTTTAGATCAAAATTCTTATGTCAAGGAATAGGATTTACGATTCTTTATTTATACTTTTTTTTATACTGAACAAGCGCTAATGTATGATTACTAATTATATAAATTATAACTACGTTTAAAAAACCGACTTCACAAACTAATATTATTTACTTTTTAGTGTACACAAATAGAAAAGTACCTATTTATGAGGTTTATTGTGTATAAAGACATCAAAAATAGAGTTTTTGCCGTAAATTTGATGATTTCCCCTTGATTTTCCCAAGATCCCAGCATCAGATCCTGGATATGGGACCACCTCAGAAGTAGCCTCTTTCAAACAAAAAAAATAATTTTTAAATCCATCCATAATCGGCGCCGCTATCGTGTAACATAGATACAAAACAAAATAGGGTACGAATTGAGAACCTCCTCCTTTTTTGAAGTCGGTTAAAAATATTTATTAATAAGTTAACTACAATGGGATACTGACATATTTTCATAAATGAATGTTTTTTTTTGCATTTCATGATCCTATAGACTACCCTCCACGTACTAGGCGAACAGAAACTATGTCTATATGATATCATTAGCCATCATTTCCAAGAGTGTACAATTAATATTTTTAAAACGAGTTTAAACATGAGTCCTACTGTAGCATATCTGTAGCAGTTTCCTCGCGACAATTCTTACCAAATGACGCAGACAGTCCAAAAGCAATCTGTTGGACATGGATGTCTGTTTTGCTAAGCATATTTGTAAGTAGACTTTATAAGTAAAACTGCAGTATATACAATACAGAGTAACTCCAGTGATACCACTCTCACGTTGCTACCATCACTTGCACGTTGCCACCTGAGGGAATAGAAAAGGAGAGGGAGTAAGAGGGAAATAGGTAGAGGAAAGTTTCAAAAAGGAAAAGAAGAGAGGTTAGGTAACTAGCCTACTCACAACATAATGTAAACTGCTTTCAAGCTAATATTCTGGGCCTCGATTCTGCTAAAGGCAAACCACTGTCATACCACTGACACTCTAAAATGCCATTTAATTGTAGACTTTATAATTATCAGGTTAAAGTCTAAAATCAAATGATATTTTGTAGAGCGAATGAAAAAGTTAACTGAATTCATTTCATTTGATTTTAGTATAATAGTAAAGTCTACAATTAAATAGCATTTTTTAGAGTGTCAGTGGTATTACAGTGGTTTGCCTTTAGCAGAATCGAGGCCCTGAAAGAGCGACAAATCTCTCACACTTGCCTGATCCATTAATGGAAAATGAAGATATGAGGTAATAAAGAATCTTACAAACATACATACAAGATACGCGCGAAAAACATAATCCTTCTTGGCAGTCGGGTAATAAAAGTAAAGAAAGCTTACCAAAAGCCACCAGTCCATTGCCGTTGGTATCGAACAGCTGGAAGGCGGTCTTGTACAGTGCATCAGGCACGCATAGCAGCCCCTCGAAAGCTTGGAACTCCGAGAACGAAATGAACCCATCCTTGTCCATGTCCGCGATGCCCGCGATGAGCTCGACAGATTGCTTGTTGTAGTCATCTGGAAATTACACACGTAGGTCATAATAATAATCATCATTTTCATTTGTAGAACATAGGTTAGTTACAGATCTTATAATAATGTTAGAATGTCCTCTATATTCTACCACATTTTGTGGTGTACAAATATTTTTAATTTAATACTATGTCAATCCATACATAGGTTGTAATTATAATTTACTCTTTCGTTGCTTGTCGCCCCGGTAGAAGTAAACTGGGTGGCGAAGCCTTACGACGCGCGGTACCCCTTCCCGGGAAAGATGGGGACACCGTGGTTCCCAAATCGGAGAGGACCATTATCGTAGATGGCCCAGGGTCCGGGGAAGGCAATATTTTTTGGGCCACCTTACACCCGCAATTGGGCATTGAAGACCCGAAGCGGTGTGCAGTTTTGTTTGGTTTAAGTCCGACAGAACCATCGCTGGCTGAATATGTACTTGCCTTATTGAGTCAAGAGACCATGCCAATTGTCATATAAAAATACGAAATGGAAGGTTGAGCACAGTTCGCAGTCGACCACAATTCACTAGATCGTTATAATCACTAAACAGTATTATTACCAGAGTATCTACCACAAGAATAATATAATCGAGGCCCTGTGATTATGGTAATTCATGACGGTATGTCGATATGTAACTAATTTCAAATTACGCAACTTTTATGAGATCGCATTTGAAATTTTGCGGTTAATTCGCTTCGCTTGACCAAAACAATAATTTTTAAATTCGATACATTTCAAAACAGATCATGCGGCTTAAAATTAATTTAAATATTTTTTGTACTAATTTCCGTGTTATCTATTCTATGCATGTACCTACTACAAAAGAATTACACGTGTGTACCGAAAATAGTAATAAATACTTATAAGCAGAGCCTAGGATCCGTTTGCCAAGTTTTTGTAACAACAGAATGGTGAGATGTAACAACAGGATTGAGAATTGGAATTATAGTCCTGTCCACGGTTTGGTAAGATTTTGTAACAACACAATGGAGAAATGGGAATACATTTTAGTCCAGATAAATATTTTGGTAAATTTTCGTAACAACAGACTCAAGAGCTGAAGCTACCTACCTACTTTAACCCTGTCAAACTGGTTTGATTAATTTTGTAACAACAGAATCGATACATTTGGATACTTTTTAGTTCCGTCGACCTGGTTTGGTAAGTTTTTGTAACAACAGAAAGGATACATTTTAGTCTTCTCAAACTACATTGGTATCTGTAACAACAAAATTGGCGCTAAAGAACGAGTTGTACCACCAACCTCGATTGTGTCCAAGGCTATCAGTCCAGATTATCTAAGCGGATAACTAATTCTTTTGCGTATCATCACAACGAATTACAAACATCAATGATAAGTCTAGCGTAATATGAAAGTGTTATCAAATATAATCTTAATATAATTATCACTGATGCACTTACTGGCCACGTGTGTACACGCAGCCGTATTGGTATTATCCGGTACTCTTCTCTTTAACTCCGACTTACGGCTGAACAATTCTCGTCAGTTCGGAGTTAATCCTCATCCTCCGACTATGTTACCTGCCTACTCAATTTCCAACTATGAAACGAGCGAAATTTTCGATATTTTTCGTGAAGCGACTGCCATAAATTACGACAACCTAATGGCGATAACAAAAACTTGGCATTTTTAAGGAGTTATCAGGTTTTCCTCAGACAACGGAAATGTTAGCTTTAAGTTTCCAATTTTCAGTTACTTAGTTTCTGGGCTTCACGGAAAATATCGAGGTCCAGCCAAATCCGCAGTTAAGACTGGTAAAGCGGACCCCAGACTCCGAGGTGAAAGCTTTGGATGCGACTGGGATTTAACGCTAGGTTGAAGGTTGAAGGAAGGGTTTCTGGGTTTGTCTCATTGAGGGGATAGATGGTTTCAGCGCAAATGCCTCTTTATTATCTTGGTGCGGTGGAAACAATTTGATATGCCATCGACACAAGAGAAGAAGGTGCGGTAGATATGGCCTCATACACATCTCCAACCAGACAAACTATAAACGGAAGGTTCGTTTTACGTATTGCAATCAGGAAATCTATAGAAGAGAAGCGCATTCAGTGGGTCGATGGAGGGAACACGGCAATCATGATCTAATTTTAACTGTCGTCCGAGTGTACGATAATGGCAACACTCAGTAAGGTAGGGGATATCATGTCCACTTTAAAACCTGAAGATAGATTTACAGTTACAGTTAAATGCGCAATGGACAGCCTTATCACTAAAAGTGATATTTCTTCCAGGTAATTTACGGTTGCCTGGAAGAAATCACTTGTATTTGAAAAATAACTTGTATCTGCAATCTTGGTGTGCAATAAAGAAGTATCTATTTATCTTCCAGACATCTTGGCAGGAAAGCAGTCAGTTGGAAGTAATTATAAAGTTGTAGTGATACATATTGGCGAAAAGTTAAGGGTCAATGTGGTTTTCTTAGCGTTGTTCTCTGTTGCAATCGAGGTCTTGACCTCGCAGGATCCACTTACTCCTTCTCTTCCATAGGATTTGGTTTATCTGTCTCATGCAGTCTTGTTATGCCGTCTGACTTCCTAACCTCGAGAGGAAGGCCGCGCTTTAGTACCACTCGTTAATGGATATTTAACTGTACTTAAAATTAAACTAACGTCGTCGGCTCAGACGGTAGGGCACGTCGCGCTTTTAACACGTATTGCATTTCTAGATATTTTATTGCTTCTGTGGGCCCAAAAGTCCTGATGGTTCTCCATTTCGGTAAGGGTTAGTTGTCTTGAAAAAGTTTGATAGAAAATACTGACCTTCGCTGAATAATCCCAGGAACTTTCGAACAAAATCTTCACTAGTGATGCATTTCTCTCCGTTCTTCTCAGCGGTTGCGTACTTCAGGAATATCTCATGTAGCCGGTCTGTGTCTGCCCGTTTTAGATAACCAGCCCCCTGCGAACGAGAATTTAGGTCAGTTTGAAATTGGAAACTAAAATATAGGCAAATAGAAGATATTGTGTCCGTCCTTAGATTTAAAGGTAGTTAATTACATGAGGTATGAACAAATAAATACTAATAATATTTCAGCGGTCCTTTCTCTCAGTAGATTGCACTAATGAAAATTGGAATGCACTTCCTACAATCCCGGGTTCTTTAAACAGGTATAAATGTACAAAACAGGTATAATGTACAAACAGGTATAACATTTATGTACAAACAGGTATGTGTACAAACAGGTATATGTACAAACAGATATAAATGTACAAACAGGTATATTATGTACAAACAGGTATAAATGTACAAACAGGTATATAATATGTACCAACAGGTACAGACGATAGGTACTAATTATGAATATTGAAACCGAGGTGAGAGACAACAATTGTGAGAAACATGTCACGTGGGTATAAGTTTTATTAAAATAAAAACAAGTCAATAAACGTATAATAACTAGTGTATTGTGAACACCTATAGTTAACAGTCTTATATATGATAACAGTTTTAAACACGATTTTAATTGGTAGAAAGTGTACGCGTGGAGATATCGTTAAAAATCCTTAGGTAAGTACTAACTAATTAATATCTAAATAATGAGGACTTTAACTTTGCCAGAAGACCCTAGACGGCGTGCGGTTTTAGTCGGTACGAGTCCGACATAACCTGCCCCGCTGGCCGCAGGGGAGGTATTCATGAGGATTTCCGCACGGAAAAAAAGGATCTGAAGTGGTCATAGAAACTTTTGAACTAAACCAAATAAACCGGTAATTTTTAGGTTCATTTGATTTGTCTGGTTACGCATTTACTATAAAGCATTATTTTTAAGTCTTTTAAATTAATAATTTATTTTGGATACACAGGAAAGCAATTAATGTGAAACTGATAAAGTTGTTTTAAAAGGGCCCTTTCATTTAAGTACCTACCAAAATAATTGTTCTTACGTCATTTTACAATCCAGTTACTACACTCGAGAGCAATGAATCCGGGTCACTTAAAGAATGTTAAAAATCTCGGAAACTAAAAATGATAGGTTAATGCAATAAATTGTATTTAATAGACAATGTAATACTCCTTAAATGAAAGTAAAAAAAATATGAGTCACCATACATTTTATTAACACAAAATTACATAAAGAAAAAAACTGCTGATCTCTCCTTAAAACAAAAATAGGAAACAGGGCATATCTTAGTCTCGAAATACGATGCCCACGCTCCAGTTTAGGGCCGTTTGCAGGTCTAAGGGGTTTTAAGTTAGATTCAGCAAGCCGACGTCTTACTGTCCATGCACTTGGGTTACTTCCTCCGAGGCGTCGAAACTGATTGGTGAGTTCAGTTCCTGTGAGAAAGCGATTTCAAAGCATGGTGTTCACCAAGTATCGGTCTTCTCGTGCTGTGGTACACCTGGTTCTGCCCGTTCCTGGTCTGCGTAGGTTAGAACCAGTTTCTTCGTTTAAGTGACCCGGATTCATTGCTCTCGAGTGTATTTCATTACAAATACAAGCCGATAAGTTTAAGTATATTCAAGTTTGTCTTCTTACTGAGTTTTATAACCTCTTACAGAACGATAAGGTCTGATAAGAGTCTACTTGAGATATATTTGACTTACATGACAATCAACTATGAACTTTAATCCAAACAACAAAGATGCTTGCAACATTGTAGTCAATATACATTATTTTTTGTTGTTATAACGTCATTTACATATTTTAAACTGAGTTATACTATGTACAATGATTTTCATTATGTATAGGTATTAATCTCGATTTAGCATTACGACCTTTTGTAACGAAATTGTTCTACACAACGAAATAATTTGATTTAGATTGGACAAGTTGAACATACGGGACGCGACTCGAATCCGCAATAAGTCGCTTACAGGGGGATATATTATGAGCTGACCAACTAGATGTTCGAAATTATGTATCTTCGAATTTCGAATAGGTATCCAGGATGTGTCCTGTGTCCAGGTAACTTGTGAGTATATTGTGTACCTATAGATATCTGTATCACGTGTTACAGTATTACCTATATATCCCAACCCAGTGTAACTGCCAGGTTCAATGCCTCACCGCTGGACGCGGGGGAGGTAACCATGAGGATTTTTACACGAAAAAAAAAATGGTTCAATGCCTTTTTTTTCCTTACGGAAATCCTCATGGATACCCACCCCGCGGACAGCGGGGCAGGTTTTGTCGAACTCTTGGCGATTAAAACCGCACGCCGTCTAGGGTCTTCTGACGCCAGGGTGTAAGGTGGCCCAAAGAGCATTTCCCTCGCACCCTGGCTTGACCCGGGCCATCTCCGGATTCGAGATGGCTCTCTCGGGTTTGGGAACCACGGTGTTCCCGTCATGCCCCCGGAATAGGGGGGGGGGGAGGGAGGGAAATGGTTCAATGCCTCACCGGGTAAAGGTCTGGGTGAGACTGGTGAGGCCGTAGATGAGATGTACCAGGGTCAGCCGGGTTGCGTGGGAAATGCCTTAGAGCCGCCTTACAATCCGGGGTCTGAACACCCGCAACTGCGTCTGGGTAAACTTTATAGTCAGTTCAAGTCCAACATAACCACCTCCGAATGTCTGCGGGGAAGGGGATATCCACTAAAAAAAAATTAAAAGCTATAATGCCTCAATTGCTAGATGGTTTGAAATAATACGTCATTATTTTCCTATTATAAACAAACAACCCATTGTATTTAAACTAGTGGATTGTGTGCAGCACGAACGATATAGCTTTATAGCATCTCAGGTCAAGGTTTGCGAAACCTTGACTTTACAACTGCATAGCTTTATTACTAGACTAGCAACCCGTTTTCCGACCCGAGGAGAATTTTGAGAAGAGAAAAATCCACCAAGCACTATCTTTTTTTTTGTTTTTGCCAACTGGTTAGGGGCACAAGAATTAAATTTCATTATCAAATGGGTCGTTCCTCTTCCACACCAAAAAATATTCGGACCATGGTGTGATGACCTGAGATAGTAGGCTGTATGATGCCGATGGAGTTTACGCATCATAACCTCCACATGGGTGTCGTAAAAGGCGGCTAAAGGATTGAAGAAAAATAATGACCCCTTGCTACTTTTGCACTCATAGGTATTTTAGTGGGTGAGTGATTCATTTTAATCTGTCCTCTGGGGACAGCTACACCTACTGTTACACTACTTTCTGAAGTGGTATTTTTTGCCAAATTTTATCTAAACTTGTTCAGAAGTTACTTCCAGAACAAGAAATATCCGATATTAAAAATTTACCAACCATAAGCCCTTGTCGGACTTGAAACAAATCCACATCTGAAACGAGATAACCCCATCAATCCATTTGGTCTTACAACCATCTGAAACGAGGGGACCGCGGTAGCCTAGTGGTATGGGTGATAGACTGCTAAGACGAGGTCTCGGGTTCGATCCCAGGTTACCATGTCACACACCAATGACTTTTCGATGCTTTTCGAAGTTATGTGTGTATTTATCGCAGGTTTATAAGTGCTCGGTTAATGGCAATAGGCTCGCCACCTATTACATTGGGACCTAAACATAAACTGGCGAAATGTGGGTGCTAGCACCTCTGCCTACCCCTTCGGGGATATAGGCGTGAGTTTATGTTTTTTTTAGTGTTATGAAACGAGGGGATATCAATCCCTTTGGTCTTGTTTTTGCATGGTTGCGGTTATTATTCAGCGTTATGAATTTATGATCGATCACGTAGAGTGAAGAGTATTGGTCAATAAAGAATATTGGTCGATTGTGGTGTACCACAAGCGTAATATTGCGAGGTTGTCGTTATGGCGACCGAGATGTGGTGGACAGTTCTCATAAATGTACTATTATCATTGTAGAAGATTTATATACACAACTTATAGGTACTATATTTTTCATGAATTATGCAAAGATATACCTTTGCATTTTAGTTGTCTTAGCCAAATCAAGAGATAGGGTAGGAGAGTAGACACAGGGTTTAGTACAAGTCTTAGATGCAACCGGCACTAACGCAGTGATGATTCAAACTTGGTGCCTTGGGCTTGCTTCAGTGTGATTAGAGCATTTGATAATTCTGGATATTAAAGAGTAATTTTATCCAACATGGCTGATTGTAAGTTAATCAAGCTATCTAAATTAGTGTGGTTGACTACATTTTTTAATTGAAACTGGCAATGTCGTTAGTAGGATTGGAGTTTTCATATGGCAATCGTCGGTCCCGGTTGCCACATGAACATCTATGGCAGTCGTTACGGGTAGTTGGAGCCCTAAAAAAAGTCCAACAACAACGGTCTAGCTGTAATGCTTCGATATCGCCTAATGTCACCATTAGGTTGTGGATGTCAGATGGCAGTCGCTTCACGGAGGATATCGAGGTTCAGCCAAATCCGCAGTTAAGACTGGTAAAGCGGACCCCAGACTCCGAGGTGAAAGCTTTGAATGCGACTGGGAATTAACGCTAGGATGAAGAAGAATGTCGCTAGTAGGATTGTGTTTGGAAAGCTTATGAGTAGAGATGGCATTAACTAGATGATATATGACTAACACTTAAATATACTTCTATTTTATTATAGTGTAATTTTACACGATTTCACGGCACCAGTGGTCATTGTTTCAAAATTTAAACACTAGGTAATTCGGCAATTTCGAATGGTGTTCGTCTAAGGGGCTTGTGGCAGGTGAATCGAACTAACTAACGTAGGTGACTTCTAATTATCTTCACTTTTAGAATAGAATAGGATATACACCAAAAAAGTTATTTCAATAGTGCATAACATAGCTATTATTGTATGTACAATGGACGGTCTTGTACCGATTTCTTCCAGACTAACTTTTAGTGCGTCTACTAATTATCTTGACTAATCTAAGCGCACGTGTATAAGTATTGTCACCGCACACGTGTACAGGCGCCTTTGGGTTTTAACATTTGAAACATTCAAGCACTTTTTTAAGTGATTGGTGATTGCTTGATTGACTTACGAGTTGAAGTGCGCGTAAGCAGTATGTTTCAATATTACATGATAGTTAACTTACCTATCTGTATTATGGCGTTACTACCAAATGATGCAAGATAAATAATAATGATACTGATATAGTAAAAAAAATAGAGTATTATTGGTATTATAGAAACAGATTACGGTATCTTATCTTCTATTTGCGTAAATCGGAAATGTTCCGTCCAAGTATAGGTTATGTAATGAACCTCAAAAACGGTGTAGTGTTTGGAAGAGTTTGACCTGAGTTACACTAATAAAATTACATAAATATAATAATCAATTATTATAATTAAGTGATTTTATTAAACTGACTGAATTTAATAATTATGAATGAAATTTATTAATAATTGAATTATTATTAATGAAATTATTAATAATTGAATTATTATAATTGAATTATTAATAATTGAATTACTATAATTGAATTATTATTAATGATAAATTAATAATTGAATTATTCATGTATTATTGATAATTCAATTATTAATGCATTATCAATAATTAGATTATTCATTTATCATTAATAATTCTTTAATTCATTAATTATTTATAATAGTGGCTAATTAAACAGACTAATAATCTTAACACAGAAGCAACATATCACAGTATCTATACAGTGTGGGATAAATAGCACATCCTCATACCATCACCATCACAATTGCTTCATAAGGAATGAACAAACAAAGACAATAAAACTTTTATCTATTCCAGTCAGTGGGTTCTATGTGTGTATGGTACCTAGTATATTATAAAGAACTCTTTGATTGCAGTATCTTACTTAAAATTTCCTGTTAGGATTACAACAGAGTAAGATATTCCTCTTAGAAACCCTTGTTTATATTATGTATCAGAGAAACCAACAAAACCAGTGACTGATAAGAATACAATAAGACAGTGACAGGGTTAAGATTGGACCTGTGCCAGATTAGATATTATGAATACACGATTATAGAATGCCGATTTCCTGATATAATTTTTGTAAAAATGTAGAGGTCAAATAAGGACATACATTATACCAATAAATGGTAGGAGGAAAATGGACTCCGAGTTTTAAACTGAAAGAATCGGATGTAACTGAAACACGATGTTGAGATGATATTGAAACTATAGGATGTAGAATTATTAAACTGTATAGACTGTTCTTGGTAGTGTAATATCTTAGACCGATATGCCATTTTCTTCAGCCCATGTTCTACATGTATTAAACACGGTATCAAGTTTTATTTTACCAATTGTAATAGTCAGTGGCTATATTTCCACAAGGCTCTCCTTGTTATGTGCTTCTCCATATATTTGCTTATCGATCATAATTTGAGGGTGCGGGATTATTAGATACAGGTTGAATTACCATGTCAGTGAGACTCTGCTACATACAATAACAATACCAAATGTGACTGAATGTATTTCAACTTTTATTTGTGACATTTGATAAAACGGAATCCCTTGGCTATAAGCACGGTTAGACAAATCAGTGACAGATGTTTGTAACACTGACAGGATGAGATAATATCGAAAACATACCTCTGTAAATAATCAGTATACAGATTCAGAAATTGCGCATGGTATTGTGATGTTTCAGTTCAATTGGTGGGGGCCAGGCAAAAGTATGCTTTCGTTTTCACGTTGGAAAGTTCTATGAAGTCCAGACGTATATTATTATAAGTTCACTATTATGTAGCTAATTGCTAAACCTGTTACATAAGACTAACATAAGACATATTTGGTGAAATTAGTCTCTCTCTATGGGTATGCCATAATTATATTTAACAAATGAACCTGTTCAATATGATTGGGAGTTCCATTAGGGGAGGGGGAGGACTGCATGTTTTGGTAGTCTTTAAGAGATACCTGAATTACTGTTGACGAAAATGAACATACTAAGTAAAACCTATGTGATTACCAATAAGAAGCTTGGAATGTTAGCTGTACAATTAATATGAATAGTATTACATCAAAACTGCGAAAAGTAGGCACTAACTACTATCATGGTAAGCTAATCATTAGCAATTATCAATTACTCAAGGTTTCTTAGAGGATAAAATGTGTATGATAATAACTACATTATACGGAGTAATGTTTAAAAGTATCATGTGAACTGCTGCCAATGACCGATTTATAGCATACCTGGAGGTTGCCTTGATAACTTGAAAAAGTACTTAAAATAGTATTTTCTTTAAAAGATAACAGTATTAACTTATTCCAAACCGTATTCAGTAGTTTTAAGGCACATTTTTCAATAACAACACCACAATATTCACTGTTGAACACCTTCCACACGCACAATTCAATACATAAGTAATTATATCATGGAATTATGGACTGTGAAATACATGATAAACATAAGTATTGTTTAAAAAAAAAGTTACCCGCCGAGTTGTCATTTTGTTGTGAAGAGTCGCACTGAACTGAAGTGACGGACACCAACGTGTTGATACAATAGATAAGACAACGTTATCAGGTGTATTCAAGCAATATAGAATAATTCATAATATTCTCTTATCATTACATTTATATTTCTTAATACAGGACTGACATAACGTTTGTAAGTATAAATAAACTTTTTAAATTTTTAAATTACATGAAGTGAATTTTTAAACGCATTCAATGTTTATTTTAAAATTCAGATTTAATTTCTATTTTTATCTGTGTATCCAAATTGTAATTTATTTGATTTCTATTGCTTGGTAAAAGGTCATAGAGGTTACATGGGTTATCTAATAGTCTTAAATGCATAAAATAATTTTAGAATTTATACTGAATTTAATAAGTGAGTTATGCATGTAAATCAATCAAGTGTTGTAGGTTTAGATTTTGAGCGCGTAGTGACGTATCATTGCAGTTGAAGGGCGGACAAATCAAGGGCATTCGGTTTGAAAACTAGCGTCTAGGATAAATGTCGGCATTATCGAGTATTTCTTTTTACACATAGAAACTTCGTATATCAGTTAAAAACTTACCCACCTCTTGACAGCTGGCCTGAGTTAACACAGTGCTCAACAAATATTTAAACATTACAGTATTTTTTATAATTCACAACACGATTTTCTGGTTAGAAAACTGTAAAGTTGAATTCGGTAACAATTGTATAAAGTACGTTTGCCTTGATAACACGTCACTATACATAAAAATGTAACTAAATCTATTTTTGTTAAACACGCACAGTGACCATGATCGCAACAGCCGCCCGGCTAAGATTATACAGAAATGTTTAAAAGCTCTTTTGTTTTGTGTAAACTTATAAGATTATCACACTCTTTAACTCAGCCGCACAATGTAAACTTTTTTCTGCAAAATTTTGACGTAATAGTGATGTTCTACGGTGCTCGTTGCAGTAAATGTAAAATAGTGTAAATACCGTTTCAAATATAATATAATATTATGATAATTATAAAAGATAAATTTATTTTGTTTTCTCATTATGGCAAGAGTTTATACCAATATTGTTTATTATGTGTTTCTATTTTAGTTTAAGTCAATTTAATTTGGTCATTAATCGAGCATTTCTTCAGTCCGCATGAATTAATAAATGCTCGATAAATACCCAAAGTGACAGGGCACACACCCATCACTCACTCGGTGGGTGATATTTTGATATTGAATTAAATTTGATTGTTTACGTAACGTAAATAAACGCATTCGTTATGTTATCAGATAAGTAAGACTAACATTAATAATGCTGATTTTACATCAGGCTAGTAGAAACTCTTAACGTATCCGCAGTCTTGTCAAGATTTTTGTCCCTAGGTATTAAAAACGCATAAACATTAATTTCAACCTTTGCAATGACCTAGATGGCCTTCACGTCGTTTTTTACGATCTATACAGAGGATACCAATATTCCTATTTATTATTGTAATTATACCTATCCCACTTATGGGAGGTGGGTAGGAGGAGGTGGCAGGTGGGTAGGAGGAGGTGGGAGGTGGGAGGTGGGTAGGAGGAGGTGGGAGGTGGGTATTAAGGTATTGAATTGCGTAAAATGCCTAAATTGTGGCCATTATAATATAACTTAATCAATAACTAACTAAATGCATTGAAATTCATTTACCTAGTTAGTTATTTGATTTTAATGCGTTAGTGGAATCTGGTATCCCTTAATATTTTTTAAATTTTATTGCCAATGAAAAAATTATTGATAGCTAAGTAGGTAGGGTTCTTTCCCTACCTAATTCTGGGTACCCAATAATTTATACCTGTATCTTATCCATAATACTTTTTTGTAACCGTCCTTAAACTTAGTAATGAAATAACGTAGGTATAGTGATTTCTTGATAGGTGGAGTTAGCCATGTCAAAATAATAATGTGCTTTCTATGCCGTCTGTGTTGTAAATAGTACATTTCTTTGTGTATAGATGGCGCTTATTTCAGATTTCACAATCAAAATTTAAAAATAACATTTTTAAAATGTGTATTATCAAAATCTCACTATGCTGTCTGTTCGCCATTCGTCGGTAGGGGGTTTGCGGTTAGATTAGATTTTATTACATTACTCCTATCCTAATCATTGATTATAATTATAGGGACTCAATACTGAGTTAAGCTTGCTCGCCTTTGTACCTACATGAAGTTACCTATATTTGTAGATAACGTTCATTAATCGTTTTCTGTGTAGTCATACAATAAAGAATTAAAGAAAGAAGAAACAATAAGCATAATGTGATGTGTGGACATTACAGTGATATTATAAAATACTTGTTAGGTACAATTATTGAAATATAAAACATTAACAATTTTCTTCAACAGCACATAGTTTTCTGTGAGAGGAGGGAGGGGGGGGGGGGGGCAAAGACTAGTTTTTTTATAGTCTATACATTTGCAGTACATTTAGTACATTTTGCAGTATGGATCCTAAAAATAGTTTAACAGTATCGATTAAAATCTAAATAGCTTTTATAACTGTCTAGATTGCTTCTAAATTAAACCTGAGCAGCTCCCTACTCATCGTTTACTTAACTCAGCAATTAAGAGCTTTCTCAACTTACCAGGGTAAAATTTTCAAAACAATTAGTTTCGTTAGATAACGAGCGCGTGGTTAAGATAAGATTAAGGAGCTATAATAGTGAAACCACTTGATTTAATTGGTTGTAACTAGAGGAAAACAGGATGAGCATAACTAGTACATTGTTCATCGAGGGGAGAAAATAATTATTAATAAAATATTATTACCTAATATTATGTTATTATATATGCCACAAATTATATGTATATATATATAATATTAAATACCTTATGTAAAGTTTTTCGTGTTGATTAATAAATACTATCGAGCCATAATTTTATTTTTGATCTTCATTATTTTTTGTATTTGACTGTAATAGTTTAGTAACCTTTAGGCGCGATTGGTCCAATTTAATATATAAGACGACGGATTAGTACCTACACATTATTCTACGAGCTACTTGTGAAGTAAATTATTCGACCGTTTGCGATTTAGACTGTTTGAGAACTTGACCATTTGCGATTAGAAAAAATTGCAAATATGACCATTCGCGATATGGACCAATTGCTATTTTGACAGATCGAGATATGGACCAATCGCAATTTTGACCTAATACGATTTGGACGGTTTTTCAGTCACTTGACCGATTGCAAATTTGACCATACGCGACTGAACGTTTTATTTATCTATGACTGGATGGCTCCAACGGCGTCCTAAGCAGGTAAATGTACCTATTAGAAAATTAATTCGAATAGCTAGGATGTCGAGATAACTCAGTTGGTTAGAGTATTTCCCCTGTAAGGGACTGGTTGCGGGTTCAAGTCCCGTCCTAGATCTATGTACAAGTCTTGATACCAGAAAATTTCCAAGGCTCAGAATTACCTACATTCAACAGTCTGTAGGTAGGTATACAAAATGCAGTAAACATGTATAGGTGTAACCGTGAGTATTTCCGCAAAAAAAAGGTACGGAACGCTAAAAATTAATATTATAGTACCTAGTAAATATGTGGCTTATTAATTATTTCGTTCGTAGTTTTTTAGATGTACCTACAGGAGAACCAGACCCATTACAATATAGGCTTCTTCGATCCTTCGAGCTTCTTCGTCCGAATTTCCCAGAGATGACCAAGTACCTACACTTGATTTACACAATATTTTCAATGTCTTTCCACAACGTTTCATCTTCGGTCATCCAATGATATGCACGGCTACTTTATTATGTCCACTGGTCCACACCGTCTCTTGTATTCACAGTTTCGCCAGCTACAATGAGAATTTCGAATAATAAGTTCGTTAGTGCATTCGCCATTGTGGCCGCAACTGTA
The DNA here is from genome assembly GCA_963576445.1 of Lithosia quadra. Taxonomy (NCBI): domain Eukaryota; kingdom Metazoa; phylum Arthropoda; class Insecta; order Lepidoptera; family Erebidae; genus Lithosia; species Lithosia quadra. The sequence goes on from OY754881.1 coordinate 14,479,973, forward strand.
AACAAATGCACGTCACTATTTCACTTCAGGCTGCGAAATACAGCGGAATTGTTCGCCATTACGATTAAAACTCAGTCTTCTACGTGATAGAGTTCAAAATGCTGTTTTTTTGTGTACCGCAAATGTATTTCAGGTTTATCGGCACTACATGATGCTACTTTCTACATCGTATTTCATGTTTGTGTACGGCAACTTCCGAACCCGAATTTGCTCAATGTTCAGTACCTACAATGTTGCTAGCTATTTTCATTTGAAGCTTTGTCAGTAGAAATGTTTCAAGTTTGTGTCTCCTTAAGTCTAATTTTTCATCTTTTCTACATCAAATTGTGCTTACCTCGGTTGCATCCAAAGCTTTGGAGCCCTTTTTTCTTATTATAGGTTGACAAGTGGCCGACCTGTCAGCTCCCTCCCCCCGTTTATGCTCGGAGAGAACCAGCTCACCCCCCCCTCTGCTAGTCAGATGAACATGAGAAGATCCTCCGTTAAGCCCTCTAGAGAGCCACAAGACCAGCATTTGCCGTAGGCAGCAGCGTCTCCATATTTGCCCAGTGTCTATGGTATCTAGGCTTTTATCATTGATACTAGTGTTTGACCACTATTTCACCGGCTTAGTTATGTCAGACGATAGAACACGCTTGTCTAGAAGTAACCTATTCACCCATGACTTGAAGGCTCCAATTGCTTTTCGGAAAAATAGGCTCTAAATATTCATCATCATCATCATCATTTCAGCCGAAGGACGTCCACTGCTGGACAAAGGCCTCCCCCAATGATCTCCACGACGACCGGTTCTGCGCTTTTTGCATCCAGCAGTTTCCCGCGATCTTTACCAGGTCGTCGGTCCACCTTGTCGGAGGTCTGCCCACACCACGTCTTCCGATTCGTGGTCGTCATTCGAGAACCTTTTTGCCCCATCGGCCGTCGGCTCTACGAGCGATGCGCCCCGCCCACTGCAACTTGAGTTTTGCAATTCGGAGAGCTATGTCGGTGACCCTGGTTCTCCTGCGGATCTCATCATTTCTGATTCGATCACGCAGAGAATCTAAATCTAAATATTGTACTCTGAATAATTTTGATTGCTATGATTGTTAGTGGGATATGCATGCAGTGTTCACTTCAAGAAAGACGGGCACTAACCATCAGCCGAAATCTCGCATGTTATATAATTAACTATGTACCAAGTGTGTATCCAGTTTAGTGAACCTAATAAAAAAAAACTGTATTTTGTAAGTATGTTAAATTGTATTTCATGTCTGCAATAATATGTCTACAAGTTCCTATAGAAATTAATATGGTCGTGACCACCATCCGCCGCGGTTGGTGGCTCGAGCATGGACGTTTATAAATCTACTAGCGTACCCGCGCGCGGCTCCGCCCGCGTGAATGTTGGCTATCGCCACCAAGTCTTTTTAGTAAGCTGAGGGACTGCCCGTACTAACTTTCAATTCAATGTCTATTCCTTCGCAATCAGTGGCTGCAGCTAATCGTATTCATTTCATCTCAAGTTCTATCAAACCCTTCAAAGTACAGTGCCATGCATCGCGGCCAAAGCCCGTTTATTTACCATCATTATCCTTTTTCATTGTCTTCTAGATTTTATGGGGATTAGATACAGCTGCTCTGGCCAAAGTATGTGTGACTCGGAAGAGGCCCTTTGAAAAACCCTTTCATCAAAGTTGCATTGCACTTTCACATTCGATGCACTATTTCAAATTAGTGAACATTATTTATTTCCGAAAATCTGATTTTCTTATCATTAAAATCTTGCTACAGACATTGACATTTGACAACCTGATTTAACATTCAAGAAGTTCACGAAAGTAAAGAAAGAGGATATACTAATAAATACTGGTCAAGTGCGAATTGGGCTCGTGCACGCAGGGTTCCGTACAAAATTGGGTTGAGGGGGATTTCCGCACGACAAAAAAAGGGAACTTAACTTTGTTGCAGTGCTTCTTGTCTTGAATGACAGACATACATTTTTTTTTGGTGAAGTAGGTAATATTTATGCTTTCCGGACTTTTCCCTGTACTTATGCTATAAGATTTTACTTTCTGCAAAATATCTGGATTCTAGCCCAAAGGGAAATACCCCTTTTTTTTCGTGCGCAAAAACCCCGTCGGGCTTCACCTCAACGGAGCCAACGGAGAGGTTGGTATGTCGGAGTCCTACCAATGCCTGTGTGATCGAGGAATCTGGTGTGTCCTAGAAAGGATATCCCAGAAACCCCAACCGGTTCTGGCCACCAGCACTGGCGACCTCGACGTGTTATTAGGAATCTAAATCCCCCATCTCTATAAAAAAGCGCGCGTGGAAATATAACACCCTGCCACCCTGGGTCTGCTTCTGCTAGGGTGACGATTAGCCTCGACCGTCACCCTAGGCCTGCACTCATGGAGGACGGATATGGTTCTGCGAACTACGCCGCCCGGTGCACCTTAATCGGCACGGGGGAGTGCTAGACCTCTCTCGTAGCTTTTCCACCACCACTTTTGCGCGCATTACCGCCTCGCAAAAAAGCGGTGGCGTTCCACATACTCTCTATGGTGACCATGGTCGGCGCCAGGGACCTCACCATGAGGCTTACCCCACCGACGTCTGCTTCTAGGGCATGGCGCCACTCTGTCCACTCTGGAGACTCTATCAGTGTATGAAGAGGTGGTGTGCCCACGGATCGGCCCCGGCAATGGTGGCATTCAAACGTCAGCACCCTGCCTACGCTATGTAGGAACTCACGAAAACAGCCATGCCCATCAGTAAGCCTTGGATAGCTCAGGGTCAAGGATTACCTTAAACTTCGGCGCCTGTAGACCCAAGATGGAGTTCGACTTTAGTCGGTCAAGTCCGATATTACGTCCCTAATGGCCAGAAAAGGGGAGAGATTCGTGGGGATTTCCGCACGAAAAATAAGTTACGGCTTCCTAAAACTCTCCGATTCCGGTACATGTGACTCACTAACGTCGCCGAAGGTAACTTAACGACCTCCGTCCTCCATGAGTGCAGGCCAGGAGATGGTAGGTCAAGCCACCTATTAGTCGATAGTGAGACCACAGTTTGGATATTACGCTTCGTGTAATGCCAAGCATTATCTGCAACATTCCTTTTATCTAATTCAACTTGATGCCTCTACGTGTTCTTAAGAAAGAGGTCTTGACAGACAGACAGACGGATAACGAAGAGATAAGGTTTTTTTCCTAATCAGGCACAGAACCCTAAAAATTAATACATTCTATTTACTTTTGAGGAAAAAGAAGTAAAGGATATTACTCTATGAAAATTTAGACAAAGTCAATTTTAGTTCCTGTTGCTATGACAACTATTATAGATGGCGATAAAAACGTTTGCAACATCTAATTTTCTTTTTGTTACTAAATTTCCTGAATGAATCATATATTTTTAATTATGTAATATTCGATTCGAGGCGGAGACAAATCCAAAAAATCATAGATCATGAAAATCTGTTCAGCCGGTCTTGAGTTCTGAAAAAAGCACGTTTTTAGCCCTTTTTAGGGCTTTAGGGTTCGAATTTTAAAAAATCCTTTCTTAGTACACCTCTACGCATCAAAACACACATATTCTGCAAATTTCAAGTCTCTACGACCAGCGGTTTAGGCTGTGCGTTGTCTCTAGGTCAGTCAGGACTTTGAATTATATAGTATAAGATAAAAATAAAAATAAATGTACATTCATTTCAAATTCAGAATATTAATATTACAGGTAAATGTTATATTGAAATTCCTCCAATGTTTCCAGTTCAGTGAATATCCGAATAAAATCAAATCAACCTCGAAAGCAACGATTTGGGCCGACTTTTTGTCCGCCCTATCCTTGTTTGGTTGTCAACGGTCAGATTAGTCAACCCTAAAAATAGTTGCGCGTGTCGTAGAAATACCGTTGGTCCTTTTTGACAACCCGTCTTTGGTCCATTCTAACTTTTAACCACAATAAATACGAATATGGGTCAATACATTTTCAGTTGCTACATGTCTTTTCCAATTACGTGGCATACAATTTCTGGTAAATCCACTATCGGTGTACCGATGCCGTGATGCCGGTCCTTAGACTTTATTTTTAGCTTACCATCAGGCGAGGTGAAGTCGTGTTGACGTGTTCAATATTAAAAAAAAATGTTACATTCCACAACATGCTTGTCATATAAGTTATCGAGTTCTTCGTGGCATTTTTCTCAATCGTTAAACTTCAAAATTTATGTTTTTGGAAAAATAATAGTTACTTAATAACGGATAAAGTCGGAATTCCTATGTATCTACATGAATATGTAATCGTAAAAGTGTTTACTGAAAACAATTTAATACAGATTTTTATACTCTCGCGAGCTGTTCAGAAATTCTATTACTTACTAACTACCGAGTACAGTATAGAGCATTAAATATTGCTGAAATGTTTGTAACTTAAGTGCATTTTAACGTCGGGGAATTGACCGGTTTAGAGCATGGTACTATGACTTGCCTTTACCTTATTTCCATAATAATATTTAATAAACGCTGTAAAGAAGGAGCTTTTATACCGCCTTTGATTTTTTAGTCATTTTGGAGCCGTAAGGGAGTTACTCGGAATAGTAAATGATAGATACCATTTTGACATGTCCAAATTGCTGTACGAGTTATTTCGGTCCAAAACGACTATAAAATCAACGTGTATAGTACAACATCATAGACGGTTTAGAATATGACAGTGATAGGGAAACGTAGTACCTATGGTAGTAGATGTAGTGCTAAGTTATACATTAAATAAGCTAAGATATACAGGATGATTTTTTCAACTGAGTTTAGATGGCCAAAATACGAACCTATGAGGAATAGCAATTTTGATCCAATCTAAAACTGCATCGTTGGACTTTTACAAAATCAATACACCTAGACAGGAATTGAATCCATTGATTTTTAGAAAAAAAATTACAAATTACTAATTTACTATACCATTTGATTTGATATTGTTAATAATAAGAAACGAATTCTGGGAAGTGATAACATACCTACTGCAAACTTCAGGGGAATGATTCCATTTCTAAAAAATACTTTTTTCTTCAGATTTTTTTCTACATTTATTGTAGGTATCTGGGGGTATGTCGTTATTATCGGCCGAACACATTGGGTTATTCACCGTAGTTTCTGATTTGACCATCCACGCCCAGTCGAAAAATTCACCCTGTATAAAGTCATTTTAAAAATCTTTGCAAAAACTCGGTCGTTCAGCCAATAAGTTGTAAATTTTCTTTGTCGACTCTAACATTTTCGTTTTATGGCCTATAAAATCGGATATCTCTATATTGAATAAGAAAAACTAGCCAGCCTATATTCAGCTAAATGGCGGCCTACGGTCTTGTCTGTGGCAATAGGTACTAAAATAGATCTGATAGCCTTTAGCCTTTAAATCGTGTTAGAAACCGATTAGGGTCATAAAACATGTCATTGTGCAATTTTATTTTTGTAGACCTACCTACAGTAGGGTTCCTCCCTGAAAATATAGACCACCATACTAAGAAAGTGCCAGGGGCTTTTGAGCCCTACCAAGATCTTCAGGGCCCAGGCTAATCTGACCTGCTGATTGACGGATGATGCTTTTTTTATACTACGTAGGTGGCAGACAAGCACACGGCCCACGTAATGGGAAGCAGTCACCGTGGCCTATGAACGTGTGCAACACTAAGGGACACACACAGACACACGCGCTGCCTACCCTGCAGGGAAACGGGGAGAGCTGGGAAGGGGTGGCGGAGGCTAGGAAGGGGAGGGGGAGGATGGGTACAGTGAGCTCTGGCTACCCTACTTACCGGAGCACAACACGATGGTTATTATGGCCGCTCATTTCGGACGGGAGATACCGTCGTGTCCTACCTCCTTGATAGTCGTGTCCTACCTGCTGTGGCGCAGGCTCTCATCTCGGCGTTGGGAGGTCAGACGGCCGTTACGGATACGGACGGGATAAACCATCTTCTTATCTCGTGTCGATGTTGCCATCGTGGTGCAGTAATTGGTTTCACAGCAATGCCGCTACTTACAGAGAGGGCCCGAGCATAGGTATCGGTCTTCGAGAAGGCTTACTAAATCCCCCCTCCCATCCCACTCCATTATTCATAGAAAGGAGGAGGTGCCCAGTCCCTAGGCGTCAAAGTCAGCTCTCTATATAACTGGGATTGACCCACTGATCATAATAGAGTTTATGTTTATATGAATATCGAAATCGCATACTAGTATTGTGAACCCTTTTTAGTTCAATTTATTGACGCATAGCAAATAATTCGATAGTAAAAACACCAATACAACAAGCGCTTGGCAAATCAACTATAAAATCACCCAGCGAAGCGCTTCCTGAAAAAATCACGTCATTATTTAACCTGCATCAGTTGTAGCCCCATTGCGCTCAATCTACTCTTTATTTAAAATCGTTATGGTAGAGAGGGACATCCCTAGTAGTTTTAAATTTGCTATCTCCTTCTAAACGGTAAAACTTGAGTATAGTGGCATACGTGCCTATATCCTACACGTTAGTGGAGTTTAGGTAGGTATTGTTACTTTTTTTTTAAATAGTTCGAACAAATGTTGCTGCAGTATGGAAGAAAAAACCTTCATGGTGGCCCAAAAAATAAAGCTCTCTATTTCGTGAGAATGTAACCAGTATAGTTTGTATCAATATTTGCCTGGAAGAAATACGTTAAGCCGTCAGTCCCGGTTACCATACGAATACTATAATGACAGTCGTTACGGATATTTGAAGCCCTAAAAATACAACATAATAAAAAGCTTTAATAGAACATAATAATATCTGCCATCGCAGAATACCGTGGACAAGATGAGTCATAAATAAGAACCACTAAAATTAAAACTACGAATAATAAATGTAAAATACATTTCCATTTAGATTGTACTGCGGAGACCGAGATCTGCGCTATCCCGACGCGTTATAACAGAAACTCCTAACTTCATAGTTCAACCTTTGTGCAAAGAAACTTGGCGCTCGAAGTCTCGGAGATGAACAAATTCGATTTATTTAGTTCTACCAAGTCGCCCTAGCTCCTACCGACACTACTGACCTTTTTACGACTTGACTTAATACTTTTGTGACTTTTGCTGCCTGTATTAAGTACTTAGATTTGATAGGATTCCTATTAGAAATAGTTGACGGGATTTTACCATGTTTGTTTGTTATTTTTAGTAGTGACATGGTGACGGACGTACTGGATGTTAGGTATTATGCAGACTGAGGGAATGCTCTATGGCGAGGGAACTGCTCTATGGGCCACCTTACACCCTGGCGTCAGAACACCCTACACGGCGTGCGGTTTCAGTCGGTAAGAGTCCGACATAACCTGCTCCACTGGCCGCGGGGTGGGTATCCATAAGGATTTCCGCACGGAAACAAAAGGTTATGCAGACAGCAGACTGTATCGGTCTACCCTGCTCCGCACTTATTTCTGACAGACGTCACCTGCATTGGCTGGTAGCGTGGTACACTTCGAGTTGGGTAACTTTAGATACTGCACGAGCAGTTGTTATCAGATATTTGCATCGTTACTTGGGCGTCAAATTAGTTGGCTTGTTTGAACAAATTCCTTAAACAATTAGTACACACGGACAAAGCAAAAAATAGTGTCAAGCATACACTGAAGCTGACTGAAGTGTAACATGGTAACAAGCAACTTGTCACCCTTCAAACATTATTCTGTCATCAAACTCCGCCCTTAACCCTTCAATGTAGGTACCTATACAAAAAACTTCATTTTCAATATCATGCCGGCTCGTCGGCCGGCAATATGTTCGGCCTGGGTAAGGTTCTAAAACATATTTTATGCGTTTCGAGATCCTGAAGGGTTACTATGGTTTATTACTTGACTATCTGTTTAGATTTGCCGATGACCTAATTCAGTCATTTTAAAGTTGCTATAGATGGAGTTTGTGATACATGGTGATACATAATTATAACTACTTATAGGGAATACATATTTTTGGGCTCAAGTCATTTGCAAGCCAGGGCAACAAGAATTACTTACTGCTTAGACGATAATGGCAAGAATCTTTATAATAGCTGACTTCAAGCCACAGAAGTTACATTTGGATATGCAAATTCATTATAAGTACAAATATAATTATTTTACATCCTCTCTTACTTGGGGTTTAAAAAAACACAAAATCAAACTATTAATTACGGAACTTTTTATTCCATTATCTTTAAGAGAATTAACCTTATCGCCTTATTAACCTTATATTCATAATTCGACCAGATTTCTCATTTTGAAAACCTATCGAAACGTACCTATTACTTATACCACGATTGCGCTAGTTTCCGTAAATATAATGGAATATAAATCAATCTTACGATACTTAGGCGGTCTGTCCAATGAAGCGAAGAAGATTGGAGCGGATAGAGCTGGAAAAGAATTGACCAATAGAATTGATTTACTAACTTTGAATTCAGCTTCGCTTGACTTCGGTGGATAGATTCGGAGTTGAATTTAATTTCATTTTTTATACTACTTAGGTGGCAGACAAGCATACGGCCCTTCTGATTGGAAGCGGTCACCGTGGCCTATAGACGTGTGTAACACCAGAGGCATCACTCGCGCTGTCGTCCCTGAAGGGGGGATATTTGGAAAGTTAGGGGGATATTTGGAAAGTTGGGGGGATTGGGGGATGAGGGGGGGATTGTGAGCTCTGGCTACCCTACTACCACCGGGAACACAACACGATGGTTATTATGGCCGCGGTCTTCTGTAGGGTGGATGTACTATCCCAGAAGGACTGCTCAGTTCGGACGGGAGATACCGTCGTGTCATACTTCCTACAGACATTTTGTTCATATATTTGCAGGGCTGAGGCGTAGTTAAGTGGTTACTAATAGACTAATATATTGTAGAGTTAAGCAAGTACCTAGGATAGGTGACCATTTAATACATAAACCTTTGTGCCCCGGAGAGCACGATAAACCGCTCGGTCCAGGAACATATCGAAAAAATATCGAAGTTCAACACAGTTTTGTAATTAAACTGAAAGCAGAACCAATTAAGGAGGATATATACAAACTAGCCTACTTAAATATAAAATCTAAATTGCTACAGTAGCCGTCAATGTCATTTCTTTCACAATTTTTCAGTAATGTTTACTTACATATTTCTAGCGGTAATTTAATTTGTATATTGCGATTCAGTTCGCATTACAAAATTTATATACAGCGCCATCTCTTTACATGTTAGAAAACGAATTCATTAATCCCACGAAATACCATGGAGCTATAATACTAATAATCCTTCGACTTACAAGGAAAACTGTGTGTGGTTATAAAAATAAAATATACTAAAGAGTTACTATAAATGGAAACTGAGGACGACCTTTCCAAGCAGAACGAAAAATATTGCACCCCGAAGGCATATTAATACAGATGCAGCAATCTATTACGTCGTTCTAATCTTTATTACAATGTATTATATGAGAACATCGACATCAGTTTATAGCGTCCTATATCCTGAGGGTGTAATTTTGAAATAACCCTGTTGCTATTTACGGCCAGGCTTACAGCTATCAGAACATTAAAATTTATATTATAGACGTCCACGCCTACAATTTTGTTTGCAATAGCAGGTTTTTTAAGACGTACGTATTTTTATATGAGTTCATGTAAATCGGTGATTTCTGGAGGGTTTTGAGCACAGAATATAAACTAAAATTTGTCTTAAATTGTTTTGAGAGGTGAGGGGCAATCTAGGGTGTAAATGTGGGGATGACCATAATTGCCACCTGTGTGTAGACAAGCAGAGAGAATCTACACAGATGGCAATTATGGTCATCCCCACATTTACACCCTAGATTGCCCCTTCTGCAGGTGTGTGAGTAGCTGGCTTAACAGCTAGTATACTTAAAATATATATGGTACTACTTATATTTAACGCTGGAAAAGTTCTATATGGTATATAATATCTATAAACAAGTAGAGCTAAATGATAATATATTATTATTATTACTAACAATCATTTTTTTTCTTCTTACAGGGAATCTCCATTAATTAAAATCAAAAGAGCAACAATAATTACTTCAAGATGCAAACTAATATGACTCCAGAAGCCATGGTGGTGACACCTCATCATTTAGCCACACAAAGTGCTGTAGCAATTCTCAAGGAAGGTGGAACTGCTATAGAAGCTATGGTTGCAGCAGCAGCTACCGTAGCAGTGGTGTATCCACATATGAACAGTATTGGAGGAGATGGATTTTGGTTGATAGTACCTCCTCATGGAGAACCTATCGTTATTGAAGCTTGTGGTGCTGCAGGGTCACTAGCTACTCCAGAATTTTTCTCAGGTCTCGATAAAATACCATATAAAGGACCTAAATCTGCAATCACAGTAGCTGGAACTGTAGGAGGTTGGGAAGAAGCTTTGAAGTATGTTTCTGAAAGTGGATATCAAAGAATGTCCATTTCTAAGCTACTAGCTGACTCTATAAAGTATGCTGAAAATGGTTTTCCATTGACAAAAACTTTTCAAAAGAGTTTAAAAAATTGGCAGGGCACAGACAACATCTCACGTGAATTCGCCGATTTATTTATACCCGACGGAAAACTACCAAATGTTGGTGATATATTTTGCCAAAAACAACTCGCTAATACTCTGAAACTATTAGCTGAAAATGGCCTAAACAGTTACTATAAAGGCGAGTTGGCAAAATTGATTGTCGAAGACATGGCGTCGTTAGGGCTGCCTATCACAGCATCAGATCTTGCAAACTACTCTCCGGTTAGGAAAGTTCCTTTACGATTATTACATAGTCAGGGTGAGATATTCAACACTCCTCCCCCGACTCAAGGTTTACTTTCGTTGGCTATCCTCGGAATTCTAGACAAGTTAGACATTGATGGTCAACATGAGGGTCAATTTATTCACACTACAGTCGAAGCAACTAAACAAGCTTTTCAAATGCGGGATCAACATATAACTGACCCTAGTTATATGAACGTAGACCCCAAATCATTGATATCTAGCCAAACGCTTTTGAAAATGGCCAGAGAGATTAATCTTGAACAAGCTTCGAGTAAGGTACAAGGTAAAGGTCCTGCAGATACAATTTGGATGGGTGCAATGGATAGTAAAGGGTTTTCAGTATCGTTTATACAAAGTCTTTATCATGATTGTGGAAGTGGGGTGCTTCTTCCAAGAACAGGTATTATTTGGCATAATAGAGGCGTATCATTCTCGTTAGAAAAGGATCATATACGTTCATTGCAACCAGGAAAGAAACCTTATCATACACTAAATCCACCTGCGGCACGTTTGCGTGATGGGCGAGTTCTAGTTTACGGAACTAGAGGGGGTGATGGCCAGCCCCAATTTCAGGCTGCCATTTTCCACAGATACGTAGTTCAGGGTTATGAATTACAGGCATCTGTATCAGCTCCTAGATGGGTTTATGGGTCATTATCTGGTGATGAAGATACTTCTTTGAAAATGGAAGCAAGGTTTAGTAAGGAAACAGTTAAGTATTTGAAGGATCGGGGTCATGAAATTGTTATTTTGCCAGAATATAGCTTGCAGGTTGGCCAGGCAGGAGCACTGGTGAGGCATCCCAATGGAACGTTGGAGGGAGCTTTTGACATTAGGGGTGATGGTAGCGCTGCTGGTTTTTAATGCATGATATAAACTAGCGTATATATTGCTTTAATTTGTAATTTTTCAATATGGTTGATACAACTTTTTGTGTCTACTTAATTTACTACTTAAATTTATTTTATTGTATGTTTTGGTGGACTACTGGGTTCTATTGATTTAATATTTATGGACAAAAGATTATACATTTTTATTAAGACTAATAAGCGATCTATATTTTTCATTTTTTTAATTATTTTACTAATCGAATACTTTTTTTATTAGATATTTTGACAGTCATTATACTAAAAATGTCGCAAAATAAACACTTTAATAAATAGTTATCCATTCATTTTGTAATTTTTATGATAAATATTTTTATTTTATTAGGTAGCTTTTGCTTCAGTTGAACGTATGCGTTTCAAATGTCAATTTACTAAAATGGGCTTAACCTAATCCTAAAGAAATTCGGACAGATAATTCTAGCCTATTGCCTGTGTTTTTTTAGTACATGGAAATGTTTTTCAAAATCTAGATCGATGAAGGGAAGACTATTTCAAAATCGTACTTCTTTTTATGGCATTGCACCGGATATTTTCTACTTTCTATTTTATATTAAGTAGTTTCATAACTATGTGTGTTTCCTTATTTATATATATACGTATTAGTAGGTACGTACTTAACTTTTACCTATTCACATAGTATCAGTTATTTATGTCGCAGTCGTTTAATAAATATCATACCTGCAAAAGAGGAATTCCCATTTCATAGCTTAAAAATAAGATCACCAAGAAAAACTTTTGAAAAGTTTTACGACCTGTCAGAACCAACTGTAAAACTCGAACGGAGAGACAATTTCTTCGCCTTTAATCCCTTTGTGAACTAAAAAATACGAAAGATGTGGTTAAATTAACAGTCTAGGAACAGTTTTAAATTAGACAATCTCTTTGAAATATAGGGTTCGTTTCCTGAGCAGTGGTCGGTGATAACTCACTTTTATTGGAAAGATAAGAGGACGAACAAAGACTGGGGAATGTTTGATTTACATTCCCCAGTCTTTGTTCGTCCTCTTATCTTTTTAAAACATTTTACAACATACGACATTTTAAAATAATATTGCTTTAATATTTGGTAGCTCTGATAAATGGTTAATAAATAAAATTGTGTGGAAAACAGTGTGGAGATAAGAATTAAATATTAAATCGAATTTTGGATCTGAAATATTTATGTTCTGATGACGAAGTTGAGTTTTAAATTCATTTTTATCGTTATTTCACTGTGTTTTGACTATGGAGTCATGGGACATAGATGTGGTCTCTACTGCCATCAATCGAACCTGTTTGTTAGAATTTGTGCTGCTATTGCTATGGAGAGTTAATAAATGCAATATGAATATTCTAGGACGTTCTACACGGTAGCGTTCTCTTAACTCAAAGTAAGCATAGTTCAACTAGCTTGTGTTGTGGGTTATAGAATGCGGATTAACATACTCTTTTTTTTTGTAAATACACACATACTATACATAGAAATAACCAGACTAATGCAAATAGACATATTCATGCATACAAATATTTGCACTAAGCGGAAATCGAATCCGCACCTCCTATCGTAGCTACGCCACGGAGGCTGTGAAATCTAGCTCGGCATCTTACGAACAGCAGTCAGCTGACGGCTTAACATGCCTCGGAGAGCACGTTAAGCCGTCGGTCCCGGTTGCCATACAAACATCTATGTCAGTCGTTACGAATAGTTGGGGCCCTAAAAAGTCCAACAACAACGGTCTAGCTGCAATGCTTCGATTTCGCCTAATATCACCATTGGGTTGTGAAGGTCAGATGGCAGTCGCTTCACGGAAAATATTGAGGTCCAGCCAAATCTGCAGTTAAGACTGGTAAAGCGGACCCCAGACTCCGAGGTGAAAGCTTTGGATGCGACTGGGATTAACGCTAGGTTGAAGAAGATCTTACGAACAGCAGTCGAATTTCAACTTTGTTAATCAAATCGTTGAGTCCAAAATGTATATGTTCAGAAATCCAATATAAAAATCTAAAAAGATATTAGCAGAGAGATATGAAAATGCAAATTAAATATTCCGACAAAGCAACAGAGCGTTCAGAAAAAATTACATTAGATGGTAAGTGTTCCGTGAGGGGAAAATTTGCAAAAGTGTTTTCAGCCTAGGTAACGTTTCCTGGCGCAGAAAACTCAGTTTAGTCGATTTACAATGTATCTGCGCTTTACTGACGTTCCCTTTTATACCTTTCTCGACCCAGTTGGGGTCGGCTTTCCAGTCTAACTCTGATGCGGCCGAACTCCGATATTTTCCGTGGAGCGACTGCCATCTGACCTCCACAACCAATGGTCATTATGACCAATGGCGACATCGAAGTTTCAAGTTAGACTGGTTGGACTTTTGTGGGCTCCAACTACCCGTAACGACTGCTATAGATGTTTGTATGGCAACCGGGACCGACGGCTTAACGTGCTCTTCGAGGCACTAATAAACCTGCGATAAATACACATATAACTTCGAAAAGCATCGACAAGTCATTGGTGTGTGCCATGGTGAACCTGGGATCGAACCCGAGACCTCGTCTCAGCAGTCGATTACCCAAACCACTAGGCTACCGTAGTTTTTTCTTGTACCTTTCTCGATCTGCCTAATGATGATGGAGAATACAATCGTCATCATCCTCTGAGCCTGAGTTCAACTCAGTTGGTGTCGGCCTTTCTGTCTAAGAAGCGGCTGTACTTGGATATTTTTTGTGAACCTTCTGTTATTTTAAATCAAAGATTAGCAGCATTTCAATTACTGTTCTATACACTACCGTGCTTATTATAACCGCTGTATCGATCATCACAATATTGAGTAAGTTACATATTCGGAATCACTGTATCGAGATCTATGACTTTGTCTTTGATAGTTTATAAAAAAAATTCCAAAAATTCAAAAATTTTACTAGCGCAGTAACTTCCGTAACATAAGTGCTTTAATCAGCACTGGTGGCGATTTTGTAAGCGTTATATCTACGTACATATACCTATACCACATTTAGATACGTGATAGACCTGAAGAAGCATGCGTGGGTTGCCACACCTAAAAAAAGGACAGCTTTCACAAAACACTTAGAATCAAAACAAACGTAACTTCCATGTATAAAAAAGCAATAATTCCTTATTTGTCAGAATGGCGTTAATTTGAACGAATGGTCTAAACATTACGAATTAAACTTGTAGAATAATGAAGTGTCCGCATTCATCTTAATTTAACCGATTCACCGGAGGCCTACGACGAAAAGACTGAATAATAAGACTCGCTGAACCCCTACGCTGTTTAATTTCATTTGGTATTACGGAGAAGGAAGTATAAGAAGGTCATATACTAGCTGGTTTGTGGCCGTGGTAGGCCAGCATAGTTTCTTTCTTAACTTAATAACAAACACAATTTATTTATTATTATTACGTATCAACTGCTAGATCCATTTTATTTTCAAATTCTGTCGGCCCAAAATCTGGCCAGCTACACCGTTTTCCGTTGCCCCATACCGGTGGAGGGGCACAGTGGGTAAGGGAGCAAATGTGACATGGACTGGTATAGCCATTGCAATCGCAGGGCATTCGCATTGCGACTTTTCAATATAGCTCCATTTAGTCATATTTTCACTACATCGGCTAACTTGGATCCACAGGCGATTTAATGAGTTCCAAGTTGGCCACTGGAGATGATGTCCAGGCGGCAGGTTTTTTTTTGGTCAGATAAAACGTGCCGGAACTGTATTTTTGTCTACCTACCTTTGCTCTCTTGCCCGCTGCAACTGGGAAATTCCTATGAAGATGATAATGAATACATTACTGCTAACCCTTTCCGGGATATTTAAGCGTGAATAAAGTCAAAATGTAATTTGTTAAAACAAAGTTCAACCATTACACTTACATAATACATCAAAGAATTGTTCTGAGAAATGTGATCTCGGGAATTTGTGTCCGTTGCCGGATAGCGTTAAAAGCCGAACTAATCTGGCGAAATTTCTAGAAATAGTATTATTTCAATGAAAATGAAGATTTTATCTGTACCAAAACTCTACCCGGTATCATTCCGAGAAAATACCCGGAAAATGCGGTGGTTTTAAGAAAATTATACCTGTTTTCTTTATGTTTACCTACCTACACGTTACCGTACTATTTTGTATTGAAGTTTTTTAGAGAACTGGTTTTATTTATAGGACACGTCAAAATAACTCTACCTCGCCTGATGGTAAGCTAAAGGCAAAGTCTCAGGACTGGGGTCACCACCACATACACCGGTAGTGCTACAGTGGCGGCCCTCAGCTTGGGTTTTCCTTAGCGTCTACATTATGGGGTTCCTCAAGAAGGTCATTTGAATTAGCAAGGTCGGCAGCGTGAGTGTGACGCTCCTGGTGTTGCAAACGTCCATAGGCCACGGTGACCGCTTCCCATCAGGTGGGCCGTGCGCTTGTCTGCCACCTTAGTCGTATAAAAAAACTTAGATAATAGCTGATGTTTGGGGGTCCACCCTCATGTTTGTCAGTTATCATGACTTTTAGTCATTATCACCAGTGCTTTTCATCAAATCGACCTAGCCGATTGAGATAATATATTACCTCTTTTAAATAGACACAAAGACAAACATACCACAGACAATTTTTTTACAAATTGTTTTTCTTCATACATTTTTGTATCGTATAAAAATTCATAATTATATTTATTTCAAATCTGTTCTTTTAACATTCTTCAATTTCATTTATTTGTATAAGTGTGACGATTTTTTTGTGAGAAAATTAAATGGTATAAAAATAGACCTATACAGGGTTATTTGTAATTAACAGGCATCCTCCCAGGGATAGGTAGCAGACATCATAAGTAGCAACGTTTGTTCTACGACTTTCAATAAAACTGAACACATTACTTAATAATGAGTTTTCAAGTTTTTTATTGTAAGAACGCGACACTATTAAGCCTATGTTTCATTCATAAAACCAACATCGATAGGTAGGTAGATATGATTCAATTTTGATGTTAGACATACATTTTTTTATATATAGGACACGTCAAAATGACTTTACCTCGCCTGATGGTAAGCTATGGATACCTATTATGCTGTGTGTCTGAAGGTCATCACAGTTCACTCCACCTCCCAAAGTGACAGTTTTGGGCCTGTTCACTCTATAAAGTTAACTATTTATTACCCTCAATGTAAGAACGTCTGTACGTAATATTACGTTTTGGTCCAGACATTAATACACCCCAAATTATTGTTGGGATATTGGACTCACAAATATTTCTAACTAGCAACCCGCCGTGGCTTCGCTTCAGTTTATGTAAGTTTCTTTTTCACTAAATCCAATACTTTAATAACATCAGGCAAAGTGATGGTAGTTGTATGGATAAGGATGCGGCCTCTTCTCAGAGGTGTCGAAATATCGTGAGGAAACCCACATATCCTGGAAGAATAGGCCCATAGAGGCGAACAATAAAAACTACATACATAAAATACATACAAACCCGACTGCTATTGAAAAGCCCGAAACAAACTTGATAGCTGGAGGTACCCATTAATTTTTTTTCGGTTTATGATTTCCGAATGGGTACCGCCTGCTATCAAACTTTTTTCAGGCTTTTCTACAGTAGTCGTTTTTTTATTCATTTATAATATAACAAACAGAAACCCCAATTTTATTTATAAATATATACCATGTAATGTGCGTAATAATATGTGTGATGTATGGAGATAGTTTTGCGGAGATCACTGGCATAGTTGTCAAGTTTGATAAACTCTTGGGTTAAATATGCAATATAGCGTTCTCGCATGAACCTACACATTCGTAAGCTAGTATGTTGCCATCTATTATGAGGGTAAAGATATCGCTTTAACAGTAAACCCATTTATTTTGTGTCTAATGTACATTTATAGATGTTAATCTAGTAAATATGTATATATAGGCTCTGTGGCGTAGCGGTAGTGAACGCGGCCGCTACGCAGGAGGCGCGGGTTCGATCCCCGCTCAGTGCAAATATTTGTTTGCATGAATATGGGTATTTGCATTGGTCTGGTCGTGCCTCGGAGAGCACGTTAAGCTCTCGGTCCCAGTTGCCATACAAACATCTATGGCAGTCGTTATGGGTAGTTGGACCCCTTAAAAGTCCAACAACAACGGTCTAGCTGCAATGCTTCGATATCGCCTAATGTCACCATTGGGTTGTGTATGTCAGATGGCAGTCGCTTCACGGAAAATATCGAGGTCCAGCCAAATCTGCAGTTAAGACTGGTAAAGCGGACCCCAGACTCCGAGGTGAAAGTTTTCAATACGATTGGGATTAACGCTAGGTTGTCAAAGTCAAAAGTCAAAGTCAAAGTCAAAAATCATTTATTTTGTATTGATCATTTTAAGCGGCACTTACAAAACGTCAAAATTATGAATATTTAAAACTAGAAGCAAATGGACCACCGCACCGGTTCGAAACGCGGCCCAGATCTAAGAAGACTCCGGCAAGAAACTCAGCGGGCTGTTTTTTTTTTGGTCTATTTACAACAATTGCCTTAGTCTAGATACAGTGTTAGTTCGAGTAACATAGTTGAGAGTTGAAGAAGAACTAAATCAATTACCACACATTTCACCCTTCCGCGAACAAAAATAATGTATCAAAATAACGGTCCCCAAAACACATTGCTTTCTGACTCAACACTAGATCAATAGGTTTCGCAGATCCTAGGATCACTTCAATGGTCCGAAACTATAGGGCTTGTCGGACAATAGACAATGTAACATATACCGGTCGTGTATAGATTTATTGTTCTAGTACGCCATTGTGCGTGGCAGTTGTGGCTGCAATAATCTACTGGCTCAAACGTTCGTGCCAAGTTTGTGCCTAAGCGTGAGTCCAGATTAGTAACATGTTTTATAACTTATGCTGTATAACATGCCCTGTAATACATTGACAAATAAAGTGTGTTATATAAGTTGCTCCATTCTAATAAAACATGTTAAATACCTACCAATACATGTTATATAACATTTTATAAAACATGTTATAATAACATGTTTTGTTATAATAGTCCGGACGCACTTTAATATGGTGAGTCAATGCTACTAACTTTACTAATTTGTTATATATTTATGTTACGGCTAATGCAAGATGTGAGGTTGATCTTAATAATAATCGATTTATCGTAGCAGTATCGGGTGCTATGGCGTACATTGGGAGAGGCCTATGTCCAGCAGTGGACTGCTGGCAATTGGCTAACTGATTGATTAATTTATTGAATCTTAATAGTACCCGCTAGGATGGGTAATGTTTGTGCAATGTTTAACTTACCCGGTTAGGTGAAAAGTTATTTATTTATTTACACCCTATATACGGACAGGTGGAGGTCAGATGGCAGTCGCTCCACGGAAAATATCGAAGTTCAGCCGCATCACAGTTGGACTGGAAAGCCGACCCCAACTGAGTTGGGAAAAAGGTTCAGAGAATGATGATGATGATGAAAATACACCCTATATAGACAGGCCCCATCCCTCTTCCTACCCCATAAAATAAACGCTTATAGAGATTATTTTCATCTTGAAATATCATTGAAAGCCTATTCTATTTAATTCATTGCCTCAATACTATTCATTTTATATAGGTACACACAATATTCAGTTTTATTTTAAGTATTCGAGTCAGCTATGAAATATTTATGTGCATTGTAATAATCTATGTCTAATCTGCGCTCAGAGCTGCAAGTGCTCCGCTTATAAGCCCTGCACTTAAAACTACGCAGTCGGTAGTGGTGAAGTTATACCGTACTTCCAACTCGGCTAATAAGTTCGCTTTTATGCATGGGCGAGCTCCTCTCGGCACAGAATAAATAATAGTACTAGGTACGTATAGAAGTTGCACTTCTATGATCTTGAAAAAGCCGTCGATAAATAATACCTACAGACCTTCTCTGCCAACTCAAGTGTAAGGGTTATCACTTTGTCAAAATTATTAAAATAAAATAATGCAGCTAAATATTTTGAATTGTTATTTCGCACATTATGGCAGTGTGAAAAAGAACTTTGAATTTTCTATTTTGAAATTTTTTGTCCATGCAACAGCGATAAGTATAGCGATTAGCTATTTTAATAAACGGTGTACTTGTAGTACAGTTTGCCTACTGATCTATAGTTATAACAACAAGTGAGCAATAGTACAACCAATGAGCTCGATTCTGTTGCTCGTTTTCACTAAATTTAACTAAAATCTCCAAATTTTACAAACCAAGTTAAACGCTGTTTAGTTAAGTTTAGTGAAAATGCACAGCAGAATCGACAGCAATAAGTACCTACTTAAAGTTATTTATGTAAAAATCGAAATATTCAAAAAAATGCTCTGAAACGGTCTACCATGTCACGTGTGTGTTTACAGGCGTGTAGCAGCCCTACCTGCCTAGACAACTCTGAGTTTTTGCGCGCTGTAGGTATTTCTCTATAGGTATGCATGAGTGACGTATATCTGCTCTCGTTTCATTCGCTAGCACTCTATATAATTCAAGAAATGTTCGTTTTAGTATGTTTTGTTGTCTCCTAGATGTTAGTTAAGTCATGTGTATTTTGATTGTGTATGTATTTATTGAGGTTGTGAGAAAACTGGATAAGCTATTATTAGAACATTTTCGTGGTACGTTTATATTTTCAATCTATGTTTGCTTTTTAAATCGTAACTATTTTAGTCGTTAGTAGTTTGACTATGTGTTAGCCTCCTATTTAAGACTCGAATAAGTACTAGACTGAATAGACCCGATATCAAGCTCTTACACATACTTCTTACAACTGATGCCCGCGGCTTCTTCTGTGTAGATGTCAGCTATCGCGACTATTGGTCTCCAGCTCTATTCAACCAATTAATTACAATCAAACATATTTATGGTAAATTTTAAGTTTTCAAACCCAAAATTACATCAAAATTCGTTCAGTAGTTTTCGTCCAATGCGTACGAATAGCAAACAGACAAGGATTCCAGAAAATATTTTCGAATTCAGAATCGGTAATTCAACATAATCCAAGTTTTTTTTTAACTATGTCCAATGTACAGATAAAGCTAATTTACAATTTTATAATTGTAAAAACTGACACTCTTTTCCGCTTTCCATGGGAACCTATTCCAGGAATAAATGCCTATGTGTTATTCCAGACCATAAATCCCTGTATTAAATTCCAACTCCCTTTAATCCTTAGAGCGTGTTTAAGCAACAAACATCAGGCATTTAAGGAGGTAGGACACGACAGTATCTCTCGTCCTTACTGAGCAGTCCCTACAGAAGACCGTAGCCATAATAACCATCGTGTTGTGTTCCCGCCAGTAAGTAAAGTATCCATAGCTCACTGTGTCCCTCCTCCCTTCTACCCATTCCTAGCCCTCCCCTTCTCTTCAGGGTAGGCAGCGCGTGTGTACACGTTCATAGGCCACGGTGACCGCTTCCCATCAGGTGGGCCGTGTGCTTATCTGCTACCTACGTAGTATAAAAAAACACACTATTCACCCCGTTTTACGTGTCAACGGATTGACTGATAAATGGACCTCAGCTAATAAATTTTTCTCAAATAAATCTCTCCAACAAAGCAATTCGCAACACAACAAAGAACATTCGTACTATCTGCCATAAAATTTTCAAGGACCATTTCTCATTTCCCGTTACCAATTAGACCTCCACAAGTTTGTCCCAAAACAGGAGTAATAAACAATCTGAAGTTATGACAGTCGTTTATCACTGCCTGGTTTCAACGTTACTGTGAAAGTTGTGTGACAAGCAAAAAAGTTCGAATTACCGACTCAATTTTCGAAGGCGTAAATTTTTTTGTATGTAAATGTACTATACGTACATACAGTCACGTTATTTTACTATTTTTTATACCACTTTGGTGATAGACTGGCACACGGCCCATCTGGGCCTCGACTCTGCTTAAGTCAAACCACTTTCATGCCACTGACACTCTAAAAAATGCCATTTAATTCTAGACTTTATTGTTATCAGATTAAAGTTTAAAATTAAATGATATTTTGTAGTGCGAATAAAAAAGTTTAATGAATAATGTTTTTTTATTTTATTTTTTATTTTTTATTTTTTTTTTAATTTGTTTTTATTGGTGAATTTGTGGATGATTGACATATTGTATTTACCTTGACATACTTTATCTATCTTGACATAATATATTATACAGACATTTTATTTTTTATAATATTATTTAATTTGACTACATCTGTGACATTATTATTTATTATTCTGACTAGAAACAATGTTGACATTCACCTATAGATTCATTTGTTATTTTTACTATTATAATTTGATTATTAATTTTTAATTTTTTCATTTTTTATATTTTTTGGTTGATATAATGATAATTGTACCTAGTGTGATGTGGTTCATATAATTATGATAATACTATTGTACGTCTTATCAGACATGTTACGGTGATACTTTTATGTAATTGACAACATCTTCTATCTACCTGTGACAAACAATAATTAAATGAATTTGAATTTGAATTTGAATTAAAAAAGGTATATTTGGAGGTTTTTCAGGCAACTTAAACATAGAAAACAAGATTTTTCAGAATATTTTAACGAAATTATTACAGCTGTTTTCGATTTACTAATATACAAAACAAGAAAAACAAGAAAAAAAAACAATAATTCTTTTCATTTGACTTAAACTGTATAACGGTAACAGGAGATAAAGCCGATAAAGGTAGTCAAAAATGTGAAAATCGACGTTCACGCGGGTGAAGCCGTGTGCAACAGCTAGTCTACTTCTTCTGCTAGCTAGAAAACAAGAAGATAATATTGGTAATACATTATAAAACATTAGGTACATAGTACATCGGTAGTTACACTTGTATGTGCCTGTAACGTGTTGTGTTTCCAAACTCGTTTGACTTGCAAACCAAACTTCGCAACTCTTAGAGTTCAAAAGTCAGATGCGGCGCATTATAAAAACAGGCCCGTGTTCAAAGAGTGCTAGTTCGGAATACTGCTAAGTTGTTGCAGTACTTTAGTGCATCGTAATGTGTATAGCTGACTGTTGCTTCACTAAAAAGATGTTGGAAGGGTCAAGTTACTATTTTTTATATAGGTTAGGTACTTCAAAATAACTTCACCTTGCCTGATGGTAAGCTAAAGGTGAAGTCTCAGGACCGGGGTGTGCGAAGGAAATGCTCTTTGGGCCACCTTACACCCTCGCGTCAGAAGAGTCTAGACGGCGTGCGGTTTTAGTCGGTAAGAGTCCGACATAACCTGCCCCGCTAACCGCGGGATGGGTATCCATGAGGATTTCCGTGCGGAAGAAAAGGACCGGGGTCACCACTACACACCGATAGTGCCACAGTGGCGGCCCTCAGCTTGACGGCCTCAACAAAACGCTATTTCACGCCCCGCTTATCAATCCCAGGACGATAGGAGGAAGGAAACACATGCGCTGGTAAAGAATTCCAAGTTTTTATAGTGCGGCAAAGAAAAGAGGCACTGAACCGCTGCATTTCATTGGTTGAAGAAAAGGATGAGATGTGTCCACCGACGGCGACGCTATGTTGATCTCATAGTAGAGAAGCTGTCAAAGACATATCTATTGTCCTTTAAAGAGTCCAATATAGAAAGTCCAATTCAAAAAGCACATTACATCATACTAAATGACGGGCGGAAAAAGAAAATGCAGTCACTGCAGTCTATCAGAGCAGACTGTAAACATCGAACACCCTTTTAAATGCAAATGCAGTGTAAAATAAATATTTGCCGTGTGTAAGTTTACTTATAGCATAGGTGTCTGTGTGAGCGGGTGAATAATGAATGCTATATCCAGGGACGTAGTACGGAAATACCAATTATGCAGGTACTAAAAGACTTATCGTTTATTTAAAGGTTCGCAGTGAATTCAATCACTTAAGTACGTTTATTTTAGTCTCGTAATTGTGTTTTATCGGAACACAAATAGAACGAAGTAGATTACACAACATCCTTATTTACTCACATTGTAAGTAAGAAAGTCTTCTTCGATATCTTCGGTATTCGAGACTTCGATATCGCCATTGGTTGTGGAGGTCAGATGGCAGTCGCTCCACGTAAAATATCGAAGTTCAGCCGCATCACAGTTAGACTGGAAAACCGACCCCAACTGAGTTGGGAAAAAGTTCAGAGAATGATGAATGTAAGTAAGAAAGTACCTTTGAGGATCCCTGATTCATTTTTGCACTTGATTACTATCAAGCTAATTTTCCGTAAGTGGCTTCATTTTGATGAGACGTCCAACAATCTCTTTTCAGCTTACCGAGGTAGTAAGGGTATGTCGATTTGATGATTCTAAAAAATCATTACTAAGAGTTTTTTTGTTAAATCTCAAGATAATCATTTAAATTCTTTGGAAAAAAGCCGGTAACCGCTTCCCATTAGGTGGGCCGTGCTTGTGTACCAGCTACGTGATATAAAAGAAAAAAAGAAATTATTTGGCATAAAATTACAATTTGTGAATTTAATTTGTTTGTGTGTTTAATTGTACTTCTGGTGAGTTGCGAATCTGTCGAATCGAGAATCTAGTGCTCATGAACCATATTTTGTCTTGCCAAAAATTTCTCACGGTAAAGGGATTTTCACACGAGCGAAGTTTTTCCTTACTTCGGGGAACTCAAGTGCATGCTTCACTGTTCGTATAATTCTTGGCATGCCCCCGAGTTACTTTTACAAGTGATTTTACTATAGCTGATGTTATCGTGGGAAATAACCGAGGGTATGTACATACGTTTCATATTCTGTCTAAAATTTTATTAGACAATCGATTGCCTTCATGTTCTGTGTTTCTAGTTTCACACCTGGAATCATAGTTAGGTCTTATATAGACTCACAGAAACCAAAATTAATATCGTCACTATTGCACAAGGCAAACATATAAATCGGACTATGGAACCCATTCTAATAACCGTAACTGTGGCCAATGTTACTCATAAAAACGTATTGCGCGCCGTATCGTATGAAAGTAGATTCACAGAATAATTTTTTACATCCAATGCTGTGACTCTACCGGTGTAGTTGAGTTCGTCATGTTTGAAAATTTCCAGACTGTGGAAATAGAAAAGGCAATGCAATCGATAGCAGACCACAATAATACGCCATTAAGTCCACCGTTTTGATGTTATTTGCTAATGTGTACGCGAATGTGCAGTTGCATATAAATGGATATTGTGAAGCAAACCCACGATTTTGAATGTAACGTAGGTAATTAAGGTAGGTAAGTGCTTCCGAGCAATGCGCATTGTGTTCATTTGGTAGTACTTATGAACATTTTAATAATGAATAATTCTATACAGCGCTCTCTAGACCCAAAGTAAGCATAGTATAACTAGCTTGTGTTATGGGTTCTAGAATGTGGATAAACATAGGCATACTTTTTTGTAAATACATTCATATTATACATAATAACACCCAGTCCAAATCAAATAGACAAAAGTGCACGGTGGTACCTACCCGGCCTAATATGAGGCAAGTTTGTGCCATCAAATTGTACCACTTAGTAAATATATATATGGGCGTGAGTTTATCACTACATAGTATAAAACAAAGTCGCCTTTTCTGTCCCTATATCCCTATGTACGCTTAAATCTTTAAAACTACGCAACGGATTTTGATGCGGTTTTTTCCAATAGATAGAGTGATTCAAGAGGAAGGTTTATATGTATAATACATGCATCATATACTAAGGCTAATTTAGTATCAGCATTGCACCCGTGCGAAGCCGGGGCGGGTCGCTAGTTATGTAATAAAGATAATTTCTCTCCCACAAACAATATAAATTACACATTAGTGATGTACCAATAACAGTAATTGAAACCACAGAACACAGTCCTAGATAGAACTTCCCCACATATATTACAAACTTCAAACCAAGTTTCACAGATAGGCCCAGTTTAAACAACATAATCTATTCTAGAATATACACCAGACGCGACCACTGTAACACCTGTTTTTGTGGTCCCAAACACCCAAGTTTGCTTACTTGATACTATACTATACCAATTATTTCATACCGTTTATATAACTCTTAAATTCAATTGGATAAGGTTGAGTTTCCCGTGGTTTAGAAGAAGTGGTATAATAGTTACCAATAGGTAAGTTTCTTGCAAGTCCGTCCACAGTGAAGTAATCTACTAATAACAAAGAAAGTTCTTGTTGTTTTGTGCCTTGAATATAGCTGTGTTTATAAAAACGTTATTTCTTGGCACTAAAGAGCGTCATGAATTAAGTATGGGCAGATATCTTACTTCCTACTTAAAGTATAATTGTAAATGCATTGTATATTAGCTTGTTTAACTATCACAAGCCTTTATGGGCTCGTAGGTATATAGTTAGTTGCTGATGTTACTTGCTGCTACGGAACCCTTCATGGGCGAGAGTAAGGCGATTGCTGTAAATAGACCAAAAAAAACAGCCCGTTGAGTTTCTTGTCGGAGTCTTCTCAGGTCAGGGCCGCGTTTCGAACCGGTGGTCCATTTGCTTCTAGTTTTAAATAATTTTAATTTTGACGTTAAGTACCGCTTAAAATAGTCTATACAGAATAAATGATTTTTTACTTTGACTTTGACTTTGAGTCCTACTCGCACTTGGCCGGTTTTTTTAATTAGAAATTTCTTGGTCAGACTAAAAATCCACCGTATGTTTAGTTGTAATTGGTTAACCAGAGATATGACCAAAAGATTGTATACAACCTCCGCGCGGACGGAGCCGCAGGCGTTGACTAGTTCATAATTATAAATGTCACTCCTAAAAGTTGGAGGTTATTCTTCATTCGTTGAACAAACTTAGTTTCAAGTCTCAAGAGGATCGCGTACAAACATAAAACTATTCCGTAATATGTAACAGTCAACAAAACGTAACAAATTACAAACTGTTGATGTTATTTAAACATTTCCGTGAAATAAAATATAGTGCAGAAATGAGACGTGGGAATATGAACCCACTGAGATGACGTCACCTCTCTTTATGACTTAGAACGTAAAGTGATGTTACTCGTAAAACATGTATAAAAGAATAGCACTTTCACCTGTGTATATAAAAGGGGTAGGTGAAGGTATATTCACGGTATTTACCTGGTTCAGCAATTAGCTTATTGCTGACACTGTCCACTGCTAGATATAAGCCTCTTCCAATATGCGTCACATTAACTATCTCCCGTCAGAACTGAGGGTAGTACCTCCGCCCTACAGAAGACCGCGAAGGAAATTGAGGCCATACTCTCTGGGCGCGGGCCGGAACCTCCACGTGGTGCACCCGGGCAACGGAGGCGAGCAGCGCCTCCCACTCGCCACGGGAGATGCTGCTGCCTGCAGTCAATCCGGCCGGGATGGGAGTGGCCTGCTAGAGGGCTGCTCCGAGGTTCTCCACGTGTCTCTCTGACTAGCAGAGGGCACAGTGGGGCACGAGCGTGTGGCGAGCCAATTGACCGCGCGCCGACGGTTGGGTGACAGGGCGGTCGCCTGTCACCTTACACCCCACCGTCGTCGGGGAACTCGGCCCCCCCTTTGGGGGTCGAGGTGGCCGTATTAAAACCATAGATGGCCCGGGGTCAGCTGGGGTGCGAGGGATATGCCTATTGGGTAACTTTACACACCGGTAATGAAGACCCGAAATGGCGTGCGGTTTTAGTCGCTTCAATCCCGACATAACCACCCCCGATGACCGACGGGTGTGGTTATCCAGGGGATTGCCGCACGATAAAAAAAAAGATCATACTCTCTCATTAAATTCCACTTTGAAACACATAACTTTACCTTCTAAGACTAACGGCTGTCTCAACACAGTTGCACGGCGGAAAGTGTGTACTTTAAAATGGAACACTAAAATCCCGGAGGACACAGCGCTCGAGTGTTTCGATCACCGGCACGATCACAATTGATTCACTTATTTATATTCTACTTTATGACCGTTGAAATGCGATTGGCAACGTTTTTATTGTGATCGAAAACTTAGTTTAAAATAACGGTTGGTGTATATAAAGTGTGTCTACTAAGGGGAAAAATAAATTGGTTGATATAAGATAGACCAAACTCTTCTGCACGCCGTCACTTCTATTAATTGACGGCCGAGGTACTAGCACAGGGTTAGATCTCAGGGTTATGGGGCAGAAGGCAGTAGTTCTCATAAAAATCAATCAAATTCCAGTAGGAGGTAATAGAAGAGCAGACCGGTTTCCAAGTGTAAACTATCCAAGTTGAAAGCAGCCGGTATTGTTGCACCAAAGTTATGAAGACTACTGAATTAAAATAATGTTTAATTGTTCGAATCGACTACGTCAAGTAGAGCCCAGCCCCCCCCGTAGACAAATGGAAAAAGTCTAAATCGCAAACGATCGTTTAGAAAACGAATAGATTAGGTCGACCAATCACATCCCAGCTCGTCGCCGGTGTACGATGCGCGCGCCGCGGCGGAATCACGAGCTGGAGTGTGATTGGTCGGCCTAATCTATACGTTTCCTTAGCGATCGTTTGCGATTTAGACTTTTGCCACTTGGCTACGGGCTGTGGCGTTTAACACCGTGGTAATGCTGGCATGTGTCGCCCCAGTCCAAAAAGTGTTTTGGACAATTTTATTCGTATTATGATGAAACGCCGAAAGGAAAATGTATCTTGGGGCGACTCGAACCTGATCGTTTTTGTGTGAAGAGTTACAAACATACTCGTACAATCATACCTACTAACTTTCACCTTTATAATATAGTATATGTATAATAATATATCTAATTTATCTTTATAATATAGTATATGTATAATATATATCTAATTTATAAGTAATATGCGAAATATGTTTTTAAATAAAATTCACAAGATAAAATATCTGGAAACAATAATGAATTATTGTATAGCTTTTATTGCCCATGATAACGAACTTTATCTTGCACATAATTTTGAGTTGTCAAGCTATTTAAGTCTTAAAACATGCCGAACAAATTTATAGTTTGTTTCAGATCTGATCTGAAATATAGACATACATACCATACAATTAGGTATAGCAAATCTAATTGACTTGAAATTTGAAAATTCTCAGAATAGATATCTATTCTGGGGATGGAGTGACAGGGAATGTCGCTTTTCCAGAATAATAATGACTTAGTGGTCGATTTGCATGCACTAAATTTATTAGTGTGCGAATCGACACCTCGAGAAAAATATCTTTCTGAGGTTTTCAAAGTCTCAGGAATGGGGGTTAATATTACATACATTGATAGTGCTACAATGCTACAATAATATCCCTCAGCTTGACGGCCTCATTAAAGCTTTTTCACACCTCGCTGATTAAGTAGGACCCGGGTCTGTATGAGGAAGTATTGCCGGAACGGATTAAAATTCCACACGAACGGAGTCGCGGGTAACAGCTAGTTTCTAATACAACTTAAAAGCTTTCGATAGTGATATGTTACGAGTTTGCTAAGCTGTATTCGATACCAACTGATCAACTTTGTTAATCCATTTGTAACACAAAGTTCGGGAATGGCGAGATAGGCTGACATATCGGTTACGTATAGACAATAGTTTGGATATGTTGTTCACATGTTCGACAATGCTCTACCTCGGGGTATCTAGATTTTGTGTATATCTTTAACAATCTATACAGCGTGATTTTTTATAGTCGTTTTGGACCCGAAAGGGGGTTACTCGGAATGATAGAAACCATTTTGACATGTCAAAATTGCTGTACGAGTTATAATAAAAAAATTAACTTGCTGTAATTTTTTTCACTTGTTCGAGTAAAAACATTATTAGAGCTTCGATAAAAAGTCACTGTCAATTTTTAATGTATGAATGTGAGCTCGCAGGCATATTTCGAGTCATGACATGTCGGTGCTGGCATTTTCGCGGTCATCCGGGATGTTTTGTGATTGGTCAGGGTTCGAAATTTTCACAAAATCTTTTTTAGATATTCAAATTTATGGCTCCAATCGATTCTGTTATCGAAACTGTACCCAAAATATTTCTGTCCAAAACGACTAAAAAATCAACGTGTAGGTATAGAGTAAAACTGTAGTACTCACTTTTTTTCATCCCGACACGCCAAATCCAACCCGGATATTATCTATCTATCTATCCATCTATCTAAAAACTCTAAAGATCCAATAAATAAAATCCAGCTAAAAGACCATTATGTATTAAGTCGTTGAGCCGTCGAAGTAAACGCAGATTCTTAGAGGGCCTGCGTTATTCATGAGGGCTGATGCACCGGCGGCAAAGTTTAGGAGATAAGTGAAGTTCGCTGTTCCAGACACACTGATTCATCCCGTTGATGTTTATGTTTAGTTTAGAGGGAAGTAGGATTAGCGAGGTTAAAAAGAGAAAGATAGCAACCAAGTTATGTCCCACTGCTGGGCGCGGGTCTCATCTCCTCTAATGACAGAGCTGATAAGGTTTAGACTTTAATCTACACACGTTGGCCTAATGCGGGTTGGTGGATCGGATATGTTCTTAGAATTTCTTCTAGGACATGTGGGTTTCCTCACGATGTTTTTCCTTCAGCGTTCGCAGATAGTAAATCATGTGATTAGCACATATAAATTCCACAGTGAAATTCACATTGGTACTATCCGGCCGAAATTAATTCATTTTTTCTATTGGAAATAGGTTCATGTTTGAGTGTTTAACCAAAATCTCACCTGTTGGTAAGTGATGATGTGGTCGACAGTGGAGCACGCTAGAAGTAACCTAAGCTAGAAGCATCTGTCAAGGCCGTCTGGGTAGTGGTCACCATTCTAAAGGCATCACTTGGGATTACTTTTTGGACTCCACCTCAGCTTACCATCAGGCGGGGTGCAGTCAATCCGGCGGACTAAATATACATTATAAAGAATTGGATATGCCCCGGTTTTTACGTCCTAGCATCACGACTGGCGATGGGTGTAAAAACTACTGAACGAATTTTGAAGCGGTTCTTTTATTAGATAGGTTGTGGTTAGACTTAAAATCTTATGCATATTTGATCACAATCGGTTGAGTAGAATCGAAAATATAGTTTAAAAACGCGAAAACCAACGTCCACGTGGGCATCGCCACGGTCATAAGCTAGTAAATAATAATGCGTTTATGAGTTACTAATCTTACATTAAGGCAAATGACGTTCCTTCCTCGTGGTCAAACCTAGTAGTCAAACTGATTTGATCATGAAGAATGTTAAAATTCCTCGTGGTCAAATCAGTTTGACTACAAATAAAATAAATAAATGTAATATTCTACGACACTAATGCTCCCTAGACCCAAACTAAGCTTAGTTAAACTAGCTTGTGTTATGGGTTCTAGAATGCTGATAAACATACTTATATACTTTTTTTTGTAAATATGTACATACCTATTATACATAGAAACACCCAGACCAATGCAAACAGACATATTCATGCATACAAATATTTGTACTGAGCGGTAATCGAATCTGCGCCCACTGTGTAGCAGACTACTAAATTTGACCACGAGGAAGGACCGGCAAATGATGAGTATTTACTTCAACGTATACATAGGTATGTCTAGAATAGACACGTCTGATTGCTGACACGAGAATGAGGTATAGAACAATGGAAAGCTGACCTCGACATTAAACGAGAAACCCTGAAGGCTAGACCTCACATAGCTATGTAAACGGAGTACTGACATGCCTTTTGTAAGCTAGCATGTGAAATGTAGAACAAATTTTGGCTAGGTACTCTATTACTACATGTTAAATCTCAAGTTACTTTTGCATACCTAGCGGTTGAATATCTTTTATCTTTCAATATTTTTGCACACATGGAGGTAGGGCACAAAGGTATCCGAATTGAGCAGTCCGATTGGGGTAGTACCTCCGCCCTACAGAAGACCACGGCCATAATAAATATTTTTGTGTTCCCGCCGGTAAGTAGGGTAGCCAGAGCTCACTGGAGGGATTCTGAGCAGTCGGCGGGGAGACCAAAGTTTCCTGCGTTGTCAGTACAAAAACTCTACCAACTTCTCCCCCTACTTCCCTCTTTTAACTCCCGCTCCCATTCCCCCAACTCGAGCATTCGGCAGGGTCGGCAGCGCGAGTGTGACGTCCCTGGCGTTACACACGTCCATAGGCCACAGTGACCACTTTTCATCAGGTGGGCCGTGTGCTTGTCTGCCACCTAAGTTGTATAAAAAAAACAAAATTAAGAATCATACTGGACTTCTTCAAGACTTGATCATCATCATTCTCATAGAGATTTCCTATTTGGCTCCAAAGCTTGCTCTTTGAAGCCTGGGGTCCCATTACGTCAGCCCTCCCAACACCGAGGAGTAAGCCCACACCAGAGTTTCGCTAGTCAATCTTGTAGGAACAGTTGGCTTGACCCTATAGGTCTTACAAGGGGGGGGGGGGGGGTTCTTTAATAATCACATAGACGCTTATTTGGTCTGGCTTTTCAAGTATCGGTGTATCATAACCCAGTATAAAAACCTATAATATCAATAATGACAATTCCACTATGAACTTATCCTAAATACTATCCGAAATTGTAAACATATTGGAAAGCATTATTTGTCAATTGAACAATATTAACCGACGCGATACGGAAAACCGAACATGCAACCGAATATCATTGAATATTATGACTCGGTGGAATCGGTTGAAATATTCAATGAGACCTTTTAATATTAATTGACATCAATTATTTAAACACTCTCCCGCGTTTGAAGTGGATTTGGTTACAATTTTGTTACAAAATTAGAATCGTTTCAATACTTTTTTAATAAGTTAAGTAATTTTTTTGACATAATTATAGGATATTAAGAACTAGCAAATGTTATCATTACTTA
Organism: Lithosia quadra; assembly: GCA_963576445.1. NCBI lineage: Eukaryota > Metazoa > Arthropoda > Insecta > Lepidoptera > Erebidae > Lithosia > Lithosia quadra. The sequence goes on from OY754881.1 coordinate 14,512,379, forward strand.
GGTAATTGGGGCCTTACTCCGAAAAACGAAAATAGTCGTATCCGTTGACGTTTTGACCATTTAGCTACCCCGAATGTGTTTCATTTCGGATTTCGGATCCGTCTTCGATCGTTTGACATTGAGGTTGTCGATCGTTATCAGTACACCTCCTACTCTCAAAATACATTTGACGTTTTCGCTGTCGTTGTTTGACAAATGGTCCGTTTTCGTTCGATCCGAAACGTTCATGTTCGATTTTCAGAGTAAGGCCCCTGTTTCTTTCGTGCGGAAATCCCCGTGGTAACACCTCCGTCGGTCATCGGGGGTGGTTATATCGGTTTCGAACCGACTAAAACCCCACACCGTAATGTCTCGGGTCTCAATTACTGGGGTGTAAGGTTACTCAATAAGCATTTCGCTTGCATCCCAACTAACCGTGGACCGTCTACAGTTTTAAAATGGTCCCATCGACCCCCATCCCTTTGAAAGGGTGGTCGGTGTGGAGTAGGGTGAAAGACGGCCATCCTGTCACGCCCACGTCCATTTTAAAAAAACCAGCCCCTCTCATGCTCCCCACTGTGCCAGCTGCTAATCAGAGGGACACGCGAAACCTCCGAGCAGCCCTCTAAAGGGCCAGTGCTACATCTTCCAGAATTTGCCACAGGCAGCAAGTAATTTGTTACAAAGATTTTTTGTAAGTACAATATTTCCGCTGACATTGAGCATAAATAAATAAATTTATGATAGATCTCTCCTCTTATAAAATCATAGAAGAATAGTATTCTGTACCGCAAGGGTTTGGGGATCTTATTACTAAGTCGACACGATCCGTCCATTTGTATATTATAAAGCTGTATCTTTAGGATCGTAATAGCTAGCCAGTTAAATTTTCATACAATATTATGTTAAAACCGCTATCATGACGAGTAATATTAAAATTAAGGGTCTAACAGGGGACCGAAAAATGTACAAAATACAGCGAATGAAACCGTAGGTATAAAATAATAGTATCTATAAAATACATACATACAAATCACGCATTTTTTCCATTGGGGTAGGCAGAGACAACATCTATCCACTTAGCATACGCTTCTCGCTTCTTCAACTTTCATAATTGTTTTCATTTAAGTACGGTTGCAGGTACTCTTGACCCGGCCTCTTTCTAAAACGTTTTGGATCTGATTAATATACGTACGCCTAGGTCACCCTTCACCGGGTTGGCCATTCACCCTCGCCTTATCTGTTTGGTCAATCTTCTTTCGTCCATTCTCTCTACATCTATCTGTAGCTATAAAATCTATATTCTATCTTAATATATATAAATCTCGTGTCACAATGTTTGTCCTCAATGGACTCCTAAACCACTTAACCGATTATAATAAAATTCGCACACCATGTGCAGTTCGATCCAACTTGAGAGATAGGATAGTTTTGAAACGGATTTCGACATCCACGCGGGCGGATCCGCGGGCAACAGCTAGTATTAAATCTATAAATCTATGGAATATGTAGTTACTATTATAATAGTTCACGGGATATTTGCCATGTTTGTTCGTTTTGTTGAGTATCCGATATTTTGACCCTGTTGCAAGTTCCATAATAACGGACGGGGCTGAGCTATCGGATACGCAACAAAAAAAAAACATGGTAAGTATTCCGTCAACTATTATAATAGTAATGTAATCCTTATCAATCTAAAATCCAAAATATGTAGTGCTTACGAGTACCTATAATAAAGCTTCTTCGTCTTCTATATATTTCTCAATAAATATAAAATACTAGCTGTTGCCCGCGGCTCCGCCCGCGTGGATGTCGAAATCCGTTTCAAAAACTATCCTATCTCTCAAGTTGGATCGAACTGCACATGGTGTGCGAATTTTATTATAATCGGTTAAGTGGTTTAGGAGTCCATTGAGGACAAACATTGTGACACGAGATTTATATATATTAAGATAAAATATATATATAAAAAAAATAGTATCCGATTTTCAGAATGAGTTTTTTTCAATAACAAAATTTTTTTTAGTATCCCAGAACCACTCAGAAATTGTTTATAGAGTGAGTAATCCGCTTTAGGACAGCTTATTCGCCATTTTGAATTTTCTTGCGACTGAAGGTGTCAATTACGGACAAGTACCAGTTCTAGACATCTTTCTTCTAATAACACTGAATTGAGTGAAATAGATAGAATTGAGTGTGAATGGCGATAATTAATGTATTGGTAATTGTCCGCGACATCATGAAAACAAATGAATTGGGCGGTAGTCTGTAGTGAATATTGCGAGGAACGAGAATTTCCAACAAAATCTCCATGTTTTTTTTATATGTAGTCCGTAGGATTGACTGCAATCTGCCCTATGGTAAACTGAGGTGAAGTCCATAAATAATGGTTACCATTTCCAGAGCTAGCCCCTGGTTGAATTGTTAAAAATAATGTAAAAATTATGAGATTATGGGACGAAGTTTACGACACCCTTTTCGTTTATGTAAGAGAACAAGACCGGCAACATTGATTTTTGTAAAATAACATAACATAACATAAACTCACGCCTATATCCCCGAAGGGGTAGGCAGAGGTGCTAGCACCCACATTTCGCCAGTTTATGTTAAGGTCCCAATGTAATAGGTGGCGAGCCTATTGCCATTAACCGGGCACTTATATTTTCGTAAAATATGAAAACTTAATGGGATAAGTTTCGCGCTGGTCCAAACCAACCCTTTGAGTGAATTTGACGGTGATTCCCATTCGTTACGATTGTTCTATATCAAACCGCAAATCGTCAAAAGTCAACACCACCTTTAGATCGGTCTAGTTTATATCGCTTCAATATCGTTACTCCGAATAAACTTTTCGTCTACTGAAAATGTTTTACAATTCAATGGACCATCACCCCAGCTGTTAATTGGGGGCGTTTTAATGAATATCAATTGACCGTGAGGGGGCGCCCCTGGCGACACACTGAGTAGTTACCGGGTTCAAAGAGCTGCTACAATTAACTGTGCGATTTTCGACTGTTCATGAATATCGTGGATTCAGACATTATGTTGACACCATGATTTGTCTTAAATTATGAAACTAAATTGTTATTATAAGCTATTGTATAGCTTTTATAGCAGGCTTTAAGGCGACGGATTCAAGAAATTCCGTAACGGAATTAAAAAACCTAACACCCCCCATTGTCACACAGGTTTTAACCATATTGTAACAATCCTAATTGGGTAAATATTTAACTATCTAATCCACGCATAAAAGGAGGTAGGACATGACGGTATCTCCCGTTCGAAATGAGCTGTCCGACTGTGGTAGTACCTCCGCCCTACAGAACACCGCGGCCATAATAACCATCGTGTTGTGTTCCCGCCGGTAAGTAGGGTAGCCAGAGCTCACTGTTATTCTCCTCCTCCCACCCCTTCCTTAGCCTCCCCGCCCCTTCCCAGCCATCTCCCCTTCCCTTCAGGGTAGGCAGCGCGTGTGTGACACCTTTAGTGTTGCACACGTTCATAGGCCACGGTGACCGCTTCCCATCAGGTGGGCGTGTGCTTGTCTACCACCTACGTAGAATAAAAAAAACGTATTGGATGACAGAGAAAGGTATTTCAGCAATTAATAAGACAACCTGCTATATCCCATTCTAAAAGAGTAAAAATATCCTGTAAATCCCATACAAAAAAATATCGTGGTCACTGTAGTTTTAAAACAAATGCATGTATTAAAACTGACAGGTGTGTTGTTGTCGAATTTTCGCTGCTCATCGCAATTTAATTGAGGGGGATTAAACATCGTGAATTCACAGTGAGTTACGTTTTATCCTACCGATATTATAAATGTGAAAGTTTGTGGCAATGTTTGTATGTTTATCACTATACGCAATGATTAAGAAGTTGGTGTTACGATCAAGAGGTCCTAAGTTCAAATCGGAGATGGAGAGGTTAGGGAAATACTAGTAATTTTGGCTATAAGGTACATACCTAGGCCTACTGGGGTGTAAAGAAAATACCTTTTGGCACACTTAACACCCCGGCACTAAAAACCCGAAACGGCGTGCGGTTTTAGTCAGTTCAAGTCCAACTTCATGCGGCGGTATCCGTGGGGATTCCCGCACGAAAAACAAAACAATAATATGCAACAACAATAATTAAAAAAACAAACCAAAACACAAGAATAACACGTGTGTATTTTCATAATTTGCATTCTTGCTCACATACCGTTTTCAAGAAAAAACATTATGAAAATATTTGGAGACTTAATTAAAATACTGATTTCAAATACCTTAGAGAAGTATGCTGACTAAAATAACATTATTAATTTACGCTACAGGATGTTTTGTATAATGATATTTTTTAAATATTACAATGTCTGCTACATCACATGGCTCCATCAAGACCTTTGAGACGTAAGTCTGCAAGCCAATACGCAGGTGTATTAACTTGCAGGTGATTAGCGGATGAGATTTTTCTTTCTTCTTGGGGATGAGGGGCAGATCACAGTCACTTTTTTTTTTGATGCCGTTCTCGCTACCTATGGAAAACTATTTCAGGAATAAAAATAGCCTATGCGTTATTCTAGACTATTATCTATCTTGCATCAAATTTTGCCAGATCCGTTCTTCCGTTTGAGCGTTATTAACACACATCCAAATATCCAAACATCTTCACAAACTTCCTCACTTATAATATAAGTAGGAATTGGTAGGAATTAGGATTTGTAAATATTCTTAGCATAGGTCTCCTCCAAACAAGCCCAATATTCCTTATCATAGTCCGTTTGCATCCAGCTTAGGACATTACAAAAGGGTTTAAGTTACAGAACAGACGCACTTATACACCTACGTTTGCAAATTACTTGATTTCGCTACACGCATTTTTTCTCTCAATTGTTAATATCCATTACGTCTACCTAAAAAACCTTCATAAAATGCCACACACAATTGCCTAAAACCTTCCTAACTCAACCACTCGACATTTCGAAGTCAAGAGATAAAAGCACACATACTTTTCGCTCAATTAACGCCCTCGAACAGATAGAGCGGTCTTAAGCGCTTCAATACAGCCCCAGATAAGGTCCACCATTATTTTTCTCATTAGGCCGACCTTTGAGATAACACAGCCTGTTACCCACGATGTAGAGGTGTGAATTGCTTGACTAATCTTTTCCTTTATTGCTAAAGATTAAAAGATAACTGTTATAATAGACTGTGTCTTATTTTTTCGGCTCAGCGTGTTTTTGTTCATGATTTATTGACAGGATTATGATATACATTAGTTGGGGCTTATTATTTTCATTTTGTAGGTGTTTCTTACGTCTTATTTGGTAAATTTATGAGAGATGGTTTAGGATAGGTAAAAGAAAATACTGCTGTAATAGGCCGGATCATTTTAAAAGGCTGAGAAAAATTATTTGAGACATGTTGCATTTTGTATCTTATCAAACTTGAAGGTTCTACGGGTACGTCGCCAAATAGGTAGTCGCAAGGAAATTATGCGCTTTGTCACGCAGTGGTGCGATGACAATCACCTCTTCTTTCATGAGGCTGTCAAGTTGAGGGGGAATGGGGACACCCTTCCTGAGACTTTACCTTTAGCTTACCATTAGGCGAGGTGAAGTTATATTGACGTGATCGATATAAAAAATAAATAATTTTATAGAAGAGTCAAGAAACCGGCAAACATGTACGAAAACCATTTTATTTATGAAAGTATAGCAGCGAAAAGATCGCATCAAGTGGAATCCTGTGTTCTCTGTCTACTCCATAATGAAAGAAGTGTGACTGTATGTATGTTTGTTTACCTCGCAGTCCTTATCTTCGTAAACAGTACGGAGTTACATTCAGCCTCTACCACAGAGTTCCCTACCCACTCGTACGCGCGGCTGCGTAACGCATGAATATTTGAAAGCCCCACTCAAATTGCGTTCGACCACATTCGTGGTTTATGGCGCAATGTTTTGTGGAGTTTTTAGCCACGTTTGTTGATATCTGGTATATATACGTAAAGGTATTAGTATAGAAAATAAGTCTACTTATTTATGGGTGTAGAGGACCCCATTATGACTTTGAAACCAGCTCAATCTCACCTATAAGCCGGTGAATCAGCTAATTGACAGACAAGGCTTTTAGGATTACGAGGTCAAAAGTTATGACTTCACCTCGCCTGATGGAAAGCTAAAGGCAAAGTCTCAGACCGGTCACCACTACATACACCGATAGTGCTACAGTAATGGCCTTCAACTTGACGGCCTCATCAAATGCTTTTCACGCCCTGCTTAAAGAACCCGGGACTATAGGAGGAAGGAAACACATGCGCTGGTTAAGAATTCCAAGTCTTTATAGTGCGGCAAAGAAAAGAGGCACTGAACCGCTTGGTTCTTGATGGAATTGTTTGCACTGTGTGAGATTGATACCTGATTGGACTGGCCGCGGTAGCCTAGTGGTTTGGGTAATGGACTGCTGAGACGAGGTCTCGGGTTCGATCCCAGGTTCACCATGGCACACACCAATGACTTTTCGATGCTTTTCGAAGTTATGTGTGTATTTATCGCAGGTTTATTAGTGCCTCGGAGAGCACGTTAAGCCGTCGGTCCCGGTTGCCATACAAACATCTATGGCAGTCGTTACGGGTAGTTAGAGCCCACAAAAGTCCAACCAGTCTAACTTGGAACTTCGATATCGCCATTGGTCATAATGACCATTGGTTGTGGAGGTCAGATGGCAGTCGCTCCACGGAAAATAGCGAAGTTCAGCCGCATCACAGTTAGACTGGAAAGCCGACCCCAACTGAGTTGGGAAAAAGGTTCAGAGAATGATGATGTGTGAGATTGATACCTCAGCGTTGGTTAGATTTAATATCTGTCTTGTATTAGATTGCTTGGTTCAGTAGAACCGGAGATAAGTCAAATAACAATAACCGATCTCCACGCGAATGGAGTCACGGACATCAGCTTCTAAGATAATACGATTTGATTCACATAAAGTTGAACTGAAAGTCGTATGTAGCAAGTCTTTTATATTCACTTAAGGTCTGTAATATAAAATTTTAGATTATTTACGTACCAACAAAGATGAAATTACATACCTAAAATGCCTCTACTGCCTTACAAGAACCAATTTTCGAACAAAACATAATGTTTGCAAGCACTCTAATTTTCTCAACGATCGAGTTTATTGCCCGAGATGAATATAGAAATATCTAGTTATAGCATCAGTGTATTCACATCGTCAGAATGCTAATGTATCCACTTACTATAAGTCTATTTGGGGCATAATCATTTTGTGTGGGAGGTATAAAATTTTATTATTGAATATTGATAGCAAATGTGAGCGAAGTAGGAGATAGGGCACGACAGCTGTATCTCCCGTCCGAAATGAGCAGTCCGACTGGGGTAGTACCTCCGCCCTACAGAACACCGTGGCCATAATAACCATCGTGTTGTGTTCCCACCGCCACCGGTAAGTATGGTAGCCAGAGCTCACTGTACCCCTCCTCCCTCCACCTCTTCCTAGCCTTCCCACCCCTTCTAGCTCTAGCTCTCTCCCCTTCCGTTGAGGGTAGGTAGCGCGTTTGTGACACCCTTAGTGTTGCACACGTTCATAGGCCACGGTGACCGCTTCCCATCAGGTGGGCCGTGTGCTTGTATGCTACCTACGTAGTATAAAAAAACCATTAATGGTTGCAATTGCTTTCAGGTATTAGATAGACTGGGTGTGTAGGCCAGAGACTTCTCGAGGAGTACCTGGACATCGAAGGAACACTGCCACCTGTGTGATTAATTACAGCCGCGGTGGAAGTGGCCCTGTCTAGGGCTACTTGTAGGCTCTCCACGTATCTCTCTGACGAGCAGAGGGCAAAGTGGAGAGCAGGCAAGAGGTGGACTGGTTCTCCGATCACAGTAGAAGAAGGAGGTGACAGGATGACCTTATATCACTCTACAGACCAACACGGTGCAGCGGCGCAATGCTTACCATCCAATATTTCCGCACGCAAAACAGGGACACCGTGGTTCCCTAAACCTAGGGCTCCATCTCGAAACCGTAATCTAAACTAAAATCATTTTCTGGTATCTTTATCCATTCCATAAAGTATTGATTCTTCACTAACTTAAAGTTATCCATAAGTAATAACTCTGTAAAAGTTTTCTCCAAAATCAATGAAATATCAAAACTTCTCCAACATTTCCCACAAAAAAAAATCAGAGAAGAATGTGGGTCGTGCCCATTTATCATTATTAACACAGTGCGCAGATTAGTTCACAAATAAGAGCTTTATCCCACCGTCTGATAGTTCTTAACGAGGCCACCGCCTTAGGGCACGTTCACACGTTCGATATCAAAGAATGATTTTTGTTTTTTACAAGCTTTTATTTAGTTTCACCAGTCCCGTTGTCTGTAATCAAATCTTGCAAGCCATTTTTCGACCACTTCTGGTTATCCGATTGAGCTGAAATTTGGCATACTTATGTAAGTCTATGACAATGCAATATTACAAACTTTATTTAGTTTCACCTGCCCCGTTGTCGGTAATCAACGTTGCCTGTAACCAAATCTTGCAAGCCATTTTACGACCATTTCTGGTTATCCGATTGAGCTGAAATTTGGCATACTCATGTAAGTCCCATGACAATGCAATATTGTAATTTTTTTTTTTTTTTTTTTTATACTACTTAGGTGGCAGACAAGCACACGGCCCACCTGATGGGAAGCGGTCACCGTGGCCTATGAACGTGTGCAACACTAAGGGTGTCACACACGCGCTGCCTACCCTGAAGGGAAGGGGGGAGGGCTGGGAAGGAGTGGGGAGGCTAGGAAGGGATGGGAGGAGGAGGGGTAAATTGAGCTCTGGCTACCCTACTTACCGGCGGGAACACAACTCGATGGTTATTATGGCCGCGGTGTTCTGTAGGGCGGAGGTACTACCCCAGTCGGACAGCTCATTTCGGACGGGAGATACCGTCGTGTCCTACCTCCTGTAATAATAAAAGCTTGTTTTTAAAAAGGTTTTTTTAAAACAGTAGCTTGTTCACTATCGTGATAGTATAAGTCATGAACATATAAAACATATAGGTGGAACGCGTTCAAGAACAAAACATTAGAGTCGGCCCACTTGCGAATACGTAAAAGTCGGCACGCACACATTCACACACAAATAGTCATTAAAAGGTTTAGAAGGTGTTTATAGCGTTAGAGGCGCGAGTGTGACACCCTTGGTGTAGCACACGTCCATAGGCCGCAGTGACCGCTTCCCATCAGGTGCGTTTGTCTGCTCCTCAAGTGATATAAAAAAACGTCAGCCATTTAATTAGCCATTACAGGTTATTAATCTATCTCTATGCCAAATTTTAATCAGAACTTTTTAGTCAAGTCGTTAAAGATTACAATCAAACAACCATTCATCCAAACATCTTATTTTTTTATGTCGGTCACGTTAATATGACTTCACCTCGTCTGATGGTAAGCTACAGGTAAAGTCTCTGGAATGGGAGTCACGTCACGTCATTACAAACATCGATAATGTCATAACGGTGGCCCTCAACTTGACGACCTCATCAAGTGCTTTTTCACCGCCTTCTTAAAGGACCCGGGATTGTAGGGGGAAGGAAACTTTCACATTTAAAAATATTAATAGATCTAGTTGATGCTCAGGTTCTAATATTAATAGAATTATTTTCACATTGCATCATTAAACACACAAAACAAGATAACAAACAAAAAAGTCCTAACAATCTTTTGTCATAATTTTCACCATACCATTTATTTTCCTTACTTTTCTTTTTCCTTCTGTCTGTACGGGGCTCAGGAGCCCCTCATCATCTTTAATCGGCCCCGACAGCTCCGCACTAATGAGAAAAATAATGATGAGCTACAGGCTCAAAGCTTTAATCAACACCTACATAGTGCTTCCAAGGTTTGCTTCTTTTTTCGGGGCTAGACTCGGAAAATTGTGTAATTTAATTTGCTTTAACTACACGGCTGAGATATTAATTTGAAAATTTATGGATTAATAGGATCATTTTTATTATAACTAGGTGATTTTCGCGGCTCCACCCGTGTGCCAGTTTTCCCGTTCTCTACACGGATGTTCCCGGGATGAAAGAATCCCATGTGTTGATCCGGAAAATAGACAACCGTTTGAGAGTATGGATGTTTGTCACTCTTTCACATAAAAATAGTTGAACGGATCTGGTTGAAATTTAGAACTGGGATTTTAGAATAACACGTAGGTTCTATCCGTGAAATAAGTTCCTGTGGGTTGTGGAAACGAGATCAGAATTATACGTGGATTGAGCCGCGGGCTAAAACTAGTTTATATCTGTATAATGTTAGTAGGATTTACGCTTTGTTTCATGTTTGATTTCAGTTTTGAGTAATTATAGAAAGTCATTATAAAATTTCAAGGCTAGAATTTGAGCAAATTTATTTAAGTACCTATATCACTTATTAAAAAAAGGTTGTAAAACTACTTAGCAGACTTCAAAAAACTATATTACATTAAAATAGGATTAAACATTGTCAAGCAGGTTTTTAAATTTTAACTAAGTTAACTGTACATGTACGAACTAGCAAGTAAGGTTTGTTTAGGCCAGCAGATTTTGCTGGGTTAAGTGCCCCCAAAAAAAAAAGTTATTACTTAGTACCTACTTATACAAGTCCAGTGAAGCCACAATCAAATAAGTTTATTAGTAATGCACATAAATAAATCGGATTTGACCAATTATGACCAAAGGGTACACCCGTCCAAACAAATTGGGTATCATTAGATTTATTAAGGTAGGCAGAAATATGGCGCCAATTTAGAACCCTTAACCGAAGCTAATTTTAGTTTTAGAATTAGTTTTATTATGATTTCATACGAGATTTGAATAATAGGACTAGGTATATCTCGTTAATAATAATAGTATCTGCGTATTTATGAGTTATTGTCTTTTTGTATTGTGCCACGGAAGACTGTTATGAGCGGGTAGAGGCGGTCTTCAAGAAGGGCATTAGAAGAGTTTTACAGGGTTGGCATCGCGAGTGTGACGCCCCTGGTGTCACACCCGTCCATAGGCCGAGGTGACCACTTCCCATCAGGTGGGCCATGTGTTTGTCTGCCACTTAAGCGGTAACACAAAAATATCCGATAACTTCTTTGACCACATACAGATTTTGATAAAATTTTAACAGTTATTCAGACGTTTTCATATAGATGGTTTATATTAGTATACGGTGCTTGTTTGCCACCTAAGCGATATAACAATAAATATCTGATAACTTATTTGAAACCATACTACATAACTTTCACTATTATTTAGACCTTTTATTTTTCTTACAGAAGGTTTATAAGTCCTTTGGCTTATTCTGCAAACATCATAATAAGTACCCACAGTATTATTAATCTTAGATTTGACCGTATAACAATGGCCTGTTTTCGAAGAAAAAGTACCATTATTTGAAACTTAACGAAATCTATAAGACCCTTTTCGAAACTTTTTCTAGGATTAAAACTAAAAATATATCATACTTACAATGAAGAAATTTAATCTTCTATCTAGATAGATTGGGCATATTCTTTGTAGGCATAGAAAAAATAAACTGGGTAAGTCATCCAGGGAATACAAGTAGTTTTTACACACGAGTAACTATATACGAGTACTAACATGCTTCCTACTATCCTACTAATTCCTACTTCTTCATCCTAGCGTGAATTCCCAGTCGCATCCAAAGCTTTCACCTCGGAGTCCGTTGGCTGGACAACGATATTTTCCGTGAAGCGACTGCCATCTGACCTTCAAAACCCAATTGTGACATTAGGCGATATCGAAGCATTGCAGTTAGACCTTTTAGGGCTCCAACTACCCGCTGCCATAGATGTTCATTATGGCAACCGGGACCGACACGCGACGGTTTAATAAAGTAAATTAAGAATAGTGGCGTTATGAATACTTTGATTCTAAAGGTGCGGCTATAATAGGTTAGTTAAAGACCAATAAGTTAGTCAAATACCTGTTACTCACATGTATTCTTTTTTTGTATAAAGCATCAAATATTTGTCTCTTCCTTTTGCAAAATAACGTGAAAAAGATAATGTGTACCTTCACTCCATCCGAGCATTTGACTTGCCCCCAAAGACCTCTGACTCAAAGATTGGGGTAAGTTATAAGCTTTTATTTAAATAATGAAAGAAAAGAAAGGAAGGAACAGGGCATTGTTATTTAAAAAAATATGATAGTCTTTTGCCCACGGTTTCGCCAGTTCTCGTTCCCGCTAAGCCAGGTTGTATGATATTATGTAGACAAGTATTATTATTTATATTGTAATATAGTTAGGTAACGCAATTTTTATGAGCTTTCAATTAACTTGCTCTGTAATCTGTATGAACATATACGTTAATTAAGGTCAGACTTGTAACTGAATTTTGAAGCAGTTATCCTTAACCGATTGAGATGAAATTTTACGCACATGTTTAGCTACAATATATAAGTTTGCCGTGTAGATTTGTACAAAGTATTATGTACTTAATTTTCTTTCCGCTGTATTTTATAACTTGTACCATACGTGACCTAGGCAGGCGTAGAACTGTGAGACCTCCAAATCCCGCCAGTAAATCTCATAAAAAGGCTTCACCAGGTTGTATCCAGCGTCGATTTACCACAACACTGCGTCATATATAATTCAAACATGTTTAGTTCTGGTGGGTAGCCAGACAATATTTTATTTTGAACAAGAATCCTTGTCAATTAATTCTGAAGTGTTTACTATAATGCTTATATTTTCTTGTTAATTTTAATTGAATGATGTCAACTTTTAGGACGAGATTTGAACTTCTGAGAGTCTTAAAGTGGGTATAGACTACAACATTTTCTAGGGCATTTCTGTGTAATGTAACGTTCTTACGAATGGTACAATTCAGGCAGATGCTCAGTTTCTAAAGCATTTCCATGTAATGTAACGTTCCTGCGAATGCTCGGTGTTATGTTACACTAATACGATCGACGAAATATTACACCAATAATGCTCGTTGGTTTGTAACAAAGAGGCGAGCGTGCTCGACGTTTAGTTCGTAAAAGGATGATACACTAACATAATTATTAGAGCAGCTCGTTGTTCTGTTACAAGTAAATGTTGTAGTCTATACTCACCTTTAAGTATTATTGTGATTTTTTCTATTTATGATTTACAATAGAAAGTTTTCAGTAATAGCCTGTTAGCTTGAGTCTTAAGAAGATAATGTACAAATAGGAACTTTTATAATTTAGAGTCTAATGATGTCTCAGCGTTGATCCCGCTAGCATCCCAGACTTTCACCTAAGAGTCTCAGGTTTATTTGCCAACTTTTGTGACATTTAGAAATATCATAATGCTACTTTGACCCTGGAATGCCCTAACTTATAAATGAACTTATGCCTCTCAAATACCGAGTCTATCCTATTCTAAATTTGTAAGCAACCTGTACATTGCAGATCTTTAGCCTAGCGTTAATCCCAGTCGTATCCAAAGCTTTCACCTCGGAGTCTGGGGTCCGCTTTACCAGTCTTAACTGCGGATTTGGCTGAACCTCGATATTTTCCATGAAGCGACTGCCATCTGACCTTCACAACCCAATGGTGTCATCAGACATACATTGCAGATATTATTTGCAAAATTCTTGGGTTATGTTAAATGAATAATATTGTGAACACATTAATATTTTTTTCGAGTTCTTGTCTGTTTAATCTGTTTGTTCGCTATGGATGCAAAAACTACTGAACAGTTTTAATGCGTGTAACGAAACAATGGCAAGATCCGCAGCCATATTCTGTTAGTTACGTGAATAGTATAAAAAGTCATACTTTATCACACATAATAGGTAGTGCTTGCGAAAATAAAAAGTACAGTCCATTTATAACAAACAAAATGTCCCGTGAGTACTGGCAACTTTTACCGCAGGGGTTCACGTCGGCCATTAGGTCGGACAAATAAAAATATGAGGTCAACGACCGGGCAGAGACTACTAAATTAGATATTATGGTATTCATAACTATAATACAATTTACGGTTTATGGCAACAAGACTGCTTCCGTTGTACAGGGATTTTTTTTTATACCACTTAGGTGGCAGACAATCACACGGCCCACCTGATGGGAAGCGGTCATCGTGGCCTAGGGACGCGTGCAACACCAGGGGCATCACACTCGCGCTGCCGACCCCAAAAGTTTAAGGGTTACCACAATCTTTAGTAATATTGTTTCATTTTTTTTTTTTTATACGTAAACGGGACTTAATAATAAAAAAAATTAATAAAAAAAAAAAAAAAAAAAAAAGTATGTGACGGTGCCTGGAGACAAGAAAATATAAAAAATGTCGAAAATGTGCGGGTAGAAGAAGAACCGTCTACCTCACGGACTCGGCGACGGAGGGCGTGCACGGCTGAAACAGTCAGCCTGTGACCACGGCCGGTGTAACCTGGTCGAAACGTCAGGCATCCAAAGGTATGTATATACCTTTAACGTGTATCGCGTTAAGTCCCGTTTACGTATAATAAGTTATGGAACGCGAAAGTTTAAAAGTTAATATTGTTTCAATCTTACTCTCCTTTCCTATACAGAACTACACGTGCCAGGCTGAGGTACAACCCTCACACAGTGCAATCAATTTCAGCGAAAACCAAGCGGTTCGGTGCCTCTTTTATTTGCCGCACCATAAAGATTTGGAATTCTTTACCAGCGTATGTGTTTCCTTCCTCCTATAGTCCCAGAGCCTTTAAGCAAGGCGAGAAAAAGCATTTGATGAGGCCGTCAAGCTGAGGGCCATCACTGTAGCACTACCGGTGTATGTAGTGGTGACTCCAGTCCTGAGACTTTAGCTTACCATCAGGCGGGGTGAAGTAATTTTGTCGTGTCCTGTATAAAAAAAAATTGTGACTTTCATAGTGTGAATCGGATAATTGGCGTCGACGGATACTAATGTTATGTGGTCAAATAGTATCGCTTACTTTTATGATTTATGGTGGGTATATTTATCGCTTCTAATTTGTTAGATTTATATAAAACAGAATACGTAGTGAAGTAGCTCAAATGCAAATTAGCACGTTGTATATGTATGGATATAACATAACATAACATAACATAAACTCACGCCTATATCCCCGAAGGGGTAGGCAGAGGTGCTAGCACCCACATTTCGCCAGTTTACGTTTAGGTCCCAATGTAATAAGTGGCGAGCCTATTGCCATTAACCGGTCACTTACAAACCTGTGATAAATACACACATAACTTCGAAAAGAATCGAAAAGTCATTGGTGTGTGCCATGGTGAACCTGGGATCGAACCCGAGACTTCGTCTCAGCAGTCCATTACCCAGACCACTAGGCTACCGCGGTATTATGTATGGATAGACATAATAAAAGATATGAAAGTTTTACACAATACTAAAAACATATATTCAATCGAACCCTGTCGTCCCTCCCTATTCAATCCCCTATACAAAAACTTTTCAATCACCCTGAAACTGTTCACTGAAAGTTGATTCTCCCTGAACTATGACAAGCGGAGTTTAAACACGATTTTCGGATTAGTGACGACGAAACACCTACTTCGCAGCTTGTGGTTAACTACAGTTAAGCAAGTAATTGATTAATGTCTATTGACGCAGTGAAAATGGGAATTTCATTTTATAGGTTTTAATTAGTTTAGTAGGTTTTATTTAAAATGTAATGAGATTTTGAAGCAGTTAATATGCTAACTTCTTCTATAAATTTTATTCGACAATAGATAGTATCTCGGACGGGATTTGAATCCGCGACCAGTCCTTTACAAGGGTAATACTCTGACCAACTGAGCACTACTTATGTAAATTCTGAAGTGATATATGGATGAAATTGTGGACGGAGATATCTAGGTATGGATGTTTGTTACTCTTTCACGCAAAAACAGCTGAACAAATTTGGATTAAATTTGGCACAGCGATAGATCACAGTCCGGAATAACACATAAGCTAAGTACTTCTGATTCCCATGAATTGCGGGAACGGGATTAGATTTATCACATGGCATTATCATTTTTACGTAGCCGCTAGCAAAAGCTAGTAAAAAAAAACTCAACAAAAAGCTGCTCGCATATTCTACAATCAACCAAACCTCAATTTTTCATCCAACGTCAGTAAGCTGTCGACAATCCCGTAGTACATTACTGTATTTGCTTAGATAGAGGTGTTGGGCGTGAGGCGACGGCTGGTAATGGATTTCTGACGTTGAAATAAATGATAGATTGCCGCCATACGATGCATTACCTATGGACACGAAGGTGTGATTCGATTCGTTTAGAGGAAGTGGTTTGTTTAGACTTTTATAGGAATTGGATGGCTGAAGAGCTAAGGTTAGCATGAGTTATATTTTTTTTTTAAATAGAACACGTCAAAATGACTTTACCTCGCCTGATGGTAAGCTAAAGGCATAGTCTCAGGACTGGGGTCACCACCGGTAGTGCTACAGTGGCGGCCCTCAGCTTGACGGCCTCATCAAATGCTTTTTCACGCCCCGCTTAAAGGCCCCGGGACTATAGAGGAAGGAAACACATGCGCTGGCAAAGAATTCCAAGTCTTTATGGTGCGGCAAATAAAAGATATGGTGTGTTTTGCATTGCGTTGATTGTTTTGTTGAGATTTTTTATATACTACTTAGGTGGCAGACAAGCACACGGCCCACCTGATGGAAAGCGATCACCATGGGTACGTGTGTAACACCAGGGGTATAACACTCGCGCTGCCGACCTTGAAAGAGGGAAGAGGGCTAGCAAGGGTAGGTTAAGGAAACTAGGAAGGGATGGGGGGGAGTCACGTCAGATGTAATAATGGTAGCACTCAGCTTGACGGCCTCATCAAAAGAGGGTTGTCGTCGCAGCACCGCGTAACACCCATCGGGCCCACTAGTGCTGCGACCACAATCCCCCCTGCCCGGCTATGCACTTGCTGACCCCTGAACGCAATCCAACCGAGATTGGATTACTATGGAGGGTTTTTCGCAATCGTGCACGGTGGTACCTACGCGGCCGAATTTTTTGACTAGTTTTTGCCATCAGATTTCTACCACCAGTTGGTAGAGTAGAACCAGAGATATAACCAAAAGCTGCGATAGTCGAGATCTCGGTTAGTATTTACTTAAATGGTGTGAAATACATTTAAATACAAGTTAACTACATAAATATGGCCCTTTCAAATTTAAAGGACTATAATGTCGATGAATTCGGTTTTTTTTCTTTGAAAAGTTTTTAAATACCTATTTAAAGTTTAAATATTTAAAAACTTTTCAAAGAAAAAAACCGACTTCAGCGGACCAAATTGACAGGACCACACGGGAAGCGCCAGCTATTAAATAAAAAAAATTCATCAAAATCGGTTCACCCGGTCGAAAGTTCTGAGGCAACAAACATAAAAAATACAATCAAATTGAGAACCTCCTCCTTTTTTTGAGTCGGTTAAAAATGAAATCATAATTTATTGAAATATTTCAATGTAGGTAAACGTTGTTTCTGTTCCTTTATCAACTTTTATCGCTGACTGTACATCCGAGTCACAACACGTCCCGCATAATGAACGGTGCTCGAATAAATCTATTTGGTATAAACTGAAATAAATTCATTTGGATTACACTCGTGCACATAGACATTTGACTTGGTGTGAGTAATCGACTCTACTCGTATTTTATTGAAATGGCAACGGATAAATAATGAAGAAGCCGGTTGCCACTTAAGATGTTTGTATTATGTATGGGTTGGAAGTTCAATATAATAATATATCATTCTGTAAGTATATTTAGGATATAGAATTTTTTTGACAGAGGCTAATGGTTGATCGAGTGTAACGTGACTAGAATGCTTTTTAGAGTTTATGTGGAGCTGAAAATGATTTTTGTACGATATACGGGCATGAACGTATAAACTTTTTTTTTTTTTTAAAAAAGGTAAAAGCGGGGCGTGAAAAAGCATTGATGAGGCCGTCAAGCTGAGGGCCGCCACTGTAGCACTGCCGGTGTATGTGGTGGTGACCCCAGTCCTGAGACTTTACCTTTATCTTACCATCAGGCAAGGTAAAGTCATTTTGACGTGTCCTATATAAAAAAAAATCGTGCGGAAATTCCCATGGATACCACCCCCGTCGGCTATCAGTGGTGGTTATGTCGGGATCGAACCAACTAAAACCGCACGCCATCTCGGGTCTTAATTACCGGGGTGTAAGGTTACCCAATAGGCATATCCCTCGCACCCCAGCTGACCCGGGGCCATCTAGGGTTTTAAGATGGTCCCCTCGACCCCCCGAAAGGGGGGTGGTGCAAGCATCGCGCCACATAATGTACGAGTATTATTACGTTTACTTGCCGTCAATAAACCAATAACCAAAGGTGGACCTAGGCTTTTTGCTACCACAGTAGTAGAAGAAGGATCGACTTAAAACTAGCTTATGCCCGCGGCTCCACCCGCGTCGAAGTCGGTTTTCGCATTTTTTGAGTTTACTCAACCGATTGTAATCAAATATGTAAGATTTCAAGTCTAGCCAAGACCTTTCTAATAAAAAAACCGCATCATAATCCGATCAGTGCCTGTAGTCAAGTGGCAAAATTATTCTATTCGATCGAATCGTATCGTTTCGAATAGTTTAGGTCGACCAATCACACTCCAGCTCGTGATTTCGCCGCGGCGCGCGCATCGTACGCCGGCGACGAGCTTGGATGTGATTGGTTGACCTAATCTATTCGAAACGATAGCGATTTACGCTATGACACTTGTCTACGGGGGCAGTAGTTTTTATATCCATCGCTAGTCGCGACCACGAATACCTAATTATTCTCCTCACATAAAAATACGGATCTCAAACCATAACAAAAACGAATGCACATAAGTTTCAACCAAAATCAATAACTACGAACCACACATAGGTAAATTACACTTTAAAATACACAATAAGCCAACGTAAGCTCCGGTGGTAAATACTAATTAATTGGGCACAACGAAGTTCCCTCCCTGTTGCATCGTTCCAACTCTGCGTTTTATCACGGGCTCGACCCGGCCGCGGGCGAGGCAGCCATTTGTCCTTCAGAGCCCTTACCATAAACTCTTAAAGCAGTATTATTTCAATACTAGCTGCCGCCCGCGGCTTCGCCCGCGTGGAGGTCGGTATCGCCACCGCTCTTTTGAAGCCGTCAGCTGAGTGTCACCATTGTTAACATGGTACGTGTATGTAATGGTGACCCTCTTTCCTGAGAGTTTACCTTCAGCTTACCATCAGGCGAGGTGAAGTCAAATTGACGTGTCCTATATATATAAAAAAAAAATTTACTTATAGCCTGAAGCTAGCTTATAGCATGGTTTTAACATAATACCTAACAACATTCAAATATGAATCGTTAGATTACACGTTGTTATAGAATGCGTTGAAGAAATAAAGGTTCACTGCTCGTTCTCCGTAAGTGATAGCGTGACAATATGTAGCATATGTGACCCGACTTCTTAATAATATTCGTGTCAAATTTGAAGTAAATCCATACAGTACTTTTTGAGTTTATCCCGGACATACATACAGACAAACAGACCAAAAATTCTAAAAACTATATTTTTGGCTTCGCTATCGATTGTAATCACACTCCAAGTATACTTTTCAAAAAATATTTAATGTACAGTTTTGACTTTCCTATCATTTTATGTATAGATTACTTAACTTTCATAGTTTGAATCGGACTCGGTCAAACGTCGTCCGTTATTATATAAGTGCTCTGTGTCTTGTAAATCTATCACTACTCGTTCGCTGTAAGTTTGCCGCTGTCAAATGACGTCAGTATAGCGTTTTCTCACTGGAACTAGAACTGAGTAAGTGAGACAACGCTACACGCGTGACAAACTTGACCGCGGTAAGCTTAGCGCGAATGGGTAGTAACAAATTTCTAGATATAAGTAAGAGAATATAGATATAAGTAATAGATAAAAGTAAGAGAATGCTAGACTACATAACACTAGTATCCGTCGACGTTGATGGTCCGATTTCACTGTGAATTCACACTATGAAAGTTAAGTAATATTGAAATAATACTGCTTCAAGAGTTTGTGGTAAGGCCCCAGTAGGTTACACCGTAAAATTCTCCGGAAAAATGCAAGACAGAGTACGAGACTATAAGAGAAAAAGAAATGAGGTTTGTCTAATTTTTATTTCGTTCTCATTTGTTTAATAAGAAGTCTTCATTAAATGTTTTAATTCAAGTACCTACTTTCTGTGAAGTCGATTTCTTAATTAAAGATGTTGCAGGTAGTCTTATTAAAATTGTAAATGCGTAAGTGTGTGTGAATTTTTGAATAGGTAGGTTATGATGAAATTTGGCGTTATCTAATACCAGAGACCAGATTCTGAAATAGCACGTAAGTTATTTTAATGTTTTTCAAAAATAGATAAGTTAGGCGATAAATTTTCCACGGTCAAATTTTTATTGCATGGTTAAATTCTCTCGAGATTCAGTACAGGTAAACTTGAAGAAAAACTTCGCAAACACACAGGGGGGAATTTCATAAAACTAGACATCAGTAGGCATTACATGAGAATTCGACTCGACTACTACTGCAGGGGGCGTGAGATCGATTCCCGTATAGTGCAAATATTTTTACGCATGAATGTGACTATTTGCATTGGTCTGGGTGTTTCTAATGTATTATGCAAAAAAAGTATACCTATAAGTATGTTTATCCGCATTCTAGAACCCATAACACAAGTTAATTAAATAATGCTTTTTGTTTAAAACAAACACAAACACCGTTATACAAAATTTATGTAACGGTGTTTGTAATGGTGACTTCCATTCCGGAGACTTTACCTTTAGCTTACCATCAGGCAGGTGAAGTCATATTGACGTGACCAACATAAAAAATGCTTACTTTGGGTCTAGAGAGCGCTCTGTGTAGGTACAATGTTGTATAATTTATCATAGTTATTTTTTATGTGGCAGATATACTAAAATCTTTTTTCATTTTATAGGTAAGAATCTAAGATTTGATACAACCTAGATTGTGGGTAAATATATTCAATAAGGTAGACAACCCAAAAGTGGTATTTGTATATAGATCCCACTAAAAACATAAATGTAAAAAAGGAGAGCCAAGTTCAATACAAAAATTATACTTGGCTGTGGGCTTCGCCGCAAAAAGAATGGAGATCTAAATGAGTGCCAAATTCTATGCAACATCGAAATATTATGTATTTATAGGAACAAAGTAACATTATAAACAAGTATTAAACTCTACGTCTTTGCTTTGTTTAACAATTGCTGTTATTTAAAAATGTGTAGGCTAGATTTGACTTGGCCATTATTACACTTGGCGCTGGATAGCCAGTTCCTTTGCTTAAACTTGGCTTGATACGCTGCCGCGTATCTAGATTTTATGTAATTCGTTTTCAGAGATCCGTTTTATTCATAAAGGTAAAAGGAAAAATAATTTCTAGTCGCAATATTTCCTTTCCATTTTGTGTAGGATTAAGGACTAAGTCTGTTGCTACTTTACTGAACATCCAAAACGAACGAAACTCAAATCTTTTCGTAAAAACGATAAATGTCCTTTTACTTTTACCTTAGAATATGCTTTCATGTTTTCCATCTTTTAATCCCAAAACATCCCGTTAACGGTAATTGATCTACTATTAGGTGAAATCAAAACACAAAACATAATATTATTACACAAAACAAAAAAATAGCTGATGACCGCAACACCACCCCAGTGAATCTCGGTTAGGTATTGTAATTTTTGGTCATATTATATCTCCGGTTCTACTTAACCAATTCCAATCAAATATACCGCAGATTTTGAATCTGACCAAAAACTTTCCAATAAAATACTTGCATCAAAATTCATTCAGTAGTTTTTACGTGGGTGACCCTCATTCCTGAGACTGTACTTTTAGCTTACCATCAGGCGAAGTGAAGTCATATCGATGTGACGGATATATATTAAAATCGAAAAACGTCCATCACAAACAGAAGAACAGACAAGAATTTTATTCCAGAAAAATATTTTTGTTTTCAGAACTGTTAATATAACATAACCCAAGTATTTTTTTAAGTATGTCCAATGGACAGATACAGTTCATATACAATTTTACAATTGAAGTGAAACAAAGTAGTCTTTCAATACAATAAAATACCTTAAAATAAAATCGAACAGAACTGTCTGTCTAGATTAGCAACTGCATTAAGTAGCAATTCAAGTTTGCCTCAGTTCTCTTTCTTTGCAAATCCCAGCAATTTATGTGGGGTAATGAGAAAAGCTTCTAGACAAATAAGATCTTACCAGTTTAAGTACGCAAATGTTTAGATTAATGTTTGTTACTCAATCACGGCAGGACGGCTGAACAGATCTCGATGATATTTGGTACAGGGATAGGTTATTGTCTGAAATAGCAAAATAACCTTAGTCTACACCATCCGCTTCAAATATTGATTTTTAATCCAGCGAGCATGTTCACTATTCACCTATTTACTTGACAATAAGTAGCTTAAAGTATATACCCTGTTGAACTTTATACGAGTATGTATGCGTTAATTTTTAGTCCAATCCATTGACTCGTTTTTACATAATTGATTAACAATCAAAGTCACATCTCACACATCTATGGATTGGTTAAAGTCACAGAGCAAAAAAGCATCTACAAGTAGAAGGAGAAAGTAGGGATATTTTTTGTTGTGTTGGAAAAAAGTAAAGTGTAGATACACTTAACTGAAGCTTACTTAAATACATATCAATCAATCAATCAATTATTTGCCTATAGCAGTCCACTTTAAATGTACGTCATAGCACCCGATCCTCCGCCTTGCACATCCAGTCTATACCAGCTACCCTTTTTTCAAGTTTTTTTTTTTCAAATTAATATTTTTAATTAATACTTATCTAAAATTAAGTTTATTTCAGTAAATAACGTGTATAATTAAGGTAAAATATTATGCATCTAATGAGAAGTAATAGAAGTCAATGTTAGTATATTTTTGGCGACAATGATTTCATTGTGTTTTTACTTCTTTTTACGTCTTTAAATTTTCTGTCTTAAAGTACTTACTCTAAAATTTAACTATTCTACATTTTATTAAAGTTTCTGAATAATATTTTAGTTTAGATACCTACTATTAATTACCACAAACACGAAAGTGATTGAAGTATACTCCTAACTACTTCGCAAAATTTAAGCTTAGATTGTATAATAAGAAATTAGTTTGCAAAGTTTTGGTATGAGGCCCTGAGCAATATAGCTATGGTCTAGACTCAAAAGTTATTTGCTTGAGTTAAGACAAAATTACTATAATGTTAGGCTTAACTACAAAATGATCTTTGAGAAACACTTTCAATATTTTAGATTTCACCCTTTGTGATCAAAATGCCCTGAATGGTAGAGAAAATAAATAATGTGTAATGAAATAAATATATACCTTTAAGTATTTTTGCCGCCTGGAAATCACCAGTGCCCAAATTCGAAGTCATTGAATCGCCTGGAAACCTAAGTTGGCCACTGTAAGGTGGGGCTATACTGACCAGCCACAAGAGTCCTGCGATTGCGGTGCCCCATACTAGCCCATGTCACACTTGCTCTCTTGCCCACTGTGCCCTTCCATCTACACTATCGAGGACTTATGTGAAGCAACGGACAACGCTGTGGCCGTAGTCAATTATTGGGCTGGAAGAATCTAATATGAGCGAAAGCCATTGACTCGAAGAAGAACGTCATTTTTGCGACTGAGTTTCCACACTGCTAATTTTCAACTCTATGATTAACTCCAAACGAATATAATTAACAATTAGTCCCAAAACAGTAGACAACAAACAAATCTTCAGACACAATTTTTTCAGCCGCGCGCAGGTGTTGTGGAACGAAGAAATATAACAGTTGCCGGGAATTACCGTGAAACTGGAATTAACTAAACTCAACTGGAAGTGTTAATTTCATTACTCGGCGAACACTTTTTGTTGGATGTACTTAGGTACATCCAACAAAAAGCAGAAATTAGTTTCTGCTTGCCTTACACTTTTGGGGTTCTTCGATAACTGTCGGAAATTAGGTTGGGGAAATATACTTATTGAAAAGATCTGCAAACTCACACTCTTCTCTCTCTAGGGTAGGCACAGCCCACTTTACAAGCTTCCTACGGTGCCATTAAACTATTAATAATAAATATATATACCCACAGATTACTCATACTTTGGCCAATTAAACTTCAAATTCAAAGATATTTTGTAAATATCCTTGAAGTTTTGTTTTTGGCTTTTATGGGAGCGATTGAACAAATAAATAAGATTGCCGTCAGCCCTCCCAACCCCAAGAGGAAACCGCAGCAGGGGCCTTACTCTGAAAATCGAACATGAACGTTTCGGATCGAACGAAAACGGACCATTTGTCAAACAACGACAGCGAAAACGTTAAATGTATTTTGGGAATAGGAGGTGTACTGATAACGATCGACAACCTCAATGTCGAACGATCGAAGACGGATCCGAAATCCGAAACGAAACACTTTCGGGGTAGCTAAATGGTCAAAACGTCAACGGATACGAATATTTTCGTTTTTCGGAGTAAGGCCCCAGAGCCTTGTCCGTCACACTCCGGTGTAACGGCATGTACACTCAAATTCACTAAAAAACCAAAAGCCTGTGAATGTGAGGGCTTACATAAAAACCGAATGAAGAAAATAATATCAAAATCTTTTGCTTCATTTGCTGTTGAATGAAACGAGGAACTTAATAACTAAAAATAAAATCTAATAATTTTCAAGAGAAAATTGGAATTAGGTAATAAGTTGACCTTGCCCCAACTATTTGGGGTCTGCGCAACTTTTCATTCTCCCCCATACGTTCCTGTCAGATGTCATCTCTTCAGTCACTCCCTTCCTTTTCATATCGCCTTTCACGCATTCCATCCATCTTAGGCCTACTTGAACTACATTCATACTTAGAACCTTTTTAACAACATTACTTTCATCTTTTCTCAATGATATGGCACACAACAATGACTTTTCGATGCTTTTCGAAGTTATGTGTGTATTTATCGCAGGTTTATTAGTGCCTCGGAGAGCACGTTAAGCCGTCGGTCCCGGTTGCCATACAAACATCTATGGCAGTCGTTACGGGTAGTTGGAGCCCTCAAAAGTCCAACCAGTCTAACTTGGAACTTCGTTATCGCCATTGGTTGTGGAGGTCACATGGCAGTCGCTCCACGTAAAATATCGAAGTTCAGCCGCATCACAGTTAGACTGGAAAGCCGATATTATAATATTTTTGGAAAGCCGACCCCAACTGAGTTGGGAAAAGGTTCAGAGAATGATGATGATGATGACTTTCATCTTTTCTCATAACATGCTCATAAAAAGATTGTATATTCTTAGCTATCTTACTGTAAATAATTTTTCAAAACAAATACTCTTATGACCTACTAAGGGTTTAAACAATCATTTTACAATGGCAAACTATTTTAATCCCATCGCCACGTCCGGGAGTTTAATCATCACGTGTGTGGTCTGCGCGGAGGGAGGAAGGGGTAAGTTGAATTGCCACACTTACCTCATGGGATTAACCGAAAAGCCGCTACTATTTATTTTCGAGAGGTGATAAGTCTAAGAAATGGTATATTTTGAAGTTTCATATAGTAAAAAGGTATTGGTCAGACTTAAAATGTGCCGCATGTTTGATTTCAATTGGTTAAAACCAGAGGATCAAAAGTTGCAATAATGAATATTCGTGAAGATGTTTGGGTATTTGTTAATCACGCGTAAACCGTTCTTCGTTAAACCTATACTCTGTCTAATGAAAGCTGAACCACGACATTTATTGATTTGCAACACCAGTAGACTATAAATGTCACTTTCTGTCATTTCTCTGTGATTGCGCGTTTACATTATGATTTTGATACTTTGTTGTATTCACGTCAAATATTAACGAGATTCTGATGCGATATCCAAAAATATTCGCTTTTGTATTAGATATTTGTACTTTTCGACAATATTTATTTAAATAATGTAATTAATTATAAATGTGACTGATGATGGATCAAGCAGCTCGGATGATGGTGAAGAATATTTGTAATCTAATTTTGATTATTATTAATAATATTTTCGCTAATAAATGAATTTCGTCTGATTCCTATAAGCCCGCTTGAAGATAGTTTTTAGTCTGGAATAACACAGGCAAAATGTCTTGCACACGTTCATAGGCCACATTTTGTCCCTAAAATATATACCCAAGGGTAGCGGGAACGGGATCAGAATTTCACGCGGGCAACAGCTGGTCTATAGATATCTCCACTACATCAGCGGTTTTACTCGGTTCGATTCCGACATAACCACCCCCGATGGCCAACGGGTATTCGTTGGGGATTTTCACATGAATAAACCTGCTACCTTTTCTCTCTCTTCCCGAGGCGTGGGCAATAGATAGTATTTAATAAAGAAATCAACATGTAAATAATAATAACACCGAGTAAAGCGCGATGAAATTCTTTAAAAATACCAGTTAAACTTTATAGGTACATACTTTTATTTCACGATCAAAATGTTTTTATTATCCAACTATAACGGGTGATACCTGCCCTAATTTTTTTAAATTTGCCGCGGTTTTGTTGGTCCAGCTTTCATTAGACAAACTTTAATGTTGAACGACAGTCATGTAAAGGCATGTAAGCGTAACTAAAGGAGGAGATAAAGTAAGTGGATCTCAAGCTTCAATGCGAAAGCCTCAAATACAACCAGCAAGAATGCTAAGATATTTATGATGGAATAATGTGCCTACGATGCGAAACAGTTAAACCACAGATTACCTAATAGTTGATTTAAATAAATATTAAAAAACAACATACCTACTATGAAAACCAATAGTAGGTACTCTAAAAGAGATGCAGTCGCTTAGAATTTTAACTCAACCATAAACGTACAGTAGCAATAATCGTAAAGCATTTTCACGGTATTGCGCACACTGATCCAGATCAAACCAGTTCGACCAGTTGAGAGCGGTTAAAACCAGTTCTAGTCGTTTATTTGAATAGGTTTGAGGAGTCACGTTTTAAATCAGTTTAGTTTTAGTATTATTTCATTGTTCTGAAACTAAGGATTGTATGAGTTGAGAGTTTTCATTGAATTTATGAAAAATTCTGTTCTATTATAAAATTTTTTTGGAGATATTTTATAAGAATCTTTGGGTTATGTTCATATACCTACCACATCCAACCATATCATTTGGGTAATAAAATCGTTCAATGACATAATGAACACAAAAATATGTTTTTGGAATGATTTGCTGTTTGTTCGCGATGGACACAAAAAGAATGACATCATAACATTTTTTCAACATTTCAGACTATTTTTTTTGTTTGTTACCTCAGAACTTTCGACTGGATAAATCGACTTTGTTTTTTTTTTTTATTTGAAAACTTGCTTCCTGTGTGATCCCATTTCAATTTGGTCCTGTTGAAGTAGTTTTTTTTGTAAGAACTATTTAATATAACTTCGATTAACTAAAAAAGTTTTGATCCTATCCGAGTCTTTCATATCGAATACGTAAATTCAAACAGTAACTTACAGAACCTCTTTATTTATATCAGTCGGAAAAAATTACGCCGATACTGAAAAACACATCTCCCCAGCCTTGAATCCGTTCGGATCGTAATACTTCACATTTTTCAACGTCAGATTGCTATAATACCCTGTTTTTTATCTTGAAACCAACCATATAAACGGTATCTGATTGGCGGCAAAACGATTTGAATATAGAATTTTGTTTTTTTTTTCGACTTATCTGATTTTACTTTATGCGATCGTTATTTTTGTATCTTACTTTTTAATTTTTATAAATTACCAATTGTTGTCCACGGCTCCGCTTGCATAGAAAGCTTTTGAGCTTATAGACATACTAGGCTAATAAAAATTATGACTATATTGCACTAGCTAGCACTTCCAAGAATGTTCGGTTATTATATTTAATGGTGGAACCATAAATCGCTATTCGCTATTCACCTTTATTCGCAAGTATAAATCGAAGTGGGGAGGGCTTATTCGTGTATATTTGCTTTATTCGCATGAATATTCGCCTTAGTCACTCTTCTATGACAAATTTTGGAGGGTTTAGTCATCTATAAGAAATTCCTCAAATACTAGGTGTGCACAGAATATAGGTGAATAGCGAATAGCAAAGTGTGGTTCCATCATAAAACATCACGCTGTCAAAGATACGATAACTTTTTCGAGTCTCCTATCAAATTTTGTATAATGCAGGTAGATACTGCGTTTTGATATTATACAGCCGATTTATCATGCTTTATTGATGTATCTGCAACTCTGAGTTGTGTTGTAATAACAAATGAAATAAATGCAACGTTTCTACAACGAAGCTGTTAACACACACGAGTAAAACAAATAACTCATGTTCTAAATGTTTATCGAAGGCACGAACAAAAATATTACTGAAAATATACATTTTGTGAAATTCATTAATTGGTTTTCACGGATGATTCGTTTGTTTTTACCGAAGTTTGTTTGTTTTTACCGATGTTCATTTGTTTTACAGATACTAGCTGTTAACTGTAGTAGCTTCGGTTGCGTGAAATTCTGCTAACCTACCCATGGTTAGTCTAATTCTGAGATAAAAATAGTCTATGTGTTGTTCGAGACTATAAATCTATTCGTGTAGGTACAAAAGAAGATGTTTCACAAATGTATGGATCTTGGGCCCGATAATTGTACTTAGAAAAATAGCTAGATATATTATAGCTTCATATTATGGGCGGAAACAAACACTTTCTTGCAACACAACAAACATGGCGGACTAAAACTATAAAAATGTACTCATATTTTATTAATCCATGGCCTTGAATTTCGGAAGCGATTAAAAATATAATTGTATTTTTGCCAATAACCGGTTTTATTTCTCTTTTTTTCTTTATTGTGTACAATAATTAGGGGGCCCAAAATGAAACATCTCCTTTCAACCACATCCATTCATCCGTTATAGCGTGACGGAGTAGCAAACATCCAAACATATTTACAAACTTTCACATTTATAATATTATGCTCAGCTCAGGGGTAGCTAAATGGTCAAAACGTCAACGCAATATTTTCGTTTTTCGGAGTAAGGCCCCTGATGCGATTCGTGATCGAAATAACAGGTAAATTAAATAAAATTTATAGTAAGGTCGTGTAGGAGAGCTTAAAACTACAAGCTTCAAGCATAACCGGGATAATCTGCTTGAATGAAAAAGAAAGAAGGTATTGCTAGGTACATGCCTTCTTTAGTTCGTAAATAAAATACTGGAGTCTATACTTGAATAACTTTAATGAAAAGAGGTGCATAAAATCAATAGGTATTTAATTTATAGTGTTTAAATATTTCACCGTTAACCGCTAGTACTTCATTCAAATCTTCCGCAATTATGACACTAGCAACAGGGGCCTTACTCTGAAAATCGAACATGAACGTTTCGGATCGAACGAAAACGGACCATTTGTCAAACAACGACAGCGAAAACGTCAAATGTATTTTGGGAGTAGGAGGTGTACTGATAGCGATCGACAACCTCAATGTCAAACGATCGAAGACGGATCCGAAATCCGAAACGAAACACTTTCTGGGTAGCTAAATGGTCAAAACGTCAACGGATACGAATATTTTCGTTTTTCGGAGTAAGGCCCCAGAGCCGATATACACAACATAGGTAGTAAATATCCCGTAACTCTAATAACGATTCACAAAATCAAGTTACCATTTAATGATGGCTATCGTAATAGTGCGTTTAGTGTATAAAATATTATCACGTCGGTGTCAGTGATAAGCATTAGAGTTGAACATAATTATATAATGACGTCAAAAATTCTCTTGTTTTATTATGAAGTTGGATACGTGGTATTTAATTCATTGTCTGCAGTAAAGTAAAGATTTGATAACTCGCTTTTAGAATCTGAAAAGGAAAATGATACAGCAAATTTAAATAAATCATTTATATACATATTCTAATATATATCTGTAACTGATCGGTGTCTGTACATGGAAGATATATGACAAAAAATTATTAGGGGACTTTATGAATGTAATAGATGCCAAAACAATGATTTTTAGAAGTTTTGTCTGTTTGTCTTTGTCTGTTTGTCCGCACTAAATTTTTGTTCACTCTGGGATCAAAAACTACTGGAGAAGTTTTGATCAAACTTGGTACGATTATAGTTCATAGTTCTGGGCAACATATAGGCTACTTGTTATACAAGCTGATACCCGTGGCTTCACTCGCACTTCGTTTTTGGTCATATCTCCGGTTCTACTTAACTAATTACTACCAAAAATACGGTAAATTTTTAGTTCAAAACCCGTTCTGTTCTTCTGTTTTGATGCGATTTTTATTAGAAAGGTCTTACTTAGACTCAAAATCTTACGCATATTTGATCACAATCGGCTAAATAGAACCAGCGATATAGTAAAAAACCGCAAAAATCGACGTCCACGCGTGTAGAACCGCGGGCAACAGATGTTAACACAGCGCTATCTGGACCCAGTAGAATGTCGTAGAATATTTATTATTATTATTCTCTTTATTTATTATATTATTATTGACTATAAATTAGACTATTATTAATTAGATCATTCTGATGTTAATGGTGACATAATGTTAAAATATCACTTACATCAGCCATAGTACTCAAAGACAGAGCTTTTCCAAACGCTGTTCTCACAGTTATATCTTTTTTCATGTTGTATGTTACAACAAGCAAATATTTTTTCTTATCGGCTGGCCGTAAATTCTGCCAGTCAAAATGCATTAATGCCATGTTCAATTCTGTACCCTTAAAAAACAAAAATATAATGTTTTTTTTTTGATCCCACCACCTCGGAAAGAGTACTTTTACTCTTCGATATCTGAGTGCTAAAGTCGTTTTTATCCTCTAGAGGATAAAGTAAACTTGAATAGGTATAGAACATTGTGTTCGCTAAGTTTGTGAATTCAAAACATCATTAAACTTCTACCTTATTAATTTATATGAAATTTTTTTTTTAAACTCAGACTCGGTTGAGCTGCCTCCTTGCTGTACTTTTTAATTTGACTGGGATTGAAAGGAATTAATTAAGTTTCATAAGTATGTATACAGTACCAATATTATATTCTTACCTTATTTTGAATTTGTTCACCCAGCCAATTGTAAACGAAAGTTGGTACAAAAATTGGAATGAGGTTTGATACGAAAGACCATTGCATATTCTGAAAACAAAGAAAATAATCTCAAGTAGGTATATGTTTCACTAGCTGTTACCCGCGGTTCCACCCTCATACAACATCTTGTATAGAGCACGGCATCTAACTTGGCAAAGTTTTGGAGTAGTGGGACCACACTACTCCAAAATCTTACCAAGTTAGATGCCGTGCACTATACCCGCGATCCATAGCCACTATCCTGGTTACATTAAAAGCTTGCAGGAGTCTGTTTCCTATATATTGGTTTATCATACCTTTTACAGCAACTAGGTACATAATTATATATACTGCAATCTGATCCCCAATATCGAGAAGAAAGCCTACGCCTTGTATCAATCAGTAGGTGTACTGGCTTGCATGTATAGTTGGCTTGGCTCCGCAGATCTTAGTGTAAGTAATAAAATGTCATTGTACTTACCTGGGACAGCAAAAACAGACCAGCACAAGTTTCAAATATGACACCGGTAAGTGTTACCAAAGTCGGCCATTTATACATGACCCTCAAACTATTCAAGTATCTAAAAGCAAAAAAAAATAAATAAGAAATCTGCTACATTGGTTTATCCGTTCGGGAGCTACGACGCCACAAACACACATACACACAAACATGTTTTTATTTTCTATTTGTTTACGATGGACTCAAAAACTACTGAACGGACTTCGATTCAGTTTTTCTATTAAAATGTCTTGGTTATGCTGCAAATCTGCCATAGGTATGTTCAATTGCCCTCAATTAGTTGATTAGAACCGAAGATATAACTCAAAACAATTGGAGACCAGCCAGTATGTAATATAGAAAACTTACTCCATAAGTTTATAATGATGCCCATAAAAAATGCGAAGCTGCTCATTCAATCTGATTCTATATTCTATACCAATTTCATCTTCAGTTTTAGGCTCTTCTTGCAACAACGTAATAACACAATCGCAGGCCACACAGAATAAGAATACAACTATCACAAACCACATATCAATTAAACAAATGCTGAACGAGACGTGAAATAAAAATATCGTGTGTAGAATAAAACCAATTTCATAATATGGACTCGTCATCGGCATTAATATGGACGTCGTTTTCGATAATGTCACCCTTTCACCGTGATTATTATACCATATTGCCAACAAAATATACACGATTATCGGAGGAAATATCGCAGCAACAGATAATTTCACGATTATTTTTAATTTTTTCATCATATTACTAGCTTTTTCTGTTGAAATAGTCTTTACCATAGGAATTATAGTTGTTTTCGCCATTAAATATACTTTTCGGAAAGCGATACGGTTGTTAATAAACACTAAATATTCAGCTAAGAATAGTATTATGATTATAAAAGTGTAGCATGCTTCTCCTTTAGATGTTAGAGTCTGGCTAACGAAAGCTGGCCCCAGAATATTGGCGGCAAATTTAAAAAATACATGCATGACAACACTAAAATCATACTATGAGAATTGGAATAACCTACTTTGATACCTGGCAATTCATTATTAAAAATATCATAAATATATAGACTGTATAAGAAAATTATGTTAGGGAATATATAGGTGTTGGTATATGAGGTGAATATGGGCAGAATCCGAAAATAAATAGGGAAATAAAATACGATAATATTCCACACATAATAACTTAGTTTTATTCATCATAATCAAAATCAGATTCTAACATTTCAATGCCAAAAGATTCATCACTGTCACTAGTTTCGCTGTCTCTAACATTTATAATAAAACTTTCTAAATTTTCTTCTGTTATTTTATCACGTTCTTTATATTTATTTTCAATATGTATCACATGATCAGTCATTTTCTTCCAATCCTGAGAACTTACGTTTTCAAATGAATCTTTAATTATCTCTTCTAATGCAGCTGTAGTAACTGCAATATTTTTGCTAGCCACTTTACGTTTTGCCAAACTCCACACAAGCTCAATCGCATTTAGATCACAATGGTAGGGTGGAAGTCTCAACACCTCATGACCACATTGATTTAAAATTTCATCAGCTTCATATTTTGGATCAGGCGTATTTCGTTTTACAATACACAACAGCTCTGCTTTCGTGTGGTAGTCCTCATATTGAATTCCATTATCACGAAGCCATTCTCTTATATTACTTTTACGCGTTTGTGTGTTAGGAACCTTATTTATAATTACCGAATGGTAACTAGCATTATCCATTATAATTACACTTGGTTCTTCCAAATTTGGTATAAGTTTTTCTTTAAGCCATTTATTAAAATTTTCAGCATTCATGTCATGGTGATAATCAGCATTTTTTGATTTAGTACTAAACACTAAGAAAGAGTTTGGTACGGGGCCCTTCTCTGATCCTGCATGAACTATAATGTACCTTTTCCCGGTCGAAACATTTTCAATTGCACCTCTAGTTGAAGGACCTTGCCATGACTTCTTAGGCTTGTAGTTTCTATGGACATAAGTCTCATCTACATAAATGATCGGCTTGCCTTCTGCACGTTTTCCTGCTATAGTTCTTAAAAATCTATGTCTCCAAGCAGATATGTCATAGCGTTCTATTAATACAGAACGCTCATTTTTATTTTTTTTAAATTCATAGCCATTGGCTAATAACAAGCGGCGCAGAGTTTCTCTGCATCCGTTAAAATCAATACTTTCTTTTAACTCCACCAACAGTGTCCTCAGTGTAGGAACTTGTTTTTTAACTATATAAAATTCGTTTATCTTGTTACGCATAGCATCTATGTCAAAGTTATTTATGTTAGACACAGTAGGTTTCCGTGGACGTTTCTTCCCCGGGGTACCTACTCCAGACACCTTCATTTACTGCACCTTCCTTTTTTACTCTTTTTAGTGTTCTGACACTCACTTCTGCAAAGAAGAAATACTAAATATGTAATTAATTCTTGGTATTAGTAAGTAAAAATGCAAAGGTTTTTTTCGGCATAATTTCAAAACATCAGTGTATAGTAAAAACTTACCAGTCATTGAAGCTATTTCTTC
Source organism: Lithosia quadra (assembly GCA_963576445.1). NCBI lineage: Eukaryota > Metazoa > Arthropoda > Insecta > Lepidoptera > Erebidae > Lithosia > Lithosia quadra. The sequence continues at coordinate 14,546,516 of OY754881.1, forward strand.
TAAGTACTGATTCTGGGTTATTATCCTATCTTTCTGCTCTAATTCAGTGAGATTTTCAATAGTTCTTACTATTTCATTAACTCCTTCGACATCTTGCAGATTCTCTGTTAAAGAAAGGTAATCGTTTTAAAATTAAAATTCATTATGAGTATACGTAAAACATAGGTGATGTTATTAAAATGAATTATTGGTTGACTGATGCGATATACGAATGAATATAATTAGTTTTATTCAATACATAGAGAAGCGTAGGTAACTTATTTGGAAGGATACGTAAATTATAAATCAAAATTTTATTAGGACGACTGGATAGGTAGGTGTTTAAAGTATCAAAATAATATTGTCTACTATAACCTTGTACTAACCTATGAAATTACCACACGTAGACAATCTTGTTTTTGTTTAAACGCGGCATCACGCTGTTGTTGTATTTCGTTGAACTTTTGATAGATTTGTTCATTTTAAGCCGTAATTAGAATCACAATTTACACAAACGCATACAATTTGTAAACAGAGATACCGAACGACAACCTTGTCAAATTGACGTTGACGTTCATACAGAGTTGCTATATAAAAAGTTCGCAAATAATTCCAGGGCCTACTTTCATTAGCCAGACTCTATATTTGTTGCGTTTTTTAGATAGTCTGCTGTACCAAGAATTACGTAAATAATTAAGCCCATAATAAAGACGTGTTCGAAGAGTGTTCGGGTTTTCCAATACCATTTTGGATTCAAAATTTGTTGGCCAAATATAGCCTGAATGAAAAGTGGCCAAAACATTATCTCGTCCAGTGTACTCCGTTCGCCTATAGTACTAGTAAGATCTTTCACAGTGTTGGTGAATATCTTCATTTTTGTGAAAGCGTTAGTAAAGTGTGATAGTTGCGAAAGAATGGCGAGACAGTTTATGTGAATGTACAGTTGAGAAGAAAAGTTTTTTTGTACATTGACAATAATTTATCATTCAATTTTTGTAGATGCATGACAGTGCTTCTCCATTTTGTTCTTCAAGTGGAATTACTAAATGACTTGTTTAGTTAGTTAGTATACTATTTTTTATAAGTACCACTTAGGAGGTAAACAAACAGTTTTGCAGGACCAATATATACATATAATATTATTTATAAGATGTATGATTAATAAATAAATAAATAAATAAAAAAGTACACGCTCCACCTGATGTGAAGCGGCTACCACAGACTACAGATAGTGCAATACCAAGGACATCACACTTTTGCTACTGACCCTATAAAAATTCTAATAATAAGAAGCCTACCTTGAAGATCTCCATTTATTACAATAGCAAATAATAGACGGTAAAAATAATGTCTTTTTTATACTATTTAGATGGCAGACGAGCACACGTGATGGGAATTGGTCACCGTGGCCTATGGACGTGTGCAACATCAGGGGCGTCACACTCGCGTTGCCATACCTGGAGGGGGGAGGGTTGGGAGGCTGGGGGGGGAGGGTTGGAGATTGGGTTTGGGAGATAAGAGGGGGATTGTGGGCTCTGGCTACTCTACTTACCGCCGGGAACACAACACTATGGTTATTATAAATGCGGTCTTCTGTAGGGCGGAGGTACTACCCCAGACAGTCTAAAAATAGGTTTAATCAAACGCAAGATATTCGCAAAGAATCATGGGTACATACAGATTAGATAAACCTCATTTTGAAGTCAATTAAAGCTACGTATAATAGTCATTAATTTCACTTTTAGATGCGACTGTACGTCAAATAATAGTGAGTGTTATTATCCAATCATTCTAATTAATCTTTCGCCGCCTTATTTCTGTTACGCGAATCCCCTATGCAATTTTAGACACCATTTAGCGCCATTATAACCTTCAAATTATTCAATTGTCTTAACAACTTAATATGTATCTTAATGTAAAGGAATACAGTCTATATTGTATTACTAAGTTCATCTTATTGGAGTTAATAACAGTGAATCAGAAGCTATTTCTCTAATTAGACTGGCAAGTTCAAAATTGTGCAGTAATAGTTTTCGTTTCTGGTAATAAAATTGCTATTAAAAGTAAGATTTACGGGCAAAGGCGCAGTTCTTGTAGTTACAGTTTTGTTATTGCTTAATCTGTACTTTGTAATATTATGGAGAAAAGTTTGTTTGGTTATATTACGTAGGTGGCAGACAAGCACACGGCCCACCTGATGGAAAGCGGTTATCGTGGCCTATGGACGTGCGCAACAACAGGGGCGCCACAATCGCGCTGCCGTCCCTGTAAAAATCTTCTAATGCCTTTCTTGAAGAACCCCATATTGTAGCCGCCAGGGAAAACCACAGCAGTGAGATCTTTCTACAGGCTAAGCGTGAGCAGAATGAAATTTCTTACATACCTCACAGCGCGCTGCAGGAGGATGCAACCGTTCATGGAGGAAGGCTTTACGCTATATATCTTCACGCTACTATTTACGAGAATAGAGCAGTAATTACAGAAATCAAAAATTTGACAAAATTCCATACATTATTATTAACTAATAATTTACGGGCATTATATAGGTTCGAAATACATCACGGACGAAGCTTAGGAGGGCCAACTAGTACAATATAAACACAGGAGTTGAAAATGGCTGCATGCAACCATCCATTGCGTGTTAATTAAGGAGCACTGTACCATTTTACGACGCGAACCTAGCGTTTAACTTGTAATTAAAAATAACTCACGATAGCTACTGACCGTACGTACCAATTTAGTGCCTATAACACAAGGAAGGTGACCATTTGTTGAACAATGAAGGTAGTAATTTTCACCCAACTGCTCATATGAGGAGTGTACTGTTGCACGGGGGTAGGACACGACGACGGTATCTCCCGTCCGAACTGAGCATTCCGACTGGATTCATAATAACCATCGTATTGTCTTCCCGGTGGTTAGTAAGGTAGCCAGAGCTCACAATCCCCCCCTCATCCCCCAATCCACTTCCAATTCCCCCATATAAATTTCGCGACCCTCCCCCTCCTGGGTCGGCAGCGCGAGTGTGACGCCTCTGATGTTGCATTATGTCCATAGGCCACGGTGACCGCTTCCCATCAGGTGGACCGTGCGCTTAACTGCCACCTAAGTGGTATAAAAAAAACAAATGAAAAACAGTAACTGAACCTTTTTTTCCAACTTTGGAGGCAACTGAAAAATCGCTATAAGGATAAAAGCGATGATCTGTACTCATTTCTGAGATCTTTAGGTAAATACAAACAGGCAAATAAGTGATCTTGATCTTATAAAAGTTATTTACTTTCTTTTGATAATATACAAAACTCAACAAAGTAACAAGCGTGAATCATAATTTATTTGCTGTCACGAATATGAATAATTACTGAAGCAATTTCGTATTTCTTATACCGAATCTATTACTGTTACTAAGCTATATACATTTAATTAAAACGTTAATTATAATATGACCTACACATAAAAGACTCGTTAACTTACTCGTTTCACCGTTCATTCTAAAAACCAATTGGCGTACCTACTCTTTGGGTAGAGTTTATATCCCCTATTTAAACGTTTATACTTCATAATAATTTGTTTTAAAACCTGTTTTCTACTCGATTTATAAGTATAAGTCGTTTTTATGTCTGGCCATTTAGATATTATCAAGTCATAAAGTTACCTACTTTATAAGTTTATAGTGATTGGTTGAACAATGTCGTGTGCTACAATGGGTGACCCTATGCACCATTAGAGAGAGTATGCGTTTACCTTATTAACGAAGCATTTTTGATTGGATACATTATGTATGATAGCAACCCATTTATGTCCCACTGCTGGGCATAGGTCTCCTCTCCTCTAACGAGAAAGCTGAAAGGGTTTAGACATTATTCCACACACATTGGCCTAATGCGGGTTGGTGGATCGGATAGGACCTTATAATTTCTTTTAGGACATGTGGGTTTCCTCACGATGTTTTTCCTTTACCGTCAGCAGATGGTAAATCATGTGATTCTCACATATAAATTCCACAAAGTGAAATTCACCTTGGTACAACTGTCCTGCCGTAATCAAACTCGATACCTCTGAGTAGAGGTCGCGCGAAAAATATATTCACATTTAATTCTACTTATACAGCGAATATTTCTTCATGGAATCTAACATAAACTCGGTAAGCCCTAAGGACATTTCACACCTTTTAAATCCAGATGCGAGCTCGTTAGCCGGTGAATCCTTACCCGGGTCGTTCACTAATCTGTCGCTGCTACCATCTTTGTCAGTGTCGCCAGTAAGAACCGTTATTAACTACGTCTAGTCTGGCAACATTTATAATGTTTAGCTAATTTTTTTGTAGATAGTCAACTTGTAGTAGTTGGACCAATTTATTCCTACAGTTTTTCGAACGATTTATAAAAACTGTGTACTTTTTATCCAGCAGGAAAAAAAGTAAGGTTATGTAAGTTTTTCGAACGATTTATAAAAACTGTGTACTTTTTATCTAGCTGCGGTGAAGTGACGGGCAAAAAGTAGGGTTATGTATTTGACATTTACATTATATCATCATCATCACAGAACATTGTCCTAAAGATTTTTCTTTGTTCTGTGATCATCATTATCTCAGTTATATCCAAAGCCATGGGAGTCCACTCTCTTATTTTATTAAAGAAATGAAATGAAATGAAATGAAATTTATTTGCAAGAAACATGGTTTAACAATCATGGTAATAGGTTGTTATTTTGATTAGTGCAGCATGTTTCACCGTATTCAGTGTGCAAAAATAAACCTTCACCATTCAAAAAGTAACTATTCACGACTTTTTTTACAAGCTTTTATTTAATTTGCTTTGTTGTTTGTGAACCACTACCTGACGTTAAATTAAACTCAAATTTGGTATAATTGCGTATTTTCAGTGACATTGCGATAATATTTTAAAGAAAGAAATGAAGATATTGAACGGAGACACTAATTGAATCTGTAATCAACTTAACAAGAACACGAAAGCGCTTTACTGAATTAGGAAATTGACTAATCTTTAAATACAATATAAACTTCTTTAGAAAGGGCATAAAAGTCAGGTTGTAGGTCACTTTAAAGTGTAGGTATACAGAGGGCCAATTCTCGTAATTCAAATTGCAGTCTTTGTCTAGTCTTGATCTCATGTCAATCTCCCAAATGTCAAAAAAAGGTATTTTTGTAACCAAAGAATACCTCCACACCGCCAGCTGACGGACGACATCGTTTCCCCTCTTTTCATACTTGGGTTCACACCGCCAACTAACGAGCTACGACAGCGATGCGAGCGACGTGAGCCAAGCTAACGAAAGTCCAGCAAGCTCCTCGTTCACCTCGTTTCGCCTGCTTCGCTAGCTTCGCTCGCTCGTCCGCCCACTTCGCTAGCTTAGCTCGCTCAGTTCGTTCGCCCGTCCTCCCCGTTTCGAGTATTCGGACTAGTCGACGCTTGTCTTTCGAATCTCCGTCCCCTCCGTTCGCTCCGCCCGCTTCGCCTGCTCAGCCAGCCAGTTTTCGGTGTGAACCCTTAGTTTGGTTCGCCAATATTTCGCGTAGTTTCCTTCGCTCGCTTCACCCGCCCGCTCCGTCCGTCAGCGGGCAGTGTGGCCTGCGCTTTATATGATGAAACGAAATCAAAAGAAAGAGTAGGCGAGAGGATTCTGGGCTACTAATTGCAAGGTCTGAATGCAACCAAGACTATCACTGGGATGGTAATGAGTTCACGTAATTTTAATTTAATTTTTCAAGTCGCGAGGGATTTTACAAGCTCGTGCAAAAAGAATATTTTAAATTAACGCGTCTGGTAATAAAATCCTACGATTTATAGCTTATGACGTTAAAAAATATATACATGGTTCCCTGCGGGCCTGGTCGCTACGTGCGGGTTTTAAAGAAACGTTTTTGCGTTAGTTTTTATTATTTCTCATATTCTGTTACGAGATAAGCATGATATTTTTTATAAGTAAACTAGAGGTAGTAGAAAAGAGAGGAAAATTAAGCTAGAGAAGCATAGTGGTTAAGACATCAAACTTGGATTATAAATTAATTTCATATCAAACAAAAATTATACAGAGTACATAGCAATTCAATTTTTTTTGAGAAGTAAATACGCTACTAGCAATTTTTTCTGGTATCTTTTTTTTCGTGCGGAAATCCCCATGCCAGGCAGTGGAGGTGGTTATGTTGAAGTAGGACCAACTAAAGCCGCACGGTGTTTCTTCATATCGGACTGCAACATGCACGACACAATATAACATAAAAGCATTATTTCTTTTTCTCTGTCTGTCTGTATAATCGTATGCAATTTAATGTTATAATTTATATCACTAAAATTATCCTGAGAATAACCTTACTTTAAAAACATTTGCCTAAAATAAAATCTCATACTCTCAATGCGACATCGAGGCAGCCTTTTTAATAAAACCTAATGACACCTTTTTAATATAACTGAAAGAACATTTATACCAACCGTCGCATTACCAATATAAAGGTGGCCATTCATCATCCGACATTTGAGCTTCGCACCTCAGCAGGCTCGCGATAATAGTTGCAACAAACCGTCGCAGTCACTAACAATGCTTGCGGAATGTTAATTGCTGTCGTTTGTCGTGAGACACTGATAAATGTTGACGCTCGTCACTTCGAGTTTCGGGGTTTGCGCACGCGGTTAAATAAACGCAGCGGTTATTTTATTAGTTTACAAGCCAAGCTTTAAAAAGCTTCTATTGAGTTACTTGATACAAAGAAATAAATATACACGTCAAGCTAAATAAAACCGTTCTAAAACAGAAATAAAGTGTAGTCCATAGGCCACAGTGACCGCTTCCCATCAGGTGTGCCGTGTGCTTGTATACCACCTCCGTGTGCTTGTATACCACCTACGTGGTATATAAAAAAAAGCAATATCATCACAGTGTTAGCCCCAGTTACATCTAATTTAGATGCGTAGGATGTGAGAGCGACTACACTGTCTGACCTCACAATCCCGGGAGGGCAGTCTACGTTGTGTGCTACGACGCTACGTCGTAGCAGATGACACAGGCAGGCATCAGATGATTTTAGAATGGGGTAAGTGCTGTGAGATAAATATGGAATAACCCTAAAACACTTATCTCGAATCAGTCTACAATCCAAAAAAAAGAAACAAAAAAATTTAAACAATAACAACTTCATATTTTAAAATTTCAAAAAAATATTCGAAAACCGCCAAAGGTTTGACGACCTAGTGCGTAAACATTCTTGCCACTCTGTCTCGTATATAATCTTGTGAACAGAGCAAGATTCACCGCAAGCATCTTGGAAGCATCTCTACAATTTGATAGAGCCAGCCGGGGTGATATTTTTAATAGAGTTAGGCTCCCTGCGGGATATATTGAAGTCGTTTCGTGTTTTATTGTTCTTTGACGAAATTTTGTTGAAATAAAACTGGGAGATTGTGCTCGTTGGAACATTTTTGTTGTAGAGTTCTATGAGATTTGCCGACATTTTTATATGAAGTGGAGAAAGGTGTTATTATGAATGACTCTTAGTTTCTTATCTAACAATTTTTCAATGTTTCTATATTAGTCTAGTAGCTCAGCTATTAGACTTAGATCGAAAATAATTGATCTTGGTTCGATTCGACTACGTCAAAAATAGTTCACCAATCATGAATTACTCGAGCTTAAAAAGTTTATTGGGCGATTCATACCACGGCAAGAAACACTGAACTTAAAAAGTGTTTTGGACCGATATAAACTGTTACGAAATAACTAAACACCCTTTGCATTTCATTAATATGACTCCATGTAAAGTGAAAAATTATACTCATAGGTAGTTTCTCATAGGTTAAGAAAATGACCTTGAGCATCAAAGAGAAAGTAAGCCCTTCCCAGCCCTCCCCCCTTCCATTCAGGGTAGGCAGCGCATGTGTGACACCCTTAGTGTTGCACACGTTTATAGGCCACGGTGACCGCTTCCCATCAGGTGAGCCGTGTGCTTGTCTGCCACCTAAGTAGTATAAAAAAGTACATTTTTCACCCACCGTTACAGCTATTTGGATATAGCAGGAAGCTTGTGCACATTCGGTAATATTAGTCATGTGGGTTAGAAGTGTACCAAACTACCTGAGTCAGTTCTAACTTGAAGATCAACTGTTACACAGGTACAGGCTTGACACAGGAATATCATTTGTTAGTGTAACAGGCAACAGGCACCGTAGACAAGAGTGTCAGTGTATTCCGTAGCGTAAATCGCTACGGAATAGAAACGATTAGGTCGACCAATCACATCCAAGCTCGTCGACGTACGAAGCACGCGCCGCGGCGGTATCACGAGCTGGAGTGTGATTGGTCGACCTAATCTATTCTATTCGATACGATTCGATAGCGATTTAGACTTTTTCCACTTGGCTACGGGCACATGTATCTGGAAAAAAGAAATGAGTTAAAATACGTGTGTATTTTTATACGAAAAATGTACATACATACATACATACATACATATGGTCACGTTTTTTTCCCTCCGGGGTAGGCATAGACAACAGCCCGCCACTTGCTTCTCTCCTTACATAACTCGCTTCTTTTACTGTCATTAAACCTTTCATTCAAGTCCGCTGGTTTCGAGTGCTTTTGACCTGCCGTTTCTGCGATAAATCATTGAGCGACTCAATTCAACAAAAAATTTATTCATTTATATTTATGTAAACTTTGATGTCGTGAGTATTTCATTCATTTGCTATTTGCCTATTTTTTTATACCACATAGGTGGCAGCCAAGCACACGGCCCACCTAATGGGAAGTGGTCACCGTGACCTATGAACGTGCGCAACACCAAGGGCCGTGTCAGTTTACAGTCAGTACACCTGCTATTAAAATGCAAACATTATTTTCCGAAAAAAAAAAAAAAAAAACTTTCAGGTTTTTACTAGAAGCAGACTGAAATCATAAAATGACTACAAAACGTAATGTACCATGTAATCTGAACTGATGGCCTAATACTGTAAGGAAGTTTGATGACACTTTTACCTGAACCTTGAAGTATTGTAGTTTTTGCTTTTTAGTATTGTAGGCCAGGAGTTGACACGAATTAGTGCTAAGCCTTTTTTTCTCTAAATCATTTATTCTGTAGGTATAGACCATTAAAGGTAAGTGTCCATATATTATGTCCGCATCGTACGCAACGAACGCATCGCATCAAACGAATCGTTGGTGTGATGCGATTGGTGGACGCATCGCATCCGTTCGATTTTTTTATTAGAAAGGACTTGGTTAGACTCAAAATCTTACGTATATTTGATCGCAATCCGCTGATAACAACCGGCGATATAGTAGAAAATTGACATCCTCGCGGGTGGAGTCGCGGGCAACAGTTATTATTTAATATTATTCAATATTATCTTCCAGGCCACACCATTCTCAGAAAGAAGAGCTATTCACCAATTAGAATCCTTAATTAAAATCTGTTAATTACGTTTTTCATAGTTTCACGGGAATCAACATGGTAACTGTATTTATACTAGTCGTAGTTATAACCACGGTCAGTTTAATTAAAACCAAATTATTTTAATAGTGAAGATAAAAGCGTGTTTGAAATATTTCAATAAAATATTCTAGGAAATAAATTTAATTACAGGGTGCTATTTGAACTGGAACTATAATATGGGTTTTAGAATGTGGTAGAATATAATTATGTACTTAGAATTCGCTTTTTGGACATATTTTCGGATCTACTTAACCAATTGCAATTAACATACGGCAGATTTTAAGCCTGACTTAGTGTCCCTAATAGAAAAACAATATCAAAATCCGTGCAGTATTTTTTGTGTCCATCTCGAACGAATAGACAAACAAACGAGTTTTTAATTATGTGCAATGCAAAAACGCAACTAATTGACAATTTTATGATAGTATAGATAGATAGTTATACCTCTACATAACACTATATTCACAAATAATTTACACTGATCGGTAATTCATCCAAGGACTTCACTGTCACACCGCACAGGCTGTCAAAATACGTTAATGAAAAATAGAAAATTTAAATTCTGCTCCCAACTCCCGGACTAACTGTTTTGTGTAATGTAGTCAACGGTGGGGACAGTACCTCCCTAGAGGTCTGACAACAAAACTCCATTACTTGACGCGCCGTCAAGCCGCAACCTTTTTCTACCCAGATTAATGACCATCAAACATTATTTTTCATGTTGGTAACCCTTTTTGGAGTAAATATTTTGATTTAAAAATGCTGATTCGAGTCGACTTGTGGGTAATGTATTAAAATGCGAAAAGTTGACGATTGAAATTGTGAAAGCTGGTTAACGAAGAAAAATAATGAATACGAGAACTAATTTATACTTACTATTATACTTTTAAAATTGTAAAGTAACTGTACACTGTCACGTCAATATGACTACACCTCGCCTGATGGTAAGCTAAAGGTAAATTTTCAGGCCTGGGGGTCACCATTACATACACATAGTGCTATAATGGTAGCCCTCAGTCAGCTTCACGGACTCATTAAAATCTTTCAATTACAATCGGTTGGGTAGATTATAGTCATAAAATTCAAAAACTGATATGGTTTGCGCAATATACTGTATAGCATAAAATAAATGAGATTGTAAAAAACTGTATGTTTTCCTATTAAAGAAAATAAAATAAAAAAGGTCTAGCTGCAATGCTTCGATATCGCCTAATATCACCCATTGGTGCCAGCTTGACCTTCACAACCCATTGGTTGTGAAGGTCAGATGGCAGTCGCTTCACGGAAAATATCGAGGTCCAGCCAAATCCGCAGTTAAAACTGGTAAAGCGGACCCCAGACTTCGAGGTGAAAGCTTTGGATACGACGGAATTAACCCTAGGTTGAAGAAGAAAATCAATCAAAATAAATAAATGCGAAAACCGACATCTACGCAGGCGGTGCCACGGTCATAGGCTAGTAACCTAGTAACTCTATGGGTCTTCTTACTTTGAATAAGATTCTAAATAATTGATCCAATATTTCAGTACACTTTTTAAAGCAAGTGATTTAACTCAAGAAATTCTATTATCTATTATAATTGCTTAAATTCATAAAGTCGTGCCGTGCCACTCAGTATTCTTATTAAGGCAAATAATTGTATTAGGTACACAAAACGATTAAAAAAATTTTCGTTTTGAATTAAGTTAAGAAGCATTTTTTAAAATGAGACAGATAAAAAATTCAATTATAATTCTGTGGATGTTTGTAAATACGTAGAAAAATTATGAATGGATGAAATTCGAGTTATGAGTTGAATAATAAATCTTGGACTAATAAAAGCGCTAGTTAAACATGATAACATGAGTTTTTTATTATCTTGAAGTGGTTTATATCTAGTTTTTGTGAATTTATATTTAGTAATGAGGGTTAATAGATGGATAGATGAATAATAATTCTTTATTCTACGCCAAAATTATTTTAGATGTTCATGATTTAGGTGAATTAAATTAAATGCATAATGGGTGGCCATATCACTAAAAACAATCTATGTAATACTAGCATATGCCCGCAGCTTCACCCGTGCGGAGTTTGCAACCAATTGCAGTCGATTGACTGCACACACACACGGCGTATTTGAGACTATTCTGTTACAAAAAACTGGATCAAAATCAGTTTAGTAGTTTTTGACTTCTTAAATGAAATATTCATGTGGTCAGATTCGTCTACTCCCACCTGTTCTATTGAGTTGAGAATATTGCCTGTTGCCTGTTTAGATTTTTAAAGTTTCGTTTTTTTTTTGTATGGAATTTGTTAATTAATGTAGTTTATATATATTCGTTTATGTTAATTAATGTAGTTTAACAGACAATTTTTTTTAAGTTGCTTTTTTGTTATAATATGTATTATACACTCACGTGCATTGATTCAAAACCTATTATTTTGACTTTACAAACTACTCATCACTTATTATACTAGCGACCCGGGACCCGGCTTCGCCCGGGTGTGAATTCCGGTTTTCCATTAAAACATAATATAGCCTATGAAACTCACGAATGACGTGGCTTTCTATTGGTGAAAGAATTTTAAGTCGGTTCAGTAGATCCCGAGATTACCCCTTACAATTTAACAAACACACAAACTTTACCTCTTTATAATATTAGTATAGATATAGACAGTGATGAGTAATTGTGTTCTGTTATAAAGAAGGTTTATCAACATTTTAGTATCATATAACTTTGTCGTTGACTGTACAAGGCTTCTTAGTATTCGTACAGAACTATAAAAATAACTATGTAGCAACAAGGACAATTAAACAAACTCTGAAGCGCCATACTGCAGCTAAAGGCGGGGCTATCAAATTTACGTTCAATTTGTAACATGGGCCAGCACTAAGGGGCTGTGACGTCACACTGGCTTGCACAAGTTAAATTGTGCGGCCTCGTATTAAGCTTGTACGTACATTACAAGGAGATATACTCGCAGTATTGTAGGCACTGTAGATTCTTAACAGTTTTGCTTTTCGGGGTTTTTTTGATAAAGGCGGGGCTATCAAATTTAATGTTATAACATGGGCTAGCACTAAGGGGCTGTGATATCACTTGGAGCTTAAAAAATTTTATACAGTGTTCTGATGCTCACATCATTTTGTGTGCAGACTTTGCCGAATCTATATTATAAGTTAGCATAATAATTTTGTATATTAAACATACTAATTGCTCCAAAATTTCATTGAATTAATACAGTGGAGTAATTAAAAATAACGTTTCTTAACGATTTTCACCCGCAAGTGGAACCAATGAATCAAATAAAAAAAAAAAAATATTCTACAAAAAAAAAATTATTTATTAAGTCAACAATATAAATTTTTTTATGCATTTTGTTATGTGACTATTTTTGCTAACACATATAAAGATACAATATACTCACGTATTTAAATATCGTGAAGGGGTAAGCAAAGTTGTATTAACATCCATATTAATAGTCAACCCATTTTATCCCATGGGTGTCGTACATAGCGACTAAAAGCGCAGACTACCCTACCCTCTATTCGACAGTTAACCCAGATAGGCACATTAAAAATCAAATACCGTTCAAACTTGGTTTATTCTTTGCAAATTAAAATACATCCTGTATAAAAATTAAAAAAATTGACATTCATGGCACTCACTTCCCTCAAGTTAATTATTAAATTAAGCTTTCGATTTTTCAAATAAATTTTCTTATTTTTGGTCCAAGAGTTTTTTTTTAGTTTCTCTGTGAGTTTTAATTCAATATAATAGGACTAGCTCTGCCCCGCGATTTCACCTGTAACATATTTTGATGCTCCGTGGTATTCATTTAACTCATTATAATACATGCCCACCATTCAATAGTGCAGTTTTACAATAGTAGGTATGTGAAAATTTTTCCGATTTTTTGTCTTGAATGATCATTGCTCCGTTCCCCTGGGTAGTAATATGATGTTAATATAGCTTATAGTTTTTCTCGATAAATAGGCTATCTAACACAAAAATATGTTTTCAATTCAAACCCGGTTTAGTTTTTGAGATAAGCGTTTCAACTAAACAAATGAAAAACTCTACAGCTTTATAATATTATACTACCATCGCTACGCGGTTTCACCTGCTTATATTCTGACCCCATGGGAATATTAAGATGAAAAATAGCCTAGTTACTCAGAAATAATGTAGTATTGAATGAAAGGATTTAAGAGTGGTAAACTGTGAAGCTACTGATTACAAACAAACAAATCTCATTATAATAATAGTTTAGATACTATTCTGAAGTTACTTAGAATATAACCCTAAAATATTTACTTAGACGAAATACCCTTTGTTAGAGAGTCTCAACTAAAGTAAATTCCAGGTAAAGAGCACCTGTCTAGCCAAACCAAATCACCTATTCATGCAAAATTAATGTTCCTAAATGAATTGGACTCTCGGTAGAAATCTCGAGCGCCAACATATTACTCTATAACCATCTCAACTCTGTTTGTAACGAGATTTATTGACGTTTCGTGAAACGTGTGCGTAAGTCCGAAAGTTTTGAGGTAACCCTATGCTGTGGTACAAGTTATGGGGAAAGTCGGATAGGTTAGGTAGGGCCCTCCACACCATGCATTCGAGTAATGGAGATGGCAGCGCCTCTCACTAGCAAGGGAGACGCTGCTGCCTGCGGTAAATACCGGTTGAGGTAGGAGTGGCTCTCTAGAGAGCTGCTTGTAGGCTCTCCACGTGTTCCTCTGATTAGCAGAGGGTACAGTGGAGAGCAGTGGGGGGTGGGCTGGGTCTTGACCTGACCTAAGGTGATGATGATGATGGTGTAAAGTTGGCATCGTTTTAGTTTCTGCTCAAGTATCAAGAAGTGGACGGATGCTAATGAAAGGTTTATCTTATTTGATTTTAAATTCATATGCTTATAACTTAAACCACACACTGGGGTCTTAAGGGACCTTCATACATTATAGTTGCGTATAAACAGCCATGACTGGTGAAATTTTAAGTGCTATACCAACGCTCAACGAACACATAATTTAATTTTACCTTAGTAAGGAAGAGCGATAAGTTTCAATAAAAATAAAGTTACGGATTCAACATAATTTTAGAAATATCATCTAATAAAATGTTAAGTCAGAGTAGATAGTTTTTAAAAGATATTTTTTCTGCCTTTAAAATAATTATCTAGTGTGTCTAGTAATTTGTGCTTTTTCGTGATATTTTCTCGTGTTTGCTTGCTTAGCTTGGTTTTATGAAGTAACAACCCATGAAAGGCTGTCCTTACCCATAAATCTTACAACGAATTCGTAGAGTGGAGCCGCAGGCATAAGCAAGTGTGAAATTTAATCGAATCCGGAGATATAATCGAGAGCACCTTGTATAAGCCATAAAATATATTATGTGTTTGTGTCAGATCACGTCACAATAGACTTGCCGTATCTACATAATGAATTGGAGACATGAGCCTAATTTATGGGCAAGAGAGTTAGTTATGCACCATACACAATGTGTAGGCATTATCTTTGTTGAAGATACAGGGTGGTTTAATATTCTGTTTGGTACTAATAGGTTGATTTAGTCTGAGGGATAACGTTGCTGATTATAATATATTACAGCTCTTGAAGTAAGTGACTATTATTTTCAGCTTATCGTACTAAAGTTTGTTACGTATTTTTTATTTGGTACTACCCGTTCGCGCTAAGTTTGCCGCTGACAAATGACGTCAGAATAGCGTTTTCTCACCAGTGAGAAAACGCTATTCTGACGTCATTTCTAGTTCCAGAACTAGAACTGAGTGACTGAGACAACGCTAAGCGCGTGACAAGTGACAGCGGCAAACTTAGCGCGAACAAGTAGTATGTATGTTAATCACATCGAGGATGTTTTAGAAAAAGGTCAGGTCAAGAGTACCTGTGAAAAGCGTATGTCAAGATTGTAGCAAATAGAAAGATGCTGTCTTTGCCTACCCCAATGGGATAAAAGCATGATTTTACTCGTACATAACTATGTTAAAGTTGATCTGGTATGATATTTTAAAAATCACGCTTTCAAAGGGGCAGGAGTTTAGTTCTTCTTCAACCTAGCGTTAATCCCAGTCGCATCCAAAGCTTTCACCCTGCGTTCCGCTTTACTAGTCTTAACTACGGATTTGGCTGGACCTCGATATTTTCCGTGAATGGTGACATTAGACGATATCGAAGCATTGCAACTAGACCGTTGTTGTTGAACTTTTTAGGGCTCCAACTAACCGTAACGACTGCCATAGATGTTCATATATGGCAACCGGGACCGACGGCTTAACGTGCTCTCCGAGGCACGACCAGACCAATGGAAATACCCATATTCATGCATACAAATATTTACACTGAGCAGGGATCCAACTCGCGCCTCCTGCACAGCGGCCGTGTTCACTACCACTACGCCACAGAGGCTGTCAAAATAATATTAGTTAAACAAAGGGAATTATAGAATGATTGCTTGCCTACACAACCCCTCAGGTATATACTCGTACTACAACAGAATCCGCACGAATATCCATTTAAACGTACAAGAACTGACAAGGATGACAGGAACAGACATCCGCAACAAGAGGGAGGCAGGTCTGCCCTTGAGTGCCTTCGAGGGCACGTTATTGTTGCGTAATTGTCCTAGAACACTATTGCGAATATTTCTGCCTGATTCATATTACTTAAGCTGAGCGCAGATTATAGACACGACAGTCTTAAGACAGATTACCCCAAGGGGATCATCTTGACGACGGAGATGACGCTGGGTCAGTAGTAGTATTAGGGAAATGCCTTTTGGGTCACTTTATACACTGGCATTTAAATACCGAGAAGGTATGCGGTTTTAGTTGGTTCAAGTTGTTTTTTTATTACCACCATTATACCACTGTCGGTGTATATAATGGGGACCCCTGCCTGAGACTTTAGCTTTAGCTTACCATCAGGTGAGGTGAAGTCATTTTGACGTGACCGACATATAAAAAAATGTCGAAGTTCAGTCGCTTTGTAGTTAAACTGAAGATAACCCCAACTGCGATGGGAAAAGGCTAATGAATCTAAGTTAGATTTTTAAATGTATGTGACCCCACTAAATCGATCTCACTTGCAAGATGATGAGGTCCAGAGACAGGGATAAAGCAGATTTCCCGCAGTGATTTATTTGTTATAATAAGTTCTGAGTTCAGCTCTAGTCTAAACTATCCAAAACTTTAACGCCTGCACGGAGTACAGAGTGCAAACAGTGAAGTTAGACGCCAGCACTTTATGCTTCAGTCACTTATGCGAGCTAAGGTGGCCTCTATAAATTTCCACAGTGTAAGTTTAAATGGTGATTACAGATTATATCGCGCTGGAATGGGCTGAGGTTGTAACACTTGGCAACACTTTATACTTAACACTTTTGCTACAAACATAGGAGTAGGTATTATTCTGTTTGACATCGAGTTCTCATCACAGCCGAAACGTGAAAGTTGATGGGTTTCAATGGTGTTAACGACAAGAAAGAACCGGTATAAAATTTAAAACAACTTAAATATGTTGATTAATATAAACGCGAGTAGACGGTATAGTTGAACAATCAGAATAAGAAGCTTGATGATATAGAAAGGGATAAGAATCTTGATACTTTGGTTTTCACGTGCACACTAACTGACCAATCAAAAAACAATATAGGGACTGATAACCAATGACGTGGTTACGAGTAGTTGGAGCCCTCAAAAGTCTAACAACAATGGTCTAGCTGCAATGCTTCGATATCGCCTAATGTCACCATTGGGTTGTGAAGGTCAAATGGCAGTCGCTTCACGGAAAATATTGAGGTCCAGCCAAATCCGCAGTTAAGACTGGTAAACCGGATCCCAGACTCCGAGGTGAAAGCTTTGGATGCGACTGGGATTAACGCTAGGTTGAAGATTGAAGGAAGGAACCAATGACGCGGGACCTTTGAGCCTTTCATATGTCAGAGGTTTACTACTCGTTTGTTAAGAAATTCGTGAATACAAGTAAAAAGGGTTTTAAGTCAATGAAGTATGGTTCTTTTACGCAGTTAACTGGATTAGATTTACCAAGATTTACAAAAAAAAAAACCAAACAATATACATTACGATAATTAAAATTAACATTATTATTTCATACAGCGTGAGTTTTATTGCTGCCTGCGCTTCAGTATTGTGAAACCATTAGGCACGTTCCACTTAAACTGAAGTTCAAAGAGCATGAAAATTGGATAAACAGGGGAGAAAATTAAAAAGGAAATAGAAAAATACGTACAAAAATGTGAATTGTGTACTGGAATGGACTTGTGTTACTCATTTTTTGACTGACTGTGAGCTGTGTGTAAAGGAGTGTTTTGTGTTTGTCCTTAATGGATAAGTAAGTAGGTAGTAAAGATCTAAATTTTGCATCAGCACTTGGTTTATTTTTGCTACTATGGGAATTTATGCCAAAATAATTTAGCATGGTAAATCGTTGACACGAAGGAATAAGGTGGGAATAATTGTCAATCAATGGTTGAGGCACTGGTGCTGGCGTTCATCAACATCTCTATAGTGATAGCCCAGTTGTGTCGCGTCCAAAAATGCATTTTGGAGCCCAATGTACGTTTATTATTTTCTTGTGTCGGCTTTACGACTGCAGCAACCGCTGTCTGACAGGCTTTTACAGGGTTTGAGAGTTCAGATGGCAGTCACTCTGGGAAAAACAAGATAAGCCAAATCAAGACCGAGGGAATGAGAGAGGACTCCAGAGTTACAAACTTTGAATGTAACCGGGACCAACGCCCTGATAATGATTTTATAATTTCGAGGCGCATCTAGTAAACTTTCTTCTCTGATCCAACTTTTCCCTAGAGGCGTATATTTCTCTATACACCACTGTCTTAGTAATAAAGTGGTCACAGTCGAAGCAAGATTAACAGCTCGTGTTTATTATTGTTTGTGTTCGGGTGCGTGCATAACGGCGGAAAAATGGGGAAATATGGCCGTTTGGGATTCAAAGGCCTTTGAAATTGACAAGGTTATGATTTAGGCCTGTTTTGTTAGGGCAAAAGGATTTATTGGATATTGGAAAGGTGTAATAATGTTATAAAAATAACATTGTACTCGTTGTAGTTTGTTTTGTGAATGGCAGGAGGCGATGATTTGTGACGATGTTGGTTCATTGATGGACAGGCTCTAATGCAAACTTTTTATAAGGGTTCGGGGATCAGATAGCAGTTGCTGCTATAGAGAACAAGAACAATCAATCCATAAGACAAAGAGGACTGGATCAGACTCTGGGCTTCGAAATGCAATTTGACGGCATCATGTCGAAAATTGCGGTAAGTCCCTTTCTATGGGGAAGATAATTATGAAATTACTTAAATATTCCACTATCAGAATGTGAGTATCATAACAATATCAATGCATACCATCAAATCATGTATCTCTTTGTTATCTTGATACAAAGTTGATGATTACGCCACAATTTTTTTATATCACTTAGGTGGCAGACAAGCACACGGTCCACCTGATGGAAAGCGGTCACCGTGGCTTATGGACGTGTGCAAAATCAGGGGCGTCACACTAGTGCTGCCGACCCTGTAAGAACCTTCTAATGCCCTTCTTGAAGAACCCTATATAGTAGACGTTAGGGAAAACCATGGCAGGTGCAGGCACCATCCGTATGGAGAATACCTTATCACTATTTAAATTTCTGGACTGAAGCTTTAATTCTTTGTGACAATACACTAGTGTGCATTGATCCTAAATAATTGCAACACAAAGAAATACCAGACCAAGCCACAGAAAGTAAGTAAAAAGTTTGCGTAAGAGATGGCAGTTCCTCAAAACCATTAATGTGCAGTATTCCGCAAGTTGAAACTAAAACCACGACACGTTTTCGCCTCTACAAGAGACATTCTCAGGATCGCTTGCCAGATAATGAACGTAGATTTATATCCTTAAATCACATTTAAAATTTTCTTAACAGTATTTCAATCACAGAACATTAATTTTCTTTGTTCTGTGATTTCAATAGAATCGTTTACAAAAATATAAAAATAGATGATTATTATCACGAGACTAAAAGCAGATTCATCATCCGTTATCAAATCAAACTATACTGAATTTTCGAATCCAATTTGCATCAAAGGTTTTCATTTCAAAGTCTAGAATCCGTTTCCGAGAATTTCCCCTCCATGTCGCACTCTTTGCAGTATCCTTGGTAGTGAGACCGTTGGTGCGTATGTTATACTATATTTTACGTTACGGCCTGTATTTCTTGGATCAATTTATTTTAATTTCAGAGAGTCACCATCATCTTAGCAGTTTCTAGTTGCAACTGAAGTTTTAACCTTGGCGTCAATAGTCCGCTTACTTCTCTTCCGCCCCCTTTTTCCAACAATAACTACCGTTTGACGGCCCTACAACATAACTAGGTGCTGAAAGAGACCCAATTCGATTTTCTCAATTAAAAAAAGAGACAAAATAATATTTTGTAACCGATTTCACATTTAATTTATCAGTACGCGTTTGATTTACTGCACAGGAAATTGAAATGAACACCCCCTCATATATTATACGTTTTTAAACATAATGTACTTTTGCCTTACAAAAGGCGCCGTAAAACTCATTGGAACAAATTATCGGAACATCACAAAACAAAATTCTATTACTGAAGACCGTTATGTCACCATCGGGGACCATTACCTTCGATATTTTCCTGGATTATATTTGTGAAATGGGACTCGGAGACATTGCTGAATTTATATTGTTAGATGCTTATAAAGTAGCAGCTACCTATTTTTATTATCTAATTGTTGGAATAATAATCTTCTTTTGTTTTAAATGTTGATGCTTTTGAAGCAATAAATGCTGAAATATCACAATACATAACTTAATATTATAAGTTTGTAAAATCTTTTAATTCAATCTATTTACCTATTTTTATTTTAGATGGCGTTACGTGTACTTAGATAAATATACCTACGTAACGCCACCTTAACGCTTTTTATAGTGTTCTAATCTATGGTTCTAATTATATAAGTTTTCTCGTTTATATCGGTTTCATAATTATGTTTTAATGGTATATCTTTGGCGTCTGAAATCGCAATGACATGATTGTTTTAAAATATTTAGTCTTCATTAGTAGATTAAAATGAAATTAAATCGATACATTAGGTTCTATTAAGTACCATGTTTCTTTTTAAATAGCACTATTTATTTATGGTTGAACAATAGACAAGCAGATGGAAACAAGGAGTATTATCTTATATCAAAGTATGTAATATCACAGAAACACTAGAAAATGTGTAACTAAAAACCTCTTAACAATAAAACCGCCGTAGTCAAACGCAATATACAACCGGACAATATGAATCACGAGCTATATATTTGTGGAGGCAACCAATAAGGTATCTAACGACTATATCAGTAAATTCTGGTATAAATTCATCCCTCTCCATTGCAGAGGGATAAAACCATACGTGACAAAGGACAGGCAATAAGGATAAAACGATGCCGGCTCACATTTTATACTGATAAGGAAAACCAAAACCGTAAATCGTTATGGCTTTTATGGATTTTGTGCAACAATTAGATGAAAAAAATTATCTTACTAACTGTTACCTGCGATTACACTCGTCTGGAATTCTTTACCCGTTCCTGCTTCCCACGGACACTTATTCCAGGAATAAGAAGTAGAAAGAGGAAACTGGCGAGTTGCAAGCGTAAGGGATATCTTCTGCAAGACAAAGGGGATACCTACATAAACAGATACTAGTAGGTACTTGAATAATTGTTGCTAAAATTAGAACCGATTTTCATTATTTTTTAAGTCAGTTAAGTGTACTAAAACATAACACAAGCTAGTTGAACTATGTTTACTTTGGGTCTAGGGAGCGCTGTGTGAAATGTCGTAGAATATTTATTTATTTATTCTCCACAATGTAAAAAATACTTTTTTTAAAACTGCATCAAAATTGAGTTCAACCCAACATGAGATAATCGCGGGCAAACACATAGACAAACATAAAGACAGTGAAAAATGTAAACAAAAAAATAGATTTTTTAATTACATCAATGTGACTACACCTTAAGCCAATGCGCCACGTGGGACTGAATTTTGTATAAATTAAACAAAAACGGTACAAATGAAAGAATTTATCATTTTGTACGTGATCCGACTTGTATTGAGTAAGTATATCGTCTTTATTTAATTTGAGTTTGTCTTCGTGAAGAATTTCATTTTGTCCTTACGTGACAAGTTATTGGTATCGAGTGACATGTTGTCGTGTATTTAAATTAGGAGCGTGACAAGCGTTTTCTGGAATATTTATACCGCTAATAAGATGTCAATTATTTTTAAACGACTTCACAAAGGAGGAGCTTCTCAATTCGTACGCTATTTTTTTTGTATGTAAGTTACGCGATAGCGGCGCCAATTATGGATAGATTTTGAGTTTTTTTTGTTTGAAAGAGGCTACTTCTGATGTGGTCCCATATCCAGGGTATCAGGATCTGATGCTGGGATCTTGTGAAAATTGAGGGGAAATCATCAAATTTACGGCAAAAATTCTGTTTTTGATGCCCTTGTAGGTACATGATAAACCTCATAAATAGGTACTTTTTTATTTCTTTACGCTAAAAAGTAAATAATATTAGTTTGTGAAGTCGGTTTTTTCAACCTAGTTATAATTATATATAAACGCGTACTCAATATTATTAGAGTGAAATTGATATAATAATGCTAAGCAGTTATCCCTACTATTTAAAGGTTCAGAATTCAGGTACTATTGACCTGGCCTTTCTATAAAAATTTTTGGATCTGATCAACATACATACGCCTAGGTTGCCCTTTATATCGCCTTGCCTCATATATCTGTTTCGTCAATCTTCTTCCACCCATCCTCTCTAAATGTCCGAATCATCAGCTTTTTATTTTTATTGAAGCTTGTACTTATTTTTTATTTTAAAAGCAAAGCATATAGAAAAGTGATCCAGTACAGCTTACTTTAATCTGGGAATAAAGCTCTATCACCATACTCTAACGTTAGCTAGGATACTGACTTGTTTTACATGAAAAAGGAACGGTCCTGTATGGGAAAAAGCAATATCGTGTTAGTGCCTGTGTTTTGGTTGTGGTCCAAGGTAGAAGGTTAAGCGGATATAATAAAAACGTCTCTGTCAGGTTCTATATATTATGTAAATTAACAAAATTTTAACAAAATAAAAATAAACTCTTATTTAAGTTAAACATTTTTAAATTGTATTGTCATCAGAACTAAAGACTTCTGCCAAATATCAGACAAATCAAACAATTGAAAGGGGTTCAAATTTCAATTACTAGATTTGACCCAAACAAACAGGTTAAGTTAAATAAAACTGTTTAATATGGCTCACCTTATAGTAAGCGGTTACCAAGGCTATGAACATTGACAATAATAATGCAGAATAAGATAGATAAGGCAAGTGATAGTATCTACGACAATACGAAACGAGATTATACATTTATAGAGAAAGTCGTAATAAGTTTGAGACGTCAAAATATGTACCGCCATCTCGCGAAGTCTAACTGCATTTCTACAAATTTAGTGACGCATATCAATTCAATCGTCGGGTACTACCTGTGAGCTTACTTGGTCAGAGAATTCTCTCTTTATGTCCGAAAAAAATCATGTTCCGTTCTTCCACAAGGTGAATAACGAAAGAGTGGTATTTCCACCGAGGTAGATGATCAATCCGTTCGGTTTTTATTTTGACGTGATAACGTCTTATAAATTGATAATACCAGCAACACTCATGAAAAATAGTAACGTTCCATAGTAACGTTCCACCTGAGCCTGTGCGTGCAAGCGAGAGCGCGCAACAAGCGATAGAGAGGCCCAAGCAGTGAGGCCAGAGTCAAAGCGTTGGCTTGTGACACATGTATCTCTCTTCTCGCGTGAAATAGTAAGGTTCCGCTTCTGTAGTGTATTTAATTTAGTATCAGCATTGCACCCGTGCGAAGCCGGGGCGGGTCGCTAGTATTACATAAAATAATGATTATGACGTTATCACGTAAATCTATCGTCCGTAAACCGACTTTACAGACAACCAATTTTTATTTAATGGTTTTAATCCCATCCACAGTCCCTCTACTGTACCTTATGCAGACCGAGACCAATAATAATGACTCACAGAAATATCTAGGAATTACACTCGGAAATTTCCATCGAAAATAATCAGATTTAAATTGGGAGAGTTACAAATGTAATAAATCCGCTTCCGCTTGTAATTTGCACCCTGACCAAACTGCACTTCTGATAGAACGACGCTATGTTCCGTGGGGTCATTGTAAGAGTATACCAACAACGCGTACGAACTATCGTACGCCCGTGTGTTTAAACTGGTAATGGGAAAGAAAATATTTTCGAATATCCTTTTCACTGTACTCGGAACGCTATGCGCCATTCTTTGTGGCCTATGATGTGTTCATGTCGTGAGAGCTTATATAGAATTACTGTATAATGTTTCTTTTATACGTATAAACTTATTTTTAAAGTTACTAAGGCAGCGTCAAGTATGGTCAACATAAAAAGTAGATGATAATTTTAAGACTAAAATCCCTTGGACTTTTTCCGTACAGGAATTCCTGCGGATAACCTTTGCCAGCCCGCGGGGATGGTTATGTCGGAGTCGAACCAATTAAAACCATGCATGCAATCTCGGGTTTTCAAACGGGTGTAAGGTGGCTTGTTAGGTACCTACTTCCTTCGCACTCTGACAGGAAGCGGACCCTAGGCTCCAAAGTACAAGCTTTGGATACAGCCAGGTTAATAACTCTATGATGATAATGACTAACGTAGTATATCTTGTCGTCGAATATACACAATTTTTTTTATACCACTTAGGTGGCAGACAAGCGCACGGCCCACCTGATGGGAAGCGGTCACCGTGGCCTACGGACGTGTGCAACACCAGGGGCGGCACACTCGCGCTGCCGACCATTTTTTTGACCATTGAAAATACTGACGATTTTTTCTGTCTGACTGTCCCCCGCCTGCTGTTAAGCTGGAGTAGAGTGCCAAAAGTAGTGGCCACCAAACTCTGGAGATGCCCCTAGAATGGTGATTTCTACCCAGACGGCCGTAACATAATGTTTTTTCAGTTAAACATTCCTGGACTAATAGTGTATCACAAATTTTAAAAGGCATTTATTATCTACTAAAGATATCAAATCACATTTCACAATTTCATATCAAAATTAAGCATTTTTTTTGTCAAAGATTTATAAACTTCATTAGAGAGTGTTATAGTACATAATATTTTCAATTACTTTCTTATTAAAAACAGAACACAAACAGTTAAATCCCGAGCGCTTATATTATTTGCGTTCAATGTAAATTATTATCTTCAAGATATTTAATTACATTGCTTTTCTGTTTTTCCGTAGAAATAAATGAAACACGTTCAACGTCTATCTATACTATCATAAAATTGTAAATGAGCTGTCTGTACATTGGAGATATTTAAAAAAATACTAAGGCTACGCCTATGTCGCAGGTTTATAGAGCCTCGGAGAGCACGTTAAGCCGTCGTCGGTCTCGGTTGCCATACAAACATCTATGGTAGTCGTTACGGGTAGTTG
Organism: Lithosia quadra; assembly: GCA_963576445.1. Lineage (NCBI taxonomy): Eukaryota > Metazoa > Arthropoda > Insecta > Lepidoptera > Erebidae > Lithosia > Lithosia quadra. The sequence continues at coordinate 14,571,526 of OY754881.1, forward strand.
GAGCCCACAAAAGTCCAACCAGTCTAATTTGGAACTTCGATATCGCCATTAGTCATAATGACCATTGGTTGTGGAGGTCACATGGCAGTCGCTCCACGGAAAATATCGAAGTTCAGCCGCATCACAGTTAGACTGGAAAGCCGACCCCAACTGAGTTGGGAAAAAAGGTTCAGAGAATGATGACTAAGACTACCTATGTAATATGAACGATTATGAGCACAAAAATATTTTTTTTTCAAATTCTTGTCTGAAACAGACAAGAATTCGAAAATTATATTTTTGTGATCAGAATCGTACATAGACGAAATAAATACTGCAAAGATTTTGATACGGTTTTTTTTTGTTTGGCAGGTCTTGGTAAGGCTTAAAATCCTACGTATGTTTGATCACAACACAATCGGTTAAGTAGAACCGAAGATAATAGTCAAAAAATGCGAAAGCCGACAATCACGCAGGCGGAGCCGCGTGCATAGGCTAATATGGAATAAAATACATAAAACATTCACAGAACAAAGGCTATTTATGTACTAAACAAATGAATGTTTCACATTTTTAAATGAAAATACATTGTCAGATGCAAATGGTAGGGATGGCACAGGATGCAAACCATGAATACTAATGAATATGTGAAAATAAGTCCCGCAATGTCATATAAAATGGAAATTATTAATGGACAGATGCTTTATATTTTAAACCCAACTCAAATTTAACGCGTATAGTGTACGGTCATCCATCCTATTTTGTCTGTCTATTATAATATTTTCACGCTTAGATCACTGAATCAAAAAATGTGTTAAAAAATGTTATAGATGGTGTGCAGGAACGGAATGTGATGTCGCTCCAACACAAAGGGAGGGCCTGGGTCCTCCGACCAGGCAAGGTGATCACGCCTGGCCTGGTTGGGATCTTGTATATAAATGTTATACCAGTGCGCGAACTTCACTTTCGTGATTCAGGATCATAGTGACGTAGTTGTAGTATAGAAGTAGTTCATCTTGCTGTCACTAGATGGCGCTGGGTATATGTGGTATCGCTACAACAGCTGAAGAAGAATGGATATAGGGGCAACTACTTCTAGATGGGTTAAGGTAGACTCACCCACAAATTGTTGATTGATTGATGAGACTCAGATGCAGGTATTTCTCAGGGTTTAGGGGGAGGAGGAAGGAAACTAAATAACGGAGAACGCTGGATTTTAAAGTGCAAGCTTTTGATGTAAAAAAGAAAATAGTGAACTAGCTGTTGACCCCAGCTTCACCCGTGTAGAATACTGCAGCCCGTGGGAACCTATTTCAAGGTTAATAACCTAACTATTATTTCAGACTATAATCTGTCCCTGTACCAAATTTACAGGGTAGGTAGTAAACATCTTCACAAACTTTCACATTTATAATATTAGTAGGAAGTTGAATAAGAGTAATATTTCGACTCTTATCTCAAAGTTAAACAAAAAGACATTCCACGGATTGTATTCTTTTTAAAAATTCAGTACAATAAATCTAAATTGCCAGAACGAAATGACAAAACCACTTGTGACGTCACATAAAAGTTTGGAAGTTTATCAGCCCGCTGACATCCGCACGGGGCGGGCGGTGCGTACGAATGTAATACTTCATAGTAATTTCTAATCTAATGTAGTGATGTCGGTATAGCAGAAAGATAATGTGCTGTCATTTCCATTTTCGCTCTTTTTGGATGTTGGTTAGGCGTGCTACATACACGATCCACTTGTTACTTTGGTATTTTTATTGATTTGTATGTCGGTTGTAGCATATGATAAGCAAGCTGAAGTGGCAATATGTCGAAGGACCGATGGCCGTTGGAGCAAATGAGTTCTAGAATGGAGACCGCGAGTCGGCAAAAGGAAGGTAGGATGCTTTCCAGCCAGATGGACGGGATGATCTGGATGCGGAAGGCAGAGAATCGGGTGGTATGGCGCACATTGGGGGAGGCCTATGTCCAGCAGTGGACATCGATAGGCTAATTGATTGATTGTTTAATTTCGGATAAAGAAGAAACAAAGGCTATGGTGTACATCTATGTTTTTTAAACTTTTATTAGGTAATAGTTAGATTGAATACAGAAGAAAATTAAATTCAGAATTAAATCTGAAAGGGGGAGGGAGGCTAGGAAAGGTTGGGGGGGGGGGGGGGACGCTAGAAAGGAGTAGAGTGGGGGTGCTAGGAAATAAACACCTATAATTGAGTACTAAGTTCTATAATGTCATTAAGTAACTCCAAAATATCGGAAAAGCCTAATGTAAAATCTTAATTGTGCAGCCGGCCTTAGTTCGCTATCAAAAATCACGTTACAACTCAGCCCGGAGGACCTCTCTTGTCTGACTGACGTTTCAAATTTATATCAGATTATATTATTTATTTCGACCTTATTACCGGGATTGAAATTCAAGGTTATTTGTTTTGTTTCAACGCTGTTAAGAGTTCATCCGCCGAACCTTTTCCCAACTCAGTTGAGGTCGGTTATTAGTCTAATTACGAAATTGCCGAACGTCGATATTTTCCGTGCCATGGCGACTGCCATCATGCGACAAGTGCATCCTACCAGTCATGTCTTACGGTGCCGAAATGTGGACACTGTCTGTGTGGCTAATCCACAAATTTAAAGTCGCGCAGCGGCCTACGGAGCGAGCTGTGCTTGTAGTTTCTTTGAAGGATAAAATTCGCAATCACGTCGGGGTAACCATAGGTCATAATGACTATTGGTTGTGGAGGTCAGATGGCAGTCACTCCACGGAAAATATCGAAGTTCAGCCGCATCACAGTTAGACTGGAAAACCGACCCCAACTGAGTTGGGAAAAAGGTTCAGAGAATGATGACGTCGGGGTCACCAATGTAGAATGCAATGACTAGTATTTAGAATAATATTTATTTACAATTTCATTATAGGTATACATAATATTATAAGCAATAAAATATATCAAGGCGTACGAGCGGTTCATACTGCTAAAGTTCAATGTCACCCCTGTCGATTGTTCCTGTTCTTAATTTAAACGGAATATCATCGTCTACAAGGTCATCCGACAAAGAAATAAAGTTACCTACTCATAGCTCGCAGAATTAGCAACTGTCACTAAACCTTTTAGACAAGCCTACCGGCTTCGAGTACTTTTGACTTGCCCTTTCTTCAATAACTCATTATTTGCGAGGTCGAACCCGGCTTGCCCATCCACCTGCCTCACATATTTGGTGTGTCATTCACGCAATATAATATACATACATAGCTATAAAGGTTAAAAGCCAGTTTTTTCAATTTTTTTTTAACTAGTTGCCAAAAAATATCATCATTCTCTGAACCTTTTTCCCAACTCAGTTGGGGTCAGCTTTCCAGTCTAACTGTGATGCGGCTGAACTTCGATATTTTCCGTGGAGCGACTGCCATCTGACCTCCACAACCAATGGTCATTATGACCAATGCCGATATCGAAGTTCCAAGGTAGACTGGTTGGACTTTTGTGGGCTCCAACTACCCGTAACGACTGAATGTTTGTACGAGTATGGCAACCAGGACCGACGGCTTAACGTGCTCTACGAGGCGCGATAAATACACACATAACTTCGAAAAGCATCGTAAAGTCATTGGTGTGTGCCATGGTGAACCTGGGATTGAACCCGAGACCTCATCTCAGCAGTCCATTACCCAAACCACTAGGCTACCGCGGTCATCTTAATATATATAAATCTCGTGTCACAATGTTTGTCCTCAATGGACTCCTAAACCACTTAGTCTTAACCGATTATAATAAAATTCGCACACCATGTGCAGTTCGATCCAACTTGAGAGATAGGATAGTTTTTGAAACGGATTTCGACATCCACGCGTGTGGAGCCGCGGGCAACAGCTAGTATACCTATATATATTTTTTTACTAGGTAGGTATTTGCCAAAAAATAAATTCAATGAAATTTTTCATCAATCATTTCATTTGGAAAAGTTCTACGAAACTACGTATACGAACGGCCATTACTAAGCCGAAACCAAAATTACTAAAAGCCAATGCTAATCAAGATCTATTTGACTCATTAGTGGTTAACGAGAACTTAACTAGGGTCATCCCTAGTGGGCCACTGCCCTAAAAGCTGAGGCGAGTAATTCTTATTAACTTGACATACAAGATAAAGCGCGTGGATGTGCTTTTAGTTTTTTGTGCGAAAATATTTTCGCTGTTTAGTACATAACATAACATAAACTCACGCCTATATCCCCGAAGGGGTAGGCAGAGGTGCTAGCACCCACATTTAGCCAGTTTATTTTTAGGTCCCAATGTAATAGGTGGCGAGCCTATTGCCATTAACCGGGCACTTATAAACCTGCGATAAATACACACATAACTTCGAAAAGCATCGAAAAGTCATTGGTGTGTGCCATGGTGAACCTGGTTATCATCAAAACAGTAATTAATCTTTAATTTGATCAAGTCTTGTCTGCAAAAGGAAAAGTTACTTTCTAAGCTGTTGTGTACGAGTACGTATTTTGAAATTAACTACGTAAATTTGTATTATTTTGTAATTTTGAGAAGTTTTAGTGTTTCTAAAATGTTAACGGGAATTAACGCGATCATGTTATAGGTATATACATATCTTTGGAATGGCTGACGTTTTGACTTTCAAAGATTCAAAATTTCAAAGGTGTGTATTTACTTATGCCGTGATCGTGTTAATTCCCGTTAACATTTTAGTATATCATGGAATGTGAAAGTTTAAAAATTTTAAAGTTCTTTGGTCGTAACGCATACATTTTGAGTTTGAAAACTTTTCAAAGAAAAGAAAACGACATTTTGTTAACAAAATTTATTCCCACCTCAAAACTTTATTTATCAGTAGGTATGCCATTCTGAGTATATTATTGCTAGCACCTCTGCCTACCCCTTCGGGGATATAGGCGTGAGTTTATGTTATGTTATGTTTATGTATTTTTTTAAGAGTACTAGTAACCGTAATTCTAATATTCTAGTATTTCTCGTTTAGCCCCTCTAACTAAGCTAAATAACTTATATGAAGAGTGTGTTCACGTCGGTCGTGTTACAACCAGGGTTCAAACCCGAGATCTCACGATCGTAAAGCCAACTCTATAACCACTAAGTTACGGAAGAAATAGGTCACACAGGATCATTTTGATTAACGATTCTTCCATTACCTTTAATTCTGGTTTCCTTTTACTTAGCATCTAATTTATTTACCCCAGGGAGTTGAGGATAAAAATAGTCAAAAGAATCTTCAAATTTGCTTATTTTGATCTTACCATCTAAAAGTAAAGATGTTCTATTTCACGAAGGTGGTTTAACTATATACACATTGGTTTTAAAAATGAATTACTTGCAATGCAATTATTGTTCTACTAACTGCTACATGAATTTCTTTTGACGTGACATGAACTTTCGCACACACATGTACGCGTATTTACAAGACACAGGTACTACTATTTAATTATTCACCCGCCTTCGTGAGATAGAATATCACTTTAGCCTAAATAAATACCTTTGGAAATCGATACTATGAAAAAGCATTTGTTGAGACCATCAAATAAACGGGATAGGATCGTTTTATGATAATTAATATTTATTTATTTATTTATTAGGCACATCAACAGATTATGTATATTACATTTCAAACTTAAGCCACATTAGCCTAGTGGTTTGGGTAATGGACTGCTGAGACAAGGTTTCGGGTTCGATCCGTGGTTTACCATGGCACACACCAATTACTTTTCGATGCTTTTCGAAGTTATGTATGTATTTATCGCAGGTTTATTAGTGCCTCGGAGAGCACGTTAAGCTGTCGGGTCCCGGTTGCCATACAAACAACTATGGCTGTCGTTACGGGTAGTTGGAGCCCACAAAAGTCCAACCAGTCTAACTTGGAACTTCGATATCGCCATTGGTCATAATGACCATTGGTTGTGGAGGTCAGATGGCAGTCGCTCCACGGAAAATATCGAAGTTCAGCCGCATCACAGTTAGACTGGAAAGCCGACCCCAACTGAGTTGGGAAAAAGGTTCCGAGAATGATGACATTTCAAACTTAAATAATAGATGTTGTGAACTTATGTCTAGTACATAACCCAATTATAGATATTATGCATAGTATTCATAATATGAATCGCATCTACAAAATTTCAACCTAAATGTGAACTAAAAGGCCTCGCAAATTAATCAAAAATTATTAATCACGCCACCGTATATTACAATGAACGTAAAATGTACCTATAACGAATTCAAATTTGCGGACTAGTGGCCGGCGACCGCGTCATTTGCAACGGTTCCGTATTTGTGCGGTTCTCTATTTACGCCCAACGAACCCTGATTACGGGCGCGGCTAATAGTAGGCAGTGGATGCGGTGACCAGATGTTTTGATTTGTTTACATGTTCATATCATAGGTTTGTAGGTGTTTTTCATCGTACTTATTATGTATAGTGCAAGCGGCCAAGAAAATACACACACACACACACACACACACACACACACACACACACACACACACACCAAAATAAGTACACATCTGTACATGTATGTATTTATTCGTGTGTACCAAAAAGCACGTTGATATTACAAATCTAGGTACACTAAATAATAAAATCGTAGCATAGACCTTTTGTATCATAACACACCTTTGAGTGTTTTGCTACTCATATCTATCAGAATAGTTGATAGCTGCGAATACTCTTAACCTGGCCTTTCTTAAATTATCCATACACACACACACACACACAAGCACACACACACACACACACACACACACACACACACACACTCACATACACACATACACGCGCATACTTGGTAATAGCAACGTGATTGTGCGTGTTAAATACTAGGATACACACACACACATACGTGGTTAAATAAAAATAACTTTTGATCTACTCGTAACTGTGATTATGTTAATCGCTGCATTGCATCCTACATTATTACAATATAATTAATGTTGGATATTTCAACAGAACCTTTTAATTCTAACTTTTTTATCGCACTCTGAAAGTTATTGATTACCGGACCGTATTAAAACGCAAACACGTAGGTCCTAATTTGCATGCCTGACTAGGGTTGTCAGTACGGAGTTTATGCAATAAATACATAAGAAAAAGATACCGACGAATTGAGAACCTATTGTTTATTTGAAGTCAGTTTTTAACCGACCTCCGAAAAGGAGGAGGTTCTCAATTCGTTGGAATATTTTTTTTATGTACCTATGGTCACCTATCACTCTGAGATTTATGATCCGATTTACATGCTTCTTTTAAAGTTTAACTTTTTAGTCGTGAAATTTTAGAAGAATTTTTTTTTAAGTTGTAACAATGTTATTTAAGCGATGAAATAAAACTAGGGTGCCCAAAATTATTGGCACAAATAGTAATAAGATATTTCAATCCTAGAATAATAAAAATTATCATGACGAAATAAATATCAATAAACCGTTTTGGGACAGCCCTAGCAGATGAATATGTAACAAGTAGATATTAAAATATCAAGTGTTATTTACAGGCGGCCGGTGTTTGGTGCGTTTGTGTAAATTATTCCGCTTCTGTTTGGCGTTGAGCTTTTTATTACAGAATAAAACAGTTTAGGATTTTTTTTTAAATCTAATATTCTGTTTCTGAAATCTCAAACCCAGTGGGATTCGTGTTTTGTCGGAAGATTTGGATAAAAAATTGAATAATATCGTGGGTTAGGGTTATAATAATAAATGATTGATGACTGGACGGCGAGAAAGGAAGGAATAGATTCCTAGTTATTACGTTTTTTATACTACTTAGGTGGCAGATAAGCACACGGCTTACCTGATGGAAAGTGGTCACCGTAGCCTATGGACGTGTGCAACACTAAGGGTGTCACACCGCGCTGCCTACCCTGAAGGGAAAGGGGAGGGCTAGGATGGGGTGGGGGGAAGAAGGGCTATAGTGAGCTCTGACTACCCTACTTACCGGCGGGCACACAAATCGATGGTTTTTATGGCCGCGGCCTTCTTTAGAGTGGAGGTACTACCCCAGTCGGACAGCTCATGTCGGATAGGAGATACCGTCGTGTTCTACCTCCTTCCTAATAAAATAGGTACTATGCGATTCAAGTAAGAAGATAATCGCGTTCGCGGCAACTTCATTCCGTACTCATCAAAATTGTACAGCTAGCAACAAAATTTTCACGGCGCGTCGGATAGGTTCATACCTGTAATGGTAGCAACGACTTAATTTTTCTTTTCTTTTCTTAAATACATAACATATTTTGTTAGTAATAGTTTATAATAATAGTTCATAATTGATTGGTGTCATAGTGTGCCGCTAGCTACGCTTCCAAAGCCATTGATATATATTTCCGATTTTTCTCCATTTTGTTGCGTCCTTGTTGACTTTTGTTGTTACATTGTGTTTGTTATAGACTTTTGTTATTGTTTTGATAAGTTTATTTTGTTAGGTACAGTTAAATTTGCATAAAATGAGTAGGGAAGGCACAGTGGTACATTCACGAGCACGTGAAATTGTTCGTGCGGCTCCGATAACAGTGCAAACGATAAAATAAGCGGCATCGAAGTGCTACCTCCCGATTAAAAATAAATAAATATAAAAAAGAACCGATAGTTTATTTCGTAATTATCATTGTAAGTACTTATCTCAGATTGAATAGTGATGTAAAAAAATGTATTTGCTGACCTTACTTTATGCAATGAAGTAAGCAACGGGAATCAAAATGTCATTATGACAGTTATCAACTTACGTGAATCGCATAGTAGTTGAAAGTTAAAAAAAATTGCAATCTCTTTGTTTTTAAGTAAAATCTCTTTAGCCTCAAAATTAATCAGCTTCCAATTTTGGTAACGCACATAAAATGAAAAGGCGTTTGATAAAGTGCCTATAAAAAGACTTCTCTACAAATTAGAACATATAGGCATACGTGGAAAACTTCTAACATGGATAGAATCCTTTCTCCGTGGAAGAACACTACAAGTGAGAATCGGTGATGAAAAGTCAGATCATATGGAAGTGCATAGTGGCGTGCCACAGGGATCAGTTTTGGGCCCAGTTCTGTACGTCATATATACCTTTGACCTCCAACACTGTCTAGAATGCGATGTCAGTATGTTCGCTGATGATACTAAAATATTCGCCAACCCATTAACTGACTGACAAGCTCCAAAACGATTTAAACATAATAGCCAACTGGTCCAAGGAGTGGCTCATAAACCTCAACACCTCCAAATGTACAGTACTACACATAGGTAATCGAAATCCTTGCCTAAACTATAAATTGAATGACGTGTCGCTAACAGAAGTCAAGGTACAAACGGACCTGGGAGTCAAAATTACAGAAAACTTAAAGTGGGATGAACACATTACATCAATCGCCAAAAAAGCAAGAAGTTTAATTTATTTAATTAGAAAAGCCTTTAATATTCTAACGCCAGATATGATGCTTAAGATCCACAAAACTTTTGTCAGACCAATTTTAGAATACGCATTTCAAATCTGGAATCCTTACTTTATTAAAGATATTGAACTCCTGGAGAAGGTACAACGTAGCTTCACAAAAATTCCACGTACATTGAAACAGAGACCCTATGATGAGCGCCTGGCAGTTTTAAAAATTACAACTCTAGAAGAACGCAGAGACCGAGGTGACATGATAGAGACTTTCAAGATCTTAAGTGGACATTATGACATTGAAGACTTTGACAGATTGTTCACACGCAACAATAATAACCACCTCAGAGGCCACCACCTAAGACTATCCACCAGCTTCTCGAATAACAATCCACACAAAAACTTTTTAAGTAATAGGGTAGTGAGAAAGTGGAATAAGCTACCACATGATGTTGTGACAGCCCAGAACATAAACCAATTTAAAAATAGATTAGACCAACACATTAACCAAAAAAATAAACACTAGTGGGCATAAGCAGGATACGGGCATTATCAGTTGTTTCGACTGCCTGCCTGTTAAAATAATAATAATAATAATAATAATAAAATCTAACATATAAATTGAACCCGCGTATGTATCAGTTGTTAAGGTTTTGACATAAATTGATAAGGCTATTGGGTTAAATGAGTTACGTGGTCAGGCTTGTATCAGGGTACTAGATATTGGTACCCGGGGCCCTTTCATTATACTTTATGGCTTCTGTTAACGGCCGTTGTGATTTTAACTTATTAGAAGGCTCTCAGCCGACTTCGTGATAAAGAGGTTCGGGGCACGATGAGTTAGGAAATACATTTGGTTATTATTTTTTGGCAATTATCTCTAACGGGACTAACCCCACCCTCATTCCCACCACTGTAACTCCTGTACACCAGGATCAACAGTAGTGACCTACGAACACATTTAGGAGGTAGGACATGACGGTATCTCCCGTCTGAAATGAGCTGTCCGTCTGGGGTAGTACCTCCGCCCTACAGAACACCGCGGCCATAATAATCATCCTGTTGTGTTCCCGCTGGTAAGTAGAGCAGCGCAGCGAGAGCTCACTGTACCCCTCCTCCCCCACCCCTTCCTAACCTCCCCACTCCTTCCTAGCCCTCCCCCCTTCCCTTCAGGGTAGGTACCGCTTGTGTGATACCCTTAGTATTGCACACGTCCATAGGCCACAGTGACCGCTTCCCATCAGGTGGGCCGCGTGCTTGTCTGCCACCTACGTAGTATAAAAAAACATCGAGTAATGATAGGTAGTCGGCAAGTCCCAGGGAAGGCAACCTGTTATGAAACCCGCATCGAAGTTAATAAAAAAAAATGCATTGAGCGGGAATCGATTCTGCGACCCCTGATTTTACAGTCTCTACCACTACGCCACAGAGGTAGTCAGAAATAGAATAGCCAGAAGCACCACGGACACAAATATTAAGGGTCTTAAGTGAACTATACCTATTTGATTCCAATAATACCTATCTATGGTAGAAACGCCTAAACTAAAGGAAGATTACTGCATTTGAACAGATTCGCATACTATACCAATTATCGCTACGGTGATACGAGATCCGCATAGAATACTAAGGCCGAAAACAGACGGCGGGGCGGGGCGGTCAAAATGACCGCGACGCACTCTTATTTGTACGATTATAAGGTTGCATTTGTCCGCGCAATAGCTCTCGTCGCTTGTCAGACATACGCGGGCTAAATGCGATCTAATGTTAGTAATAATAAGAGTGCGTCGCGCCTCCATCTGCTTATCGCCTTATCATCACTTGGAAAAGGTAGAGTGAAAATCAGAAACTGGGGCCTTACCTACTCCGAAAAACGAAAATATTCGTATCCGTTGACGTTTTGACCATTTAGCTACCCCGAAAGTGTTTCGTTTCGGATTTCGGATCCGTCTTCGATCGTTTGACATTGAGGTTGTCGATCGTTATCAGTACACCTCCTACTCCCAAAATACATTTGACGTTTTCGCTGTCGTTGTTTGACAAATTGTCCGTTTTCGTTCGATCCGAAACGTTCATGTTCGATTTTCAGAGTAAGGCCCCAGTAATCGGGCTTCTAATATTTATCCTTACACTAACAAACAACAGAGCAAGTTAAATAAAAGCTTGCGATAATTGTATAAAATAAACCTGAAGATCAACACGAACTTGGTTTAAGACGCCCTCTTAAATTTAATCCGGCCATGGCGTTTATGAAGCGTTGTAATTTCTTTGATACTTAAGGTTGCTTTCTTTCATCTACAAGTGGTGAATTTAACAGGTGTTCAAGTACATCTTCACTTGAGAACACCGCAGTAAAATGAGATTAATGTTTTTAACGCGATTTTTGTGTTTTAAAAAACCTTTGCGTACATAAGAAGAGGATTCGACTTGAGCTATATGAATCCCTTGTTTGTTTATAATCAAAACTATTCTGAACTGTCTAGAAAGTTCAAAGTTCGAACGAAGGTAGCTGGTGTACCGCGGTTGTGCGTTGTTTTATAGCTAATTGTTTTATAGAATTTATTTTTCTCATATTTTCCTTTTATAGAATAATCAATACCTAGAATACTCACTTTGAAGATTTTAAAATCTAAACAAATATTTTTTTTATTGTATTGTTAATTTAAATATAAACACTCAAAAGATATAAAATTAATTTACGCTAAGACAATTTGACGGAGCCGGATTATAAATAAAGACTGGACTGATTTTTTTTATACTACGTAGGTAGGTGGCAGACAAGCACACAGCCCACCTGATGGGAAGCGGTCACCTTGGCCTATGAACTATGAAATATTGTAGTAAATTAAATCATATAATGTTTCTCAACTCCGTTTACCAGAATCTCTTGTTATAAGTCACAGAACAAAGAAAAATCCTTAGTGTTATAAGTGGTCTAGTATTTAAGGAGTTTGCCTTCGAGAGATCCTGGGTTTGAATCCTGGACGTTACGCTAAAGACGTGTACCTATTCCTAATACTAATAAGGTTATAATCGAAATCCACTACACTATTATATGGGGTTCTTCAAGAAGGGCATTAGAAAGTTTTTACGGGATCGGCAGCGTGAGTGTGATGCCCCTGGTGTTGCACACGTCCGTAGGCCACGGTGACCACTTCCCATCAAGTGGGCCGTGTGCTTGTCTGCCACCTAAGTGGTATAAAAAAAATAAGTGCCACCTAAGTGGTAGCAACATTATAATAAGTTACGCATTTGGTAATATATGAAAAAAGATCCTTTTTATTGAAATGTAATATTATTATGGTGTAAAATATAAATCTCTTACATGCCAGGAGCGATTTTGTAATGACGTAAGTTTTAATAGTATACCATATAGGACACATCTGTTGTATTCCCAGTGAGTAATTCGCCGATTTGTAACCCAAAAAGTTGGGACGCATGAATCATTCTTCTTAGTACAAGCCCTTAGTTAAATGGGTGCGCAGATGGATCTATGGATAGACGACCGAAAACCTTCATAGTTATATATTATTAATCTGGTTCCTTTATATATAAGAAAAAAGTTTAGAAGAAAAATCTCTGGATACATTGAACACAAAGGAACTGAGAGACCTAAAGGAGGAACAGGATTCCAAAAACATCCAATTTTGATTTGTGATTGACAAAATTAAAAGAAAAGGAAAAGAAAAAAAAAGAAGAGGAACTTTCTGCGAAATTTCTTTGTTTACTTAATGGATAAATCAAATCTGGATTGTCCGATTTGAGAGGACCATACCATGGAGGATATAACCATACTTATGCCCGAATACTGAACTGCCACTTAAATATATAAGCGCTACTTATATGTTTGAGTAGCTCTTACATTATAATTTCGTATACAGAAAACGTCAAATTTGAGGGTCTGTTAAATTTAAGTGCAACTTAATTTTTGAGTGGCAGTTCAGTATTCGGGCGTTAGTTCAGTTAAAAATAGAATCAACATACCTTCTCTTTTAATTAGGTTAAGTACAATAAAACCTTCTTCAGAATATAAAAAATACCTTTCTGAAAACCGCATTAAAATCGGTTGAACCAAAATGCGAGAGGATCGACATGTCCACACATCCACACGTCAAACAAAAAATCTCCTAAAAAGGAGTTTAATAAAACCTGGAGTCGCGTCGTCTTTTCAGTGTTAACGACTTTAGTGAGTAGTTTAAAAATATACTATGTTTCAAGTATAGTATTACAAAGTTTTTAACACATAAAGTATTCTGATCTTAGAGCAAATTTATTTACTAGCTCGGCTTATTTAATAAATTAACCCACCAGTGCAGTGAGAAAGTTTACTTACAATATTTTTCCTAGTTTATAAATACTGCTATGGCTTGGCACTTTTTTATTCAGATCTTTGTAGGCAAGTAATTAATCCTGACTTGTGGTTCATCAGCGATAGCGTGGAAGTAAAAAATTTTGTATTAAAAGAAACATGAGAAAAAGGTGAAAACTCTAGACTAGTTTTTTGAAAAATTAAACTGGCTTCTAGAAATTTTCATAGCTTGATTTCGATCTGAAATTGTAGAGATTTTAAATATTTAACATAATAAGATCAACAAGTAATTAACTTATGTTCAATGTAAGCAGATCCAAAAATATTAAAAACTAGGCCACAATATGGTAGTTTTCGAAAAAATTTTTGTTGGGTTTGGGGTTTTTTTTTTGAAAATTCACGATAGAGTTGAAACTCGGGTAATCCATTCCCCCAATTTTCAACTCCTCCGTCAATTTTGCAAAAAAATAAACCACGGACAATATATATCATAAATCATAAAATATATCAATTATATGACTAAGCAATAAACGCAAAAGTGAAGAGTCCAATAAAAATAGGATTAATGATATACACATTTGATAACCACACAACAGCCTTGCTTTTCTTAGACATAATCTCCAATCGTACCATCTCATCATAACGTATTAATATTCAACCCTCTAAAAACAGCCGACAATCAATAAAAGTAATTAAACCTAACACAATACTCAGAATGAAGAAACCAATACTGGGATAGTATCCTTGGAACATGCATTGAATTCTACATACAAGCCTAACATATTCCATACATGAGACCGTTGCTAATAGACCATTAAGTTGCCTCGGCACGCGATGGCGCAGATCGGTTTGTGTTCATATTTATTGTTGGCGACGAACGACTGTGGCCACTAAAACAGCGTGAGAACAAAATTTACAATCTTGTGTGATTTTTGAGATATGCTTTATCGAGACTAAAGCATGTTGGCTGTGGACAACAGTATTTCGTAGCCTGAGTACGGCAGCAGTAGCAAGCCATCTGTAGACATATCTCTGCTTTTCTCTCGACCAATGAAATTGCAGAAAAGCGTCATCTTAACCTCTACACTTTCCTTCTTTCTGTGATTTTTTTAGTTGAAGAGCAGTTAAGTAATATGTCTCAACGACATGCTGACTGGATCATCTGCCACTCCAGGGAAAGCGGATTCCAGATGATGGAAAGAAATAAATGTAATAGGCATATTAAATCTAAGAAGAATAACATTGTTCGACTTGCAACGATAGTCTGTAATGCTATTGTAACGTATTTGGGATATAAGATAAAAAATAAAGTTATTCATTCATTTTAATATCATGTTATTCCCGGTGAAGTATTGAACCAATAAGGGCTATAATTAATAATAATTATAATGAAAACCAAGATAAATAATTCATCTCGGGTTTCATTATAAAGGTATCTAGGGACACCTTTCGACAGTGAATAAACAATCCATGACAAAGTGCCCAGTTAATGGCAATACGTTTGCCTCCTATTAAGTATGACCCCTTAATCGATCCAATCACTTTTGCTTACCTCTATCCTCCAAACGGTGAGTACCTATAAATAATGTACATATTTTTCTCGCCGTATCCCAGTAGTTCCATTCTCTAGTTCCATTATGGAACTACTGGGATTTTAATAACACCCATGGCTTTCTGCTAGTCGGAACATATTCTTAAAGGCATCTATAGTTGGTTACTCAAAATCTGTTGCAAATTTATGGGGTGTCCAATCTGGTATTTGTGACTTAATTAACGAAAATAATTGAATATACATTCTTTTTGTCTTTCCTGATAGCAATGCATAAATATTATGTAATAATAATACTATGCCAGTAGTATGCAAATAGATAATTTTATATTCAACTGTACTTTTATTCATATATGGGAACTAATGGGATTAGATTGAAAAGATATTCTAGTTCCATGGAACTACTGGGAGAAAAAATCCCAGTAGTTCCATAATGGAACTAGAGAATGGAACTACTGGGATACGGCGATTAAACCGCTAGTTATATGGCTCCACACGTAAGATTTACGCAGTATCGGAACACGAAGCATGTTGACCTAGCAGTTCAAATCTGTAGTTACGTGTTTACCCGCACGTACCTAGGTATTGTTCATGTGTAGCCGTGATTTACTGTTGTCCATGATAGGAAACTTCCGTTTGTGTCTTGTTCGAAAATATTTATGCCAAACCACTTCTTTGATCCTATAGTATTCTACGTACTATAGTATTATGCGTCCTACATAAAAATATGCAAACTACTAACTTTGACATTTTTAAGTAAGACGCCATAATATGATTTCATTTCACCTGATAAGTTAAAGAAAAGTTTCAGGATGAATGGTGACCACCATTGCGGATAGAAATAATGTTAAAGTTTGTGAAGATTTTTAGATTTTTGGATGTTTGTTACTTATTACGCTCAAACGGCCGAACGGATCTGGTTAAAATATGGTACCGGGAGAGATTATAATTTGAAATAGTAACTGGCTAATTTTCATTACTGCAATGGTTTCTAAAACGGTAAGAGATATCCACACGGCTGGTGCATCGAGTAATAGCTAATCTAAACTAATATATTATAAATATAGTGACTCAATTTTGTAAGTTTATTTATGTTTGGAGTAATCTTCGGAACCACTTATTGGAGAAATATATTCACTGTTTGAAAGGTACGTTGTCCAGAGCCTCGATTCTGCTAAAGGCAAACCACTGTCATGCCACTGACACTAAAAAAATGCTATTTAATTGTAAACTTTACCGTTATACAGATAAAGTCTTAAATCAAATGTAAAGAATTCATCAAACTTTTTCACTCGCTCTACAAAATATCATTTAATTTTAGACTTTAACCTGATAACCGTAAAGATTATGCGTAAATTGGCTTGGGTTAAAAAACCTCATATAAACCGAACCGAAGCGAGGGCGGGTTGCTAGAACTCTATTAAACGAATAATTAAATTGATATACCGACCATTATCCTATTAAAGCAACATTAAACGTGCTTTCAATCCCAATAATTTCATGAATGTCGTTAAGGAATTTAATTAGCCAGAGATATTTTCAATTAACTATATTTCTTTTTTCATGTTGGCGTCTAAAAATGCCTAAAAGATTTTAATATCTGTGCTATGTGCTATTAATTTTGCGCGTATTCGTGGTATGCCGGTGTGAAAATGTGTACTATGCGATTCAAGTAAGAAGATAATCGCGTTCGCGGCAACTTCATTCCGTACTCATCAAAATTGTACAGCTAGCAACAAAATTTTCACGGCGCGTCGGATAGGTTCATACCTGTAATGGCAATAACGACTTAATTTTTATTTTCTTTTCTTAAATACATAACATATTTTCTTAGCAATAGTTCATAATAATAGTTCATAATTGATTGGTGTCATAGTGTGCCGCTAGCTACGCTTCCAAAGCCATTGATATATATTTCCGATTTTTCTCCATTTTGTTGCATCCTTGTTGACTTTTGTTGTTACATTGTGTTTGTTATATACTTTTGTTATTGTTTTGATAAGTTTATTTCGTTAGGTACAGTTAAATTTGTACATAAAATGAGTAGGGAAGGCACAGTGGTACATTCACGAGCACGTGAAATTGTTCGTGCGGCTCCGATAACAGTGCAAACGATAAAATAAGCGGCATCGAAGTGTTACCGCCCGATTAAAAATAAATAGATATAAAAAAGAACCGATAGTTTATTTCATAATTATCATTGTATGTACTTATCTCAGATGGAATAGTGATGTAAAAAATGTATTTGCTGACCTTACTTTATGCAATGAAGTAAGCAACGGGAATCAAAATGTCATTATGACAGTTATCAACTTACGTGAATCGCATAGTAAGTAATATATTGTAAAGCATGTAGAATACGTTTACCTTACAATTTCACATTATTTTTTAAAAGACGGTTTTAAAATTTTGAAATAACTTGTGTTTAAAAATTTCGTATTTAAATTGAAAAATGGAAGTATCTATCTAAACCGACTTCGGATATAGGTCGATCGAAAAAAATAGTTTTTCACGTTTTTTTATCCTTAAAACTCTCCTAGTACTTTAATGAAATTATCTATACATTATAATAAAAAATAAATAGCTAAATTAGTCTAGTCATTTTCGTGTTATGCGCTAAGCAGCACCTTTGGCGATTCAACTTTGATTTATATAGATTAATACAGTCCAAACCCGTTAGTTAACTACCCAACATAAAACCTGAAACCTCGTTTATCTCCGAACATTGAAACGAATATATGGATATCATTTTTCAGTCGGCAATAGAACCCGGTATCCCTTTCATCGAGTTTTACAAGCCATGAATCCGATACCATATCTCATTGGCAAATTTAGCGTAAACCATCAAACGGTTTTAAGTTGCATTCGTGTTACGGTTGCGTTATTTGATTCTACTCACTCATTTGTTGGGATCGGTTTGTCGGTTTTTTTTTCGTGATTTTTCGTGAAGCGAGCTGCCATAATGATGTACACAACCCATTGGCGATATTGAAGTTATGTAAGGCGAACACGAAATTATACTCAAATAGTAAACGGATAATCGTAGTAATGAGAGATTAGTAACGAGACAGTCATCATAAAATATAAATATTTATTGCAATCCGGTCAATAATATTGATGATATTGTTGTACAAACGCGATATTATTGAAAAGTTAAACCAAAAAAGGAAAAAGTCATTATAAATCTTATACAAAAAACCTACTACTGGACCAAATTGAAGTCTGACCACCAAGGAGGCAAATGAGAGTTATTAAAATTGGCTCACCTACTTGAAAGATTTTTTTTTTATTGGTAATAGGCTCGCGTTTTACCACGATCTCACCTGTTGGTAAATGATGATGTGGTCGACGGTGGAGCACGCTTGCCTAGAGGAAACCTATTCACTCTAGACTTGAAGACTCCCAGGTTGTAGCTTTCCGGAAATACAGACTCAGGCAGAGCATTCCACTCTTTAGCAGTACGCATGATGAACGTACTGCCAAAAGGTTTTGTGCGTATGAGTGGGATATCCACCATGTACCGGTGGATTTGAGGTAAAAACATTATAAAGTACCTTCTTCGTTTTTGGAGTCGGTTAAAAATAGAGTAAGACTGGTGCAGGTATCATATCTATTGATTTGTAATTAGTGAGTTCAATGACACGGCATGACTTGCTAAATGTTTACAAAGGTCATCCATTAACCTCTACACGGCAACTTGTTACAAAAGAATTAAGGTCATCGCCCTATTCTTCTATAAGTATATATTATACTAACTAGATGCTCTGATTACACAATATCTACCATATACATCATTTCTAAATTGCAAACGTAGAACATAAGTGACTAAACGAATAAAAAGAAGTTTACAAAACTTTTCACAAAATAAGATAGTGGTATTTTTTGAAATTATATACATTTTTATGTCAAATGCCACCACCATGTCGATTATAATGACTCACTTGTACAATAAAATTTATTCTAACGTCACATTCCTAATTGAAATCGATAGGTATAAAGGGAACATAAAGACGGTAGGAAATAAAATAAATAAAAAGAAAATAATTTAACATTTCCATCCAGAGGTTGCCTAGCTAAAATTGCGTTGAGCGATGAGGCCGCTCATTGTACTGCTCTTTCTTTTTAATTTCTGTATTTGTATATTTGTAATGGCGTACTTTAAATAAATAAATAATGCCCTTCTTCTGACTTCACTGCAGTCGGCTTAAACAAAATAGCGGGATTTTTTTAACCTATTAATTTTTAGTACAGCATCTAAATCATTGACATAACCCAGACTACACTTAACTTCCCCTAACGACAGAACCCTAATGGCGAGATAACGAATAATCCTTACCGATCATCGCTACATCTCATAAATTATTCGTTGAACAATTAATAACAGATCGGAGGAAGTCCCGGCAACCGCCAGGTGTGTCAAATAGATTATATCTCCAAGAAAATTTAATGAATAAAGTTTTCTAAGGAAACAGACATTCGAGAATTTTAGAAGTACTACTGGTCCGAATGATGAATTCATCATGGAGATTTCGTTTTACAACTAAACTTACAAAATCAAATTGGCAGAACTAATTTCTGATAGCATTGGTCGAAGTATAGAGAAAGTTTAATGTTACCATCAACATGAAAATAAAAACTTCTATAACAGGCGACAACTCAGAAAATGGCAACATTTGCATATTAAAACTTTAAGACAACATACAAACATTAAATGTCATACTATTAATATTAGGAAATGTAAAAATTTGTTACTCTGTCACACAAAAACGGCTGAACAAATCTGGAAGAAATTTGATTCAGATTTTGACTTCGTGTTCTCTAAGGCACAGAGGTGTCTTAATGTATTAATATGGTCAAAAATTCTAATAATGACCTGCCCCCGTAGACAAGTGTCATAGCGTAAATCGCTATCGTTTCGCCACTTGGCTACGGGCACTGGTTATGGTTGCTTAACATTGTAAAGTTCCGTAAGTAAAATCCGGAAAGATATAACCTGGGAGTCTTTAAGTCTAGAGTGAACAGGTTGCTTCTAGGCAAGCGTGCTCCATCGTCGATCACATCGTCACTTACCATCAGATGAGATAGTGATCAAACGCAGGCCTATCGACTATAAAAAAGTATTATTTGGTATCCACTTTTTGAGCCATTCAAAAGTTATTACTAAAACCTGTGATAATATAAAATATTTGATCAAAATTCCACTTATAACGTGGCTGAGAACGTGGAATCTTATGTTACTTGATGAAATAATGAACAGTGAATAATTAGGCCTCCTGTTCATATTTAAAGTGAAGGTATTTTCATTTAATTAGGCCGTTAAAAGCTCTTCGCGGCTTAGCATGTTAATTTTACAGAAACATCTAAATGAGGTTTTCAGTGAAGTTAACTGCTTTTGGCAGCTAGTTATCATTCTTATATCCTGAGATGTGAAAGCGTTTGCAATTTTTGAAGAAACAAATACTGAATCAGTGCCTAGGTACTAAGAGGTGGGTCCAACTACTCCAAAATCTTGCCAGGTTAGATGCCGTACACTACACTTGTTTCTTGCCACAAACAAGTATAGTGTAAAACATCTAACTTGGCAAGGTTTTGGAGTAGTAGGGCCCACACTACTCAAAAATCTTGCCAAGTTAGATGCCGAAAATCTGCCATATGTTGCAATTTCCGCACGGGCGGAGCCGTGCGCATTAGCTGGTTATAATAAAATTATGATAATTTTTAAGAAAGTTAGTTTGGATGTATGCATGTTTGTTACTCAATCTGGCTCAAATAGCTATATGGAAATGACTGAAACTATTTTCAATGGATTCTATCACAATTTATTTTGTGTTATTTTATTATTTATACCGAGCTCGACGGTTCAATTATTTTTCAGCAGCCATACTCAGTGTACAAGATCAAGTGATTTATCAATTTGCACAAGTCAAGTCTTCTTTTGTTTTTAATGTGCATTTAATTTAATGCCTTTGAAGTCCTCATGGAATTTATCTCAGAGAAAGAACGTTTTTACTGATGGGGTCCCCAAAGACTTATCTTTAAAAAAATACTTTTTGCAAGTACATTTAATACTGAGCAGTAACAGGGATGACATTTTCCTTTGTTCTGATATAAATATTTAACATGGTCCTGTATTTTCTTTATGGATTAGATAAACTTGTATCAATTTACACATACATACACTCATACACATGCACACTCACATAAACTTCTGCGAATTGTTTTAGGCCCAGTATTGCAAGAGTTGCCTGTGGCGTGACATGGCCCAGTTTTAGACCAGGAGCTACTGACAATGTTAATTATTAATATTTATTAATATTATTTTGAGCCCAAACGAAAAGACGACAAGAGGTTATAAGTTTTATGTGTTTCTGTAAGCATCATTGTAGCTCTCAAATGGATGAACCGATTTAGGTTTTTTGAATATATTTTAACTAATTTTCAGTAGTAGTGTAGTAGTGACTATTTTTTTATATACTACTTAGGTGGCAGCCAAGCACATGGTCCACTTGATGGGAGATGGTCTCTGTAGCCTATGGACGTGTGCTACATCAGGGGCGTGACACTCGCGCTGCCGACCCTGGAGGGGGGATCGTTAGGAAGTTTAGACGGGGATGAGAGGTTTTAGGCGAGGATTGGGTGATGAAGGGAGGTATTGTGAGCTCTGGCTATCCTACTCACCACCGGGGATACAAAACAATGGTTATTACTGCCGCGGTGTTCTATAGGCCAGACGGACTGCTCAGTTCAGACGGGAGATACTGTTGTGTCCGTTAAGAACTGACTATAATTGACCAAACCTTTTATTATTTACATTGTTATAAACTGTTATACGAATAAATAAAAATCATGCTTTATGAGTTTATACGTAAGATTGAGAAGTCCCGGGTTCGGATCCTGGTCATTGTACTTCTGACGTGAACTTTTTTTTTTTTTTGTTATGTCGGTCACGTCAACATGACTTCACCTCGCCTGATGGTAAGCTGAGGCAAAGTCTCTAGAATGGGAGTCAACATTCCAGAGACCTACTCCTAACACAAGCGATTTACGTTAACTTTTGAGGTTAACGGGAATTCTAGTAATTTTATAATTCGCAATGATCTACCCGTATCGATATTCATGTTATTCCCAGAATGGCACCATCCAATTCGTAACATAATATGCCAGCATATTAATGAAGTAGGCTGTGGTCAATAATTGACAGATAATTTCCTAGTAGGTACTATAATTTGTTCAGACTAGCATGTTGGTCAAACGACCTGAAAAAAGTAGCTGGGATAGACTGGATACGCAAGGCGGTGGATTTGGTGCTATGGCTTACATTAGGAGAAGCCTATGTCTAGAAGAGGACTGCAATAAGCTGATTGATTGTTTGATTGGTTATAGACTAGGTGTGTGTTTTTTTTTTGGGTTGTACCCGGAGATAAAAGTAACCTATTTTTACGCCTTATAATATTATCTGTCTACCAGTGAAAGTTCCATCCAAACAGGAACAACCCTTCTAGAGATTACAATATATGTTCAAACAGACAAATCATTTCAAAAATTTGCTTATAATACATATCGCACATAAATCTAAAAATCTTAAAATGATCATCTACTCTTCACGCTGACTATTATCTACACAATGTTCCTATATAATGTTTGTATTATATAATAAAAATCAAATTAAAATCAATAATAAATTTTAATTTGATTTTTATTATGATTCTCGGGATTCAATAAATATACCCATAAAAGAGTCATAAAATCGCAAGCGCCGAAGATATCACGCAAATGTTCAGTTGAATGCACATTCCTTTTTTGAGGTAGCTGGAAAACCAATAACCGTTTTATTGAAACTATCCATAAAGACGTAACAGAGATTGACCAAGAAAATTTATTTTATACTAGCTTTTGCTAGCGGCTCCGCCCGTAAAAATGTCGGTTGTCGCGCGTGGAAGTCCATTCATTCCCATAGGTCGAAATTTCAGAAACTCTCAGCATATTTATTTTTTAAAATCGGTTTAGTAAGATAGATGAACAGACAGAGTTAGTACTTTCGTAATTATAGTATTCATATCGAAATATGGAATTAAAGATTATCTTAATGGTGTAATTACCTCTAAATTTTATTTACAACTAACTGATACCCGCGGATTCATCCGCGTAAAAGGCGTAAAAAGGGTAGCCAGAGCTCACCGTACCCCTCCTCCCTTCCTCCCTCACCCCTTACTAGCCCTACCCCGTTCCCTTCAGGGTAGGCATTGCGTGTGTGACACCCTTAGTATTGCACACGTCCATAGGCCACGGTAACCGCTTTCCACCAGCCAAAATTCGGTAGTCAAAGTCCGGTAAAAATTGTGATCTCATTTCCGCTTCCTATAGGAACCTATTTTAGCCAGATTCGTTCAACACTAAAGCGTGATCGAATTACAAACATACTGACATCTTTACCAACTTTCACAAGTATAATATTAGTAGGACAAGATTATACATAATATCAGCGGTTTTCGATAACTGGTCTCCAAACATTTTAGTGTCACATCCAGCCAGTAATTAATTTAGCAAAATAACGACACAATAAAGTTATAATAACGTTATTACCGAAACTTTATGGCGTAACAAATCGACGATGTCACAACGCGACCAAGATTTATGGCGGCCATGCTTGCGGTCTCAACAGTCAGCTAACTTTGTGTTTGTAACAATTCTCTTATTCTACGACAGGGTAGGCGAACCTTTATGCATCAACGTGTCATTTTTTTCTAAAACATGTTTTATGGTGTCGCTGGCGTGCCATCTCAAACTCTTTATGAAGTAAAGTAAACAAAAGAGGTATATTTTTGAAATGGCGAGGGTTATAAGAAGCCGAGAATAAGTAATTTTCATACCTCACGAGTGTCATACGATGTTTTATAACATATTTGAACACTCCGTAGCATAGGATCATTCTCGTTAGATCGTCATAAAATACCTAAACACATTATTTACACAAGTTTTATGATCGGCGACGTGCCCAAAATATTATGCCGCGTGCCATTGGTTCGCCTACCCTGGACCCTGTTCTACGATATTCATTGCGAACAAACAGACAAACCAACAAGGTTTATCTGTTAACCCGTTTATTCACGATAGACGCAAAAAACTGATATAATTTTGATGCGTTTTCTTTTATTAGAAACGTCATGGTCATATTTTAATTTAACCGTATGTTTCTGTATAATAGGCCATATTGCTATAACCGATATTCTCGCGGGCGGATCCATGAGCATAAATACATACATACAAATCACGCCTTTTTCCCATTGGGGTAAGCAGAGACAACATCTTTCCACTTGCCACGGTCTTGGCATACTCCTTTCGCTTCTTCAACATTCAATTGTTTTCATACACGCACGCCGGTTGCGGGTACTCTTGACCAGGCCTTTCTCTAAAACGTTCTGGATCCAGAGCATGTGATTTTAATAAACCTGTTTCAAAAAGTTTTACTTGTTAATAAAGGCTTGTTTTCACTGCACTCTTTTCTGAGATTGAATATTCCATATAAGGATGAAGTTTGACCCTGTAGGGGATCTCACCAGGGGGCGCTTAGTGGTTTTATCGCATAAGGAACACATGACGCGCCCCTGCAACCCGGACCCTACTAAATAATTCAAAATAATTAATACCAAAGGGCATGGTCTATGAAAAAAATCATAATATTGATTTTTTTCATAGACTAATTTGAAATATAGTTGATTCGCCCTTAAAATGTTTGTGATCATCAACTCAAATAAATTTCCATAAATTTCTTCATTTAAATTTTCTATTTTCACGAATCCCTATAAAGTATCTATTCCTTTCACTTTGAGATGAATAGATATGGTTTAGAAAAATATATTCTGTAATATATAGGGAGTAAACCAAAGCTTTTATCCTCTATTACGTCATAAGCCATAGAATTACTTTTGGAGAGGCGAAGTATTCCCATCGCGTTTCATATTCATAGCTTCACTACCCCTGTCACCGGTGCCCACCAGGGAATACATATTGTAATCATGGATAGGACAACCATGATTTGATAATGTATTTTCCTGTTCGGATTTATTTGGGAGAATACATTGTTTTTAGATGCTATAATAAATTGTGCTAGTACACATGTGTTTATACATTGGAGATATAAAAAAATACTTGAGTTATGTACATACATAACTCAAGTATTTTTTTATATCTTATTTTGTGTTCAAAATCGTTCATAATAACATTATTATGAACGATTTTGAACACAAAATATATTATTTTATAATTTTTGTCCGTTTGTTCGCGATTGACGCAAAAACTACTGAACAAATTTTGATGCGGTTTTTAACGGAAACGGTTCGAAACCAGAGATTACCTTGGGTCAGCCGAAGTGCGAGGGAAATGCCTCTTCGATTCACACTAGCTGACCCGGCAAACGTTGTTTTGCATGTCAAGGGTGAACAACCCTTATCACTAAGGGGTATAAAAAAAATAAAGAAAAAAATAGATGTTGGCCGATTCTCAGACCTACTCAATATGCTCACAAAATTTCATCAAAATCGGTCAAGCCGTTTCGGAGGAGTACAGCAACGAAAACTGTGACACGAGAATTATATATATGAGATGTATCCCGGCGTCTCAAGACCCATAAACCAGTGCGGAGGTGGTTTCTGCGTGGGTTTCCGCATGAAAAAAAGGCATTTTCACCTCCTTAGGTTGGTGCAAGTGCGCGCGGAATTCGTCACGACATTATATCCAGCATTCGTTCGCTAGGCTTTTGAGCAACAACACGTCTAAAAATATGTTAAAGTTCAGTGATCATTTAATACGACAGTCTTAAGGCAAATTATTATTTAACAGAAACATATATGAAAGTTAATAAACTTAGAATACAACTGTTTTAAAAACAAAACTTCCAAATACCTACAAGATCTGCACGGCAACAAATTCATCTTAAGACTTGTCTCACTATAAAGGGAAGATAAAATATGTACACTTCACTGAGAAAGTATTATTCCAAACTCGCTAAATTTACTACTACCCACATTATTTATTTCCACCGCTTAATTCGCTCAGCGGTGAACCAATGCGTATTGGCCGTCAATTGAGCCAATATATGTTGGTATATTGGTTCGCTTGCCACATAGGACAATGCGGGTAGCCACACACTACACGGTTTTATTCAGCACAAAATTTTTTTTGTATATGTGTATGTTGCACTGAGTCGGAAATCCCAAATAGGAATGGAGTTTTATAGAACGATTGTTAGCCTCACTTCTGAATGCAGTTTGTTTACACTCCGATATAGCTTTTCAGGATAAAGTATTTCGTTTTGGATGTTTTATTAAAGCCTGTACTAGGCTGTGTGGATGCTCCAAATCCCTTAGAATTCTATTCCAATACTTTTATTGGTCGAAATATATTATCGTCTTGATATAGTTATGTACGCAATTTCTTATTAGTTTTTTTTTTCATTATTCACTTCAGTGTATACATACATATCACATCTTTTTCCCTCCGGGGTAGGTAGAGACAACAAACCGCTACCTGCCTCTGTCCTGACATACTTCACGCGCTTCCTCTACTGTCATTAAGCCTTTCATACAAGCCCGCCGATTTTTTGCTTTTGACTTTTCTTTTGACGTCAGTAATTTATTTTTAGTTTACATACTTAATATTTGAAGACAAATTACAAACAAAAATTATACAAACAATTCTGAACACAATATTTTTTGTCTGTTTTTGTTTGCTATGGGCGCAAAAACAAATAAACGGATTTTAATGCGGTTTTTTAATTAGAAAGGTCTTGGTCAGACTTGAATTGACTCTTGGTCAAATGTTTGATTGCAATTGGTTGAGTAGAACCTTCAGTTACCGTGAACAATAAAAAGAACAACCGTACAATTTGAAACCGCATTTTGAATTTCGAATACAAATATGCATGTAACTTACAAAACAGGCTACAAAAAGATAAGAGACATTGTACGCTGCACGTGTCCTGTAATCCGTTTTACTGTGCTAAAAAAGTTTGCACAGAACGTGCACTACAATTCGGCCATATTAAATTGGCCGGTAAAAGCGGATAGCTTTTGGTTTATTAGTGGGCTAATTTGATTTTATGTTCGCCCACTGCGGTCTTGCCTCGTGACTCGAAAGGTAAACAAATGAAGCACTGTTCTTTTAGGCTAGTATTCAATTTTCAACTTTATATCAAAAGTGGTTAGATGCAAAATTGGAGTGAAATGTTATTTTTCTGCGAATTTTTTTTCGGTGTTTGCATGTATCGTTCTTAGTTATAGAACTTAATGCAACTGCATGGTTTTTAAAAATAGAGTGTCATATTTACAGCACTTAAAGCGAGAATATAACATTATGATTGTCTCTTTAAATAGTGTAAACTGTTCAGTTGTGGAATACTTAGCTACGGTTTAAGTGTTCAATTTTGAGTTTTATAACTACAGTGGTTAGATGCAAAATCGGTATGAAGTATGTTTTTTCCAGCGGATATTTTTTTGAATTGTGATTGGCGTTTGCATGTATCGTTCTCAGTTAATAGAGCTAAATGGGATGCTCTGGGTTTATGTGCAGATTCAGTGCAGATTGCAGATATAAAAAAATGTGTCATTATGCGTCGCATATTTTTAAACCACCATTTTATAAACTGTGAATTTGTACAATGCTAACAATAATAACTGCAACAATTTGTTTGTGTATCCTAATTTTTTTAAATTAATTATTTTGTATTTTTAATTGTGACACATTAGTAACTCAAAACACTTGGAATTAACAGGAGAATATAATAATTATGGTAAAGATATAAATACAAGAAACTTTACATAATGACAGTACAAAAACATTTAATTTATGGTTCATTCAAAACATAAATTGTTCAAGCTTTTAAGCGAAACTGCAACAACTCTCAAAGCTTATAAACATCGCAGCAAATAAAAAGATAGCTCGAATGCCGTAGCGGCGTAGCTGTAGTGATGAAAATGCCACGATAGATGAAATATTGTAGACCTTTCGAGGTCACAGCACAATAGATGCTACGGTGCTACGATGCTACGAAGCTACGTTGCTACGGTGCTACGTCACTGCAATGGATTTTAGTGCACAGATAAAATTTAGACAGGCTTTTGGTCTATTATCAATTCTATTGAAGCCATTTTATTATATCACTAGCTGATACACGTGGCTCCACCCGCGCTGATTCCGGTTATAGTTTTTTCTTCTATTTAACTGATTGATTGATATAAGAGAGAATTAGTTGTTTTAGCAATAAAAGTGTAAAACTGTTTGTTTCCTGAATAAATAAATAAATTAATAGTAGATGTATTCGGTAAATCGCATTAAGAATTTTACACAAAAATAGAAAAAAAAACATAAAATTTTTGGGGGCCCCGTACTAAGAACAGAAACTTTTTTTTATTTTTTCATCAAACCCATACGTGTGGGGTATCTATAGATAGGTCTTTAAAAATGCTATTGAGGTTTCTAACATCATTTTTTTCTAAACAGAACAGTTTGCGCGAGAGACATTTCCAAAGTAGAAAAATGTGTGTCCCCCCCCTCTAACTTCTAAATAAGAGAATGATAAATCTAAAAAAAATATATAATGTACATTGCCATGCAAACTACTAGCGGAAATTGGTTTGAACCAGATCTACTAGGTAGGTTTTTTGAATACGTCATAAACCGCAATTAATTGACAATATTTTTGGTTTAAATATTTCTTGTGAAACTGGTATTATAATATATAATTATAAGCTTGTTTAGCTATCACAAGCCTATATGGGCTCGTATATAGTTACTTGCTGCCACGGAACCCTTCATGGGCGAGTCCGACTCGCACTTGGCCGGTTATTTTTATTATTATTACATTCCACGCGGACGAAGTTGCGGGCACAGCTCTAGAATTAAAATATAATTAACGCGGCCAAGACCTGAGAAGACTCCAGCAAGAAACTCAGCAGGCTGTTTTTTTGGTCTATTTACAATCATGTATTGACAAGAAATATATACCATCCAGTAAATTTCTCAGTCGACAGCCAGATAGTGACGCTATTCTCCGTAAAAATGTACTCATTATAATACATTATACACAACAAATGTCACTCAACACTACAAAAGGTCTACAGAGTAACGTTCCCCTTTCATGCCCCTTTTCTCAACCCATAAATGCTTACTACCATTTTACTACTTTTTCTACGCGAACTTAACCCTTCTGTACATCGACGGGTACTCATACGGTATAAACTACGTATTCATGGCTAGTTTACATCGACCCCTACTTTATCACATCCTCCTCCATTTTTTGATGCAAAAGTGAAACCTTTAGTTCAGCCTATATTGGACGCAAAAGCTTTCAAGGAAAGGTACAGATGACCCATTTTTGTCGGTCGTTTTAGGGCCACCCCTAAAGATTAGTAATACTAGGAGGGTCCTTAGAAATATTATCATATGGATATGAGGATATGAATTCGGTTATTGAAGGGGTGTTCAAAGATTCGATAAATGTGGGCGTTTATTGAAATGCGAATGTTTTTTGTTCGGTACGACAATTGGATACCTAAGGGCCTATTTTCGTATAAAAAATATACATATTGTACTCACGCCTTTTTTCCTCCGGGGTAGGTAGAGAAAACTCTGTCATTAAACCTGAGTAAATAAAAATATGTACAAAAAATTCATTCTCAGTCGAGTCTCGATCTCATGTCGATCTCCCAAATCCTAGTTCCTACTAATATTATAAATGTAAAAGTTTGTGAAGATGTTTGGATGTGTGTTACTCAATCACACTACAAATCTAAGCTATATAAATCACCATGCTACTACTCAAGGGAGCGCAGCAAACCATGCACTATTGCGATGTTAGCTGAATAGATAAGGACGCGGCCTCTTCTCAAAGGTATCGAGTTCGAATCCAGCCGGACAGTACTAATGTGAATTTCACTTTGTAGAATTTATATGTGCTAATCACATTATTTACCATTTGCTGCCGGTGCAGGAAAAACATCGTGAGGAAACCCACCATGTCCTAGAAGAATTTTTAAGAACATGTCCGATCTACCAACCCGCATTAGGCCAGCGTGTGTGGATTAAGGTCTAAACCCTCCCAGCTCTCGCATTAGAGGAGAGGAGAACCGTGCCCAGCAGTGGGACATAAATGGGTTGCTACTAGTATCATTGCAAAACTATTCGATTATGAGCATGTATGGGTTAAATAGGTCACGGAGATGAAGTATATCATGGGTGGAGACGCAGTTTTTTACATACGATCAGGTTATACTGATGTCATTATGGTATATCAACATACTAAAATAGATAAATGTCCTTTCATATTAAACCACAGTGCCTAAAGTCGCGGCCATCACCCACATCTGTGACTATCACACGCAGCCTATAGAAATTCGGTCAAAAGGACAAATCTGTCCTAATGGTTTCTCACGATCATCCGTCCCACTTATTTTCAGACACACTGAATTCTCGAACTTAACAAAACATCGCTTACACCACTCGCAAGTAACCTTGTACCTATAGGATGAAATGTTTTGAAAATAGAAATTTCTAGATTCCGGAAGAAAAAAAAAATTGAGTGAGATCTATTATTAGGATTATCTGGTACTAGCTGTTGCCCGCGGCTCCGCTTGCGTGAATCCTGTTCCCGCTACCGTGATCCGCGGGAACCTGTTTCTGGGATAAAAAGTAGCCCATATATTATTCCAGACTTTAATGTCTATTTCTGTAGTAAATTTCAACCAGATCCATTCAGCAGTTTTTGCGTCAAAGTGTAACAAACATACATCCAGACATACATTGTTACAAACTTAGGGGTTTATAATATTAGTAGGCTAGGTATTCCAAATACCAGAACTCATCATCATCCACCTGCCGTTGTCCCAATTTTTTTTTATACCACTTAGGTGGCAGACAAACACACGGCCCACCTGATGGGTTGATCCGCGTGAAATACTGATCCTACTCTCTTGACCTACACAGGAACGTATTTTTGGCAGACTTTATTTAGACCGCGGTAGCCTAGTGGTCTGGGTAATGGACTGCTAAGATGAGGTCTCGGGTTCGATCCCAGGTTCACCATGGCACACACCAATGAATTTTCGATGCTTTTCGAAGTTGTGTGTATTAATCGCAGGTTTATAAGTGCCTGGTTAATGGCAATAGGCTCGCCACCATGTAATAACATTGGGACCTAAAAACATAAACTGGCGAAATGTGGGTGCTAGCACCTCTGCCTACTCCTTCGGGAATATAGGCGAGAGTTTATGTTATATGTTTAATCTATGACTGTGCCAAATTTCATTAAGATTCTTTTAACTGCTCTTACGTGATATAGTAACAAATGCATACTCTCCAACTTCATGTATCAATACATGCTTTTCGGGGTCCAAGCCAATCTTACCTAGCACAGGCTTTATTCTGGGTTGCTCCCGTAAAAGTCAACCAAACTAAACTATAGAGACCTTGTTTACACCTTTTAGCAACGTGGCGTGACTCTGTGTTGCAATGTGACGTAATTTATTATTATAGAAAGTAAACAAGTTTCAAATATTTCAGTTTTATTTACTTACACTGATTCAGTTCACTTATCTTTATATACAAAAATGTTAATTATATCACAATCAAATTAGCGACAAAGATCACAATAAAAAATGTCTAGTTACACTCAATATTTATGATTTACAATCCTTTACTATCGTATAAATTAAAGCATTCTATAATCTATTTTACAGTAATCAAAGACGAAATTGCTTTCATGTAAAGTAAACAATAGCATTTTTTTTTGTTAGTAATCTCCAAGTAAAATAATCTTAAGTATGCTACCCTTGTCGTATAAGAACTTTTCCAAACAAACATACTTTTATGATAAATCTAACTAACCAAAACTTTGATGAAAGTTGCACGTATATACATAATGTTGCTATAATTAATATTTAATTTACAGATGATTTGAAATATACCTATGTCATAGCTGCGTAGTTAAAAGAATCAGCTAATTGGATGCCTAGGCATTAAAGGCCAACATTCAATAATATGGGTGAAAAGAAAAAACGAATCTATCTGTATTCGGGCGAGTGGTACTCACGCCATTCGCTAGGCTAGGTATCCAATTAACTGACTAGTTTAACCAAATAGCTGTGAAATTCCCAAACGTACATTTCAAAATTAAATTATGATTTCACTAAAATCAAGATGGCGTATAATAAGATGGCGGCCGAGTTGTGAGCGGCACGCGACGCTAGCGCCGATGCTGGGTTGCGGACGCACGACCGAAACTCATGGTAGTCTGCACGTGTTATCGCACAAAAGTGGACGTGTACACACGCCGTATCGCAGTCTGATACGTCTGCACCATGCCGAACCCTCAACGCATTTAAATACCTGTACAAAAAAAGCTTAATCATCACACGAGTAATTAAAAAGAACGACCTGAAAAGCAAAAATAAAAACGAAATGAACATCCAACTTTAAAACCTTTTGAAGCTAGGTCTTCAAAAGAAGTGGGTCACGAATCAATGAAAAACAAACGCAGCTGCCAGTTAATCACTTTCCATTGTACGAGCAGTAGATCAAAACGTCCCACTTTTGTCACAAAAATGTAAAAGAAAATAGTTTATACAATGTGTACTATTTGTATAAATATGAGCGATG
Organism: Lithosia quadra; assembly: GCA_963576445.1. NCBI lineage: Eukaryota > Metazoa > Arthropoda > Insecta > Lepidoptera > Erebidae > Lithosia > Lithosia quadra. Next base: position 14,604,401 of record OY754881.1, read on the forward strand.
GAAGCTGAATGGATAAGGATGCGGCCTCTACTCAGAGGTAATCGAGTTCGAATCCGGCCGGACAGCACCAATGTGAATTTCACTTTGTGGAATTTATATGTGCTAATCACATGATTTACCATCTGCTGACGGTGAAGGAAAAACATCGTGAGGAAACCCACCATGTCCTAGAAGAAATTCTAAGGCCATGTCCGATCCACCAACCCGCATTAGGCCAGCGTGAGTGGATTAAGGCCTACACCCTCTCAGCTCTCTCGTTAGAGGAGAGGAGACTCGTGCCCAGCAGTGGGACATAAATGGGTTGCTATTATTTATAATTATATAAATTGTATATAGTAAGCCAGCGTTAGATACTAACTGATAAACCCAGTGATTTAGGGATGAGGCTATTGGATGTACGCTTTCCTCTTGGGGTTCGAAGGGCATAGGGGAAGGTCTTATGGGCCACCTTACACCCCAGCGCTCGAAGACGCAAGATGGAGTGCGGTTTACGTTGGTTTAAGTCCAACATGAACGCTCCTGATGGCTTGTAAGGGTAGTATCCGTACTCTTTGGACTACCTTACATCCTGGCGTCAGAAGACCCTAGACGGCGTACGGTTTTAGTCGGTAAGAGTCCGACATAACCTGCCCCGCTGGCCGCGGGGTGGGTACCCATGAGGATTTCCGCACGGAAAAAAAAGAAAAAAGGGTAGTATCCGTGAAGATTTCCACATGAAAAAAGGGTTTGAAGTCAGATGGTAGTCGCTCTCGCAAAAGCCAATGTACATCAAATCGAGAAACAGAGAGGGGTCCCCAATCTCCAAATAATAAGCTGTGATAATAATAATGTATACTTTTTTATGTCGAACACATCAATATGACTTCACCTTGCCTGATGTTAAACTAAAGGTAAAGTCTCTGGAATGGGAGTCACCACTACAAACACCGATCGTGCTATAGTGGTGGCCCTCAGCTTGATGGCCTCATTAAATGCTTTTTCACGCCCCGCTTAAAGGACCCGGGACTGTGGAAGGCAGGAAACACGTGGTAAAGAATTCCAGGTTTTGATGGTGCAGCAAAGAAAAGAGGCACCGAACCGCTTGGTTTTTGATACATTGTTAATATGGTACGTGTATGTAATGGTGACCCTCTTTCCTGATACTTTACCTTCAGCTTACCACCAGGCGAGGTGAAGTCAAATTGACGTGTAATATATAAAAAAAATTGTTTGCACCATATATGAGAGTGATATCTTTACTTACTTTGCGAATACACCGCGGTCATGATGATTCCGTATTCTCTCGGCCAAAGCATCCAAAGATACAGCACTAACTTCTCTCAGTCCATAATATTGGGTAAGATTGTATTCTATCGACCAATGAGTCTCTCCTCTAGTATTTGTTACGTCTAAATAATACTGTGTGTAATCCAAAACCTTAAACAAACAAATGAAATAAACAAGACTTTTCATTTCAATCCTACTATGGTACAGATGCCAGTGGAAATTGAATCTTACCTTGCCATTATTAGAGTCGAACTTATAAAGTCTCAATCCTGGATTGGATGTGCTGCCTGCGCCCCTAGGCGTTACTGACGGAGCCAACAGCGCCCATGATACAGGTCGACCTGGGAAAAGATGCTTTCTTTTTAATTTGCTTTTCAATAAAGTTCAAAATGGATTGTACCTACAATATAACACTTATAAGTATTATTAATTTTATTTATTATCATTGCGATGGTGGATCAGTGATCGTCGATGTATCATTTTAGTAAGGTTTAGCGGGTTCATTCCCAATCCGGATTTTACACAATTTGAAAAATCGATCAAGTGCGAGTCGGACTGGCGCATGGAAGGTTCCGTGCGATTAAAAATCACGTTTGTTGTATGGGAACCTTCTTTCAATATACATTTTATTCTGTTTTAGTATTTGTTGTTAAACCGGCAACAGAAATGCATCATCTACCTATAGAAAATATCTAGCTACCACGGTTCATGGGCAGACAGACAGATTAGACCAGTGCAGATAGCTATGAAAATGGTAAAAAGTAAAAGAAATTTATAGTAGGATGAAACATGTTGTAAAAGGAAGAGAATATAATAAAAATGTGTTTATTATATTCTCTTCCTTTTACAACAGGTTTCATCCTACTATAAATTTATTTTGTCTCAAAGTCTATCGGCACTGGTCTAGATGGATAGACAGACAAATAGACAGACAGATAGTCAGACAGACGGAAAGCAGAGTCTAAGGAATTAGGTTCCATTTTTACCCTTTGGGTTAGAAAGTTAAAGAGCATAATATCTTTTAAAAATCTAAGGTTCTTAAACCTGGTTTTGTCAACCACGCTAACGAACGTAGTAATTCTTTTTATTTGTATTCAGATACTATTCGTTCATTCGCATTCTCATTTAAAAAGAACATAATAAACTGACAGGCTACATTTACACATAAATCTGGTGTAGCCTGCATACAAAAATAGGCTACGAGGCGTTTCTAACGGACACGAATCAGATAAATATCATAACAATATTTTTATACGCACAAAAGATAGCCTATTTTTATTATTCATGACTTTCACATTGCAAAAGTTGGCCTCGTAACTCGCGGCAACATTTCTTGTTTGATTTCTATACAACTAGCGTGTCAGATGATATACTGGCATTTTCTTTTGTTAAAACATCGAGCATGGACGTATAAAACTATTATTTTTTATACTATTTAGTTGGCAGAAAAGCACACGGCTTACTGATAGGAAGTGGTCACCGTGGCCTATGGACGTGTGCAACATTAGGGGCGTCACACTCACGCTGCTGAGGAGGAACTAGGGTAAGGAAGTTGAGGAGGGGGAGGGGTTGAAGGAGGGGATTGGGAGACAAAGAAGGTGGAACTGTGAGCTCTGGCTACCCTACTTACCGCCGGGAACACAACACTATGGTTACTATAGCCACGGTCTTCTGTAGGGTGGAGGTACTACTGCAGACAGATTACTTAATTTGAACGGGAGATACCGTCGTATTCTAAACTAACACATGAGATGCGTTGAAGAAAACAATTGACAATACTAGAGTCAGCCAGTTTGGTTATACGTACAAGGTGGTACACACTGGTACACACACACTCACACACTAGTCAGTCACTATGCGGCAAATGTCATTCGATTCATTCATATCACAGGTTCTTACCTAGTTTGGAAACCAGTCTCTTAATACCTTCTTAACTGTCATCGTATTGTTCTGTATACATACAAATACAAACAGAAAAATCACGCCTTTTTCACATTAGTAGGCAGATACAACATCTTTCCACTTGCTACGATCTTGGCATACGCCTCTCTCTTTAACTTTCATAATGGTTTTCATACATGCACGTCGGTTGCGGGTACTCCTGACCTGGGCCTCGATTCTGCTAAAGGCAAACCACTGTAAAACCACTGACACTCTTAAAATGCTATTTAATTTTAGACTTTAACCTTATACAGTTTAAGTCTAAAATCAAATGAAAAGAATTCGTTTAACTTTTTCATTCGCTCTACAAAATATCATTTGACTTTAGACTTTAACCTGATAACAATAAAGTCTACAATTAAATGGCATTTTTTAGAGTGTCAGTGGTAAATCAGTGGTTTGTCTTTAGCAGAATCAAGGCCCTGGCCTCTCTCTAAAACGTTCTGGATCTGATTAATATACGTACCTACGCCTAGGTCGCCTTTTAGCGGGTTGCCTATTCACTTCGCCTGTATATTTGTTTCGACAATCTACTTTCATCCATCCTCTCTACATATCCGATGTTATATGGGTGAAAAAAAAGCGTTCTACAAACCTTCACTATATATAAGTCTGAATGTATCAGCGTGCCGGTGCCCATAGAACTGGCCAGCGATCACATCGCTGTACTGTCTGATGACGTGCACCAGCCGCCCGTTGGCAGTAGGAGTGAGCTCCCCCCCTCCCGCCGCAGACGAACTACCAGCATTGTGCCGTTCTTCAACCCCTGGGCCGGCGTGAGCAACTAAATAAACCTAGAGGATAGAAATACAGATTAAGTATTGGTTTACTTTTGACATAACAAGAGGCTCATCAACAATGATAAGTTGGTCAAGGCTGGGCTTCAGAGCTTTGAGCACCGGCGCAAAGTTGCTAGTCTTTCTATTTTTTATCGGGGAATGTGCGCTGGGGTTACATAACCTGATTCCTCCAAGCCCTTTCCATCACCGAACGACCAGACGCACGACGATGCGCCATGATTATATGGTGGACATTCCGCTCATTCGTACGAATCACTTCGGAAATACATTCATTATGCGTACTGCAAAGGAATAAAATGCCTTGATTGAGTCTGTGTTTCCGGAAAGCTATAACCTGGCAGTCTTTAAATCAAGAGTGAATAGGTTGCTTCTAGGCAAGCGTGCTCCTTCGTCGACCACATCATCAGTTTACAACAGGTGAGATTGTGGTCAAACGCGAGCCTATCGACTATAAAAAAAAACATTGTTATAAATTACAAATATTGTATATTAGCTGATGCCCACGGCTCCACCCGCTTGGATATCGATTATCGTTTTTTGATCATACGAGTCAATGGATTGTGATCAAATATGCGTCAAATATTTTAAATCTGACAAAGACCTTTCCAACAAAAAATAACTGAATCGAAATACATTCAGTAGTTTTTACATCCACGCGTACAAATAGACAAGAATCTCTAAAATAAACATTTTTGTATTCAGAATCGTATATAAATTCAAGTTTTTTTTTTATTATCTCTACAGTGTACAATTTGTCAATGTACAAACACAGCTACTTTACAATTTTATAATAGCATAGATAAAAGAAGTAGAGAATTAAAAATAAAATGTCTAAATATATTTTCTTTTTTTAGGCACGCTCTTGGGAAAAACGTTTAGCAATTTAGTTTCGTAGGCTACAAGCGTAAAATAAAACAAGCCTAAGTTATGAATTTCGTGAAGGATAATTGCTAAAAGACCCAGCCTATTATATTACGACTTCACCTAGATTACAAAAATATTTACTTAGGATTCCTTTACATCCTACGCAAGCTATTAGTTCTATATTTAAATGTCTTTTATACTTATCAGTCACTGTAGGTATCCATAATTTAAGCTACGAAGCAAGCCGAGGTGGCGCGGGCGGTAAGTGAAACCAAGAGGGTGCCCCCTTTTTACAAGAACAAGAAGGAGACACCGTGGTTCCCAAACCTGAGGGTCTGGCTATCTCAAATTCAGAGATGACAGTACCAGCCGGGATGCCAGGAAAATGCTTATTTGGTCACCTTATACACCGGAGCTTGATCCGAGATGGCGTGCGGTTTTCGCCCGTCTGTGGGGATTTCCGTGTGAAAAAAAGGCATCGCAAGTGTCCTCAGGTATTCTTCAAGTCAGTTAAGTAATTGGTTACTTACCATTTCATTTCTTCTTCTAGCTTTACTGAGCACCTGCTCGAGAAACTCCCACTGGGCCCTCCCTCTGTGAGGGCCATCAGTTCTCGCCGCTCCGCCAGCCCATAGCACACTGTTGAGCACCACGATTCGTAACTTACTGTGAGATTGCTCTATTGTGTAATATCCACCTATAAAGAAAATACTTTCATACAATTTGAAAATGTAGTACATCCTTACCTAGGAAGTAGAAAATATGAAATAATAGACAAGGGCCTGATTCACTAAAATTATGGTTTAAAATCGTGTGATTTTATAACTTACGAAAACTTACAGATAGAAAGTGTATATACTGAGGACTTATAAATTGTATTGCTCAATTGCTCAACTCATAACAAATATTTTGTTTTCAGTATGAATTTGTATTCACAAAACGTAAAATTTAATGAAAATTTCATAAATACATAATTAATTAATTAAAAATTTTCATTGAATTATAAGTATATATTAGAAGATTTATGTTCACTTCAAAGAATAAAATAAATATTCTGCGACATTTTACAGCGCTATCTAGACCCAAAAAAGCACAGTTTAACTACCTTGAGTTATGAGTTCTAGAATGCGGATAAACGTACTTACATACTTTTTGAAAATACATAAATAAATATTCTACGACATTCTACACAGCGCACCCTAGACCCAATAGTACGGGAGGTAGCGTTAATTCTAACAAGCAATCGATAGCCAGTTGATATTCTCCACGATAATAGAGCTTTATTAATACATAACAGAGTTGGCCGTCAACCGGTCTGGTAGCGGTCGAGTCGAAGGTGACACCATGGTAAAGTTGTCAAAAAAAATTACGCTCCGAGCAATCATTTGCCACGTGAAACTTTATATGGTGATTCCTGAGGTCATTTTCAACTGAGAAATAACCGTCAGATGTGGTGTAGAGTAGAGGTTATACGTCAGTCGCGTATATATTAGACCAGTGCCGATAGTCTTTGAGACAAAATAAATTTATAGTAGGATGAAACCTGTTGGAAAAGGATCAGAATATAACAAAAATGAAAGGAAAAATAAATTACGGGTGATCTGAGGTCGGGAAGTGGGGAGGGGTGTGAGTTTTAAGGGTAAAAACGGTTTATCTCGATTTCCGGCAAAACTACAAGTCCTATGGAAAAAAGTTAAATGACAAAGTTGTAGGTAATAAAGAGACCTACAACTTTTCATTTACACTTTTTTCACATAACCTCAAAATGTATGTGAAAAATTCAAATAATCAAGTTTTTGGTTTTTTATTTTTATCTTAAGCAAAACAAATTTGTTTTCCACGAAATTTTGTGAAAACTTAGCTTTTTATGTCCTACAGACACTGTATTTTTTTTGATTTGAAATACTCTTTTTTTCAGCTTATTTTGACTAAATATCGAAAAACCTCCCTAATTTTCAATCGAAAATTCTCACGTCAAAATATCAGCTTTTTAAAAAAAGTCAGAGAGTTTTTTGTTTTCTGAAATCTCTTCTTTCTGATAATGTAAAAATACATATACATTGCTATGGTAAATTTTCTCAGAAAATGCAAAGAAGAAAAACTCGAATTCGAAATTAATAATTTTGTATTTAGTCATTTCCTGAGAAAATTTATATATATTTTTACATCATCAGAAAGAAGAGATTTCAAAGAACAAAAAATTTTTTGACTTTTTTTAAAAAGCTGATATTTTGACGTGAGAATTTTCGATTGAAAATTAGGGTGGTTTTTCGATATTTAGTCAAAATAAGCTGAAAAAAAGAGTATTTCAAATCAAAAAAATACAGTGTCTGTAGGATATAAAAAGCTAAGTTTTCACCAAATTTCGTGGAAAACAAATTTGTTTTGCTTAAGATAAAAATAAAAAACCAAAAACTTGATTATTTGAATTTTTCACATACATTTTGAGGTTATGTGAAAAAAGTGTAAATGAAAAGTTGTAGGTCTCTTTATTACCTACAACTTTGTCATTTAACTTTTTTCCATAGGACTTGTAGTTTTGCCGGAAATCGAGATAAACCGTTTTTACCCTTAAAACTCACACCCCTCCCCACTTCCCGACCTCAGATCACCCGTAATTTATTTTTCCTTTCATTTTTGTTATATTCTGATCCTTTTCCAACAGGTTTCATCCTACTATAAATTTATTTTGTCTCAAAGACTATCGGCACTGGTCTAATATATACGCGACTGACGTATAACCTCTACTCTACACCACATCTGACGGTCATTTCTCAGTTGAAAATGACCTCAGGAATCACCATATAAAGTTTCACGTGGCAAATGATTGCTCGGAGCGTAATTTTTTTTGACAACTTTACCATGGTGTCACCTTCGACTCCTCCGCGGGTGCGGGTTCTGACGGTCAATTCTGGTATGTATCAATAAAGATCTATTATCGTGGAGAATATCAACTCGCTATCGCTTGCCAAAAAAAATTAACGCTACCTCCCGTACTACAAAGTAAGCTTAGTTTAACTAGCTTGTGTTATGGGTTCTAGAATGCTGATAAACATACTTATATCCTTTTTTTTTGTAAATACATACTTATTAAACATAGAAACACCCAGACCAATGCAAATAGACATATTCATGCATACAAATATTTGCACAGAGCGGGAATCGAACCCACGCCCCCTGCGTAGCAGTCGCATGCACTACCGCTACACCACAGAGGCCGTCAAATACATACATATATCATCAAAATTTTCACCTGTTTCGAAAGTCTGCAATGCTTCGGTAGGTAACCATTGCATCCACATTTCGACAAGTCTCTTCGACGGTTGTGGGTCATTGTGTCCTAGTGCTGGGAACACAAATTGACTGCTGAAAGTCCTGCTTAACAATTCTGTCACGTTTCTCACAGCTTCCAGCTTGATTTCTTCGCTTAGATGTTCCATCGACGAAGATAGTATATCTCTGTTTGGAGAAAGAATAAGGAATGATTCAACAGATATCTTACGTTAAGCTAGCTTTTGCAATCACAGGTTATCCATAATATATATTCGCTGTGAGTTCGTTAAATGGGCTCAGAAAGTTGGTTGCTATCAGTATTAATTAAATTCATTAACATCAACACCACATTAACTCTAAAAAGTTATTTATAATAGTAAAGAAAACTTGAAAAGTGTTGCAATTATTTATTTATTAACGCAAAAATTTTAAAATGTTTACTCTTTCACACCAAAAAAGATTGATCGGATTTGGCTGAAGTTTGGTACAGGAATAAATTATACGTAGTCTGGAATAATACATACTTTTTATACCTGAAATCCCACGGGAAGCGACAATGGGAACAGAAATACATGCGGGTGATCCCGCGGGCAAAAGCTATATTTGTAGTATTAATAGGTCTAATTTTTCACGTTAACGTTTAATTCTTACACGTTGCACCTGACAGCAGTGAAGTATGGGAGAAATTTTATTCTTACACTTAGGCTATGCAATGATCTCCCTGCTATGGTTTCAAAGCGTCTAAAATATGGGGTTCTTTGAGAAAGGCATTAGAAGGTTTTTACAGGATCAGCTCCGCGAGTGTGACGACTCTAGATTTGCACACGTCCATAGGCTTCAGTAACCGCTTCCAATCAGGTGGGCCATGTGCTGCCAAATAAATGGTTTAACTGTTAGGTAATATGCCACCTCGCAAGATTCCTAAATGAAAAATCCGAACTGTGCAAGTCATCGTTCTGTAATCAAAAAGATACCTTACGTACCCTGTCCAAAGAACAAACTCCAACGTGTCAGGGTGCCGCTCTGCCATCAGAGCAGCTGCGCTCTGTATCAGGGGCCACGAACTGTCGCATGTGTGGTCCCGATGTCGACCGTTCCGGTGGCTGTGTTCGTTATTCCCGCGGTTATGTCGGCAGCCTAGTAACATTGTATAGATTAACTTGGTTTATAGGCAGGGTTGGACTGGGCCGGAAGAGCCCTGGTGGCTAACGTCAAGCCCGAGGCCCAAGTTTGTGGTCGGGTGGCTGATGGTCCCGGGCTGTATTGGGGCATCGAAACCCGGTGCAATTACTGACTTCACCTCAAGCTTTAATGAAAACCCGGGCAACCGAGTTTTTTGAGCTTTTCGGTATTTTTGGTTTGGTTTTTCTTTAAGGTTACCACAAGCCTGGCCCATAGGTGCCCAGCTGGCAAATTCCACCCTGATTATAATGACCAGTCCGATGCTGTTTATAGGTGCCTAGGTACAGAGATATAAAAATAACAGTTTAAACATCACTAGCAGGTACCTAATAGCCACCAAAACGAATACCAAGACACGAATTCTGTGCTTGCAAAGAACTGTGATGCAAGTAGATATAGAATAATATTTTTTTATTTACATACAGAGAATAATACTAAAATTCATTTCTAATGATGGAATTCATAATGGTATCGAGAAAACCCCTCAAATATATGAATCCTAAAACACTATTATTGAATGAAGTTATTTGAATAATAAGAATAAATAAGGCAATATTCTGGAATAATCTCAAAACTTAATGATGAAAACCCAGTTTAAATGAACTAAAACGTTTAAGTCAAAATAAGGATATTATTCTTCTTGGAAGTGGGTTAAAAACAAATAAATATTTATTGCAATTCTAACGTGCTGTACCATCCCATTATTATTCCATCAATTAGCCTATTGCAGTCCACTGCTGCACATAGGCCTCTCCCAATGTACGCCATAGCACCCGATCCTCCGCCTTGCGCATCCAGTCTATCCCAGCTACCTTTTTACCAGCTATTATTCCATAACCAAATAAATTGCAAAAACTACGAATAGCAAAACAAATCGAGTGAATAAACTACATTCTATATGAACGAAATAATTCATAATAATGAACACTAGCGCATGTTTTATGGAATTTTATTGCCTCAATACATCAGTGGCTGAAAAAATAATAAAGTCGTCAGCATAAAATAACGGTATATGCATATTAAAATACCTCTATGTAGCTCTGGGGAGTTGTGAAACGGATCATAGTGTAGGTCTGTGATATGCCAAAAGTATCCTGAAACAAAATTAGTAATTAGTATTGGTTTTTTAACACATTTGGTCGTTTAACAGCTACAGTGACACAACTCAGCCCCCGTAGACAAGTGTAAAAAGTCTAAATCGCTAACGATCGCTAAGGAAACGAATAGATTAAAGTCGACCAATTACATCCAAGCTCGTCGCTGGCGTACGATGCGCGCGCCGCGGTGGCATCACGAGCTAGAGTGTGATTGGTCGACCTAATCTATTCGTTTCCTTAGCGATTTAGACTTTTGACACTTTTCTACGGGCCCTGTATTATTGAGTTTTCTGTATGAGATCCGATTCTCAGTATTCCATGGATTCACCGTGCGGTCGCCGGGTCCATGGCGTGGTACAGAGAGGAACCCCGTTGCCTGGGACTTGCGACACAGAAGTAGGTTTAGGGTGGCCACCTTGCAACGCGTCAGCGCTCACCTCCACCGTCAGTAGTGTTCCCCCCTCTACCTATCCAGATTTGGTACGATCCTATCAATTTTCATTTTTATTCCCTTTGTTTTTTTTCTATTTTTAGCATACTAGTAACTGAAATTACTAGTATATCCGTTAACCCCTTCAATCAATCAATTAGCCTATCGATGTCAACTGCAGGCTAGACAATCTGGACATAGACCTCTCCCAATGTGCGTTATACCTACCGAAGCAATGTGATGACCCTGTAAAAACCTTCTAATGCCCTTCTTGAAGAACCCCACATTTTAGAGAAAATCTCAGCAGGGAGATCATACCTACGTAGTATAAAAATAAAATCAAAATTCGTTTCTTTCAAATCAATCTCCCGTTTCATAATAATCAGAAAATTTGAATTACGTCATTCTATTCCATTTTAACTTAACAAAAGCCAGTAATACATTACAGTACTGTAAGTTTATCTCAAGGATTTTCAATGTCACAAGAGAATAGAAAACTGACAACCTAAATAGATTGAATGGATACATTGATCGATAGAGAACTGACACTTTGGGTTCGGCGCGCGATATTGATGTTAAGTTAAACGGACGGGTATCGGCGAGACCGGCAATATACGAATGAGGGAGAAATACAAAGGTACCTTTTTTTAATACTACGTAGGTGACAGACAAGCATACGGCTCACCTGCTGGGAAGCGGTCACCGTGGTCATGAACGTGTGTAACACTAAGGGTGTCACTGCCTACCCTGCCTACCTACATTTAAGTACCGTTTTTATCTTTATATTAATATACAGGGTGAATTTTTCAAAAGGGCTTGGATGGCCAAAACCGAAACTATAAGGAATAGCGAAAAATGCTCAAAGGAGTCACGAGCCCGATTTTGATGAAACTTAAAACCTCATCATTAGATTTTTGAAAAATCAATAATCCTCGCCAGGAATCGAACCTGTTGATTTTGAAAAAAAAAACACACCCTATATTATTACACCATACGATAGTATTGCTATTAACGATCTTATTCTGGGAAGTAATGACATACCGTAAACTAAAGGAAAGAGCTCATCTTTAACAAATTACATTTTATTTTTCTTACATTAACTGATCAAATTGTTCAAAATGTAGACCATTGTTTTCAATACATAGCTGGATTTGAGAGCTCAAGGATCGTACTGCATTCAATATTAGAATGTTATTGATTCCGTTTAGAATATTCTCCAAAGAACGTTTCAAGTCATGACCTGTATCATTATGTGTTTTTGTAATTTTCGTTTTGACATACCTCCAGAGAAAGTAATCTAAGGGAGTAAGATCCAGGGATCTCGCTGGCCAAGGCACAGGACCATGCCTTGCAATAAAATTGTCGTCAAACTGCTGAATCAAAACCTCTTTTACTGCTATTATAGGCTGGAGCTCCATCTTGTTTAAAAAAAAACATCAATCATTATAATCATTCCGAGTATAATTTAAAACACGGAATAGTCACGATCTTTTCTGGGATTTCGAACGAAACAAATAGGTACTTACATAAAACATGAATTTTATTAAATTCCAAAGTTTCCTTAAATTTGCCGTATATCATTACTTCGCAGAATTTGTTTCTTAACAGCGACACTATCGTATGGTGTAATAATAAAGGGTGTGTTTTTTTTTTCAAAATCAACAGGTTCGATTCTCAGCAAGGTTTATTGATTTTTAAAAAATCTAATGATGAGGTTTTAAGTTTCATCAAAATCGGGCTCGTGACTCCTTTGACCATTTTTCGCTATTCCTTATAGTTTCGGATTTGGCCATCCAATCCCTTTTGAAAAATTCACCCTGTATATAATAATATAATAATTTATATTATCCTCCCCACCCCTTTCCATCTCTCCCCCTTTCCCTTCAGGGTAGGCAGCGCGTGTGTGACACCCTTAGTGTTGCACACGTTCATAGGCCACGGTGACTGCTTCCCATCAGGTGGGCCGTGTGCTTGTCTGTCACCCAAGTAGTATAAAAAAAAAAATCTGAGTAAATGTTTAATTTTTTTTTCTATAGGACACGTCAAAATGACTTCACCTCGCCTGATGGTAAGTTAAAGGTAAAGTCTCAGGACCAGGGTCACCATTACATATACCGATAGTGCTACAGTGGCGGCCTTCAGCTTGACGGCCTCATCAAATGCTTTTTCACGCCCCGCTTACACACTCACGCTGCCGATCCTCTAAAAACCTCGTTACCTATTCTAAATCCTGCCGGAGAGCACCAGCAACCACGCTTGCTAATATAAATACACACTTAGTAAGTAGTGTTTTTTTAAATTTATATTATTATTAAAAGCAAAACATTACATTATTAGTGCTAGCACATAAAAAACCACGAAGGTTTATTACCTGTTGTTATAATAGTAGTGGTAGTGGTATAAAGCGATGGTAGCTGAATGGATAAGGACGCGGTCTCTTCTCAGAGGTATCGAGTTCAAATCCGGCCGGACAGTACCAATGTGAATTCACTTTGTGGAATTTATATGTGCTAATCACATGATTTACCATCTGCTGACGGTGAAGGAAAAACATCGTGAGGAAACCTACATGTCCTAGAAGAAATTCTAAGGACATGTCCGATCCACCAATCCGCATTAGGCCAGCGTGTGTCGATTAAGGTCTAAACCCTCTCAGCTCTCTCGTTAGAGGAGAGGAGACCCGTGCCCATCAGTGGGACATAAATGGGTCACTATCAAGTACCTAGTGTAAGAGTTAGTAAGTGCCCCGTTGAGCAATTCCTGGTTCGAAATGAAAATTCTAAAAGAGCTCGTACAAATACAGGCATCATCAGTTTTATTGATCTCAAAACAAAAATTAAGTCGATTGATCTTATCGAATAACTTTAACTGAAGACGACTTTTGAAGACGTTTGCGTTTTGCTTCGAAATGTAATGAAAGCTATTTCCGTCGTAATCTTTTGTGCGAGATAAAAAAGTGTTTTAAGATGAATTAGTTACGTTTGTTTTTTGCAAGAATCGGATATACTTTTGCTTTACCTATTTATGGAAAAGGATACTTTGAGTTTTAACTTCACGCCAACGACTATTTCCTTTGATTGCGCATCTTAGCAAGAGTATGCAAACAATAATATTCTACGACATTCTACAGCGCTATCAAGATTATGTGTTATGCCAATATAAATGTAGCTAATCTAGCTTATGTTATAGGTTCTAGAATGCGGATACTTTTGTTTTTGTCAAAAAAACGGACACATACATATTATACATAGAAACCCTTTTTTCTTTTTTCCGTGACTGTCAAAAACGGCACGCCGCCTTGGGTTTTCAAATGACATAGAAAAACACAGATACAGATAGACACATTCAATCGTATAAATATTTGCAGTGTGCGGGAATCGAACCCGTTTCCTCCGACCGTCGTCGGCCACTTTACCACAGAGTCCGTCAAATGTTTATCTTAAATGAAATACTGAAAATAAACGTACCAATTTTAGCGTCAGTGAGATTAAGCCAAAGCAGGCTAGTGATGTACACGATGAAGTTACTTAGATTCATATTACAATGTTACATGACGCCGGCACTGCACTGGGTGTACCCTTCGGTTGATGTCATCCATCACGGCACCTGGAAAAGAAAACAGGTGTTAGTACCATTCATAGGGACTTCATAAAATTTATCCATTCAGGTCATATAATTCATACATTCGGGTCATATAGGTAGGACATGACGGTATCACCCGTCCGAAATGAGCTGTCCGGCTGGGGAAGTACCTCCACCCTACAGAAGACCGCGGCCATACTAACCATCGTGTTGGGTTCCCACCGGTAAGTAGGGTAGCCAGAGCTCACTATACCCCTCCTCCCCCCGCCCCTTCCTACCCTTTCCACCCCTTCCCAGCCCTCTCCCCTTCCCTTTAGGGTAGGCAACGCGTGTGTGACACCCTTAGTGTTGCACACGTTCATAGGCCACGGTGACCGCTTCCCATCAGGTGGGCTATGTGCTTGTCTGTCACCTACGTAGTATAAAAAAAGAAAGATTCCAAGGACAAAAAGTAGTTTTACTATTATTTTGAACTATATAATCTATTCCTGTACCAAATTTCAGCCAGATTCATTTAGCCGTTTCAACGTAATATTCACGAACTTTCATTCAATAATCTTGGTAGGATGTGGTGAACGAATGGACTGAATCGTTTACAGGTATAACGGCGATGAAAGTCAACAGTGCGGTTGACTAGTTTTCTCAAATTCGAACAGCTGGTAAATTCATGCTAAGTGCGAGCAGTACTTTATGTTAAATTCAATGACCCTTGGTTTTTCTTCCAATTGTGTATCTATTTTCTTTACCATTTTCGGTCGCGGGCCAAAGATATTTAGGATTAAAGAATTGTTTAGCAGGAATTTGCTCACAAAATAACCGCGAAAATATTTTCATTGAAGTTAAGTAATTTTTAGGTTTGATCAGGAACGTTTTTTTTACATTTTTATGCTAGTACCTAGCTGTTGCCCCACCCATTCACATACCGATCTCGGGATAAAACTTTCTATTTGAGACAAGTATCTCAGTTACGAGAATTAAAAAGGGTATGGGAATGAAGGAACTGAGCGATTGACACTTTAGGTATGAAAAAAATATGTACTCAAGTGGGTAGGCAGGCCTGGATCAACCACGTAGAACATACTCGTACACTGATCAAATTGATGATGTTTTGAAAAAAAAAAAAACAGGATGATCAAATTACGACCGCGGTCTTCTGTATCATAAATTTTATTACGTGTAATATAACATACAATAAAGAATTATGACTGTGTTGACCCGAAAACCTTTTGAAACCTTCACAAGTACGTTAACAACTTGTTTGCTTCTTTAGTAGCATAAAACAGTCCACAACCAGGGCCCTGTACAAATATAGGGTAATCTTACACTGGCAGTAAACATTAGTACCGCCCTTACAGGCGTATCTTAAACAAACCCTTCTAACCTACAAAACTCTGGCCCTCGCTTCTTACACGCACGAAGCACGTAGGGCGGTCTTTTAATTAATTTGCTTATGTGCATTAATTCTGTGAAGAGACCGTTCCTCTTTGCTTACTACAGAATAATGTTGCGAAATGGATGTATGAGGTTTTAGCGTCCGTGTTTTGAAATATCTTGACTTATCTTTTGGGGTTTTGGGGTGCAAATATAAGGGGTTATTGATCTTAGCTAGTAATAGCTGCGTATTCCACAGCCTCCCCACCCGTTCCTAGCCCTCCCCTAGGCCGGTAGGCAGCGCGGGTGTGACACATTTAGTGTTGCACACGTCCATAGGCCACGATGACTGTTTGCCATCAGGTAAGCCGTGTGCTTGTCTTCCACCTATGGAGTATAAAAGAAATCTATCCACATACTGTCCAGGTCAGTATATTAGACAGGTTAGAACATTAGAATCACGGTTTTAATCTGCTTAATCCACGAAAAAATGTGTACCGGTCATTAGGTTAATACTTGAGATTATTCCCTGAAGGCTGATTTCAATAATACAAACGTCCAAATATTTTCATATAAACATTCATAATATTAGTAGGATAGTGGGTCAAGAGTTGTTTTTATATTGCTTAAGTTTTAATCCAACAAGAGACCAGTGAATAAATTCGATAATAATGAATAATTAATTGAAAACTAGTCGTTTTCTCTGTCTACTTCTTAGATGAAAAGATATTGTTATTGTATGTAAACTCGATAGAGTTAAAACCAGGCTTCCACATTATGTATTTTTATGACGAAATTATATTTTATTCGTTCGCATTGAATTCAAAATACAACGAAACAAAATAGATACCGACGAAACCTGTTGAATTGGTTTATAAAATGACGAGATTCTGAATCAAATTATCATAAATGTTTGAGCATTGCTGGAATGAGAAGAGATGGCCAAACCTTGACCTTTTACAAAAACTTAGTTAAAAGAAATTATTTGTGTTTATGCTGCTTGAACCTTGATGAAATGAGATGTTTGTGTTAGTGAGCCTCCTTGGTTTGTAGGTCCGAGATGGTATGCGGTTTTAGTCGGTTTTACTCTGTCAAGCCACCTTACATTTTATTACACTTATTTTTTTTTAAATTTATGTTATAAATTGACGGCCTCTGTGGCGTAGCGGTAGTGCATTCCACTGCTATGGCAGGGGGCGCGGGTTTGAATCCCGATCAGCGCAAATATTTGTATGTATGAATTTGTTTATTTGCATTGATCTGGGTGTTTCTATCTAAAAATATGTTTGTATTAAAAAAAAACTGCAGAAGTATATTTATCCGCATTCTAGAACCCACAATAAAAGCTAGTTAAACTATGCTCATTTTAAATTTTAAGAACACACTGTGTAGAATGTTGTAAAATATTTATTTACCTATGTTTTTTTCTTACTATCAGCATATTTTTCAAAAGTAAACAGAAGGTAAAACAAAAACTATTTTAATAGATAAAAAGAGTTCCAGATTTACGATATCTCGTATAAATCACACGCAAACCAAAATATATACAAAAATATTGCAACGAAAACAGCAATAACTTATCGGCATAGATCCAAACATTTTTTGATGCTGTATCCCCGAAATTTATGTGATTTGAAACTCTCGAAAAAAACATGTGCCGCGTATTGTTAGGGTATTGAGGGTTTGAGACAGAATAGAGATATGTTTTATGCATTACGTAGCAATATCCATTACCAGCTTAACTAAGAACAGAAAGAGTTTAAAAAAAAAACAATTTTAGACACAGTAAAAAAGTAAGTTCATTTTTGGTTAAAATTTAATTATCTCAGAATAGGTATGATTTTAAACGATGACGGAACCGGAGATACCGTCAAACAAGCAGGTCCTCGATTCTGCTAGAGGCAAATCACTGTTATGTCACTGACACTTTAATAATTCTGTTTAATTGTAAACTTTACATTTGTACAGTTAAAGTCTAAAATCAAATGAAAAGAATTCATTAAACTCTTTTATTCGCTCTACAAAATATCATTTAATATTAGACTTTAACAGCATGATAATAAAATCCAAAATTGAATGGTATTTTTTGAAGTGTAATTGGCATGCTTTAGCAGAATCGAGGCGCAGGTGAAGTTAAACAAAAGCGTTTAAAAATGTGAAAACCTATGTCCAAGTGGGCGGAGTCGCGAACATAAGCTAGCAATAATAAAAAAACCTTTATTATTCCGCAGGAATGTCAGTTATCGCAACTTTCGGTCATACCTTCGGTTCTACTCAACCAATTGAAATCAAAATCAAATTCAAATTTTGGCGTTTAGAATCGTTCATTTAACATTTTGTTTACATAATAAGACACCTGAGTCAATTCTGAGTTCACCTCGCCTGATTGTAAGTTGAAGGTAAAGTCTCAGGAAAGAGGGTCACCATTACATACACGTACCATGTTAACAATGGTGACACTCAGCCTGATGGCCTCATCAAAAGACCCAATAGGTAACCCATAAATAAAACAACCCAATTTTTTTTGAATACACAGACAGTTATTTTACAATATTTTATTAGCATATAGATAGAAATGTGCGTGTATAATTATTTTACTTACCCATCTATATAATGACTCCATTACATGTGCTTAACTCATATATAAGGGTTATTATTGTTATTGTTATTATGTAATGGACACACGCCATCATGTGATAACATTATTAACGTCGGTATGTACCTAATAGTTATTATTATTTCCTTTATTAGATTTCTAAATATATATAGTCATACATTCTGTGAAAAAAAAATATTTCCAAAACTATCAAAAATTGTGGCATCAGTAGGAGGTAGGATGCAGTCTGAGTGCGGTAGTACTTCCACCCTATAGAAGACCGCGGCCATAAGAAGTAGTGTAGGCCGGTAAGTAGGGTAGCCAGAGCTTACAATCCCTCATTTTTTTATAGTCGATAGGCCCGCGTTTGAACACTATCCCCCAATCCTCACCTCCAACCCCGCCCAAACTCTTCAACCCCCCTCGAAGGACGGGCGCGCGGGTGTGACATCTCTCCTGTCATGTTACACACGTCAATAAGCCACGGTGACCGCTTCCCCATCAGGTGGGCCGTGCGCTTGTTTGCCATCTAAGTAGTATAAAAGAAATCAGCGCTCCCAAATATTAGCACTGAGCGGGAATCAATCCCGCTACCTTTGACGCAGTCGAATGCTGCACACAGTTGTTTTAATACAGTTCACAAGATTCTTTCATTTTTCGTCTAAATGTATCATACAAATATGTTTTTATTCGCGTAAACTTTAGTACTCCTACATAATTATTTATTATATTCATGCCAATCTCTATTCGGGGTAGGTAGACTTACCACTATTTGCGTCTTCACATAGGTACCCCACAAGTTTCCTTTACCGCCATTAAACCCTTTCAAATAGGCTTAGCGGTTACAGGGGTTTCAGACTTGCACCTTTTTAAAACACTTTCAACTACTTAATTCTTCATTCGTTCAGTACTCATTCATTCCACGTTCTTAAACTATCTTTGTAAACCTTTTTTAAGTATCGTTACTAGCCTATATCCGCTTACAAGTTACACTTCTGACGATTTTTATGTATTTTCCTTTAAGTTTCTTATCTCTCGTTTTTCTGTTATTACTAACATACACACACGCACACACACACACACACACACACACACGCGCGCGCACACACACACACACACACACGCACACATACACATACAGACACACCCTGGATCCTCCATTCCATCCTGGTTTTTTACTTTTCCGAGTTAAATCTATACAAAAATTAACATATTGCTTGCTTAAAAAATTCACTTGTACTGTCTTCTACTAACTAAACTAACTAATATTACAAACGCCAAAGTTTGTGAGTATGGATATCTCTAATATCCTGGGCACAACACTGGGTACTTTTTATCCCGGAAAAGTATATAGTATAAAAAACAAACTTAATTTAGCGGTTTGATTCCTAGACCCGATTACCCGAGTACCAACCGCAAATAATAAGTTTGAAAGTGTAAGTTGCCGGGTTTCGGTAGGGACATCGTGCTTTTAACTCCTGAAGGGGCCATTTTGAAACCGTAGATGGCTCAGGGTCAAGTGGGGAGCGCGAGTTATGCTCTAAGCAATCTTACAACTGAAGACTTCGGCATGCGGTTTTGTCAGGTCCGAGTCAGACTTAACCACTCTTGCTGGCTGACGGGGGTAGTATCTGAAGGAACTTCCGCACGAGAAGGAATTTGAAATGGAATTCAAAATCCACGCGGGCGGAACCGCGGGCAACAGCTAGTACCCAATATTATGAAATAACATGAAAAATATAAATATGTGAACAAGTCACGAAATCATAAAAATAAATAGCAAAATGTTGAACTTATTTCCCATTTAAATATAAACGTGGGAATTTAACCGCGGCAGTAAGTACTAAGTACTTACAAATCATTTCCCATCTCATGGTCAACTTTTGAATTCCATCTCACGACACGCAACTTTGTTTCGTGTTTCAACATTTTTGTGGTGGAAGTTAACTGAGTTTTCCTCCTTCCAATGTACTGTTTTAATGTTATATTAACAGTAATAAAGATAATTAAAGCCGCTATAGCTTCTATGCATGCATTGTTACTAATTGATGGCAAACCCTTTCAAGCTGGATACAGTCTTTGGAGAGTACAGAATCATGAAGGTAGGACACGACGGTATCGTCCGTCCGAAATGAGCAGTCCGACTGGGGAAGTACCTCCGCCCGGCAGAAAACCGCGGCCGTAATAACCATCGTGTTGTGTTCCCGGCGGTAAGTAGGATAACCAGAACTGTATCTCCCCTCTCCCCGCTCCTTCCTAACCTCCTCACCCTTTCCTACCCCCGTCCTTGTAGGCAGCGCGTGGGTGATGCCCGTGGTGTTGCACACGTCCATAGGCCACGGTTATTGCTTCTCATCAGGTGAGCCCCCCCGCACCCCGGCTTAACCCGGCCATCTCTGAATTCGAGATGGCACCACTGCCAGATTGTGAGGTCAAATGGTAGTCACTCCCAGAAAAGCTGTTACCAAAATCACTATGATGATGATAATCGAAGAAAAGAGAATTTTAATAAAATTTCTTAACTATAATTTTTTTTTGCTATCTTGAAACAAACTGTGAATCAAATGTACATATTTTTACGTAACCTCACGTATTGATTACCTAGCGAGACCTATCTACTGAAGACGGAAAGTGAATAAAAAGGGTTTAGACGCTGGCAGTAACAGAATAAATCCGTCAGATTTGCCTGCAAATAGTATACACAAAGAAACAGAATACCTATTCTATTATTTTGTATTTCCCTGTCAATTTTCTTTGATACAGATCTAAATACTTCGCCAGTCGACTTATGTTATTTTGAAATTCGATTTCAAAGTTTTGTGTCTATCATTTTTTAATGGAAATTTGCGGGTAGCTTAGTAAGTAGCTTAGGTAATTTATAACTTAGATGCAACCGGGTTTAGCACTTGGATGAAGAATAATGTGTGCAAAAAGAAAATCCTTACCATAATAATATTTTTTATACAACCATCTTTTTTATTTATTATTGCGGCTCTACTTAATCATTTGCAATCAAACATGCAGCAGATTTTTAGTTTGACTAATACATTTCTACTGATAAAAACCAAACCAAAATCCATTTAGTAGTTTTTGCAAAAATCTTGAACAAATAGACAACAACGGACAAAAATACAAGAATTCAAAATAAAAATAGTTATATATTATTGTGTTCAGAATCATTCATTCATGATAATATCCACTACATTTCAATAATAGCATAGATGGACATACCTTTATATAATATTTCTACTGTACGTGTATATGTCACTGAACTCCTTCTAAACGGCTGGACTGATTTGAATGAATTTTTTGTATGCTTTTGGATGGCACCCTGGATGGTTTAGATTCACAAATCAGCCCGGCAGATACAGGCACTACGGTCGGCGTCCAGGACAACGTCTGTTCAGTACGCTAGTAGAAGATACATTTAATATATTTATTCTGAAGTGAAATACAAAATATTATCACCTTTGTTACATGACGAATGTAATGGATGACGAAACACGCTTTCGCCTTTACACTTCAAGACTCTCAGTGTCTAACTTACTAGAAACACATTTCAACATTGAAATAAAACGAATCGAGACCTCTATCAAGTCAGTATGTACGCTAACAATTAAGTTGTCTACGATTTTATGTAGGTATCCCCATGGAACTAAACTAAAAAAATATACGGGACAGCACTCGGTAGGCTCTTCAAACGGTCAGTGACGGACAAATGGGCACTTGAAGCGAGTTACTCGAGCCACTAGGACTTTTGCGTGGTACAAGTTAAAAGAGAAAGCGAGTTGATTGGGATTAGTGTATTAATTAGAATTGATGTAGTAATGTGGTATAGAAAACAATGATTGACTTTAAGATAAAATGTTATCTAACAATGGTTTTCGAGTATTTTATTTATAAATACTGTCCATAGGAAGAATTCAAATACTAAACCCTAAAAAGTTCAGTAAAAAAATCATATTCATCTCAAAAACTATCAGTTTTATTTCTTTTAAATATTTTATCTTTGAAATAAATATTGTCGGTCGCGTAACGCCAGAAGCCAAAACAGACAAGTGTATAGAAAAGCACTCGACCGTTCACACTCAACCGATGATACATTAAGGCTTGGCCAAACCAACGCGTTCAGCTCGCGTCCGCGGTGGCGATTACTGCGGCAGCCAATCAAAAGCGACGTGTTCACATTGATTGTGGCCTTTGATTGGCTGCCTTAGTATTCGCCACCGCAGACGCGAGCTGAACGCGTTAGTTTGGCCAAGCCTTTAGTGCGTCGAGCATGCAGCGTCTACACGACCGCCGCACATTTGTCTGTTTTGACGTTACTCGACCAATAATAATAAGCGATGGATTCTCCGTTAAATATTTTCAGTAGTTTAATGTGTTTTGCATTAAAAGGAGCAAAAGTATAGCACATAATATCTATAACGTTGGAAATCCTACTAAAATGATAAACTGATATTTGGATTGGTACTCTGGAATAACATATGGGTTTTTAACACGGGCATAGGGCAACAAAAAAAAAAGCACTCCGGGAGTGCCGGCAGAAGTGAAAACTTCAATATTAACGTTGTGTTTAATTATAAGTATAAAAGTACTATCATTTATGAGGTAGAATACAATGTTTATTTATTGCGCTATCGTACACAAATATGACAATTTATATGTTGTTATTTATTCACATTTACGAATACACAACAGTGTATTTACTACACAACAGTCAAGCAATCAGCTGTCACCATCCTTGGATACGCGTGGGACGCTGTACATAAACACACACGGTCATTCGCGCAAGCGCCCTGTGCCGCCTAAACAGCACACTCAGGCACGGTAGAAAGAGTGGGAGATACTAGTTCCTCTCCCTTCCCCTCGATCTTACACTTTTTCGATCAGCATCACGTGACCCTGACGCGAGTTTGAAAGTTTTTACCCATACAAAAAAAGTGCTCAGCGCCGCTAAAGAAGTTTTCACTTCAATAAAATAGTAGGTATAATCGCTATCTGTTTACTCCACACACCACACACCGATCGTTGTTCTGAGAGATTGACGCTCGTTGTACAACAGTTGTAGTGTGTTTGAGTGCAAATGAGTTTTTTTGTTACCAGTACCTAGTTTATGTACAGTCAGTAATGTAGGTCGATTGCTATACAGACGTAAAAAAAGAAATATTTGCCTCGTGCTTTGTTTAATTTTGATGCTTTTGCTGTGAAAATAGCGGAAATATTGAAACTAAACATTTGGTTGTGAAGGTCAGATGGCAGTCGATTCACGGAAAATATCGAGGTCCAGCCAAATCCGCAGTTAAGACTGGTAAAGCGGACCCCAGACTCCGAGGTGAAAGCTTTGGATACAACTGGGATTAACACTAGGTTGAACTGAACTGAAAAAAGAAAGTATTTAGATAAAAATGCTTCAATCTAATTACTGTTTATTTAAACATTATTTGTAAGATCAAGTAAACAAGAAAAAGTAAATAACAACACTTATCTATTGTACCTGTCCTTCTCTGGATTCATGATTTTACGATTATTTCGGAAGTGCCCTCAGGAGATCCTTTTTCCGAGGTTGAAGTTTTAAGAATTCAGCGTTGGAACAACATTATCTTGCGTTAAAAGCGTCGTCATTTTCCGCCATAGGACATGATTTTTGACAAGGAAAGGTAAGTCGCAATTACATGTAGTTAGGTAATTTCATATCCAACTAACTTATCAAGGAAAACACGAAAAGTTATGTTTTACTTAAGCCTTTAAATCGGTTTTATTAATAAAATTACTTTTAATCGCTCTCTTTCGGTGGCTGTGGAATCCTATCTTATCGATTTACATTACATGATCTATCAATTGGCTGAACCTTGCCTGATGATAAGCTAAAGTGAAGATGCCGCCATTCCAGATATATTCCTAGAATGTTGATCTTTACTTTGACGGACATATGATGTTTAAAAACCACACAATATAACTTTTAAAAACTATAGAATTTATTTTCCTCTTTTTTATACCACTTTAGTGGCCCACCTGGTGGAATGCGGTCACTGTGGTCTATAGCCGTGTGGGCCAGGGGAGTCACACTCACGCTGGCCATCCTGTGAAAACCTTCTATCTTTAATGACCATAATAGTCGATATCTGTTATATTTTTAAACAGTTTTATTTAACTCGACCTGTTTGTTTGGGTCAAATCTAGCAATTGAAATTTGAACCCCTTTCAGTTGTCTGATTTATCTGATATTTGGCAGAAGTCTTTAGTTCTGATGACAATACAATTTAAAACTGTTTGACTTAAAAAATATTTTTTCATAATTTATATTCAACTATCTATCATTATTAATCATTGTATTGATGTTCAATAAATTTTATAATAATACTGTCCATCAGAATATCTCAATTTTATATAATACTAGCGTACCCGCGCGCGGCTTCGCCCGCGTGAATGTTGACTATCGCCACCAAGTCTTTTTTAAGCTGAGGGACTACCCGTACTAACTTTCAATGTCTATTCCTTCGCAATCAGTGGTTGCAGCTAAACGTATTCATTTCATCTCAAGTTCCATCAAACCCTTCAAAGTACAGTGCCATCCATCGCGGCCAAAGCCCGTTTATTTACCATCATTATCCTTTTTCATTGTCTTCTAGATTTTATGGGGATTAGATAGCTGCTCTGGCCAAAGTATGTGTGACTCGGAAGAGGCCCTTTGAAAAACCCTTTCATCATAGTTGCATTGCACTTTCACATTCGATGCACTATTTCAAATTAGTGGACATTATTTATTTCCGAAAATCAGAATTTTTTATTATTTAAATCTTGCTACAGACATTGACATTTGACAACCTGATTTAACATTCAAGAAGTTCATGAAAGTAAAGAAAGAGGATATACTAATAAATACCGGTCAAGTGCAAATTGGGCTCGTGCACGCAGGGTTCCGTACAAAATTGGGTTAAGGGGGATTTCCGCATGACAAAAAAAAGGGGCGAACTTAACTTTGTCTTTTCCCTGTACTTATGCTATAAGATTTTACTTTCTGCAAAATATCGGGATTCTAGCCCAAAGGGAAATACCCCTTTTTTTCGTGCGCAAAAACCCCGTCGGGCTTCACCTCAACGGAGCCAACGGAGAGGTTGGTATGTCAGAGTCCTACCAATGCCTGTGTGATCGAGAAATCTAGTGTGTCCTAGAAAGGATATCCCAGAAACCCCAACCGGTTCCGGCCACCAACACTGGCGACCTCGACGTGTTATTAGGAATCTAAATCCGCATCTCTATAGAAAAAGCGCGCGTGGAAATATAACACCCTGCCACCCTGGGTCTGCTTCTGCTAGGGTGACGGTTAGCCTCGACCTTCGCCCTAGGCCCGTACTCATGGAGGAAGGTTCATGTTTCTACGAACTACGCCACCCGGTGCGCCTTAATCGGCACGGGGGAGTGCTAGATCTCTCCCGTAGCTTTTCCACCACCACTTCTGCGCGCATTACTGCCTCGCAAAAAAAACGGTGGCGTTCCATATACTCTCTATGGTGATCATGGTCGGCACCAGGGACCTCACCATGAGGCTTACCCCACCGACGTCTGCTTCTAGGACATGGCGCCACTCTATCCACTCTGGAGACTCTACCAGTGTATGAAGAGGTGGTGTGCCCACGGATCAGCCCCGGCAATGGTGGCATTCAAACGTCAGCACCCTGCCTACGCAATGCAGGAACTCACCAAAACAGCTATGCCCATCAGTAAGCCTTGGATAGCTCAGGGTCAAGGGTAACCTTAAACTTCGGCGTCTGTAGACTCAAGATGGAGTTCGACTTTAGTCGGTCAAGTCCGATATTACGTCCCTACTGGCCACAGGAGGGGAGAGATTCGTGGGGATTTCCGCACGAAAAATAAGGTACGGCTTCCTAAAACTTTCCGATTGCGGTGCAGGTGACTCACTAACGTCGCCGAAGGTTACTTAACCACCTCCGTCCTCCATGAGTGCAGGCCAGGAGATGGTATGTCAAGCCACCTATTAGTCGATAGTGAGACCACAGTTTGGATATTATGCTTCGTGTAATGCCAAGCATTATCCACAACATTCCTTTTATCTAATTCAACTTGATGCCTCTACGTGTTCTTAAGAAAGAGGTCTTGACAGACAGACAGACGGATAATGAAGCGATAAGGGTTTTTTTCCTAATCAGGCACAGAACCCTAAAAATTAATACATTCTATTTACTATTGAGGAAAAAGAAGTAAAGGATATTACTCTATGAAAATTTAGACAAAGTCAATATTAGTTCCTGTTGCTATGACAACTATTATAGATGGCGATAAAAACGTTTGCAACATTTAATTTTATTTTTATTACTAAATTTCCTGAATGAATCATATATTTTTAATTATGTTATATGCTATTCGAGGCGGAGACAAATCCAAAAAATCATAGATCATGAAAATCTGTTCAGCCGTTCTTGAGTTCTGGCAAAAGCACGTTTTTAGCCCTTTTTAGGGCTTTAGGGTTCGAATTTTAAAAAATCCTTTCTTAGTACACCTCTACGCATTAAAACACACATATTCTGCAAATTTCAAGTCTCTACGACCAGCGGTTTGGGCTGTGCGTTGTCTCTATGTCAGTCAGTCAGGACTTTGAATTATATAGTATAAGATAAAAAGGATAATAGTATCTACCCCAACTGAGAATTTAGTTTTTAGTTGTTGTGTTTTAGTTAAACTAAATTCACCACATTTCAGCAGCGACAATGACAAACATTTAATTTGGTACCCCAGCTTT
The DNA here is from genome assembly GCA_963576445.1 of Lithosia quadra. Lineage (NCBI taxonomy): Eukaryota > Metazoa > Arthropoda > Insecta > Lepidoptera > Erebidae > Lithosia > Lithosia quadra. The sequence goes on from OY754881.1 coordinate 14,631,564, forward strand.
CGCCCGTCACTTTCCCTCCGCACCAAGCCGTCCGGCTTTAATTATAAATGAGTCGGACGCCAGCGCACCTGGGGACGACACCGCACGGGTCTTATTGAAACTATACACAAGTTTATTTTTTTACGTTTAAATTAAAGTTTATGAACTCAAAATTTACTTTACATATTATTATACTATATAGACTATATATAGGCTTTACCCACGTAGACCTTCTCCTGTCGTCCTGTTTGACGATATCTCCGGTTTTACTTAACCGCGTGTGATCAAATATGTTAAAATTCGAAGTCTACGATCTTTCAAATATAAAAACCCCATCAAAATCCATTTAATAGTTTTTACATCCATCGTGCACAAACAGACTGTATTCTAAAAATATATGTTTGTGTTCAGAATCTTTCGTATAAAATGACTCAATTTTTTTTAAGTAACAAACATCCATACATCTCAAGTTTTCACATTTTTACTCTTCTATACTAATATTATAAAGAGGTAAAGTTTGTGTGTTTGTTAAATTGTAAGGGGTAATCTCGGGATGTACTGAACCGATTTTAAAAATTCTTTCACCAATAGAAAGCCACGTCATTCGTGAGTGTCATAGGCTGTATTTTATTGGAAAACAAGAATTTACACCCGCGCGAAGCGGGGTCCCGGGTCGCTAGTATAATATAAGAAAAATAATTAAATGTCAAGAAGGAATTTACTATTATTATTTGTACATTCATTCATTATTTATTATTTGTACATTCTCCTTTAAGAAAACTTAATGAAAGGTCCTAAATTTTATTGTTGTATAACGGTAAACACAGATTTTATGATTTAGGTTTATGGTGAGGACTGCTAGAAATGGGACAAAAGGTTTCTAGTCACGGGCCTTACAGTGTTCAATGTGGTCAATGATAAACATTCTCTGAACCTTTATTCCCAACTCAATTGGGGTTGGCTTTCCAATCTAACTGTGATGCGGCTGAACTTCGATATTTTCCGTGGAGTGACTGCCATCTGACCTCCACAACCAATGGTCATTATGACCAATGGCGATACCGAAGTTCCAAGTTAGACTGATTGGACTTTTGTGGGCTCCAACTACCCGTAATGACTGCCATAGATGTTTGTATGGCAACCGGGACTGACGGCTTAGCCTGCTCTCCGAGGCATTAATAAACCTGCGATAAATACACACATAACTAAAAGCATCAAAAAGTCATTGGTGTGTGCCATAGTGAACCTTTTTTTTTTTTTTTTCGTGCGGAAATCCTCATGGATACTCACCCCGCGGCCAGCGGGGCAGGGTTATGTCGGACTGTTACCGACTAAAACCGCACGCCGTCTAGGGTCTTCTGACGCCAGGGTGTAAGGTGGCCCAAAGAGCATTTCCCTCGCACCCCGGCTTGACCCGGGCCATCTCCGGATTCAAGATGGCGCCCCCTCAGGTTTGGGAACCGCGTGGTTCCCGTCATACCCCTGGAATAGGGGGGGGGGGGGGGGACGCGCTGTCGCGCGCCGCCGCCTCGGCCTGCTTCTGCTAGGGTGACAGGCGGCTCCACCTGTCACCCCCAGGCCAGCGCTCATGGAGGATGGAGGTCGTTAAGTGAACCTGGGATCGAACCCGAGACCTCGTCTCAGCAGTCCATTACCCAAACCACTAGGCTACCGCGGTCGGTCGATAAACAGACAAGAATTTCAAGTAGGTAAATATTTTTGTGTTCAAAATCCAAGTATTTATTTTAATATCTCCAATGTTCACATACAGCTACTTTACGAATTAGATGAAACAAACATGTTGATTACATTAATTATAATGCTTCCAGGTAATAAGTACTTACAAACTAACATACATTATAGTGGATAGCATTATGTCACGCATAGAAGTGTGTTGAAAGCTTACATGATGTTATGTCCACATTTATTTATTTATTTATTTATTTTGCAAATGTAGGTAAAAGTTGTTACATGTTCATTATAAATATTGAAGTATCACTACATTTGGCCTTTCGGCATGCAAAATTAACAAAATAGAAATAAGTTCATGCACTAACATTACATTACAATACACATTTCATTACAATAAATTGGATTATAGTCTCGTAAAAAAAAAGAGAAGAAATGTCAAATATCGAATGTCAAATAATAAAATTAAAGTGATTACATAATGTGATACATATTTTTATATGATAATTCTCAATTTTACTTTTAATTAATTTTGTACAAACAAGCTATAGGTAAAGTCTCTGGGGTCACCACTACATAAATCATACATTGCTCTTATACACTAGATCCAATATAACAATATTATATTGTTGTTGGTATACCTATTGTTTTCAAAATATTCTTAAGCTTGCTTCCATTAAATGATTACTTAGTATCAGGTGGGCCGTGAGCTTGTTTGCCACCAAAGTTGTATAAAAACCCAGTTCACTGAATGTCTACGAGACAGCATTAAATCGAAAAAGTAAAGAAAAAAAAATCTATTAATACCACACGCAACTTGACACTTTTATATCAACACATAAACAGACAACACTTCAATATTTCATAACTGCTCTTTCGAAAACAATAAAAAATGCTATAACATTAATAATGAGGCACATTACAGAAGTATAACTAAGCATTGAGGCGAACACTTCGCGTGATAGGTCGAGCCCATAAAATATAACTACCTTATTAGAAACGAAAATCAATGAACTCACTGTGTAGTTTTTAGTGATAACTGTTTGTATAGGGGTGGTGCTAAAGTGCAAGGGAAATGCTTTTTAGGCCACCTTACACCCCGGCGTTAGAAGAGCCGAGACTGCGTTCGGTTTTAGTCGGTTCAATACCTATATAACCACTCCCGCTGGCCGTGGGGATTTCCACACGAAAAAAAGGTGATGTAAGGTGGGCTACTTTATTTAGATCGAAAATCAATGAACACCCTGTACCCTGTAGTTTTAGTTATAACTGTTTGTATAGGGGTGGTGCTAAAAGGTTTTGTCGTGTTCCGAAAGTGGTTACCGATATAGATAACAATCAACTATTGTTTTAGGTGATATTGTTGCATAATACAGTAGTCGTCACGACTCGTGAGTTCAAATGTCGTGTTACATTCTCGTTTCTGACTTTAGTTCACGTTAGTAGCGCGACGTTTTATTCACTATTTTTGATGCAACTACTCCGATTTCCAAACTAAGCATAGTTTACAATCTATTTTTAATAATAACCGTTTTTTTGTTATTTATTCATTTATTATAAGTAGTACTACTATATTTACCGAACTAGGACACGACGGTATCTCTCGTCCGATCTGAGTAGTCCATCTGGGGTAGTACCTCCGCCCTACAGAAGACCGCGTCCATAATAACCATAGTGTTGTGCTCCCGGTGGTAAGCCAGCCAGAGCCCACAATCACCCCCTCAGCCTCAAAAAAAATCATGGCATACTACACAAGATTTGAGCTATGGATCGCTGATGCCATTGATAGATTAAATTCACAGACACCATAATATAACGTATAGATTGATAAAATGTCAACTAGCAGACAGGAGAGTTGAATAAAAACTGCAGTCATCCTTCTTTTTGGTTAGCCACTAATCACATAATTGGAGGAACTAAATTCATTCTTAATCCAACTATTCAGTATAATTTCATTAAAAGCTTTAAATGAGGACCATTGTGAGCAGTTCTTTCAAGTGAAGCACTTACACAAATTGTTATAGGTACTGTATAATTGTTATACCTACTGTAATTCTTTTGTAACAATAGATCAAAGAAGGCCTTCAAATATAAGTCTCGAGATCCACAAGCAATTTAAAATAACAATGGAAATGACGAAAAACATTTCACTAAAAGATCACTTTTATCTTTAAAGATTTCGTAAAAAAGTTAATGAAAACATACAAAATTTGATCCGTTGTGATTTGGAAAAGGGGTGTTATTGGAGCCTTACAAAGATCTTTATGACCCAAGCTAACTTCACCTTCAAGACACAGCACACACACACAACTTCATAGAGGTGGCCTTCTGGAAACCGTAGATGGCCTATTGTCATTTATTTTGAAATACGAGGGAAATGCCTTAATGGACTACCTTACAACCTAACATCTGTAGACCCAAGACGGCGATTTTATTTAAGTTCAATATAACTGCCCCCGCGCCACGCCACGCAGCGTCTCATGAAACATAACATAAACTCACGCCTATATCCCCGAAGGGGTAGGCAGAGGTGCTAGCACCCACATTTCGCCAGTTTATGTTTAGGTCCTAATGTAATAGGTGGCGAGCCTATTGCCATTAGCACGGCACTTATAAACCTGCGATAAATACACACATAGCTTCGAATGTCTCAAGAAAAATGATACATAACTTTAAGACTATCTTGACCTCAAGAACTACTTATTCAAAAGCAACAACGAGTTTTAAGTAGAAAAAACTAAAACAGAATATGAAAAGCAGTTGTAACTAGAGCTTTACAGAATGAATGGAGTCATGAATGCAAAAAGAGGAGGCGGACTTGTTTTCTTGCCGTATTTCTTGTCTAGTTTACATTACTGAAAATAAGTTTTAGTGAACCAGAATATTTGAAGGAAAGTTTTTAACGGATTGTATAGAGATTTATTTGATGTTATCATCACCCCCACCAATTTTCAGTAAAATCAGTCCAGCCGTTCACGCGTGATGCCGTGACTAAGGGAAATAGGGATTCATTTTAAATAGTTTTATTTTACTCAACCTGTTTGTTTGGGTCAAATCTAGTAACTGAAACCCTTTCAGTTGTCTGATTGGTCTGATATTTGGCAGAAGTCTTTACTTCTGATGACAATACAATTTAAAACTGTTAAACTTGAAAAATATTTTTTCATAATTTATTATAATACTAAGATAATATTTACGTAGAATGAGCTCAGGATAATGAAATCTGGTTGTATTTTGCTACAATACCCTACAATTCAGTTGCTTGGGTATTTTTGACTTTAACAGTGGCTACGTCTGGTATCGCATCCGTAGATATCATCAGCCGGTATACCGCCTTGGGGCCTCATACACTTTCTACCCTTATAAAGGCGCCTCCAGGATAACTGCCCTGTGTCTTTAGCACATGATGTATAGCACCTATACTGTGATGATATGCTATACATTATTAATGTGTTCCTAATTCAAAAAAAATTGCTAAACTTTTAGCATAGCTTGATATGTTTACAAAAACGTTTGCAGTTGTGTATATCCTACTTATGCATGACCGAGTGCACTTCAGTCAGCGTATACGAGCGAGAGTGATTTATACATCAAAATTTCATTATAAACGTCACTCAAACTGTATTTAGAAATTAAACTGGCTCAAATATTATTGTGAGTTCGATGATTGAATATCAGCGATTGAATATGATTTGATTTGCGAAACCGGCTTATCTGATATCTTGTAATTAAAATAATAACTTTTTTGACATTTAATGTCAAAAAAGGTATTATTTTGATTACAAGAATACCTTTTTTATATTTTAGAGATCGACATGAGATCGAAATTAGACTGTGACTGAAATTGAAACATACTTTTTGACGAGAATTGGCTTACTGATTCATTGCTCAATCTTAGAGTAATACCTACTTTTAGAAAATCACTTTCAGCCCTAAAGGCTCATAATCCTTTTAACATGTAGGTTTAGTTTAGAAGTCTTCTTCGTCAGAAGTTTTACTGCCAAAGCGTGTGGGATCGTCTATGAGAATTAAATTGATAGTTTGACTTTGTTTGATCATATGCAACCAGTATAAGTGGGTATTCATATTTATGAAGTAGACGAAGGGAAATAAGTATGTAATGTATGTGATCTTTGTCAATGAGTAACTGATCTGAATATCTGAATATTATATTTTAGCAATGCAAAATACTATTCGTTTCAATATCATTAACAGCAATATTATTCAAACGAATATGATTCACACTAACATTATTCGTATCAAGAGAATAGTTGTTTCACCCTTCAAATTATAGTACACCGTTTGGACTGCATCTGCCCAAAAAGTCAAAAGCACCCAAAAACCTGTTACTGATAATTATAATGTGCTTGTCTGCCACCTAAGTGGTATAAAAAAAAAAATTCTTTATCTCATTTCCCTCTTTTTCCTAGTAAAATTTATTCAATTTCATCCAGTGAAATTAAAGGGACATAGATTACTGTATATGCGAAGGACATCGAATTTTTATTTAATTCGACCCTGCTTATGATTTTGTCGGCGAATCGAATTATCCCTTGAAAATTCGCCCACAAGAATGTTACCTACCGTATTACAAAATAAAATGTGAAAGGTAAGGCGGATTTACTTCATAAGGTAAGAAAAATAATGCTAGGCTTGAAAAGTAGACTAATAGTTGAGGAGATGGAGAAAGGTAATAACCTCTTGGCGGATTCTGAGCTTTGGGAACGACTTATATAAATTAGAGAGAATTAAAGTGGTAACGAACTCATTATTTGAATTGGTCAGATTTTATCTTGAGAGCATGAACGTATAAAATACGGACAGAAAGCGCTGACGATGAAATCGTATCACGAAAGGGAAGCGGTTAACTAGGTGTGAGTGAATTTTGGGGTACAATGTGTTATCCAAATTTTCTTTTTTTTTATAATTCAGTCCGTCACTTGACTTTATTCCGCTGGATGGTAAGAAGCTAGGGAAAGAACCAGAGGTTACGAGCCACCATTCTAGATATCCTTCGTCACAAAATGGTGGTCCCTACCTTGACGGCCTAGTAGACAGATGCCTTTTCACCCAGGATTGTAAGAAGAAGGAAACACGTGTGCGGGTAGAGAATTTCGGGCCTTAATCTTGTTGTAACTACGGTTTTTATATAACTACACAAGATAATATCCTGTGTTTTAATAATTTTTTTGTTACCTAAACAGATTGAATCGAGTGATGTTTGCAGCGTAGTGGCTGACTAGTGTGTGAGTGTGTGCGTGAATAGGTACTGAACGGATTTTGATATGTTTTTTTAGTAAATAGATCTTGGTTACACTTCAAATTTTACGCGTATTTGGTCACAGTTCCACCGAAACCGAGGCCCACGCGAGTGGAGCCTCAGGCATAAGCTAGTAAGTAAATAATAATAATAGGAAACGGTGGACATGCAAGTGTAGGTACATAAAAAATAATGATCAAACCGTAGTGTTATAAAGGAATAAGAAAACTTATAATATTCGAAATCATATCCCTACATAAGTGTCATAACGTTTATAATACCTCAGCTGCTTCGCGTAGCATTTTATTACAGCATTTATATGAAAACGACTTAAGAGGTATGTACAATTTCTCCATTTATGTACTCCATAACCAGCCCTCAGCTAGCATACGTATGGCCGTAAAAACTCTATATGCAAATTTATTTTCCACGATTTAAATTTTGACTCTTAGGCGCTGCGCAAACGTGGACACTTATTGTTGTCGACAGGGCACAGCATCACAGGAAACCGTAATTGCTGTTATATCCTGTATCAGCGTTCGTATAGACGAATCACCAGTTCAAAGAAAGAAAGAAAGAAAACATTTATTCAAGAACGCAACAATACACAATTATACAGGTTATATATTTATTTATTATTTTTGATCCTACACAGGATCAAAAATAATAAATAAATATAATATAAATAATATATTTGTAAATATAAATAATATAGTTGCTATTCCTGGTCTCTGGTTAACCGTAGTTACTGTATCCACTCAGTAGTTGTAAGGAAATTTGTTAATGCTGTTAGTGTCTCCAAGTTTAAAGACTGTAGAGGAAGCGCGGAAAGTATGTAAGGACAGAAGCAGATGGCTGTTGTCTTTTCCTATCCCGGTGGTAAAAAGTCATAAGCATAATGTATGTATGTATGTATGTCTCCAACTGACAACTTTTAGTTTCCAGTAACAGGGGCCTTACTCCAAAAAACGAAAATAATCGTATCCGTTGACGTTTTGACCATTTAGCTACCCCGAAAGTGTTTCGTTTCGGATTTCGGATCCGTCTTCGATCGTTTGATATTGAGGTTGTCGATCGTTATCAGTACACCTCCTACTCCCAAAATACATTTGACGTTTTCGCTGTCATTGTTTGACCAATTGTCCGTTTTCGTTCGATCCGAAACGTTCATGTTCGATTTTCAGCGTAAGGCCCTAGACACCGAAACTTTTTGATTATTGACGAGTATGTATCAAGTGGAAGCAACTGGACACAATAAATGTTTACGTCTACGCAGGCCGTGGCTGATTGCATACCGGTTATAATATAGAAATCAAATATTCATTGATAGCTTGTATCCGACACAAAACACAAAAGTGTCTACGTTTGCGCAGTGCCTAAGCTGTTCGTCGAGCGCTAAAACCCTGCCTTAATACATTTACGTAGTTGGTAAGCCAGTGAGAATAAAATTACGATGATCGATTTGCAACTTTATTAGCATACCTATTAAGGCTTTAATGGTTTATCGCTAAGCACTGCATTGATGACGCTTTTAAAGCGACTTGGGGTTAAATCTTTTACGATCAACATAAAAATGTCGTTATTTTTTCTAAACCACCGGAATGTTAAAATTTTTGTACAAAAAAATATTCAGTTATTGCTTCCTATCTCATCGTTAGGAGAAGCGTGCGGCTGTTGATCCTTTGTGGTTAATACATTTTATATCTACTTATATACTTACTAGCTGTTGCCCGCGGCTCCGCCCGTGTGGATGTCGAAATCCGTTTCAAAAACTATCCTATCTCTCAAGTTGGATCGAACTGCACATGGTGTGCGAATTTTATTATAATCGGTTAAGTGGTTTAGGAGTCCATTGAGGACAAACATTGTGACACGAGATTTATATATATTAAGATATACTTACTCCAATTATTTAAGACGATATGGTAACCAATGAAATTTAGATTGCAAAAAAGTTATAAAAACCTGGATTGTAAAAAAGCCTAGATTGCAAAAAAGTTATAAAATTTAGATTGGAAAAAAATTATAAAAAATGAAATGATTATTTAGTAGACCACATCGTTACTTACCATCAGGTGAGCTAGTGATCAAACGTAAGCCTGTCTTCAATAAAAAAAAATTGCTCTCATTATTTGCGCTCCTAAGATCGTTCTATATGGATTCTTTGTGTGAAGCGTCCTATTAATCCTACTTCATACTATCCTATTTCCTATTAATATTAGGTGGCTGAAATTTAAAACAAGTATAAATTTCTAGTGTAGAATAACACATAGGCTATTTCTTATACTTGAAATAGATTCCCATTGGTAGCAGGAACGGTATTAGAATATTAAAAAAAAATTTGCATATCAGTGACTTATACTTTCATAACCTTCACCAATATACGTTATTAATTCATTATTTTCATTATTTATTATGCCTACTTTACTTATTTATTTGATTCTTATTAAATGCCTTCCCCGGAGGGGAAAAAGGCGTGAGCATGCATATATGTATATATATAATTCATTATTAATTTTAATTATTTTTCAATATTAATTTCCAGAACTAAATTTTAACTGAATTATAACAATATCTACATATAAATGTAATGCGGTATACCACAGTTCTATTTAATTTATAGTAATTTAAATGGACGGGATGTTTGATTGTGTGAAAAGGGTCGAGTATTCCAATGATAACGGAAATTAAATCCGATAGTATAGCCACATTATTTGGACAGGTTGGAGTTTTAACCGAGTCTAACCGTTTCGAGTCGAAAGTTTTTGGGTTCATCTTAGCAAAACAACATCGTAAAGCCTTTTTAGGGTTCCGTGGAAAGTGGAAAAATGTGTCCCCCCCGCCCTCTAACTTCTAAAATAAAAGAAAGATAAATCTAAAAAAAAATATTATGTACTACCACCCAAAATTGGTTTGAACCAGATCTACTTAGTAGTTTTTTTTTAATATGTCATAAACCGCAATTAATTGACAATATTCTTGGTTTAAATATTTCTTGTGAAACTGGTATTATTATATTAGCTTGTTTAGCTATCACAAGCCTATATGGGCTCATATATAGTTACTTACTGCTACAGAACCCTTCATGGGCGAGTCCGACTCGCACTTGGCCGGTTTTTTTATCTAAAGTCGATAGGCCCGCGTTTGACCTGTCTCACCTGTTGGTACAACTTTTAACTCTACCTGTACATCAGAGCATACATTTTACGTTGACTAGATCCACTAAATCCGTGGATTTGTCACTCAAAACAACGGAACCAACTTACGATGGATATAGATAGGTAGATGAATAAAATGTCAACAGCTAGTATTACGACGCAGACAAGAGATCAACTTCTTTTCAGGCAAATAAGAATGTGGTACGTATTTATTGAACGCCATCTAATGATGTAAAGCCGGATTACAGAGTTGTTCCGTATTCATCCCACTAAAAAAATTGAATTCTTAAATCATCTGAAAGGCGTATTCCTCTTTCAACACATTTTTGATTATTCTTAGTTCATCCTAAATTCCTGTTCATCGTAATGGGAGCGTCTTACCTTCCGTTTATCGATTCATGGTTTCAACTTTTGAACTCGCCCTAGATCTCAATTTATTGAATAATAGTCAAAATGTGATTTAATAATTATGGAGCTTAGAAAGAAGTGGAATTTCTAAACAAAGTATCACTCTCATAACAAAAAAAAACTAAAAAATGCACCGTCATATTTCGAAAAAAAGTCCGGATAATTTTTTAAGAAAAATATTATACAGGGTAGGATCACAAAGGACTATGTTCTTAAAAATGCTCAACAAGCATTATGTAAGGTATGTACATAAACTAAAGAATACACAGCGACAGCATAATGGGTTCAAGCTGTTAAAAGTGCTGTGTTATGGAACTAAGATGTTTTATTAAAACACACGGGCGAAGGGTTTATGTATGCGCGTGGGTTTAGGGATCGCAAAGTAAATGTCACATATTATTGTGCGGAGAGTGGCTATTTGCAATGCTAAAAATAGAAACATGGCGGATAACTTTACGTTGCAACTGAATGCTTCATGAGCGTTCTCTTTTATTAGACTATTAACTGTTATGCGTCTTTGCTTGCGTAAAATACTATTTCTGTTTAAATTTGGCGGTGGTTACCTTGTTTTTGGGCTATGGCGTATTCAAGGAAAACATGTTTTCATATTTTATACAATACGTGCAACTCGATTCGATGTAGTTTTTTTTTACTCAGATTATCGTAATTGAATTTTGGTAATAGATCTTCAAATGGTAATATTTATTTTTCCAATAAGTGCAGTGGTTTTAGCGAAAGTCAAACTTTATTTATTGTTTATGGAGAGTGGTCCATAAACAATAAATAAAGTTTTATAAGTGCCGTTTAGTAAAACGGCACTTACTAAACTTAAAAAAAAAATGTTCAGTAAATAGTCCACCGATTTGAAAAACGGCACTGTTCTATGAAATTTTTGGTCAGAAAACTAAGCAGTATATTTTAAAACACACACTCACAAAAATTTCTCAGATTACCCCAAATATATAAAAAAACTCACAAAATTCTTCTTTTCTGATTTTACTCTTCAACTTACTACCAGTTGATAGCAACCCATTTATGTCCCACTGCTGGTGTACGGGACTCCTCTCCTCTAACGAGGGAGCTGAGAGGGTTTAGACCTTAATCGACACACGTTGGCCTAATGCGGGTTGGTGGATCGAACATGTCCTTAGAATTTTATCAAGGACATGGTGAGTTTTCTCACGATGTTTTTCCTTCAACGTCAGCCACTCCACAAAGTAAAATTCACACTATGTACTGAACGGCCGGATTTGAACTCGTTACCTCTGAGAAGAGGTCGCGTCCTTATCTATTCAGCTACTACTGTTACTGTAATCTCACTTTAAATAAGTAGTACTACGAATATAAGCTTTTGTGTAAGCTGGCTTGGTATTTACACATGTATTTTGTAACAAAGTTTGCATGTGTTGCTGCAGAGTAATGTTGTTACGGAGTAATTTATGAATGGCTTACTATGATTTACGAGAACGTTAATTACGGTGACAAACACTGCGCTTAATGTCTTTGTAACACTACACTGGAAACCTGTTTAATGTTTTTGTATAAATTTTAAGTAACTACACTGCTACACATGTGTGTAATGGGCAAGTCGACTGCTAAGTTAGAGATTGTAGGTTTAATTTTTCAAATGCATGATAAGATAAGTAGATAATTCTTAAATGTACACCAAGATCACGCCTTTTTCCCATTGCGTTAGGCAGAGAAAACATCTTTCCATCTTGGCATACTTTAATGTTTTTGAGAGCCACCATTTTGGCACTATCGGTGTTTGCAATGGTGACTCCCATTCTAGAGACTTTGCCTCAGCTTACCATCAGGCGAGGTGAAGTCATGTTGACGTGACCGACATAAAAAAAAAATACGCTAGGTATTGCATTGATGTGTACGCTTTCTTAAGAACTGGGCTATCAAACTCAAAAAGATGTTTCAAATTTCACAGATCGGTATCAGAGATTATTACAATCAAATAAACTCTTTCAACTTTGTTTTTAGTACACATAAATACAAGAATATAGCAGGACCGCCACAACCAAAGCACCGTATGTTTACAAAGCCAGAACCCGCAAAGAAATACTATTACATCTTTTGTAAGAATACAAAAACTGACAAAAACAGAATGAATTCTCATCGGTACAATGCGTATTAAAGGGACTAGTCGTAGGGGCGACGTAAGGAAACGATTTAATTTAATCTCGACCCGGGAACGTTGAATTAATTTCGTTATTTGGACATTTTAAAGGAGGGGAACTAAAAAAATGGACGAACAAAAATATAAGCTACAATTTTTCAGCGTCAAATTTCGCCTTTGAAAAGTTAAATTATTTTTTTAAGAGTGACGCTCTTCATGTAAATAGGTTTTTGATTTTTGGTGATTCGTTCAATTGTTAAGGTGGAACCACACTTCGTTATGTGTTATTGGTTTTTTTTGCTGTTCGCGCTTATGAATGCTTTATTCCCAAGCTTAACGCATAAGTGCGAACAAATGAGCATTTCACACGTCGTCGCATGCGATCGAATAAGACGGATAACAAATAAAACATAATATAAAGAGGTGGGTTTCCATCTTTATAGTCAACTAACTGTTGCCCGTGGCTCCGCCCGCGTGGATGTCGAAATCCGTTTCAAAAACTATCCTATCTCTCAAGTTGGATCGAACTGCACATGGTGTGCGAATTTTATTATAATCGGTTAAGTGGTTTAGGAGTCCATTGAGGACAAACATTGTGACACGAGATTTATATATATTAAGATATTGAGTGCGCAATGACCTTCAATGTTAAGGAAGTCAACACTTGCATACAAGTTTTCTTAAAATAGTCATGCTGTGATTTTTTTATACTACGTAGGTGGCAGACAAGCACACGGCCCATCTGTGGAAAACGGTCATCGTAGCATATGGACGTGTGCTATATCAAGAATGTCACACACGTGCTGCTTACTCTGAAGGGGGGGGGGGGGTAATGAAGAGGTAGGGGAGAAGAGTTTTTTTTAATTTAATTTGACGTGTGCTGAATTGCCTATAGATTTAATTTTATGGGTACTTAAGGCCTGAAGTTTCTTTTTTTTTCTCAATCAGCAAATCAAAAGCAAAACAGCTACACCTCAACTCATCCCCTACTCTTAAAGTGGTCGTTATCATAGATAGTTAGATCATTTATTTCTGAAAATATGGTACGAGGATCGTTCTTTTAAAATTACAACACATGAGCAAAGTGTTATATTTGCAAACAAATAATATATGGAACTGAAACACATTTGTTTTACGATTTACGATTATACCTATATAGTTCTAGAAAGAGTTATTAAACCACTTCGAAATCTCAATAAATCATACCTTCATTTATAGTTAGTTATTAATTTTAAACGTCTCAAACTGCACGTTAGAAAACTTGAAATGACTACATAAAATTTAATATTACGGTCATAAATTTCACCCCTTAATTATAACTAAACATTATTACTTCGATGCAAGCTCAAATAATACTGCTTACCCCATGACCTCACAACAGGGGGTCAGCTTTAATAACAATTAACCTATTATAACACTGAGCGTTCTAATTTAAACTATTTCCCTTTGAGTTAAGCTGTACATTTGCAAGTTAATGTTCTAACTTAGTTATAACAAGGTGCCGTACGCGAGCCAAATTACTATGTTTCTACTCCTTCATTAAACGTTGAAATTTGTTTTTCTATTAAACAAACAAGGAGGCGAATACACCTGATGGTAGGCAGTAACCAGTGATAAGAAATTCTTATAATATACACGTAATAGCAACATGAGATAAGTGTTGCATATTGAATTATGATTTTATTTGGAATACACACACTTTTTTTTCGTGTAGAAATCTCCCAGAGTAACCGCGGTAGCCTAGTGGTTTGGGTAATGGACTGCTGAGACGAGGTCTCGGGTTCGATCCCAGGTTCACCATGGCACACACCAATGACTTTTCGATGCTTTTCGAAGTTATGTGTGTATTTATCGCAGGTTTATTAGTGCCTCGGAGAGCACGTTAAGCCGTCGGTCCCGGTTGCCATACAAACATCTATGGCAGTCGTTACGGGTAGTTGGAGCCCACAAAAGTCCAACCAGTCTAACTTGGAACTTCGATATCGCCATTGGTCATAATGATCATTGGTTGTGGAGGTCAGATGGCAGTCGCTCCACAGAAAATATCGAAGTTCAGCTGCATCACAGTTAGACTGGAAAGCCGACCCCAACTGAGTTGGGAAAAGGTTCAGAGAATATATATATATATATAGAAATCTCCCAGAGTAGAGTCTGACTCAAAATTTCATTACTGTTAATATTCATTTTTATAACGAGATCATAACAAATATCCCGTTTATTACTAACAATTTGAATGTTCTTTTTTTAATTTTTTGATCGGAAAAAATGATCATCCAAGACGGAACGTAGTTCGAATAAATTACGGCCCTAAGCCGTAGAATATATCGGAAAAATTCGAGCATCTAGAATGGGTCCAAGTAGTTCAGTTGGTCAGAGCATTCCCCCTGTAAGGGACTGGTCACGGGTTCAAGTCCCGTCCTGGATGATCATTTTGTTCGATCAAAAAATCATAGGGGATAGTTAATATACAATTGCTTTAAAATGTCAGTGGAATTTTGAGTGTGATGATTCTAATCTAAATCGACAAGAACCTCTTTAAAGCCGCACACATGAATAACATTAAACGACAATTAATCACAGAGATGGTTGCAACCCGTTGCCAGTTGGCATACGTCCAAATTTTAACAGCATTGCCACATTCGATGCCATTACTGATTTCAGTTCTACAGTCCAAAAAAGTAGTGAAAATCGTCTAAAGGCTGACCCAATATGCAATATGGACTACTAGCTATTGCCCGTGGCTTCGTCTGCCTAGAATTTCGATCCCATTTTCGTTTCTTATAGGAACTTATTTAAGGGATAAAAAATAATTTCAGACTACAATATATCCATATAAATAAGTTTTAATTGGCCGTTATATAAACTTGAATTTGTACCCTCCTTCAACAGGTCAACTAACAAGTTGTAAGTTTTTGAAATGGTAAATAAAATAAAATTTAATTAATAAATAACATTTTTTACTTTCATTTATTTCTTCCTTTCTAACTCAAGAGCACTGCTTTTGACGGTGGAATAATCATTCTCTACTCTCTTTTCTTGCCAATCCTACCACTTCCTGATACAACCCAATCTGTATCTTTTCCTTCATTTTTCCATAAATATTCTCTTGGTCTGCCATTTCCTTTCTTTCTTCAATCTTCTCTTCTGTAATATCTTTTGCAAACAAGTCCTATCGTATCAGATAGTCAATCATCTTCAATCTCTCTGCAATAATTTTCATCATAAACATGATTAATGGCTCCGGTAAACCCACGAACTACATCGTGGATAAGCCCTGCCTCTATATTTTTTTTTATATCGGTTACGTCAATATGACTTCACCTCGCCTGATGGTAAACTAAAGGTAGGTGAACTCTTAGGAATGGGAGTAGGAATGGGGTACTGGTAAATAAATATACTTAAGTATAATTATTTACAATTTCAATTGCCTGTATCTTTTATATATATTTATTATGTTTATTTCAACCACAGTGCAGACCCTTTACCTTGTACCAAAGTCGTAAAACAACATTAAACGAGAACAGAACCATGAACTTTTCGAGTTCTGGAGCAAATGACCTCGCAAATCTTAGGGGTCGTGTAAGAGGTCCCTAGCGAAAAATCACGGGCCTTCAAAACTAAAACTATACACGCTGTGTTGTTTTAGTACTTCAGAAACTAACGTTTCATTGTTCAAAGCAAGCTTCATGAAGTAGCCTTTCAAAGATTCAAAGTTTCGGGAAATAATTTAAAGTTATATGTACCCTAATACAAAAATAAAGAATGGGTTTGTCAGTGTACATAATACAGTCCACTTTATTATTTTTTGTTTATTTTCCTGCTTGTCTGTTCTTCGCCTATATTTTAGTGGATTAAATTCTACATAGTACCAGTAAGGTCATAGGTCAGTACGTAGCATTAAAAATGAATAAAATACTAACTTTAAAACTTTCGCGTTCCATGATTATAATAATATGTAAACGGGAATTAACGCGATCACGGTATAATATGTATATACCTATATTCCCGTTTATATATTATTATAATGAATAAAATAGTTTATTATTATTAAATTTCTGTTAAAAGAAAATAAATATACATAGGTACATGTCACTTACTACACGTGTCAAGTATCAACGTTTGAGTTTGAATTCAAATTTTTTTTCAATGTTTTTGAAATAATTTGATGAATATTATTTTGTTTTATGTTGATGTAGTTGGAGCCCTCAAAAGTCCAACCAGTCTAACTTGGAACTTCGATATCGCCATTGGTTGTGGAGGTCAGATGGCAGTCGCTCCACGTAAAATATCGAAGTTCAGCCGCATCACAGTTAGACTGGAAAGCCGACCCCAACTGAGTTGGGAAAAGGTTCAGAGAATGATGATTATTTTGTTTTAAACTTTCATGTACAATATTTAAAACACATTTGAATAATATTTTATTATAATAGTTCAAGAATACTCCTTTTACGTATAGGTACTGAAAATAAATATATTTTTCAAAAATGCGATAAAAACATGTTTAATTTATTTAATTATTTATGTTGCCTAAAGTGTCACAAAGTAACACTTATGAATGTCAATAATATTAACGATCATAAGTGTTACTTTCCATCTGCACCAGTGAAAAAAAAAAGAATGCTCTAGTACAAACTTTCTTTTCTTTAGCCAGTTACAATAATTATGCCTATATACAATACCTCATTTTAAACCTACTACAATATAAACTTAATAATAACTCTTAAATTACTTTACTTATTACGCGCTAGTTGCTGGTAGTATTTGTAATTACCGCCAATTATCGAAATATTTTAATAAAGATAATAACTTCAAAACTACTAAAAGTAGGGCATGACACCACATCAAGTTCTTCGGGTTTATGTCAATCTCACATCAAGAGTGAAAATTTAAACGGCATGCAGCCGGTCCGTTAAAAGTCAACTTGGAAATCTTGAAGTCTCGAGTGAATAGGTACTTACTAAGCAAGCCTAATTCATTGTAGATTAAATCGTCTCCTACCACCAGGTGAGATAAAGGTCAAACGTATGTTTAAAAAAAAGAAAAAAAAAGAAATGACTGACCTTCTTTTTATGTCAGCTAAGTATACTAAAGGTTTTCTGAAAACCGTATCTAAATCGGTTCAATCAAACGTGAGATAATCACCGGCAAAAATGCATACATTTCGAACAGTGAACTTCCTTTTCAAGTCGGTTAAAAAATCGGGGAATGGCGCTTGGATGAAGATGACACTTATGCCAAGATGGATCATAATATTATAAAACCTAATGTTTGCTTGCTACCTCAGTAGTACCAAAAACATATTATAACTTTTTAAGTGGGTCAAAACCAGTTTTGAAGTTAAATATGTTAACTATAAAACTTTCCCGCTCCGCCCAAATTGATACCTCACCTTTATCATATTCCAATATATCCTTTCCCTTCAGGAAACGAAACTATGGTCTCATATTATACTTGTATATTTCACATTTATTACCTTTTTTTGTACGTAATATATGAAATCCTCAAAATACCTTCCGAAGGTATACCTCACATCACTCAGTCAATTGCAAAGGGATGTAACGTATATAAGAAGGGATAAAGAACTCGATTAAAGGGATTAATAAGGGCTTCAGCAATTTTTCTTTTTGTTTGTTGGGGGAGGGTGTATTTGTTATACGAGGATGTTGGAGCCTTGTTACTTACTTACAGATATTATGAATATGATAATGCTGTTTGTATAAGATTGGTATAATATAATGCTATAATAATGTGTAGATAATATATTTTATGTAGGTACAGTTTAATATATTGTTTAAGTTATGTTTTTCTTGACGTGTGATTAGATTAAAGCAATGAATTGTTACCTTAACTATCTGATAACAGTTTTTTTTATACATTACGTAGTTGGCAGAAAAGCACACGGCCCACCTGATGGGAAACGGTCACCGTCGCCTATGGACGTGTGCAACACACGCACTGCCTATCCTGAAGTGGAGGGGGGAGGGCTAGGAAGGGGTGGGGAGAGGAAGGTGTGGGGGAAGAGGACACAGTCAGCTCTGGCTACCCTACTTACCGTCGGATACATAACATGATAGTTATTATGGCCACTGTGTTCTATAGGGTGGCGGTACTACCCCAGTCGGACAGCTCGTTTCGGATGGTAGATACCATTGTATCCTACCTCCCATCAAATTTTGCATTAATTAATAAATAATAATAATAAATGTAATACAAAATTAATTTGCACTGAGCGGGAATTGAACTCGAGACCTTTGACTTGGCAGTCGAACGTTATAACGCTACGGCACAGAGGTCTTTAATTAAGTTATGTGAATGTGCTACGCGCTTTGTAACGAGGTGCACAATAATCCTTTTTAAATCTACATTTTCATCTATTTTCAGACATTCCGTTTCATTGTGAGATTCACAATTTTATTTTTGAGTACTGAAACACATTTGTTAGCAGCTCGTTGATCGCTTATTTCTCGGTACTGACAGATCAAAAGCTATACTCCACTGTGTAACCCTTACCAGTGCGCGTTTATAGAATAAAAATGAAATGTGTGAATTCCGTCATTCAAATAGCCAGGTGCGAAAAAAAAATTTAAAACCTGTTCTCTCTGTTCTCAGAATAAAATTGAAAAAAAAATTGAAAAAATTGTAAAATTCATTTTCAAATATCAGATGAGTTTCAGGAATCGTTTTTGTGCATTTATTGAAACATGGTGTTTATTTCGAATCATGAAACAACCCGACAAAAACTCACGTTTTTTGAAAAAAAAAATCTATTTATTCTTTTTATTTAACAAGTTCCATATAATATATATGGTGCACTGTATACACTGTACTTTTATTATTAAGGACAAAATAGTAGTTACATTTGTATGACTCCTGCCTCTTATACTAGGGTTACATGTGTCATAAGAGGTAGTGTTCGACTAGACTGAAACTCTTTCACTCTTCCTCCCTCAAATTTCTCATTTCTAATACGCTCAAACCTCTCCAGTGTCGGCAGCGTGAGTGTGACAACTCTGGTGTTGCACACGTCAATACGTCAGGGCCTCGATTCTGCTAAAGGCAAACCACTGTAATACCATTGACACTCTTAAAATGCTATTTAATTATAGACTTTACCGTTTTACAGTTAAAGGCTAAAATAAAATAAAAAAATCATTTAACTTTTTCATTCACTATACGAAATATCATTAGACTTTAGAATTTAACCTCATAACAATAATATGTCAGTGGTATGTCAGTGGTTTGTCTTTAGCAGAATCGAGGCCCAGGATGACCGCTTCCCATCAGGTCAGCCGTGTGCGTGTCTACCAACTAAATTTTATAAAAAAGACTGGGTTTGATAGCTCGTAAATAAGTTCACAACATAAAATAAGTTTGTCTGTATTATTTTACTATATTCGTCTTCATTACATTGTAAATACAGCGTTAGTATTTTTGTAGCTGCTCACTTTCAAAAGTGTTACTTTGTAATGTAGTACAGAAAATGTTTTCTATTTTCATTTTAGAGCACGGAAGCAACTTTACTCGACAGTAAGATCACTAGCGTCAGAAAAATAGTGGTTAAGCAGTCAGCCTTGTGATTGAGAGGTCTTGAGTTCGGACCTTGGCTAGAACATTACCGACGTGAACGACCTCCTGGCACAAGCAATTTTATTAGGTTAGCTTGGTTAACGAGCAAACCACATCATTCTGCTGTACTGGTATAGGAAATAGGATTGAGGTAGGGTTGGAATCCAAAGATCTTGGTAGGGTCCCATAAACCTATAATCAGCTTGGTTGCACACAACTAGAATAAAAAAAACTAAAATTTTACCTCGAATTCGCTTTTTAAAAAACGCTGCACTCAAATTGTTTACCGTATTCAAGAAAAGAAAACAACAATTTACCATTTAACTTATAGTTTGCCAGAGGTTTTTAATTTGAACCGGTTACAGGCTATTTGAGTTCCGGTGGTAAGCGCATTACAAACTTAGTAAGTACACTTCGTAGCAATGCTACGGCGTAGCACCGTAGCCGTAGCCATGTTGTAGTTTAAAACGTAGCGGACCGGTTTCTGTTTTAATTTGAAACTTTTGTAGAAACTAATTAAGTTCTTATTCTTGGGAATAAAATGTTTGTTTTGTTTGGAATTTATAATTGAAATATTTTGTTTAAGAAATGGTACGGAGTTAGAATTTTTTTAATTTTCTTTTATAATTAAGTATGTAACTCACACCTTTATAAGGGCCAGGCAGAGGTATACCAATCCCAATATTTCACTAAATTGGGTTTTCCTTACGAGATTCTTGCTATCAGATATTATTTTACCGTAAAATAATATCTCTCGAGACTCAAGCAAACTCCAACTTTAAGCCAGTACACCAGACCTGCTGCATCTGCATAAAACTAAATTTTACAGAAAAGTCAAAAAATATTTTCATATTTTTAACAACGTTCCGTTTTAAAAATAATAATCGCACATACTTGGATGTGATAGCTAGTGGTACCATAATACTTATTAATTTTTGCTAGCCTGGTACTTAGGGGTTGTTTTTAAAATTGATAAATACAAAAGCACTTGTTTTTCATGTCAGCAGATACTAGATTTTTAAATTGGACAGCCGTGTCAGTTTAATAAACTTTTTAACTGAAATAGTATATTTTAAAAATAAAATAGGCCTCGTCATTGTGAAAATTGAATTACTCTTGGATTGGCTTTGAAACAAGTACCATTCATGAAACAAATTTGTTTTTAATTAACAGATAGACACTACAAGCCTAAAATTATTATATTTGTATTTTATTCGAAACCCGTTCAATATTTATAGCAGTAATAAAATATCAAATTCAATATTGTATTGCGTCCATTTTATGTTGCTCGTTAGTATAACTACTATGTTAATGGTTCTGGGTCTGAAACTAAGATTGTGCGATATATTTAGTGTAACAGGTCAAATTTAGAAAAATAAATAGGTTATATACACAACTTTTAAAGTCATGTATAAAAAAGGATTATGCTCACAGCTCAGTATCTAAACTTAAATAAAGCAAAGCATTTTATATGCCTGCTTATAAACATTTATTAACCGACTTCAAAAAAGGACGAGATTTTCAATTCAACTTTATTTTTTTAACAAACACTCAGAACTGATTTTGATAATTCCTTATTTGAAAGATTGTGCTTCTGGAATGATCCCATTTTAATTTGATCCAGTTATATTATAATAAATAATAACACAAAATCAATAAGTACTGGCCATTGTATAAGAACACTCACATATGTGTAGGCAACCTAATTGGGTACACAGGTACGTACAGAGTACTTGTGTGGATCGAATTCCTTACCCTCGAGCAGACGTTCCTTGGCGTGTTGTGAACGTATTCGGTGAACAATTCGTATATTAAATGTATAACATACGTAGGTATGTGATGAACGAAAACATTGTGACATCTTGTGGTAGTACATTTGCGTTATGCAAATAAAGAATTTGAACAAGATTTATTCATTTATTCATTCATTTAAGCTTCATGCACCGCAAATGAAGAATTTGAACAAGATTTATTCATTTATTTATTCATTTAAGCTTCATGCGTATGTACATTGGTGGCCTTAATGCCTCTACTAGTCAACCATCGGGTGATGCATAGATATAATGTGTATAATTTCATCTTCTATTTTATCTAGTAACAAAAAATAGTTACAATAAAAAATAAATGTTCTACAATATCATATTTTAATCTAGTAAGGCTTCAATAATTTTATTAAAAGCCAGACTAATCAATAAATTAAAAAAATATTTTTTTGAAAACTGCATCAAAATCTGTGCAACTAAAAGCGAGATAATTACAGACAAACATACATACAAGTAAATAGGTCAAACAGTGAACTTCTTTTGAAGTCAGTTAACAATATACACATAAAAGTTTAGAGCGTTATGTCAATCTAAACTAAATGTAATTAATATGGGTGCTAGAATAATGGGCTTCTAGAACCCATATTACAAGTCATGCTCCGTTTAGGCAGTGCTATTATATATTCTGTATTTTGAGTGTAAATAGAGCCTTATGTGTAATTATGTCCTAGATTAAAAATTCAGCAAAAAAAAGCCATTGAAACTTTTTGTCAAATTTGTAACTTTACCTTTATTTAGTTAGGTCTTGTTTTTAAATATACACATTATGTACACTCGCAAACAAAAATTCTGGTTAGAAACAAAAAGTATTATGAATACTCTCGAAACGCCTCGAGGGTAAATTTTTTCTTGAAAAACTCGAGCGAGATCCTAATTAAATATGCAAAAATAACGACAATGGCCCCTGAGACCCTCACAATGTCATTTGGAGCGTTTAGTATAATCTTCCGGAGAAGGTCTGAAACGAGGATAATATAATATAATGGACCTCCGCCTATTTTAGGAGTTACGGCCTAATGGTACAAAGAGACTGGCTCTCAGGTTAAACCTAGGATTATCTTAAACAAGAAATTTTTATACGTTTAATGCGAATAAGCAGAAAACTTTAGGTGGAAGAAGTCAACACTCAGGGTGGTATGCTATGTAAGTATGAAAGAAAACAGTATATATTTACATATAAATATAGTCATCATTTCTATCTATACTGTGATGAAATTCTTAAGTAACTGCGTCTGTACAATAGAGATATAACACAATTTTTAGAGATAGAACACATTTTTTTTGTTTACCTGTTTTTTCGCGATGGTCGCAAAAACTACCCAAAAGATTTAGATTTGTTTTTTTTTTGTTAAAAATTCATGGTCAGACCTAAAATCTGCTGTATGTTTGATTGCGATTAGTTGATTATAACCGGAGATATGACCAAAAATTAACTATGAAAAGAACTACGGCTTTAGCTAAATGGCTGCGTAGTGTTGCACCCTACTGTGCATAAATTCTTGGGCTTAATTTTATTATGTGTTTAAGCTAAGTATCAGCAGGGTTTGTTGTTACAAAATTTAATTAAAATTTGATAAAAGTTCATACTTAATGGGTATAATTATACTTTGTTCATATGAGATCGAGTGATCAATGGATGAAACTCTGCCAGGCTTTCCTTGAGTCAGCAGTCGCTCTCGTAAAGGCTATGCTTGATGATTAGCGAAATGTGAAGTCTCAGGGTTATAAGTCATCGTTATAGATGCTAAAAATGTTACAGTTCCTTCAGTTTCACGGCCTCATTAGATGCTTTTCCATACCCCACTTATAGGGGCTAAGATTATAATAGTTACCGGTTTTAAATCTGGATTTCCTTGCAATAGGCTCCCACGACAGAACCGTGGTTTTAGTAAGTTCGATGCTAACATACATACTATATCACTAGCCCCGTTTGATTCCCTCAAACGGGGCTAGTAGTGTTTTTAATAAGACTTTCAAACTAAAAAACAGTTGATTAAGAGATTAGTAAGTTTACTTCTCTCGTCTCATCTAGTCTACTATTGCCTCTTCTCTCTGCACGGCCTTCACCTATTTAAAAATAAAAGCAAGACTGATTTCATTCTATATCTGGAGCAATCAAAGTGCAAATATTGAAATCGTAAATACTTCGAGTGCGTTATTGGGCAAAATGGTGCTGCCGCGTAGTGCGATGTATAAAATTGTTTTATAAATGTTTTGAAACGTTGATTGGAACATAAACATAGTATCGGCCAGTTACAATATCGGATATAGTACTATGAGCAACATAATATTGAAATAAAACAAGCTGCTGTTAAAAAAACCTTTTTAAAAATAAGTTCTTATATAATTATTTACAATATTGCATTGTCATGGGCCTTACATAAGTATGCCAAATTTCAGCTCAATCGGATAGCCAGAAGTGGTCGAGAAATGGCTTGCAAGATTTGATTACAGACAGCGGGAAACGGCACAGGTGAAACTAAATAAAAGCTTGTAATAAAAAAAAACAAGTCCATTCATGTCATCCACTCCATTCATCAGTTTTGCGTTTGGTTGGATAAGAACTTTGCTAATCCATAATTATACTATTTTTTTTTTTGGTATAGATGTAGCTTTGAAATATTTTTTGAAGAATTTCTGATAATTCCTATTACCTCCAACTAAGCTTAATTGCTTATATAATGTGAGATAACCAGGATTCGAACTTAGGACCTCTTGATCATAAAGGTGGAGTCGTTAACCACTAAACTACCGAAGCTTCAATATATACCCTAGAACATTTGCTTTATTTAATGCTTATCTATGGCTCGAACATTTATTTTGTTTGATTATTCTAATCCACAAATTGTTTAATTTAAGTAACAAAAATACACGGGATACATATAAGCAATAAACACAGCCGTTAAACCGAGTACAAAATATCAAAACACCTTACATTCGTACGGAATGCGGAAGAAAAGAAATCAACATTGCATATATACGAATACACTCAAACGTATACATGCCCCAATTTCACAGCCAATTTGCTATAAAGGATCTTTGTAGTACAACCTTTTGCCCCACACCGAAATTCTTACACAAATTGAGCTGTATCTTTTGAAAAATGAGAATCGGGAACCTCATTAACAAGACATATTGAAATGTATGTAGATTACGTTGTGTATAAACAAATATTGACGTCATGATTAGCTGACGTAGCTATGTTGCAGTCAAAACTCCTAACCAGTCAAAAGTACTTTTATCTAGCAAAATCAGTCAAAAGTACTTTTAACCGTAAGCTTGTAGTCAAAACTCTTAACCAGTCAAAGGTACTTTTAACTGAATAAAATAGGTTGGTCAAAAGTTGTTTATTTAGCCTTCTAACCTAATCTATTCGAGTCGGCGTACTCTGAGTCGGGGTGTTAAAAACAACGTTAAAAATACTGCAAGCTTACGGTTAAAAATAATTTGACTGATTTTGCTGTTAAAGTACTTTTGACTGGTTAGGAGTTTTGACGCAAGATATACACTCTTCTTTTTGCCTCCGAGGTACACAGAGATAGTAGCCCGCCATCGGCTTCTGTTTTTAAGCTTACTGTACTGTCTTTAAATCTTTCAAAAGTTAAACAATACTAGCTTGGTCTGTCTTAAGATGGGTGACCGTCCTTAACAAGGTTCTCAAAAAGTCATGTAACATATACCAATATTATGATATTAGATACATTCATAGATATGCTCACGCCGTTTTCCCTGATAAGCAGAGACAATATTAAGTTAAATATAATATATATATTAAATTAATAAAATATATATTATATAAATATTCCAAGTATTTTCGAACACAATCGAACTACTTGGAATATTTTTTTTTCAAACTGTCTAATGATCGAACTGTTAGTAGGATTAGTTGTTGGAATAAACCGAAGATATACTTCTTCAGTTCACTTAGCCTATTTATCCTATAACCTAATATTTTTATACCCTTTGTTTGTCCTCAGTGTATTAAAAATGATAAACTAGGACAAATTTTATTCACAAAGTGTCAGCATCTAAGCAGATGGTATCATGTTACCAAAAAGATTTATGTATATACCCTAGAGATTTACTAACTAGGTAAAACCGTAAAAGGAATCTCGGCTTAGTAATAATTATAAAGCCACCTAAGTTAAACTAATTAGCGCTATACGCTAATGAGTTATATTTTTACATAGAGCACTTCACTAATGTAGAGACTACTTCGCCAGTGGGGCCTTGTTTTGCGGTAAGAGGGTGACAAATGTCTGGCCATGTTATCTCTGCTGGACCCCAGGAGAGGGGGTGGGGGAACCAGAGTTTTCCATATTGAACTGAATATCAAAAAGCTGCTAAAACACATGTCAAGTTGTAAATTTAACCCCTAAGGGGACGGGTAATTAAGTCCGTCATATTAATATGAAATTCAATATCAAGGCTTTTTATTTAAAGGAACGGTAGGTGGCGGTGTAATCTGATTTTTTCAAGAATTTATACCAAAGCTGGATCTTAGGCCGCTAGTCTCATATAATAAGGTCTCATAATACGAGGAATCTCCTCAAAAACAATAGAAGCTTCAAAATGTTTAAACGTTAAAGAATTATTCTTGTCTTACATTTCTCCATTTTAAATTGTGAGGTCAACGTTTAGAAAACCAAATTGAGACGAAATGCTTTGCTACAAATACAATATAAATATAATTTATACAGCAACTAAGAGCATAAACATAAAAGCACCTCGGGACTCGTTCGAAATACGCTGATATTTTCTTTGTCCAACAAACAGTATGTGTCTACCCATGTCTATTTGTCTTGCCTTTAAATTCATTGCGGGTAAGAAAACATTGCTGTGACTGTCCCAGATTTATCGCTCCAAGCTAATGTGTGGTCACCGTTTGTAGAGACAAGATTTTTTAGCATTTTTTAGGATAAAATTTACAAATGATGCGGTATTTTCTGTAATTTACTGAGGTTTAAAATGGAAATAGCTTTTGTTGGTTGTGTAGCAATTTGCAAGCTATTAAGGAACGGTTTTAAAGTATTATATTTAAAAGTTGTATGGAATGTTATTGAGTATATGAGATCTCCCAAACATTTTTGAGACCCTATCCAATCTCGTCAGGTAGCTGGTAATCCTCTTAATCCTAGGACTAGGCTAAGAAATCCCAACAAATACCATCCTCATCGGCCATTGGGGTGTTTATGTCGGAGTTGAACCGACTAAAACCGCACGCCGTCTCAAACTTTACCGAGGTGTAAGGTTATCCAAGAGGTCTTTCTCTTGATCCCGGGCCATCTAAGATTTTAAGATGGCCCCCTTGACCCCCAGAAAGGGTATCGGGTTGATATCGCGCCATCTCGTCTACAGGATGATGTAGGATGATAGCTGGCCGTATCTAAATCGACGCCAGCTGGCTTACAAATAAAACGTAATAAGTGTCAGTACTTTGTAGTTGTACATTGTGCTTTGCATAAATACATATTTCCCTCTTTTCTTTTCAACTATTCAGAAAACGGATACTACGTTTTAAATTACAATTCAAATGCAAAATGATTATTTATTCACCGGAGTGAATTCTTTAATTTACTTTTTTATTTATTTATTTAATATTTATGCACACACAATGTTAATTAGTACAGAATTTTATTTGTATATCATATTCAAACTATGAAAATTTTTACATGAAATTTTTTAGATTTTTTTTAACATCATCCTCTGGGAATTATAAAACGTAGTAGAAAAAGTACATTATAATTTCATGCTTTGCTATAATCATTAGGCATTATGCATACACTATCTATTAAATAATCGAGTTTGTATTTTAACAACATACTGTAGATATTCTTGCATTCATTTGCAATTATGCGTGGTTTTTTTTGTCCTATCTCCGTTTCTTTATAACCAATTGCAATCAAACGGTCTGATCAAGACTTTTATATAAACCGCATCAAAATTCGTTCAGTAGTTTTTGCATGCTTCACAAACAAACAGATAAGAATTCAAAAGAGTGTTCTGAATCGGTCATTTAATATCAACCAAGTATTTTTAGAATATTGTATAGATATTTTTCAAAAGTCGTTTTTTTTTCGATTTATTGCAGGTATCTAAAAAAACCTAACTAGAGAGTAACCTTGCTTTTCCATACGAGGTCTTTCAACCCAACAAACTCCAGAGATATGCTCGGAAGATTAATGGATTGTTACTCCGTGGAAAAACTGGAATGAAGGCGTTTTAATACTGTACTAGGTTTAATATAACATCTAAGAGCTCAGCCAAAATGACACACCATTTATTAAAGTCAGTATTGGCTTACAATGTGTCTAATTACATCACTAGCATTTATAATATAATACGGAGGAAGGAATTTATAGATGTAAATGTTAATTTTTTTAAAACATTAAGAGGTGGAATTCTTTACCAGCGCATGTGTTTCCTTCCTCTTATAGTCCCGGGTCCTTGCGGCTGAACTTTGATATTTTCCGTGGAGCGACTGCCATCTGACCTCCACAGCCAATGGTCATTATGACTAATGCCGATATCGAAGTTCCAAGTTAGACTGGTTAGACTTTTGTGGGCTCCAACTACCCGTAACGACTGCCACAGATGTTTGTATGGTAACCGGGACCAACGGCTTAACGTGCTCTCCGATGCACTAATAAACCTGCGATAAATACACACATAACTTCGAAAAGCATCGAAAAGTCATTGGTGTGTGCCATGGTCAACCTGGGATCGAACCCGAGACCTCGTCTCAGCAATCCATTACACAAACCACTAGGCTACCGCGGTTGTGTGGTATGTGACGGTACATGGAAAAAACAATAATAAATGAAAAATGTCGAAAATGTGCGGGTAGATGAACAACCGGCTACCTCACGGACTCGACGACGGAGGGCGTGCGCAGCTGAGACAGTCAGCCTGAGACCACGGCCGGTCTAACCTGGTCGAAACGTCAGGCATTCCAAAGGTATGTATATACCTATACAATGATCGCGTTAATTCCCGTTTACATATTATTATAAATTCAACCTTAACTTAATCCTCTGTAAAGCAAAGTTAAACAAAGTTTACTTAAATATAGAGGGGGTAGAGATTCAAAGTATTTCAAATCCCTATTAACCCTATAAGAACCTTTAAAAACCTTAATCATTCGTTCGGCTATCTTCAAAGTTCCTTCCGATAATCAATTAATGTTTCTCACAAAGGCAAATAATTTACTTTTCTTGCTTATTTGTAACAGAAAACTAATTACTGCTTAAATACAAAGTACTTGCTTTGTAATCAAAAGACGTCTTAAACTTCTTGTTGGAAACAAAACTAAGGAGTTGGCAAAATTTAATGGTAAGGTTATAAATTATATTTTAAGTTTTTCATTGGTTAGGTTTTTTAAACGATCCTAATAAATGTAATTATTATGTGGGAATTTTTTTCATACTACTTAGGTAGCAGACAAGCACACGGCCCACCTGATGAGAGGAAATTATGGGGATCCGAAATCCGAAACGAAACACTTTCGGGGTAGCTGGTCAAAGGTAAATGGTCAAAACGTCAACGGATACGAATAATTTAGTCTTTCGAAGTAAGGCCCCAGATCTTAAGGTTGAATTTCACCAGTAAAAATAAATTCTTATAAAAACTCGCAAATTTCATTATGACATTTCATAGGTGGAAGCCGCCTTAGATTAACATAGGTGAAACTGCGAGATACGGTAACGTAGTCACCTAAAAATGATACGAATAATAAAATTTCGCAACGCAAAATTGTTCACATTCCTTCCATTTCGCGAAATATTAATTCATATCCCTGATAGCATCAAGCTGCTATCTAAAAAAATAAAGTTAATTGCTACGTTCTGAATAATTTACGTATCCTCCCTGTAGCTAGCAGTAACATGAACATTTTTAAAAGGATTTTTTACACTGAAATCCAATTACGAAGCTACTAAAGTGACCTAAATGTAGCTAAAATGAACATTCAAATACATCACAGATTTTCTGTCTAATCTTTTGAAATAGTTTTTATTCAATATTTCAAATTGTAGCTGAATTTTATTTGTTTCCAAGACTCTGATATTTTCAGTTTCAAACTTTGAAATTGTAAATAATTAAAATTGATTTTGTGATGCGTAAGAGAAGATTGATTGACGATAATAATATCATGAGATGCGAGTTCCATTCCCGCTCAGTGTTTATCAATTCTCTTGGTATCGTAGTGTATACTTAATATTATATGGATTCACTATCGTAGATGCTCAATACCATGCAAAGTGGAGAAGTTAAAGTTGGAATTTTAAATCTGGTGCCACCGTGGCCAGCGGGGTCGGTTAACTTGGACTCAAACCGACTAAAACCACACGTTGTCTCGGGTCGTTAGACGCCGCGGGGCCCCTTAGATATTTGCCTAGCACCCCAGTGGAAACGAACTCTTGACTTTAAGGTAAAAGTCTCGAATACAAGCGGGACTGCGAAAATCTTCATCGCTGACCATCAATAGTCATACTATTTTACCACCCAGGGTTCAATTTTCCCACCAATAATTCTAATGCCAAGATCGAAGCAAGTGGAAAGATTTTATCTCTGCCTACCCCAATGAGAGAAACACGTAATTTGTATGTATGTAATTCTAATTAAGAAAGGAAGAACAAGTTTCCAAGTAAATGTTTTACATAATACATAATCCAGCAAGACTTTACACACAAACATCTCCTAACAATTTTATTCCCAGAACTTTAATACACAAACCTGACGACGTACAAAATAGCAAACTTCACAGATCATAACGTACCATTGCCAACACAACAAAGTAAACAATGAAAATGATTGTGCCAACATAAGAAAATCTAACGCGAGCAAGCTTCCTTGGAAATTCAATATTGAACTTGGTACAGAAATGGAATTATACTAACAATGAAGGTTAACTTTGGTTGGCATTCCTACTTTTTGTTACAACTGATACACGAGGACATGACACGTAAATCAGATTTTGTTTACGTTGATGACGTCACAGGCCTAATAAGTCACTCGTTCCAAAAAGATTCCTATAATTGAGGAAGGACACGACGGCTTCTCCCGAGCGAAATAAGCAGTCCAACTGGGGTAGTACCTTTGCCTTATAGACTGAGTAGTTGTGCTAAAAGGAATGATTACAATAAATGACTTCTAATTAGTTGTGCGTAGTTGTGTCATTAGGAACATATTCTGGGATGGCACAACTAGTTGTACATACATAGTTGGTCCATGAGGAAAACGGGCTATACCAAGCTCCCCAACCACCCTTCAATCCATTTTAAATCCCTCCTCTCCATTGCCCCCCAATTTACTATGAACCTAGCATACACTTCTATTACATACTTTCATAATAAAATTGATTTCATCCACGTTGGTGGCAATACTCTTGATCTGGCCTTTCCTGAAGTTGTTATCGAACGGCTTTTATAATAAGAAGAAACCCGAAGGGGAAACGTGTTCTAGGCAGCTTTCACCTCTGATCTCTAGATTATAAATTTGCTGTTGTTAGAGTAGTATGTAAATTTCTGAATAATTGTGACGACATTATGAATCGTACTTAAGATGTAAATTTGATCTTCTAAAGACGTTTCAACATTGTTAAACATGCATAAAATGCTTAACGGGAAAACTTTGAAGCTAGAAAAATTACTATTATAATGATTGACGGGTCATTTAACATGTTTGTTTGTTTTATTGAGTATCCGATATTTCGGCCTTGTTGCAAGTGCCATTACCATGGACGTACCGATTATCAATAAAGCAAACAAACATGGAAAATATCCCATCTACTATTATGATAGTAATTTAAATAACCATGTCAATCTAAAATCTTAGCGGGAAAAATGTTAACAAATTACCAAGGTTTGAGTTTTTGACCTTACCTGCACGCTGGTATAGCTTTTTTTTTACCAACTAGCTGATAAGCTCGTGTTAATTTGAAACAATTCAGATTTAAAATTAGTAGCTTCTTTTTAACACATAAATTGACTTTGCCATCCAACGTGGCAATACCGGCAGCCTTTTAGGTAGATACGTTACCAGTTGACATTAATGGGGTTGAATTTTTCGACACTTAAACTACTTACTTTGCACATGCTCGCTCCCCCTTTTTAGGATGTAAATATTTTAGTTGACACCATTTTGTTTTGAAATTTAAAAAACGAAAGGCATGTAAAGGTCCGAAATGAGCAGTCCGACTGCAGCAGTACCTCCGCCCTACAAAAGACCGCGGCCATAATAACCATAGTGTTGTGTTCCAGGTGGTAAGTAGTGTCAAAAATCCCCCCTTTATCCCCAATCGCCATCTCCAACCCCCTCCCCCACAAATCACCCAACCCTCCAGGGTCAGCAGCGCGAGTGTAACGCCCCTGATACTGCACACGTCCATAGGCCACGGTGACTACTTCCCATCAGGTGGGCCGTGTGCTTGTCTACCACCTAAGTAGTATAAAAAAAGGTGTGATAGTGATGAATAAATGCTGATACAATAAAAAGTGTCAAATATTACAACCCGTGACAAGCATAAAAAATGCTGACACTTCACGAAAAGCAAAAAAATATCATTGTAATGGCTGACTACGTCAATCATCATCTCCCAGTTCACTGAATCCAGAAAAGGACAGACAACAAATTTTCCTTTATTCCGAATTCAACGAAAGTAAGTCGTCCGTGATGGCAACAAAAGAGTAATGTAATTTTAATGAAGCCCTGGATTCCCTTCAGATAACCCAAGAAGCCCTGAAAAGGGTTTTACAAAGTAATCATTTTTTTTACGTACACAACCCTAATCAACCTGGCCTATTTAATTACTTGGAAGTAAAAAATTCAGAGTTACATGCCCAAACCGTTTAAATTCCTAACCCAGCTAAATATCCTAAAAATGTCGGAGATAATTACACAATTCATCATTGTCAAGCGCCCAAATACATTTCCAACGGTTTTTGTATTGGCTGCCTTTTTATATAGCAGGTGATTAAACGAAAAAATAAATCGGAAATGTATTTTTGTTGCTCCTAATTTGAGTCTGTAAAATTTTTATATCCAACTTTTGCGGTAAGATTTGGGAGATTGTCGGCAATTTGCGCGAATATTACTTTACTTTTTTCTAAAGTATTTTATCACGATTTGCAAAATCTTAATGACTATTGAAATAAAGGAAACTTCGAATGGATTTTATTACGATATTATAAGATATAATTAAGTTAATCAACTCATTGTTAGTAATTATCGAGATGAAAACCCGTACATTTATCTTATTTGGTGCCAAAAGAAGGATTTTAGTCTCCAACGGGCGGTGGGGTTTAATAAGCCTCGTGCCGTTATAACGTTTGGTTTAGGACAAGGTTCAAAACGTCCCGTAACGCATTAATAGAGAGCATAGATAAATTAATGCCGCAGGGAACGTGTTTTACAAAAAATCTTACCAATGTAACATTTTTTTTTGTTAATAGAAACCTTTACACAGAGCTCTTTATAAAGATTTCATTCAATTTGACTGAAGAGTGGGTTTAGATTATGTGTACTTGAGAAATAAAGCTGTAATGTGTGTCTGTTTGTCTAAGTCCAAACTCCAATATTACTAACTGGTTTTGCCGAGACGATGCCAGCAAAATACTACCGCTGCTATGCTAAATTAATGTAGTTTCTTAAAAAAACACCATTGATGTTTTTTTTCACGCTGAGGGTTATGACTAACTCACTAAGTTCCCGAGTGCTTCGTTCTAATTATTTTTCCAGAAAAGTAGCTTATGTTATGCCTTATAATATTACCTGTCAGCGAAAGTCCTGTTAAACTCGGCTAAGCCGTTTCAGAGGTAACGTTCAGATAGCATATTTAAAAAAATGTTCCTTTAATTAATAACTTAACAAAAGAAGAACAGTTTTCAAATACCTGTAGAATACACTACAATATACGTAGCAAAATCAACTTTGTTTTGCTTGTTTTCAAGAGTAAAGTGGGCTCCATTTAAAATTTTGAGGCCTCTATAAAATATGCACAGAATTATATTTAGGTCGGTTCGTTAATTTTTTAAATCATTCCCTTCCTTACGGCACTCGGTTTCAGTTCCACAGATGAAAAATAACACCCAACAAGTGTATATATAAATCTTCCTGTTGTTTCCTTTGTCCAGACAGAATAAATCACTTGTAATTTCCACGGGCTATATTTTTTTACTGCATCTTCGTACTTTTCCCAAAAATTATTAAAGATATGCAGTCTTGTTTGAGCTAATATAATAATTATCTATAGTATAAAAATGTATTTTTTCTGGAATAACATTTTTTGTAGAACGAGATTTATTTTGTAGATTTTTTTGTGGAAGAACATCTTTAAATTTAAATTACATAAAAATGATTTTTTTCTGGTATAACATTTTTTGTAGAATGAGATTTATTTTGTAGATTTTTTTTGTGGAAGAACATCTTTAAATTTAAATTACATATTTCTTGGTTAAATATATAAGCATTCGTTTTAAATATGTAAGGAATGGTTTTCAATAATATTTAAAGGTAAAATATTTAGTTGGTAGTAAAATTTGGTTATAAAAGATACACTCTCAATAGGGATTTGCTTCGTTGCTGACGCTGAGAAAATTATATAGTTTTTAGTATAACGTAGTTATTGTAAATTTAACAAGCGTATATTATTATAGTACAATCAGTGGTGTCATAAGACCATAAA
The DNA here is from genome assembly GCA_963576445.1 of Lithosia quadra. Lineage (NCBI taxonomy): Eukaryota > Metazoa > Arthropoda > Insecta > Lepidoptera > Erebidae > Lithosia > Lithosia quadra. Next base: position 14,666,257 of record OY754881.1, read on the forward strand.
AATGGCATTAACGTAAACCAAGGTCGGTATTTAGTCATTGAGTTATGTTACAAGAATAAAATGTTAAAGTACATAAATTACTATATATTATTAAAGAAAATAATAATCAAACAGTTCCTGTCTCCTCGTAGGTCCTTCGCGTCAAAGTGGATAGAAAATAAAAAATATAAAAATAAATTCTTATTTTATAAACTAAATATTTGTATTTTGATATTTATATAACAGTTTGAAAATAACTGTAATCTAATTAAGTGTTTATATTATGGCAATGACGAAAACCTATCATTATTATACCATTACAAATATTATAACAACATGAAATAAAAAATCATGAAAAAAAATATTAAAAAAAAACTTACGTTTTCTAATTTCCATCGGCTGAGCATATTCTCTGAGCAAAATTCCTGAACAATAAAAAAAGTCACAAACCACGAAATTAGAATTGACACAATTCGGAATTCACGCACTCGCGGTAGATCGCGTCTGAATAAGATCGAGTAGGATTTAAAGCGGGGACGTCCGTTTGCCTCAGCGGTCGGACGACGAATGCCTGTCTGCCGTCGGCCTGCAGGTGTGAAGCTCGACGAGGAAGTAGGTTCGCGCTTCGAGATATATACGAATAGGGTGAACATTACTGTAATCTGAGTTGATTAATAAATATAATATATACGATTGTTATATTTGAAGTTGAAAAAATATATCTATGCTGTAATAAAATTGTAAATGAGGTACATTGGAAATGTTAAAAAAAAGGTTATGTTATAAACGATTCCGAAAAATATTAGTTTTTTTTTAATTTTTGTCTGTTTGTTGGTTTGTTTGGATGCAATAACACTACTGAATGGATTATGATTCGCTTCTCTCTATCAGAAAGGTATTGGTAGAACTTATGCTCATTTAGTATGTACAGGTATTACGGTTTATGTTATGAAATTGCTTAAACAATGCCTAAACATACGATACCAGTAATTACGGATGACTTGCTAGCATTTATTGAAGATTGCCATTGTCTGTCTTTGAATCTTATTATATTTACAAATTTTAAATGAAATCATTTTGGAATAAATTTTTGATGACAACTAAAATAATTTTCTAAATCCATCTATGACCGAACACACATAAAATATTATAGACATTCAAATCGAGAACTTCCTCTTTTTTCGAAGTCGGTTAAAATCAAAGGAAAATGTGTTTTATATTTAAATTACTCCAAATAAAGGTACTTTCTTCAGGTTGTACCACACAAAGCAATCTGAACCTCCCGTTAGATACGCATCTAAACTTATGACAGGTCGGTACGATGAATACAGTATGTTTCAGAATTCAAAACTTATTTATTGTTAACCGAACTTGTAATAAAGTGATGTGAAAGGTCAGCCTTCAGCTATTCCGGCTTCCTTGGAATGAACCAGTGATTGACAAAGTTCATAAATAAATTATAGGCTTTCCCCTTGTCTGGTTGAGTAGGTTTTCATTGCCCCCGCTTTGATTTAGGCGATTACTGGTAACTATAGGTACATGTATGGAAGTTGCTACTAACTATGAATGTTGTATTCATGTATATTATATTTTTGAGAATACTCATAAATATATTTAAAAAAAAATCATGAGGCTTCGGACTGGCGATCGGATCATCATTGGTTCAAACACTCACAATATATTCCTAAGATTGAAAGATTTTATTATAGGTATTAAATTGTCTTAGATAATAACAAAATGAATTATTTAAATTAAGTGAAAGGAGTAACTTTGTACAAATAAAAGTTTAGGTGTCAAAAAATTCTGAGATAAGTAATTTATTCATTTATTTCTCTCTACATCACTATTTAATGTAGGTAGGACACAACGGTATCTCCAGTCCGAAATGAACTGTCCGGCTGGGAAAGCACCTCCACCCTACAGAACACCGCGGCCATAATAACCATTGTATTGTGTTCACGGCGGTTAGTAGGGTAGCCAGAGCTCACTGTACCCCTCCTCCTCCCCACCGCTTCCTCCCCACCCTTTCCTACCCCCGCTAAAAATAGCGTACGAATTAAGAACCTCCTCTTTTTTTGAAGTCGGTTAAAAAGAGAAACCATTTATTATGAAGTAATGAATCTTAACAACTACAAACAGCTTTTATTACAAATGTTCCGCCTGATATCTACTCATTAATCACATTATGCTGTTTATCTAATATCTACCTTAAATCCTAAGTAAGATGAAATAAATCTTCAAGTTATGTTTAATTCTAAGAAATTCTGTATTTTAAATGATGTAGAGGGACAATAATGGACGATTTTTGAGGATTTTTTCTCACACCAAAAATATTCTTTCATAATTTTGTTTTCCAATGAGAAGATTTATTCTCTGTAAGATCATTCAATTCTGCTGCCACTAAATATAGACACATATTTGAAGTAAAAGTGTTTTACAACAAGGTGGGTTCCACCAAGATCTTCAGGACCCCAGCCATCTTCTCCCGCAAGTCGGTCCACTGCCTGTAAGATGGGTGAGGATCTTTAACAGGATTTTCTCTTGTAAAAACACTAAAAACCTAGATAAAAGGAGTAAGAGAGCAAACCCCAAGTTATTATGTTTTTTTTTCGCAAAAACATAATAACTATTGTGTTCTTTTTGTATTAGAATTTAATGTATTTCAAAAAACTTTTCAGTATCATTAAAATTAGTCTGAAAAGTGTTGGATGTTATATTAAAATACGCTTTAGTGTGAAAGAACATTATTTTTTCTTCAAGAGCTCTAATACATTAAATCCAAAGCCGTGACATTTTTCATAAATCCCAGCTTTAAAATATTCACTGATTTATATTATTCCTTTAAATAAAACGATAGTCTCTTAGTTGTGTTTCTGAGAAAAGTATTTAATTTCAGACAAAATGAATGCTTTCATTTCATATAAATATTTTTTAATTTAAGAATAACACTTTTTTGCTCAGGGTTCGATTATATTTCCAAAAAGTACTTGGTTAACTATAAAATGGCTCTTCTTACGTGAAATCAAAAATGGAAATAAGTGACATATTTTATGAATTATGTTTTATTTACTTTACTTATTCTTTGTCTCACCCTTCTTGGACAACAGGCGTCATTATAAAGTTGTCAGAACGACATAAAAGACACTGTAAATATATTAATCCTTTGGGAGTATCAACATTTAAATTAACATATTAAACATAATAGTGCTTCTCATCGTTAGGAACTGCTAAAATAGGATAATGAAATAATCCGTCAGTCATCTTTAATGGGTTGATAGATCTAACGATATAACAGGTAAGATAGTACCAGGAATAGCTCCACATTTGCCTAAATTGGGGTTAACCTACACTCGAGTTAATTAATCTTTTCAATCAACTAGGTTAATTAGAAATCTTGAGCGTATTTATTGGGTTTCCCGATCATTCAGACTATTATATCACAAAAATTATTTCACTCACCTTTTCCAAGGGTTCAAATTATGTTAAAATGAAGTTATAATTGATAAATTTAATGTAAAATGTTTATAAATACTTTGGCGTCTTTACTCTTTATAGAATAAACAAAGTTTGGAATTAATTTATGGGTTAAAAATATTGTACATAGCCTGATGTGTTATAATAATGAAATTTAAAATTATACATACATTTTTGTTCACGTCTTTTTCTCTTCGGGGTAGGCAGAGACAACAGACCGCCATCTGCTTGTCGTTATAGTTCACGCGCTCACTGGTTTCGAATGCTTTTGACCTGGCCTTTTTTCAATAGCTCATTAATTTGGTCAGATGCTTGATTGCTTGAATGGGGTACACCAAGACCAAGAGCTTCAGGGCCAAAGCCAACCACATTCACAACCCGGCACACCTGCTAATTGACCAACGAGACTCTGGCGGTGACTTTCTTCTCAGGGTTGGGGGGGGGGGGGGACCAGACGGCAGCCCTTTCCTTTCCTAATACAGAACAATACGTGTAAGGCTGAGCTACCACACTCATACGGTGCAAAGAAATCCTTAAAGAACCAAGCAGTTCGGTGTCTCTTTTCTTTGCTGCACCATAAAGACTGGGAATTCATTACCAGCGCATGTGTTTCCTTCCTCCTATTAGTCCTAGGTCCTTTAAGTGGGGTGTTAAAAATCATCTAATAAGGCTATCAAGCTGAGGGCCACCATTGTCACACTGTCGGTGTACTCATATGTAATGGTGACCCCCGTTCCCGAGACTTTAACTTTAGCTTACCATCTGTGAGGTGAAGTCATGATGAAGTTTTTAATAAAAAAAGACAGCAACAAAAACTGATTGTTATCAGAAAAGCAGGGTTTTGTTGCTAAGAAGTTGAAAAGTTATTCTTTGTTATTTCCTAAGTCGAAATACGCAGTAATTAATCAGAGTGTTAGGGGAGATCAATAATGTGATAATGATTAATAGACATTGAATACTATAGAACCCAGAGCTCACTGGAGAGATTCTATGCTATCAGCGAGAAGACCAAAATCTCGTTGCGTCGTTGCGTTGACAGCGCAGAAAAAATGTCAACCCCCCACTCCCCCATTTCCCCCTCCCATCCGTCCCTCCAGTGTTGGCAGTGCGAGTGTGAGGCCCCTTTTTTATCTTTTTTTTCAAGGAGGTAGGACACGACGGTATCTCCCGTCCGAAATGAGCTGTCCGACTGGGGTAGTACCTCCGTTCTACAGAACACCCCGGCCATAATAACTATCGTGTTTTGTTCCCACCCGGTAAGTAGGGTAGCCAGAGCTCACTGTACCCCTCCTCCTAGACCTCTCCTCTAAAAAAATCGTGCGAAAATCCCAACGGATGCCACCCCCGTCGGCAATCGAGGGTGGTTATATCAGAATTGGACCGACTAAAACCGCACGCCTTTTCGGGTCTTAATTACCGGGGTGTTGCACACATCCAATAGGCCAAGTGGGTCGTGTGATTATCTGCCACCAAAGTTGTAGGTATGTAAAAACGAAACTATTACAGTTTCATGACGTAGTGTGCACGATACTTTATTGCCATAAAGAACTAAGGATTAAGGGTCTGTTCACACAGACCGGCTCGGAGAGCATCGGCGCGCATTTTTCTTTTCACACTCACAAATGATTTTCATAATGACAAAAGCAGTGCAGATGCAAAAATAAAGCTTACAACAAATATTAAAAACTCTGTTTTCAACGTGATTAAGAATCATCTCCTCTCCGAGCCGGTCTGTGTGAGCGGACCCTAACTGTAAATGATTTTAACTCGGACATAAAATTTTAATTAACGGTTATAAACCTGCTGTGTATAACGAAATTGCGTTTTAACAATATCTGTTTTATTATAAAGCGTAGTCTAACAAAACAAGTAGATTTAAGCCATAATTAGTCGACTACGGGCGCTGTCAAAATGAAAGGCTTATGTATGTAATTGTTGGTAAATTCGTTTGTATCAAACATATTATTTTGTAGACTGTGCATTTTACGGTAACCAACATAACCTTATTTTTTTAAAATAAATATTTAAAAACATTTTACACAGCGCTCTCAATACCCAAAGTAAGTATAGTTGAACTAGCTTGTGTTATAGGTTCTAGAATACGGATAAACATACTTATAATTATACTTTTTTATACTACTTTGGTGGCAGACAAGCACATGGCCTGCCTAATGGGAAGCGGTCACCGTGGCCTATGGACGTGTGCAACATCAGGAATGTCACACTTGCGCAGCTGCTAACCCTAGGGATTAGGAATTTACTTTTTCTAAATACATACCTACATTTTTTTATCCGTCACGTTAATATGACTTCACCTCGCCTGATGGTAAGCCAAAGGCAAAGTCTCAGGAATGGAGTTCCCATTATTACAAACACCGATAGTGCCATAATGGAGGTTACACAAAAACATCCAGATCAATGCAAATAGACATATTATTCATGCATACTAAAATTTGCATTGAGTGGGAATCGAACCCACGCCTCAGCTGTCGTACCCGTTACACTACCACTACGCCATAGAGGCCGTCGTTAAGTGAACCTAGCTATAAATTTCTTTCAATATAAGAGCCGTCACTCAAGACGTTGATAAGCGTTACATCATGATTTAAACGAATGAAATATATTTTATTAAGTTAGAATATTCCCTCAGTTGAGTAGCAGTAATAAGTTCGTTCGGAAATAGACGCCATTTTTTTTGTAATACTAGCCTACACCCGTGGTTCCACCCGCATGTACCTACGTTGTTTTTCTCATTTTTTGATTATATCCCCGGTTCTACTCAACCGATTGTGATATACGTAAGATTTATAGTGATTATGACCTTTCAAACAAAAAAAAAACAAAAGAAAAGGCAAAGAAATTCGATCAGAAGTTTTTTCACCCATCGCGTACAAACAGACAAATATTTTGTCTCTTTGTGTCATGGTGACCGCTTCCCATCAGGTGGGCCGTGTGCTTATCAGCCACCTATATATTATAAAAAATGGACGTAAAAACTGTTTGTCTATACAAACAGAGAAACCAGAAAACAGACAAATTTAAAAAAAAAAAAAAATTACAACGTCACAAATTCACAAACTCACAACGTCACAAACTCACAAACTCACAAACTCACAAACTCACAAACTCACAAACTCACAAACTTTACCTTTTTATAATATTAAAGTAATAAAGTAAAAAGTAAAGTATAGATAGATAGAAGACTGCCACATGATCGTCCACCATTTTCACAATATTACCTTAACTGTCGCTCATGCTATCCAAGTTAAAGGAGGCGTGTAATAGCACACCTGAAATTAATCAATGACAGAGCTAAATTAGAACAGGAAACAGGAGAGTTTCGGCCTTTTTTAGGGTTCTGTAAAGGAAACATTGGAACCCTTTTAGGGTGAATCTTGAAGTTTGATGCATTCAGTTGATTTCTCTGCAGCGCTCTACTTTGAAGATGTTTAACAAATAAGAATAATGTATTCATTGTTATATGTTTACTAGTTGCGCATCCTGGCTTCGCCTCAGTGTATTAATACCACCCTATACATAGTGGACATTTTAAAAATTATCTTTTATACAAACGGTTTTTTTTAAATAATAAACACATAATACATTTTAATAATTATGCAATTTGGTGCATTTGTCCAAAAGTTATGCGCGTACCATTTCGGAGATTCATTTTTATTTATATAGATGGGTTAAATTTTACAAATTTATTCCAATTTGTATTTTTGAATACCGTAAAAGAAGTGGTGGTATAAATTTCCAAATTTATAATATTAATAGGTAGTAAGTAAAAAGAGGAGGAATCCCCAAGCCACTTGTTGCACGCCGGTGTCGTCTGCACCATATTTTAATGACACCTTACACTTATTGTTCGGGACAGGTCAGGAGAAAGTGGAATCAATTGGAATAGCTCATTGGAACATTCTCCATGATATAGCTATTTGGTAAATTTTATATTTAAAAGTTTAAATAGAACCACCAGAGTGTGAGACAGACTCGCACTTGCCCGGTTTTTATCTATAAAGAGCGACAGTGTACTCGTTAAAGACCTCACCGTTGAGGGTGGTAAAATGGGTCAACAAGTCGATATACCTTCTAGCAACATGGTACTCGTGTGTGTACTCAAAATCGTGAGGCAAACATGACGTGTTTGAATTTTAGGTATACCTTTTGATATTGCCTGACAAGAATTGATTTTGGCCATTATAAAAAAGTAAAAAATCTATACATATTATAAATCTATCCGTTCGGTATTTTACGTCCATCGCGATAGCGATAGACGTCAAAAGTACTGAACGGGTTTCGATGCGACTTTTTTTATTAGAAAGTCTTGGTTAGACTCAAAATCTTCCGCATATTTGATCACAATCGGCTGATTAGAACCGGCGATATAGTAAAAAAGCGCAAAAATCGACGTCCACGCGGACGGAGCCGTAGTAAATAAATATAAGTATTCTACGATATACACAACGCTCCCTATACCCAACGTAAGCATATCTTAACTAGTTTGTGTTATGGGTCCTAGAATGCGAATATACATACTTATACTTTTTGTACATACATACAGAAACATCGAGACTAATGCAAATATACATAAATATTCATTCATAAAAATATTTCTGTCTGTCTGTCATGACCGTCGAATGGCAATTTTTTAATCAGCTAAACAAAATAAATATTTACATGGCGTCATAAAATTCCTCCGCATCATCACCGAATGGTGATATTCCCAGAAGGCTGGCAGCACTGCCACGCTGAATGGCAACGCTGATTCTTTGTGCAAGATGGAGTTCAGCCTTCTGGTCACGTGTGACGTTGATCAGCCACTTTATCAAATCCGTATAGATAAGGCGGGCACTTGGATCCCATGACCCCAGCGTCTCAACCCCAAACGGCTCAAAAATCAACAAAGACAATGAAGATAGTATAATTGAATTATAATTGGTGGGAAATAATTGGGTTGTAATTAAATAACTTTTGAGATATTTTTGTGTAGGTATTTATATACTGGGAATACTCTCAGAGAGGCATAGACTTCCGTGCCACTCACACAATTTTTTCCTAGATAAATATTAATGGGTTCATAATATTGGCTATGGTAGGTTTAATTAAGCAGTCATAATGTTTGGGTCCTTTGATGTAATAGCCAATATTGAAACCTAACCCTATTACTAATAATACAGTACGTGGGATGGGATAGTGATGTGCCAAGTATTACAATATTTTTTACAAAACCCATTAATATAATCCTATATATTATTGTTTTTGTCTGAAATATAAGTCGGCATAACAATAGTGTTTAGTTCATGAGATAGAAGCCAATTGTGGCATGCTAGGGACGTCGCTGTATTACCACTCAAGATTATGCTAAAACTTATTAATTGAAAGCCTCACTTTTGATCACAAAAATGTACCTGTGGAAGCCACCCACAATAAGAAATTGCTCTTTGTGAGTACACAGCGGGTAAAAAGTAAACGGGTGGTGGTTAATCATGCGTTTGTATTGTCTACATTGTACCCTATAGTACCCTATAGGGTACTTATGGGTACTATAGGGCACGTAGCAGATAGTGTTATATTTACATTGTGCCTTATAGGGTACAATATAAAATAAACCATTCTTTTTTTCGAAATTTCCCACTCTTAAATAAAAATAATATATTGCCTCCTTTTTACAGCATCACGTCGCTGTGGCTCACGGAAAATAAATAGTTAGTCATAGTTTTTCCACGAATGAACCCAATAACACTGTTTTATATTTTTTGTCCATACTTCCCATCCTTAAACTTTCCTCGGAGATGAAAAAGTATGATTAGGTGGGAAGTTTCTCGGCTACCTTTTTTATTATTAACACGAACACATCGGGCCAAGTTGTGAATTTATTTATTTATTTTTGAATAGTTTCTGAGATATTTTTCCTTTTATATTACCTGTGGTATCCATTTACTTGCATAGAAATGCTAGCATATTTCTATTATGTTACTTTTTTTTAACGACTTAGTTTTTTAGGACTTTAGCCTAATAGTATACGGTTAACAATGGTCAATATTTTTTATTTTTGTTGTTTTTTTATTTACGACTAATTTCAGGGTTTTTGTTAGAGGAAGATGTTCAACCGCATTGTGTTCCCTCAACCATACCAACCTTACTCAACCTTAAATAGTATACGGTTAACAATGGTCAATATTTTTAATTTTTATTGTTTTTTTTATTTACGACTAATTTAAGGGTTTTTGTATAAGAAGATTTTCAACCGCATTCTGTTCCCTTAACCATTTCTCCTATTTTTTAAAAAAAGGGAAAGAGCGCCTGGTGTTAAATTTTTGGGTAACTTAGAATGTGTTAGCAAATACTGATGGTGATTGTACCTATACTAGTGTTGTACCTGCAACTGAATCAAATGAATGAATGAGTATTCATTGAAATAAATATTCATTCATAAAAACACATTATGTTTGTCTAGGGACCACAGACAAAAACACTATAGGGACAACAACAAAATGGAGTACCAGTAAAGTATTTAATCGAATGAATTACAATGCGTCATATTTACACACAAAACCTAAACAAATATTAATTTGTAGTCGTAACTTACGCTCGTGTACATCCAGTTTATATTTGAATTTATTGTTATGTGTGGATACTGTTGGTATTTATTTATTTAAATTGTGCTAAAAATATTTTGTTGGGTACTATTTTCATATGCCTACGCTCATTTATTCATTATTCATTCTTTTTAATATTAAATAAGAGGTAAAATTATGGTCATTAACTTTTATGCCACTGTTTAACCGCTGCTACGCTAACGCTACGTCTTGACTACGCTGACAAAACGCTTTTGCTACGCTGATGCTAATATCTCCGCTTCGCTAATGCTACGCCTTGTCTACGCTAACGCTACGCTCTATCTACGCTGATGCTACACTGACGCTCCGCCTTATTCATGCTGATGCTACTGGATGCTACGCTAATGCTACGGCACTGCTACGGCATAACTATAAAACCCTACGCGGTTGCTACGTTAACTTTATGCCACCACTACGCCGCTACTATGCCACCACATAGAAGAACATAATATTACTGGTTCAACAAATCAATTACTTAGCCTTTTGAGGATATAAACAGTTCTCGACAATATCCCGTTTATCCAAGGCATATAATACAATTTGCGGGAAGATAGATTTATTCGCCGTCACACTACCGTGTTTCAAAAAAGTTGTGATGAGGTTGTTTAGAAATAATAACCCAATAGCTTAAATTAACTGGCTTAAACCAACTGTAGTTTGATTTTTTGTCTTTTATTATTGAGTAATTTAATTTTGCTATACTAGTGTTACTCTTTATGCATGCTGTGACACCTTCAAATGTTGTGCATTAAACTAGATATTTAAGTGCATGATTTAGATGTAAGTGTTAATGTGACAACTACTGGTTGTCCAAATAAATAAATAAATATTTTCGATTCTCTCACTATAATTAGAAGCTTTCGCATTTATGCTGTTAATGGCAGCTGTCGCCCGAGGCTTAGCCCACGTGGAATTTGCTCTCGGTTCCGCTACCTAAGAGATTCTTTTTTAGGAATTAAATAGTTAGTTAAGTAGAAAAAGTGCTCCAAATTGTAGACTATTTATGTTCTAAATTTCAGCCAGATTCTTGCAGCCATTAAAGCGTAATTAAGTAACAAATATCTTCACACACTTTCACATTTAAGATATTATTTGAAAGTTGTATGTTATATATAACATATAACAAAAACTCACGCCTATATCCCCGAAGGGGTAGGCAGAGGTTCTAGCACCCACATTTCGCCAGTTTATGTTTAGGTCCCAATGTAATAGTTGGCGAGCCTATTGCCATTAACCGGGCACTTATAAACCTGCGATAAATACACACATAACTTGAAAAGCATCGAAAAGTCATTGGTGTGTGCCATGGTGAACCTGGGATCGAACCCGAGACCTCGTCTCAGCAGTCCATTACCCAGACCATTAGGCTACCGCGGTTGTATGTTATGTTGATCATAGAACGAATTTCCGGTATACAAGCAAAGGTTTATTAGTTTCACACACACGTATCTGGAAGACATCTTGTTATATCTTCGTAAGCTCATACGCTACACTCATTATAAGAGTTAATGGACGTAACCCAGTTCGGTAGAACAAAACAAACAACAATCAAACAAGAACCAAACACATGCTTGATAGGAAAAATAGTACCAACAGGAAAGTAAAAACTATAGTGGCGTTCTAACCCTTGTTTATAGTGTGATAATCAATTTCGTCACGCGATGCCTGTTACTTCGCCCACCCTATACTGTAATATATTTGGGCACGTATAATAATTTATATCGTTAATACACATTGAAATTGCTCGGAACTGATTACTTTCGAGTTTCTCGTATAATTATTGTGTCAAGGGTAGTGTTGAAAGTAGAAAACTGCTAGAATGCTATTGATAACCCAACAAGCATCAGTATTTTATACACTACTAGCTGGTACGTGCGATTGCACACACGTAGTGTACCGATCCCATTCGGACAATCTCTGAGAACCAATTATAGAAATAAAAGATTTGCTGGACTATAATTTACCGCTGTACCAAATTTCATCCCGATCAGATCAGCCATTTAAGCGTAACTGGGCAAAAAGTATAAAAACGATTAAGGTTTGTACGAGTTTTCCTTCTCTTCATAAAGGAAAAGACCTGCTTCTGCAAGAGACTCCCAGTGTACATACCTTGAAAAGGAATATTGGTTATTAGTCATGCAGTCATCGTGGAATGCGGGAGACAATACCACTTTCCGTTGAGAAAAACATACCGGGACATACTGGTGAGTGTCATCATTCTCTGAACCTTTTTCCCAACTCAGTTGGGGTCGATTTTCCAGTCTAACTGTGATGCGGCTGAACTTCGATATTTTCCATGGAGCGACTGCCATCTGACCTCCACAACCAATGGCGAATTCGAAATTCCAAGTTAGACTGGTTGGACTTTTGAGGGCTCCAACTACCAATAACGACTGCCATAGATGATTGTATGGCAACCGGAGCCGACGGCTTAACGTGCTCTCCGAGGCACTAATAAACCTGCGATAAATACACACATAACTTCGAAAAGCATCGAAAAGTCATTGGTGTGTGCCATGGTGAGCCTGGGATCGAACCCGAGATCTCGTCTCAGCAGTCCATTACCCAAACCACTAGGCTACCGCGGTGCGATACTTATAGATAGATACTTATAGGACACGTAGGATAGGATGATACGTGAAAGTTAACCATACAACGGGTGGTCTTATCACTGTTTGTAATTTCTTCCACACATGTTTTGTATAGACTATATAATCACAAGAACTTGGTAACTGAACTAGTTAACTCTGACATCGTATTTAGTTCTTGTTTATTTAGAAATTCTCTGCTTCATTTAGTCAAGCTGGAGACACGGCAACAAAATAAGCTGTAAACGGGAATTAGCGCGATCATGGTATAGGTATATACATACCTTTGGAATGCCTGACGTTTCGACCAGGTTACACCGGCCGTGGTCACAGGCTGACTGTCTCAGCACGCCCTTCGTCGTCGAGTCCGTGAGGTAGCCGGTTGTTCATCTACCCGCACATTTTCGACATTTTTTATATTTTTTTTTTTCTCCAGGTACCGTCACATACCACACTCATATGTCGAAAATGTGCGGGTAGATGAACTACTACTAACTGTGTAGTAATTGAGCTTATTTTTTTTTTAGAATAAGTATAATAAAAACACAAAATCATATAACCCTTTTTTTGTATCCCCACAAATACCACGCTCGTGATCAGTGAGGATGATTATGTTCGACTTAAACCGACTAAAACCGCACGCAATCTTGAGTCTTCAAATGCTGGGGTGAATCATATCCCTGTAATAGTTACGAGATTTGCATAATATCATTGTAATGAATTCGTGTTTCTTATTGAAAACTGTCATTTCGTACAATTTGTGTATGTTCATTGAAAGAAAAGGGACTCTGTATTAATTTTTTTTTAAATTGTTGATGCGTAGCAATGCACAGCACAGTAGCATTTGACATTTTACTCATAGGTTAATTGATTTATTAAACACTTTGGACATTTTATAATGTCATGAAAACAAACAGTAGCTGTTTAGTCATGCCAAGTTATTTTATTAAATTTACATACAGTACTAATATAAGTGCAACCATTAGGGCTTCTAAGCTGAAATTCGTTTGTTAAAACGGTATCCTAATGATACCCGAACATACATAAAAAGGATCGGGTGCTATGGCGTACATTGGGGGATGCCTATGTCCAGTAGTGGACTGCAATAGGCTAATTGATTGATTGATTGATTGATACATAAAAATAATATAAATATCTGAATTAAAAACATACTGCTTTTTTAATTCGGGTAAAAACAACGATTGCTTCTGTAAGTCACAACCTCACACTAAGCTAGACTTTCAATGGAATTGAGTTACCTTTCGATAGTACCTCAAAAATATATTTCTTTAGAGTATAAAATAATGATTGCTATCATATAGACAAACGGGAAACTACCCGCTACTTGCAAGGGTTTGAACTAAATTGAAAACGTGACGTTCCTCAACTAAAATTATGAACTTAGTGTTTGTATTGGTGCACACTATGCATTTTCTATTACGCTTTATTTCCTATTTCAAATTGGGACTTTGCTGCAGATATTTTTATTTCTCCTATGTATTTGTTGTGAAATTACTTTAGCTGTTTTTAAATTAGTGTGCTGTAAATTTGATGGCAAAAATTTGTCACAAAATTCGAACGGGTAGGTTACCGTGCGCGATTGCGAAAAACCCTCCATAGTAATCTAATCCCGGTTGGATTGGGTTTTTATATATAGGACACGTCAATTTGACTTCACCTCGCCTGATGGTAAGCTGAAGGTAAAGTCTCAGGAAAGAGGGTCACCATTTACATACAAGTACCATGTTAACAATGGTGGCACTCAGCTTGACGGCCTCATCAAAAGAGGATTGCCGTCGCAGCACCGCGTGACACCCACCGGTCCCACTAGTACTGCGACCACAATCCCCCCTGCCCGGCTATGCACTTGCTGACCCCTGAACGTAATCCAACCGAGATTGGATTGATATGGAGGGTTTTTCGCAATCGTGCACGGTGGTACCTACCCGGCCGAATTTTGTGACAAGATTTGTGCCATCAAATTTCTACCACCAGTATTGTCACACAAAAAAAGTAAACACTTCATATCCAAGCACAAAATATCACGTAACAAATATGTCAATATTTAAATTCAGTGTGAATTTTATTCATCGCACCGATTTAACAAAATCGCAAAAGCGATGCACATTACATGCAAGCATTTCTAAGTCAGCCACTATAAATAATTCCGTAACCTACTTCATGCTGCCAACATAAACGGAACGTGAACGATCTTGCACGAAACTGTTTAGCGTGATTTATTTAAACCTTTTAAAGTTTGAAATATTGTGAGTAGAGCCTTATTTTTTACGTTAGTGATTTTATCGATGGATTCTTAAGAACTGTTGTTATACATGCGGAAATTCTGGTGAGTATTTGATACTCGGTATAGCCAAAACGGCTGAGCGGATCTGGATAAAACACATGATGATGATTGGTGGATATATAGATATAGACACTAATTTTATGTGGTTTTTAATACGCCAGAGGTTAAATAACGTAATAAGGTTAAAAAAGGTACAAACATTATTTAGATATTTTTTTGTAAATACATTCATTCTACACGTAGAAACACACAAATCAATGCAAATAATTATCATCAATCCAAAATTTGCACTGAGCGGGAATCGAAACCGTGACCTCTGACTTAGCAACCGGATTAGAACAATAAGGCACAGAGGTGGGCAAGTCAAAAGGAAAATTCCTGATTTATATGGTATACCAAATTAATCTATGCAAAGTATTTGCCAGAGTTTCGTGAGAAATACACAGGGGTACCGATTTGCAGGTGCAGGAATACCGTGGTTCCCAAATCCGAGGGGGGCATCTTGAATCCAAAGATGGTCCGGGTCAAGCCGGGGTACATACGAGGGTAATGCTCTATGGGCCACCTTACACCCTGGCGTCAGAAGACCCTAGATGGCGTGCGATTTTAGTCGGTAAGAGTCCAACATAACCTGCCCCACTGGCCGCGCGGTGGGTATCCATGAGGATTTTCGCACGAAAAAAAGGTTGGGTTGGGTCACAAAATTTTTCGCAGGACCCTGTACCCAGCAAATCAAAAAACTAACTTGTAGGTAATAAAATATTTAACCAAGAAGGTCTAACCGCTCATACAATGTAGCGTGACGGGAAGTTGATATAGATCTCTTTGTAGTTACTATGAACTACGTAGAGATATAGCGTGTTTGGCAGTTTTTTACCGTCTCTACCATGGCGAGTGTTCCGATGAGCTCTTCCAATTAATCCCACCCTCTCCTTTCCTACACAGAACTACACGTGCCAGACTGAGGTATCACCCGCACACGGTGGCATCAATTCCATCAAGAACCAAGCGGTTCGGTGCCTCTTTTATTTGCCGCACCATAAAGGCTTGGAATTCTTTACCAGCGCATGTGTTTCCTTCCTCCTATAGTCCCGGGGCCTTTAAGCGGGGCGTGAAAAAGCATTTGATGAGGCCGTCAAGCTGAGGGCCGCCACTGTAGCACTACCAGTGCATGTGATGGTGGCCCCAGTCCTGAGACTTTGCCTTTCGCTTATCATCAGGCGAGGTGGAGTCATTTTGACGTGTCCTATATAAAAAAAAAAAAAAAAAAAAAAAAAAAAGAACTTAAAAAAAAAAAAAAATTTAAATCTGACGACCCGGCTATTTTAAATTTTATATATTACAAACGCTCCACTACAAAGCAATTAATCTAAAATGAACACTAATCTAAGCGCACGGCCATGCGCAGGACAAGTTCCAGCAACAGGCCATCTCAATTTCTTCTAAATTTGAACTGGGTAGGTTAATTTAATCCCATCAAAAATATACCTGTTAAAAAGGGGGCCAAGTTCCTATCGGCTAAAGGTTCGCCTGAAAAAGGATTGAAATCC
This sequence comes from Lithosia quadra, assembly GCA_963576445.1. Classification (NCBI taxonomy): domain Eukaryota; kingdom Metazoa; phylum Arthropoda; class Insecta; order Lepidoptera; family Erebidae; genus Lithosia; species Lithosia quadra. The sequence continues at coordinate 14,682,776 of OY754881.1, forward strand.
AATCCCATGCCAATTTTAGATGCACTTTAAAATCGATCCTAATCATCTAAATTTCTTCTTAATTTTAACTTGGCAGGTTAATTTAATTATACAAGTATTACGTACAGCATGAAAACCTGCCACGTTCAAATTTAGAAGAAATTTAGATGATTATGATCGGTTTTAAAGTGCATCTAAACTTGGCATTGGATTGGATTTCAACCCTTTTTTAGGCGAACTAATAGCCGATAGGAACTTTGGCCCCTTTTTAACAGGTAAGTAGGTATGTTTTTGGTGGGATTAATAATTTTACAGAGCGGTTATGGTTAGAAGGTAGAAACATACAAACCAATGTTTTATCTTAAATGTATGAATGATTCATTATTCGAGTGATAATCACAGTCACGTGTAAAACTGGCGCGTCCTACTAATTATTGATTTATTTACTTAGCATGTATAGAAACCGTCTGTCGTCTAACCTTCTAACACCTTATGGAAAGTCATAATCAAAATATCTAAATCAATGCAAATCTATCTAAATAAATTTTGGTTATTTGAAATCGGTTTTTGCTTTATAAAATACTAGCGACCCGGGACCCGGCTTCGCCCGGGTGTAAATTCCAGTTTTTCCAAGGATCCCTAATTTTTTTCAAAATGAAATGTAGCCTATGTCAAATTGGAAGAATGTAGCATTCTATTGGTGAAAAAATTTTTTAAATCGGCCTAGTACTTTTTGAGCCTATTCATTACAAACATACAAACATACAAAAATAGGTACAAATCTTTCCTCTTTATAATATTAGTATAGATTTACAAGTATACCTATATAAATTTTAAATTATCCCACTTACCCACTCGGTGCCGCGAAGCTACTATCCAACAGTAATGTACTAGATAGATGGATTTACTTTAGCATAAGTTGCGGTATTGCATCTGTGTTCGGTTAGGAGATTAGAATATTGCATATTTAAGAAGTTACCTTCCTTTCAAACAGTTAAATTATTCACCCCAATGGTCTGATTGTGGATAAGTTACAACTTGCTCACGCCTGTGTATCCTCAAGAGGCTTGGCATAGATGTATTAGGTGATATGTACCTTTTTTTTTTTTTTTTTTTTTATCGTGCGGAAATCCCCATGGATACCACCCCCGTCGGCCATCGGGGGTGGTTATGTCGGGATCGAACCGACTAAAACCGCACGCCGTCTCGGGCCTTAGTAACCGGGGTGTAAGGTTACCCAATGGGCATATCCCTCGCACCCCAGCTGACCCCGGGCCATCTACGGTTTAAAGATGGCCCCCTCGACCCCCCGAAAAGGGGGGTGGGGCGAGCATCGCGCCACTTCGCCGACGGTGGGGTGTAGGGTGACAGGAGGCCGTCCTGTCACCCAACCGTCGGCGCGCAGACAATCAGCTCGCCCCCCGCTCGCTCCCCACTGTGCCATCTGCTAGTCAGAGGGACACGTGGAGAGCCTCGGAGCAGCCCTCTAGAGGGCCACTCCCACCCCGGCCGGATTGGCCGCAGGCAGCAGCGTCTCCCGTGGCGAGTGGGAGGCGCTGCTCGCCTCCGTTGCCCAGGTGCACCACGTGGAGGTTCCGGCCCGCATCCAGGTGATATGTACCTAGACATTGCCTAGTTTAGTAGGCGGAGCTAGCATGCTACTTGCGAGCTAGTACTGCGTGAGCTGTGGATGATGTAGCTCGCAATTCCGATGGCCACATGATCTGATGGCACACCACCAGCTAAGTACAGTAACATCTATTTACTGCTTTAATACACCGTATAGTGAAAACGAAAGTCTGTTTGTTTTATTTAGGTACAGAAACTAATTAGAAATTAAAAAACCCGACTGCGTAAAAAACTAAAAAGAAAAAAAAAAACACTCAGATGTCCGGTGGTCTAGAAACATAACAACTTAACAGTCGGGATCCACTATTCAACGGCCAACCTTATTTTTCAATGGATCCCGACTAGTGCTTCAAAGGAACATACAAACATACATACATACATAGGCTGTTAAACACATTACCACTCCTTTGCGTTGAGCAGTCGGGTAAAAAGAGACACGCCTCAAAAACTAAAGCAAGCGGATTTTAGACAAACTCTTTCTCTTAACCGGCAAGTGACAAGCTAAATAATCAACAACGTTAGCTATAAACTAACCACATAAATTATTTTGAAAGTAACTAATAATTCTAGAAGTATTTTGTATACCTGAATGGTTTTACTTTCAAACACTAATGGCATACTCAGGTAACCTAGTTTTGATAATGTATTCAAAACGCAATTATTGTTTCTGAGTAGGTATTAGTCGAGTTTGTCTAGGGCTAAGTGGAGAGAATGATATGGATTTATGAGACGTCTAGTAATGGAATACATGATAACAAGGATTATTGCCAATGTTTTGTCTACGAATACATACCTATATCCAATGCCTGCTATTTATACGTAAAATATTTGCGAGGGTGAATAGATAATCCGGTAAAAGATGATCTAGACGTCGATCATGTCAATTTTAAAGAGACGGCAGTACAAAATTCCCCTTAATCGGCGAGTATGTTTGAAAACAATATAAAGGTATGTATAAAAATAAATGACAGTAGAAATTTTGATCAATATTGAAAAGGAATTACATGAAACTTTCACGTGGTTCGAGTAATATTTAGGACTACGATGATTTACACTCTTAAACAACGAGTAAATCTTTGCGATGGCTTTAAAATAATATCATGGATATATTAATACTAATAGGCTTTATCATCTAACTGGGTTAGATTGGTATACATGGATTAAAAGAATACCATTTGACAGCCATTTCTACTATGGATAGAAGACAAATCCATCCACATTTACCTACAGTTAGTATTATAGGGAGACATCAGGTCTATATTTGAGCGACCCAAATCCATTCAGTAAGCCTCAGTAAAGTGCAACACGAGTGTGACGCCCCTTTTTTTCCGTGCGGAAATCCTCATGGATACCCACCCCGCGGCCAGCGTGGCAGGTTATGTTGGACTCTTACCGACTAAAACCGCACGCCGTCTAGGGTCTTCTGACGCCAGGCTGTAAGATGGCCCATAGAGCATTTCTCTCGCACCCCGGAGTGTGACGTCCCTGATGTTGCACAAGTCTATATAGACCATGGTAATACTGCTTCCCATCAGTTAGGCCGTGTGCTTGTCTGCCACTTAAGTAGTATAAAAAAGTGAATCTAACTCAGATCTAAGCTGTCGTTTTGTACATTGTAATGCATTTCATCATAGCACGAACTAAACTATCATATAAAAATAAAACAGCGTATACTTACCGATTTAGGCTGATTTATAATCCGTCATTTCAAATTCTCTTTTTATCCTCCTTAAGTGTCATACCTAAAATGTTTTATGAGTGTCGCATTCAAGTCTTTAGCGATGGTTTCTCAAAGTTTTTGCAGGTTAATGTTGGCGTGCCTCAGGGATCTGTCTTATCACCCTCTTTTATTTGCATGAAGTATTATCGCTAATGGAGATGATTTTTGTATCATTATTGATAGGCTCACGCTTGACCCCTACTAGACTGCGACAACACAAATGGAGAACACCACGTCAGGGTTATAGGCCACCTTCGACATCGGCGTCTGAAAAACCTAGACTGCGTACGGTTTTAGTCGGTTTGAATCTGACATAACCACTCCGCAGGATGCGGGGTAGTATCTGTGGAAATTTGATTTTAGGCTTTGACTGTATTACGGTAAAGTCTACGATTAAATAGCAATTTTTAGAGTGTCAGTGGCATGACAGGCCCCGTAGACAAGTGTCATAGCGTAAATCGCTACGGAATATAAAAGGATTAGGTCGACCAATCACATCCGAGCTCGTCGCCGGCGTACGATGCGCGCGCCGCGGCGGAATCGCGAGCTGGAGTGTGATTGGTCGACCTAATCTATTCCATTCGATAGCGATTTAGACTTTTGACACTTGGCTACGGGCCCAGTGGTTTGTCTTTAGCAGAATCGCTGGTCGAAACGTAAGGCAATCTAAAGGTACGTATACACTTATACCATGATCGCGTTATTTCCTGTTAACATTATTGTAATGTTACTCGTACAAGTATTCTAATATAGCAATGAATGGTGACACTGGTAGCCATTTACTGAGTTAATAGAAGCTGCCCTTGTGACCAACGATCGTGAATATAATGCGGCTAACAATAAATAAGTCCGTTCCAAAAAGGTCAGGACGGAGGAAACGTTACATCTTGCTCGAACTCATGGCTTTTATTCCATAATTCTGTTTGAACTCAAATAGTGTTGGGTCATGGAGTTCATTTCTTTTATTCTGAAATTTGATAGGCTTTTCCCTCCGGGGTAGGCAGAGACAACAGACCGCCATCTGCTTCTGTCCTTACATACTTCACGCGCTTCCTCTATTATCATTAAGGCTTTCATGCAAGCCCGCCGGTTTCGAGTGCTTTTGACCTGCCCTCTATAATAGTAGCGATAGGTGAATAATTTCAATATTATATCCTAAGTGCGTTTTTTGCCTTTGCCTCAGAACCCAGAGCCCATCTTTTAGTATTTGTTCCTCCATTACACATGGTCTTGGACGTCCCTAGTAGTAAATACCACCAGAGGAAGCAAGAGCGTCTACTATATATATTTCAGTTGTAATAATCTAGTTAATCTAATAAGTAGCCTAGTGGTCTGGGTAATGGACTGCTGAGACGAGGTCTCGGGTTCGATCCCAGGTTCACCATGGCACACACCTATGACTTTTCGATGCTTTTCGAAGTTATGTGTGTATTTATCGTAGGTTTATAAGTGCCCGGTTAATGGCAATAGGCTCGCCACCTATTACATTGGGACCTAAACATAAACTGGCGAAATGTGGGTGCTAGCACCTCTGCCTACCCCTTCGGGGATATAATATAGGCGTGAGTTTATGTTATGTTTATTTCATTCGAGTGATTATCACCTAGTTGAAATCGTTTCACCTTAATGTAATTAATTTAGAATAGAATTCTTTTCTAGAATTATAACTATTATTTTCAAATATTATATGGTTTGCTTTACTCAAGTCTTGAGAGGAAGCATTACAAAAACATCATTAAATCTGATGATAATGCTGATGCATAATATTGTGCACAATCAAATAAAGTTGTGTTTTTAATTACGTAACACAAAAAAATGTATATCTAATTAATTGTTATGTAATATTTCATTTCAAGACTGATTGCCAACTTGGTGTATTGGTAGCGGGTGCGCCTAAAGTTCTGGGTTTGATTCTCGGTTAATTCAAACAAAATCAATGTTACAAATTCTTGAGCATTTTTCGTATTCACTCATAAACATGGTAAAAAAAGAAAACAAAAAAATGTAACCCACTTTTTCCCATCACTAAAGTGACCCACTCCGGAACTCCCAGATGCCCCTTATTAACAATGTGCTGCCGTAAATTCAGTACTTCCGGTGCCGCACAACCTACTTCCGTTTGCTTCTTCAGGTATGTGGTCAACGTTGAAATTTTCCTTCACTACATGAACATTTTGTATGTTCTTTTTGTCCAACATTTTTAGATAATAACAAGTAATTTTTGATAAAAAAAATAAACGACTTCAAAAACTTATTGGTGTATAAAGGATGTATAAGGAATCGAATATGCTGAATACATCTCTGAGCTCATTTAGCGCATACAGGCGTGATGTTATGTTATGAAATTGCAAAAACAATGTCTAAATGCAGCTGCAATAGCAGCAATCGTGGATGAATTGCTAGCATTTATTGAAGAGTTCCGTTGTCTTTCTCCGAAACTTATTATCAGATCGTTATGAAACACTATCCTAGAAACTTATAATATCAAAATTATTAAAAAAATACCAACTTTGAACCCGAGAAGACAGAAGTCTGATTCTCAACTTTTCAACGTCAAAAAAATGAACAAGACCAAAAAAAGGCTAATATTTTTTTACACCATTTAGGTGGCAGAAAAAGATAACACCCACCTGATGGGAAGCGGTCACCATGGCAAGGACGAGTGTAACACAAGGGGCATCACACTCTTGCTGCTGACTCTGTAAATACCTTCTTATACCCTTCTTGAAGAACCTCGTATTGTAGTCACTAAGGAAAACCACAGCAGGGAGATCATTCCATAGCCAAAGCGTGATCCAAAGGTCTACTAAATAGTATACCATTAAGGCTAATCAGCAAATAAACAGAAAAAAATCTTCTCTAATTTATAACCGTTAGTATAAAGCCTGTATTGGCCCCATAAACCCATTTTAAATGGGCAATGAAACAACATGTACATTTAAAGTTGGACAATAGAATGTAATTCTGTGGTATATTGGTCTCAGTGATTTAGCATAAACTGTAAGGGTGTGCACTGAGTGGAGCGAACAGCGAATTTATAAAATATTTTAGTTATATTTTCTTAGTATGGCCAAAAATATACCGACCGAAATAATACACGAGCCATAGCAAATGTTTTTGTATAAGTAGATGAATTTAAAAAGCAATACCGTAGGTATCCTACAAAATGTTCATCCAAATCATAACAGCTATTTATGAGATAGACAACGAGTTGAATTTTTAGCAAAAGAGTCACACAAAAAAAAAAAATAATAATACACCTATCTTCTTGAAATATAATTATATCTTAAGCTACTTAAAGTACTTAAAAAAGAAAAAAGTTTTTACAAAATAATTTGTTTATACGACTAACATTATTTTAATACGTTAATATTCTTGATAGGGAATTCAAATCAACAAAGTTAAATTGACCGGTTTCACCTTACAGCATTTTCAAAGGTTTTATGGAGTCGAAATTGGTCTGAATTGGTGTAATAAATATTGTGGAAAAGTACAGGTGCTTTCATTCAATATGAGTAGTAAGATACAGCGAGTGGCATCGATCAATAATATATAAAATAGTCATTTAAATGAGGCCATAGAAGAATAGAAAGGATAAAAATGTTGAGGAAATAGTGTATTCTAGCACTATAATATTGCTAATACCTACATGATATTATAGCAATAAAAAAACAAAAGTGCGAAAATCCAAAGAATTCTATAAAGATGTTTGAGCTTATATCGAAATCATTCGTACGAATGTCTATCGAACCTATTATCCGACAACAAAGCTCCTTAGAGTAGGTGGGTCTAATGGAACTCTTCAATAAAGTACCTGCCAGTTGTGTGGTTTATTACGTTGTCAGCATATTGCACACAAATGGGAATCAATCAGAACTGATTATCGAATATTCTGGACAAAACGTGTAAGTTTTAGACAACATTTTATTATAAAATTTACGTCATGCTATCTCCATGAAACACAAGTATAATTATACAAAGGAACATACACTTAGATGGCAGACAAGCAAACAGGGGTTCATAATCACACTACCAACTATGGAATCTGGGGGGGGGGAGGGGTGGCTGAATGGGGGAAGTGACGTTAATTTTTAATAGTAAAATTAGCACAAAAGGCTTACGCAAGTGCATAAGTATAATGGTAATTTTTGTCCGGCGTCTAAAATTTTTATACCACTTAGGTGGATATGGGCGTGGGCAACACCAAGGGCGTCACACTCCCGGTGCCTACCCTGTAAAAACCTTCTTATTAGAGATTGTTTTAAGATTAGAAACTGGACATGGACCATGATCGCGTTAATTCCTATCATCATTACTTATCATGGTCTTTGGTATTATAGACCTTAATAAATTGAAAAATTATATTCGCTTAACTATTTTCCGCTATCCGCACATCTACATACAGCACCGTAATCTCAAATCCTTAATAAAATCATTGTCGCCCGCTAATCTACGCACAAAATCACCACCCTAATCCAAGGTAGAACGGCAAAAACCGCAAGGGCGACCATAAACTTTGATTAGATTTTGTTACACGCAGAGCGCCGTCGTACATTAGAATGCGTGAATTGGTGCCAAGTAATTGGATTTTTCGCGTCATCACGTCTGGTATCCTGTATCTTAAGACTGAAACCCAGATTAGGCAAAAATCGCGACAAAAGCTGGACTTATTTTTGTATTTTAAACTTTTTAGACATTACTTGGCTTGGTCGAGATTATACTTGGAAAAGGTGAGATGTTTTTTTTTAAAGATAAGCATGAGAGGTGTTATTTTGTTCTTATTGCAGAGATAAGGGTTTGGTTTCATTTTGTAGAATAGTTTTATTTTAAATTTTATCGTTAAATTTTTGGTTACAATTTTCTTGTTTTACCTAGTTAGGTAAGATAGACAGACAGAGGGATTAGAGATAGCTTTACAACATGTTTTCCTTACTTTTTTCTTCTCTTGTTGATTGTGACAATATACTTGTATTACCAAAATCTAAAAAACCAAATGTTGTAGCTTATTAAATATTTATTCTTTTTCCACCCCTCTTTCATTCTCATCTCATTCTCTTCCACTTGGCTTGCTTAGAATACTGGACCCGTTCCCGTAACCTCTAGGTGCCTCAGCCTATGTGCTATATCTTCCCCTTGAAGTCATAGAGCCATAGATTCCAACTACCTACTTTGAGTTTAATTGTTATGGCTTTGAAAGAGGTGACTGCTGTCTGAGCTCCTAACTCCGAGGGAAAAACCTGCGTCAAAGACCCTATCCGTTAATTAGTAGGTGTGCTTGCTAGCGTGCAGGTTGGCTTAAGCTACACACGCTGTAGGGCAGCGTGTGTAGCTTAAGCCAACCTGCACGCTATATGGGTTGGTGGATCGGACATGTCCTTAGAATTTCTTCTAGGAAATGTGGGTTTCTTCATGATGTTTTTCCTTCACCGTCAGCAGATAGTAAATCATGTGATTAGCACATAATATTATGTACGAGTATAAATTCCATAGAGTGAAATTCACATTGGTACTGCCCAGCCGGATTTGAACTCAATACCTCTGCGAAGAAGCCACGTTTTTATCCCAATTTTCTCAAATTTCATCCAGACTCTTTCATCCGTTCTGTCATGATTGAGTAACCAACATATCTTTCCAACCGTCTATCCAAACTTTTTCATCTATAGTAGCAGAAATATTCACTCATCCTAATACATTATTAATCCAACAATTCTCCGATTAACACCCATTATACTCGTAACGCCCACAACTCATTCTCACTTTCGTATTCGATAAAGACATGCCAATGAACCTGCACGATAAACCGCAGACTCATCGGCACGGATACCTTCATAAATAGACGAGAAATTTATAGTACCTTATAAATCACTGCAGCACGATTTTCTTATATTTCTCTTACTGCTCATACATCAAATTACAGGTGAAACAAATTGCAGGAGGCCGCAATAAACGCGACGTATATTTATTTATAAAGGTCTAAGTGCGTGACACGCATGCTTAGTTGGGTGGCGAATATTTGTTTAGTTCAGAGATAGGCTGTGTTAGTTTGATTTAGATTTGTTAGTTTTTTTTTATTTTATGTTCTTGTCTTCTCTTCTCTTCTTATCTCATAATCTTAAGTTAATAATTTAATTTTATTATTGAAAATGTTATTTATTAGGCACTAGCTTCCGCCCGCGGCTTCGCCCGCGTGGAAGTCGGCATCGCCACCAAGTTTACTTATAGTGTGAAGCTAACTTATAGCATGGTTTTAACATAATACCTAACAACATTCAAATATGAGTCGTTAGATTACACGTTGTTACAGAATGCGTTAATAAAATAAAGGTTCACTGCTCGTTCACCGTAGGTGATAGCGTGATAATATGTAGCCTATGTGTTGACCCGACTTTTTAATAATATTCGTGCCAAATTTGAAGTAAATCCATGCAGTACTTTTTGAGTTTATCCCGGACATACATACAGACAAACAGACAAAAATTCTAAAAACTATATTTTTGGCTTCGGTATCGATTGTAGATCACACCACAAGTATTCTTTTCAAAAATATTCCATGTACAGTTTTGACTTTCCTACCATTTTATTATATGTATAGATTAGATATTAGATAGTAGGATACAAAGTATGTTAACTTTATGAACTTGTGAATGTGAATGTTTGGATAAGACGAATTTTTGGACGTATAGATGGATGTGTGGATGGCAGGATGGTTGAACAGATAGATGGAGGAATGAATGGATGCATAAATGAATGGATAGATATTTGTTCTGAAAAAAATCTGAAATCAATGTCCTTGATGTTCATCATGAATGTCCTAACATTTCATATAATAATAATATTTGTTAGCTTAGCCAGAAGGCTTTTTGTCAAAAGGACTTTACATCTCAATGTAAGGAGAGCAAAGTACCGGAACAGCTACTTAGACCGTTGCTCGGTAACAGTGTGCCCGGTCACCGGATAGCAGAGGTTAAGTGGGTTTGTGACCTTATGAGCGTGGCAAAGTCTGTAGTTGCAAAGGACATTGCTCAGAGATCGGAAGACAAGTAGTTTAGGAAACATCGAAATTTCCGATTGGTAATAAATAGGTACAGATAAAGTAATTGTTCCGTAGTTTTGAAAAATCTAGTCATTTTAGAGTTAAATTGACTTTTTGACGACATCATAGAATAAGATCATGGTGAACCTTAGGGCGCAAGGAATTTTTTTAATTTTTTTTATACGACTTAGGTGGCAGACAAGCGCACGGCTCAACTGATGAGAAGCGGTTACCGTGGCCTAGGGACGTGTGCAACACCAAGGGCATCACACTCGCGTCTCTGACCCTGGAGGGGGGGGGTAGGGGATGGGGAATTAGGAGGGAGGTTTGGGGGAGGGTTAACAACATAGGAGACTTTGGTCTTCCTACAGCACTGAAGCCTTACATTTATTGACGACATAAAACAGTAAATATGAAACTTTTTGCAAATCGTAGAGTAGGTATCGACATGGCGTGTTCGAGGTAATAACGCATCCATTACGGTGTATTTGTATTGGCGTAAATGCAACCTAGTTTAATGTTTTCTTGGAAATATGCCATTAACAATGTTAGAATATTTTTTATACTCAACTTCGATTTTTTTCCGAATTTCGAATTCGAATTTGAATCGTTGAAGTAAGCACTTTCTTTAATACTTTGAACATACATAATATACGTGCTCACGCCTTTTTCCAAGTATGCTAAGATCGTAGCAAGTGGAAAGATATTGTCTTTGCCTACCCCAATAGAAGAAAGGCGTGATTTGTGTGTATGTTTGTATGTATATATATTATGTACTATAAGCTTCTCCGTTTCTCTAAGGAAACTTATAACGTTAACGTAAACGTTACAGCAATGAGACTATACTTTGTCTCCGCTGAACTAAACCCATGCAGTTTAAGTCCTCAACTAGAACAATTACAGTCTTAGTGATAGTGAACCAACACCGATTCTATTTGAGTTCAATGTTTTAGTTAGTTCTAGCGATGTTACTACTTCGGTAAGACTACTTGCTCTACGATTTACTTCTTGAGCATTGTGAATTTATAGTCTGACCAGAGTCTGCTATTACATAACTCTCTAAAATTAAACAAATATCGTTTTAATTTTAGATACGGAGTGTTTGCCTTATCAAACTTGATGAATCATGTTGAAAAGCGACTGGGCGTACAGCTAAGGAGTGGAATTCCCTGCCCGAGTCTGTGTTTCCGGAAAGCTATAACCTAGAAATATTCAAGTCACGAGTGAATAGGATCCTTCTAGGCAAGCGTGATTCATTGTAGACCACATCGTCACTTACCATCAGGTGAGATAGTGGTCAAACGTAAGCCTATCCTGAATAAAAAAAAATCAAGATCTCCGCTCAAACTACGCGCATGTCGGTAGTTACACCTACTGGCCGATAGACCAGGCTCTGGCGCAAGCTATCCTCTCGGGGTTGAGAATTCAGATACTAGTCGCTCCCAAAAAAGCCAAATAAAACAGATAGGAACGAGATAGAAGAAATGTACGGTTGTAACCTGAAATGAAGCTAAGATGACAGTTAATATTTCTTCTTCTTCCAGATTATAATCTTGGCAAACTATTGTAAACAATAATACGCCTACATTATTTTCTATTCATTAATTTTTTTCATGTAGATTTTACCACTTTCAAAAATATTCTTAAAACTAGCAATACTTTATAGACCAGTGCCGATAGCTATGAAAATGGTAAAAAGTAAAAGAAATTTATAGTAGGATGAAACCTGTTGTAAAAGGAAGAGAATATAATAAAAATGATAGGAAAAATAAATTACGGGCGATCTGAGCTCGGGAAGGGGGGAGGGGGGTGAGTTTTAACACTTTCACAGCGGAGCGGAGCGGGTAAAAACGGTTTATCTCGATTTCCGGCAAAACTACAAGTCCTATGGAAAAAAGTTAAATGACAAAGTTGTAGGTAATAAAGAGACCTACAACTTTTCATTTACACTTTTTTCACATAACCTCAAAAAGTGTGTGAAAAATTCAAATAATCAAGTTTTTGGTTTTTTATTTTTATCTTAAGCAAAACAATTTTTTTTTCCACGAAATTTGGTGAAAACTTAGCTTTTTATGTCTCACATACACTGTAATTTTTTTGATTTGAAATACTCTTTTTTTTCAGCTTATTTTGACTAAATATCGAAAAACCACCCTAATTTTCAATCGAAAATTCTCACGTCAAAATATCAGCTTTTTAAAAAAAGTCAAAGAGTTTTTTGTTCTTTGGAATCTCTTCTTTCTGATAATGTAAAAATATATATACATTGCTATGGTAAATATTCTCAGAAAATGCAAAGAAGAAAAACTCGATTTCGAAATTAATATTTTTGTATTTAGTCATTTCCTCGCTGAGGTGGGATGAAAAGTTACATGTTGCACTATAACTTCATGGTTGCACTCGAGTGCAAAGATTTTTCACCTTGTGCACTTTTGATTCCCTCGCTAAAGCTCAGGGTTCTATTTTGTGAATCGCTCGCTGCGCTCGTGATTCAAATTAAGAACCCTTCGCTTGCTCGGTCATCAAAACTGAGCATGCGAAGGATTCTAAAAATTGAACCCAGATCTTTAGCGAGGGAATCAAAAGTGCGCAAGGTGAAAAATCTTTGCACTCGAGTGTAACTATGAAGCTATAGTGCAACACGTAACTTTTCATCCCACCTCAGCGAGGAAATAACTAAATACAATAATCACAAAATAGAACCCTGAGCTTTAGCGAGGGTATCAAAAGTGCACAAGGTGAAAAATCTTTGCACTCGAGTGCAACCATGAAGTTATAGTGCAACTTGTAACTTCTCATCCCACCTCAGCGAGGAAATGACTAAATACAAAAATTTTAATTTCGAATTCGAGTTTTTATTCTTTACATTTTCTGAGAACATTTACCATAGCAATGTATATATATTTTTACATCATCAGAAAGAAGAGATTTCAAAGAACAAAAAACTCTTTGACTTTTTTTAAAAAGCTGATATTTTGACGTGAGAATTTTCGATTGAAAATTAGGGTGGTTTTTCGATATTTAGTCAAAATAAGCTGAAAAAAAGAGTATTTCAAATCAAAAAAATTACAGTGTATGTGGGACATAAAAAGCTAAGTTTTCACCAAATTTCGTGGAAAACAAATTTGTTTTGCTTAAGATAAAAATAAAAAACCAAAAACTTGATTATTTGAATTTTTCACATACATTTTGAGGTTATGTGAAAAAAGTGTAAATGAAAAGTTGTAGGTCTCTTTATTACCTACAACTTTGTCATTTAACTTTTTTCCATAGGACTTGTAGTTTTGCCGGAAATCGAGATAAACCGTTTTTACCCTTAAGACTCACCCCCCTCCCCACTTCCCGACCTCAGATCGCCCGTAATTTATTTTTCCTATCATTTTTATTATATTCTCTTCCTTTTACAACAGGTTTCATCCTACTATAAATTTATTTTGTCTCAAAGTCTATCTGCACTGGTCTATTAAGACTACTTTTGATTAAAATACCGATGACATAACTATATAAAGAAACAAATGAACGACACTTTTTTATACTTCCCTGTTTTCTCACAAAATGACATTTACTATGACAGAGTTCTTTACAAGTTAATGTTGAAGATTATAAATAAACCTTCTTTTGATAGCACAATAAGAAACACATTGCAGATAACAAGATGATCTTTAGAAAAGCAACCATAGCAAAAACCATCCCAACAAAGGCATGCGCTTCTTTTGTGATCGTAAAAAGGTCTTGAAATGTACAACAAAGTGTGAAAATTGTTCTGATTACATTTGTAAGGATTACTTGTAAGAAATTGCGCGAGGGCTGAAAAAGGCTCGTGGCAAAATAGTAACCGTAGTAGGATAACATATTGCAAGGTTTAGTAATACTAACTATACCTACTCCATTCGGTTAGATACTTAACCAAACGTAAACAATCTTGATTGTGTCTATTTAATCTGTTTTATTTAAAAACTTAGTTTATTAATATTTTTGAATTTAGAAACGCATTTTGAAGATAAAAAACCGGTTATCCTTGTTTATTTTTTTGAGGTTTGTTTTTATAAAAAGTCGCTGCGCGATTGATTACCTTCAGTTAAGTACATAACTAAATGGAGTATTTATTCAGGCTTAGGATGGCTTTTTAAGGCATTCGAGACCCCGTCGTGTCTTGGAGAGTACGTTAAGCCGTAAGTTCTGAGCTTGCCATACGAACATCTACGGCAGTCGTTACGGGTAGTTGGGAGCCCTAAAATGTCCGATAATTGATCTAACTACAGAATTAAGATACCGCTAATGGATCGTGAAGGTCAGATGTCAGTCACTCCACGGAAAATATCGAAGTACTCGTGGGTACGCCGCTTTGGAGCTAGCTACCCCAAATTGGAAAAAGTTTCAGAGAATGATGACTTGTAAGAGTATTGTACAATTTTAGTTCGGTTAAAAGTATCTATTTCCATGTTGGGGTAAACTAACACCGCTCGCCACAGGCAAGGAATTCATCCCCACACGTTGCATCCGCCTGCAGTGTGTATTGTAAGGTATGAAAGAAATTTCATTCCACGCACGCTTAGGCTGTGGAATGATCTCCCTCTAGTGGTTTTTCCCTGGCGGCTAAAATATGGAGTTCTTCAAGAAGGGAATTAGAAGGTTTTTACAGGGTCGGCAGCGTGAGTGTGACGCCCCTGTGATGCACACGTCCATAGGCCACGGTGGCCGCTTCCCATCAGGTGGACCGTGTGCTTGTCTGCTACCTAAGTTGTATAAAAAAACATTTAAAAACAAGAAAGAAACATCTTTTGTAACCATAATACAGAATTACTTACGAAGAATTATGGCCAGTTTCTCCAACAACCTCTCAAATATCAACATAAAGTTTCACCTTAGTTTCACACCTTGAGCCTAAATAATCAAACTATAATAATGTAAATTCACAAAATCTATTTTCCTTTAACCGTACACTTGCGTTATGGAGTTTGAAACCACCTTGGCAGAAGGGATTTAAGTTTTATCGTAATCTCCGCGGGCAGTGGAGCAGAAAGTGTTGTTTCTCATAATATAAAACGTAAGGACTGGTTGTTTGTTCCTGGCGTTAAATTTTCTAGCTATCTTTATGTTTAGTCTAGAAAAGAAACACCCTAAGAGAATTTTTATGGCATATTTGAATTCTTGGCCATCGATATAAAGTTCTTATTCGATTGTGCAAAATTGTGTATTTAGCACGTTTGTCTGCTAGATCATTATTAATGTAGTCTGTAAAATTTGAACTATAACTCGCTTCTGTGTATATTATTATGAAGAAGTGGACAGAGGTATGTCACTCATGGCTAAGAGGTAACCGCTTAGGTCAACAATACTAAGTCAATTCTAGCATGGGTCAATATATATCATTACTACAAATGACACTAGCTATACTAGTGATACTTATTTAGAGGTAGAATCATTGACTTGACTTGACTTGACTTGACTTGGATACTTTAGTATCAACATACCATTGATGGTACTAATAATAGAAAGTTGTGTCATTTGTACCATCAATGGTACTTGTCAATAGTACAACTGACATAAAGGGGATAAAATAAGCAACGTCACAGGTAATATCTTGTTTCATAGTATCTGATAAAACGTAATAATTTGCTGACGTGTTGGGTGGACACAAATTTGATAATCACGGGAAGGGTAGGGATTCTGTGCGGTCCGATAATTCGTAACGTAAGCGGCTATGGCGGAAAGATGAGAAAGAATTTCGGAGGGACAGCAGGAGATTTCTGTTATGATTAAGAATTTATTTTCACTAAACTGTAACAGATTACTTATTGGAAAATAACGTACAGGTAAGGATAAAAGTATTAAATAAATATTCCAAATTTACACATACACTTTTGAGAAATATTAGACATAGTAACTTAAAGGCAAAAGGTATAATCGAAGTAAAATCATACGTATCGCATTGATGCGTACGATTTAGCCTGGATTTTGAATTTGAATCGCAACTGGGGAATAATTCCACTAACCCAAATAGAACAGTTCTCTGTTAGGCTAAGGATTAGTGGTATTATTTTCCGATTAAATGTCAAATGTGGTTGCATTTATCCTCATTTTGTCATAACGTACAGTCGTGCTCACTATTCGATAAAGGAGTTACAGTTAATTGAACAAATACTGAAGTCTAATTAAGCCTGATATTTTAAATATAATATAATATTTCACAACATTTTTCATTTATATTAATAAATAAAACTCTCTTTGAAATTCAAACTGACATCGAAATCTAATTGGAGCGAAGAGCCCAAGCCGAAATGAAACGACAGTCCATTTTGTTTGATCGTACATCAAAATGGCTTAATAGCCAAATCCGTATTTAATTATTTTTTTATACTTTGAAGTTTTTTACATTTTGGTTGGATATCATTCATAAGATTTTTTTTAATGGTATACCTAAAGAAAAAGGTATGTAGTACTTTTTATCTGCAGAATTTCACAAATGCAAGTGTTTAGATAAGTATCGACTATGGCGGTGTTGAAAGAAAACAAAGTCTAGAAAGAATGTCTGTATTCGTATACACATTTTCGTAAGACGTGCTGTCTTAACCCTAAGGTTTATTTTTTATATTCAAAAGTAAGAGTAGCGTATTCAAGATCTTAATTTGGCAGATATTTTTAGTCCTCATATAATAAAGGTGCGAACTTATTGTCGACAGCTGGACTTTTGCTTGAGTTCGAAATCTTAAAAATTTTAACAAAAATATCCAATAACCTGAAACTTCCTGCATATTAGTCGAACTTCAAGTCCCGTTTCCTGAAAATTTTGAGATAGTAACTTTCATATTATAATTATGTTATCCCATAAATTCGTGAGTATAACTTAATCTTATACTATTCACATTGTTTAATCTAGAGCATCTAGACCCTAAAAAACCTACAAGACCTGTAAATCAAATGTATTCAACAAGTTACACCTTTGTACTTTTACTGCGTCAGCTCTCCATTCAGAGCCAATTCATATGAAATGCAAATCAGGTGGTCGCCGCTATTTGTCATTTTATTTATACAAAAATACTGGAACTACGAGTAGGTAAGGTACACATTCGTTTTGTGTACGTTTGCTAAATTTACACAGAAAGGTTGAAGCAAAAAATCTAGATAAGGCACACACAGTTTTGAAGACTGACGTTTTTTAAGATATTACCTTGGAAATTAGCTTTGTGAGTAGTATTTCGTATATTTTTATTATGATTATGCAAGCATTTTGAGTTGTGATTATGATTGTACAGTCAGCGCCAAAAGTCGATTAACACTAAAATATTTAGGATATGCCTTTTTACATTGGAATACATAGGTCAGTCATTAATTTATATGTAGTTTTATAATCTCTAGAGGACAAAGCTCATGTTTTATATGTGTTGTTTATTGTTGCGATCAATGTCGCCAAGTTTTGGGCTGAGCACATCTAATGCTTTAAAAAAATGCCATCGATACGAAAAGAAGAAGAATTGTTATATTAAAGGTATTAGAGCTAAGGTGATCAATAAATTAGAATTTGTTAACCAACCTTTGGCGCTAACTGTACATAGAATACAATATAGTTACTGATGATTTTTGTAGGATGGTATATTGCTTTATTTGTTTCATTGTTAAATCTCTAAAATGGTTTAACAGTTTTTGTTATTTAATAATGCAAATTAAAAACTAGAGGTTACTTAAGTACTTAACGTGACAAAATTTCTTTATATATAAAAAAACATATATTATTGTATAGTATGTATCTGTTAAATAAAATAATAAAGACATTTCATTTAGGTATTGTTAGGTCCGGCTAATGTCCTAACGAGTCGGGCGTAGCCCTTGTTTGAGTCCAATGACTCCGGATACCCTTCGAGCAGTGGACATTGTTTGGCATAAATTTTCACCCGAACAACTTGTAACTTTGGGCGGTAGTGGACACTATTTGGGAATAGCGACGAAGTAATCCTCTGTGAAAAATAAATAATTTGTTTTTTATGCTTTTGTAATTAAATTTATAAGTTCCGTGATTTTATTTCGATTTTTATTTTTTTGGCACTCACTTATATGAACTATGATTAATATTGTGGTAACAATAGCTTTTACTCACGGCTCTGCCAGCTTGTAATTTCAATCCCATTCCAGCAACTCAAAGGTAACTTACATACATAAATACATGATCACGCCTTTTTTCCATTGGGGTAGGCAGAGACAACATCTTTCCACTTGCTACGATCTTGGCATACTCCTTTCGCTTCTTCAACTTTCATAATTTCAAAGGTAACTTATATGTTATTTTAGACTAATCTATCCCTGTATCAATATGCAGCTATTTCTGTTCAACCGTTTAAGCGTGATTGAGTAAGATACATTGTCACAAACTTTTAAATTCATGATAGTAGAATGTAGTAATGTATGGCATAACGTACTTCCAAGTTTTCATTATTCATAAGTAATCTAAATATAGATAAATATTTTTCGAGATACATTACGACGGCCAACAAGATAGAAACAACAACAATTAGGCAGTGTCATCAAACCAACTGCGTAGTTTGTACTAGTGGGCGTGAAACAGCGGGATGAAATTTAGATGCCCTCGGGAATCGCAGGACGTGGCTATATTTGTATATTGTTAACTTTGCGGTAAGAAACCAGGGTCTTATACTATTGTTTTAACTAATTTTGTAAAAATTAAATAAAACAATATCTTTCAACACTTAGATTTAACGAAATTCAATAAAAAATGAGACAATTAAATATAGCTGGCACAATTTTAAAAACATGACTGTCCTGCCCAAAAAATACTATAAAAATCACTTTCAACATTGGCATTTTTTACTTTTATATTGATTCATTAAAATAATCGTAGGGTACCGACACTAGTAGTCAGCCCCGCACCAGTACTCAGCCTTTTTTGGTTCAAAACCAATAGAAATAGCATTCTAATAGAAACTAACCTATAGAATTACTTTAAATTGGTTCTGTGACTCTTCATTAGTCGATTCAATTCCAAAATTATTAGCTAAGTGGCTGCGAAGTATTTTAAATATTAGTCTATTTCGACGTCGTCTGCTGACGAGGCGATACGCGGCGCGCGCGCCATTTTTTTGTTAGTGGAAGCGTTCACAAAGAAGTTATTATTTCTCATTTTTTTGTCAGTTTTAAGTCACTTTGTATTAACATTCCCATTAATTAAAAGTTTTGGCATCATAATCAATGAAAAAGTATCGTGTTCTTCTTAAGAATTAGTAATAATGAGGCGGCCGAATACTGGGTACCATTTGTATATGCATTATCTAGTACCCAGCCACCCCTGGCTGAGTACTGGTTTTAACGCTGTTTTTTTATTTACAGTTATATTAGTATCATTTTAAAGTTCAGAGTCCATCCTTTAATCTGGTATACCCATACCATATACGGTTTTGTCAAAAACCCAATAGTCGGCCACTTAAACAGTTGAAATTGGTTGCATGGCTGAGTACTGGAGAAAGTATACCCAGTGCTCAGTCGTCTATATTTAAATTGTTTCTTTATACAGTTTCTTTCTTTTAGGCTATTTTAAACATACATACATACATACATACAAATCACGCCTTTTTCCCAGTGGATAATCTGGTCTGGGAAACCATTGGACCAGACAAAATCTGTCCACTTGCTACGATCTTGGCATACTCCTTTCGCTTCTTCAACTTTCATAATTGTTTTCATACACGCACGCCGGTTGCTGGTACTCTTGACCTGATCTTTTTCCAAAACGTCCTAGATCTGATTAGAATATGTACGCCTAGGTCGGCCTTTACCTGGTTGCCCATTCACCCTCGCCTCATATATCTGTATCGTCAATCTTCTTTCAATCCTTCCTTTCTCTATCTAGGGAACGCTGCGATGTGGTTCATGGGAACTCAAAGCATGGGATGTAGTGACATCTTGAACCACATCGCAGCGTTCCCTTATCACACTGTTACACATTCGGTCCATCAACTTTACTCCAACTATGCGTCTTAGACTTCTTATTTCCACAGCATTTAATCTACTTTCATGCTTCTTCTGCCACACCAAACATTCACTACCTACCTTATATACCTAAGTGTGGGAACGAGAACTCTTGTAGAGTGAGACGTGCCTTTTTAGACACGATCTGACTGCTCATAAATTTATGCAGCGCCCCATTCACTTGATTAACTGCTATTCAGGAAAGAAAGTTACAGAGGCAAAAATTAAAGAAGATAAATAAAAAAGAAAATAAAACAGCTCTAAATTCTAAACTAGTAAAGTGAAGGAGACTACACAGAAGGAAAATGATGATTCTAATCAGAAATTGAGAGTAAAATGTACAAGAAAAAGGAAATTGGAAGATTTAAATGACATAACTGAAGAAGCAGATAGAACTGGCCGTGATTTTGTGGAAATATAATAAAATAAAATTAAAATTCTCAGTAACATACTTAATCATCTGAATCTCCTGAAGCAGAAACCTGTAAGGAATTATTTTCCTTACAGGTGTCTGTTTCAGGAGCTCCTGCATACATACATACTCAAGCTTCTGCAAAAAATTGTTAATCGCCGAAAACTTTTAGAAGTGAAAAAAAAACTTGAAAACTATTTAAATACTGAAACTTTTTAATTACTGAAGAATTTTCAGATTGATTTAAGTAGGTATAAGTTATATATTTGATTGATTTCAAGAGAGGCTGACCACTGGTGGCAGTATGGCTGATTACTGGATTTTGGCGGCTGAGCACTGGTGAAAATTGCCTTATTTTGTTAAAACGTATTTTTCATATTATTAAAGGATAATTTTGTAATTTTTGTTAATTTTGTAACAAAGTTTAATAAATGTGTAACGCAATTTATATAAAAGATTTTCAATTTAATCTTTCTAATATTTTTTTATACGAGTTTGAAGTCAGACTTTCCACTAAAAGGCTGACTACTGGTGCCAGTACCCTATCTACCACCTCTCTTCCTGATAACTGACCTGAATCACCGATGTTTTCCGCATGAAAAAAAAACTAAAAAAGTGTCACTTGGAATTTAGAACGGTGACTCACGTATGTATTTACATACATAAATTTTAAATACTCAAATCTAAAAAATATAATTTAGAAATTAAAAAACCCGACTGCGTAAAAAACTAAAAAGAAAAAAAACAAGCACTCAGATGTCCGGTGGTCTAGAAACATAACAACTTAACAGTCGGGATCCACTATTCACCAGCCAAGCTTATTTTTCAATGGATGGCGGCCAGTAGTCGCCATATTGAATTTTCACTGACGTCATGTCTTTAGTGACACTCGCCGGACTAAGAGGAATCAATTGACGTGTGAATCATGAAAATCGGCCCAAGCGTTTGGTCTGTATAGTGCTTCAAAGGAACATACAAACATACATACATACATACAAACATAGGCTGTTAAACACATTACCACTCCTTTACGTTGCGCAGTCGGGTAATAATCCTTTGAATTAAATTTTTAAGCAATTGCATGCTAATTATTTCTAATGATTATCTCTCCGGGGATCTCCTAAAAATTTCATTCAATTAATTGGGCGGAGAATCTAAAAATAATGTTTAAAAACAATTGCAATATTGTTCATTGTTTCCGTAGTTCGAACGAATTACGGTGGATGGCTTCACCGGCGCCCTAAACCGTAGAATATATCGGAAAATTTTGAGCATCTAAGATGGGTCCAGGTGGCTCAGTTGGTCTAAATACTCCTTTTTGGGCAGTCCTGTAAAATATCACTGTACCTAGTAGGTAATATTTTGAATGTTAAGTCTTCGTGGATGGGTGAATAGGTGAAGTCTCAGGAGGGGGGTCCCCATTACATACACCGACAGTGACATAATGTTGGCCCTCAACTTGATCACCTCAAAAAAGGTGATTTAAAAAATTTTAAATTTAATATGATAGGTACCTCAGAATGTGCTATGCTACTTCTGATGGTAACTGTACCTATTGATTTGTAGTGTCTAGTGCAGTGAGATGTTTCACCGTGTGCTCTCGAGCGTACCTTCAGATTCAGTCAAGCGTTTGTATTTTAGAAATATTATTGTTGTACTCGTATTTTCTAACCACAAAGTGATTTTGTTCTTTAATGTTGTGGAATCAAAATAAAATAATTATTTGTATTATTGTTCATAAATATTGAAGAAAATCTTATAGTATTATTTTTAATTCTATGGTGCTAAATTTTTGTAATAAGATTTATGATTAAATTTCAATTCTCATCTCATCCCAAAATCATGAAAGTCTAGAACTATCGATAGTATCGATAGTTTATTCTTCGTGAGCAACAATACTATCACAATATTTTTTTTTATAGCTGCAAAGTTAAGTTAAAACTTTGCAGCTTTAAAAAAAAAATATTGTGATAATATATATATTATCGATACTACTACTAAAATATTATCGATAGTATTGCAATCAAATAGCATCACCTTGTTCTGAGCTATCGATACCATCGATAGGCCTAGCATATGGATACTATCGATAGGACTAATCTACTTTCTATATTTTGGCAACAACACTTTAGAGTCGCCATACTGGTATAAATGGCATAGAAAGGAGATGTTTCATTTTGGGTCCCCTAATTGTACACAATACAGAAAAAAAGAGAAATAATACCGGTTATTGGCAAAAATACAATGATATTTATTCGCCTTCAAAATTCAAGGGCATAAATTAATAAAATATGAGTACATTTTTATAGTTTGAGTCCGCCATGTTTGTTTTGTTGCAAGAAAGTGTTTATTTAGCTAGATTCCGTCTATACGAGGCAATATTATAAGAATTGAATAGTGAAAAATAAATACTACATTGCTTAGCTATTTTTCTAAGTAGTGTACAATTATCGGGCCCAAGGTCCATATTGTGAAACATCTCCTTTGTGTCATCACCGAAATAGTATAATATACAAATAAGGTACTTGTAAGTGGACAGGCAAGCCGGGGTCGACCTCGCAGAGTATACACTGACCAAATTAAGGAGTTATTGCAAAAGGGCAGGTCAAAAGCACTCGAAACCGGCGGGCTTGCATGAAAGACTTAATGATGAGGCTGTCAAGCTGAGGGCCGCCACTGTAACACTACCGGTGTATGTGGTGGTGAGTCCTGAGACTTTGCGTTTAGCTTACCATCAGGCGAGGTAAAGTCATTTTGACGTGCCCTATATACAAAAAATGACAGTAGAGAAAGCGCGTGAAGTATGTCAGGACAGAGGCAGATGGCGGTCTGTTGTCTCTGCCTACCCCGGAGGGAAAATGCGTGAGAATTATGTATGTACAATACAAACACACAGTCATCACCACTTCTAGACATTTACCAACAATGTCCGTGTATAGTAATTTCATGTAAACACGTACCTACAAGAGAATTTGTTTTATTATTCAGGTACGTCGGCGAATATCTTATGAGGTGACGCCGCTACAGTTAATTGCTTGACTAACAAGGTTTCTTCGATGAAATTTTATAATTCATCGTTTTGGGACTGTCGAACTGAATATGCCAAAAGGTGAGACATTATGGGAATACAAGCTACGCAATATGCACGATTTATGGGAATACACTTTGCTCTTGTGGTTTGTAGATTATCTAATAGTAATCTATACTAATATTATAAAGAACAGTTTCCCCTTAAGCTTAAGGGGAAAATTTATAAAACCATTATCAGACCTGCCGCCCTGTATGGGTCGTCATGCTTGGCTTTGAAAGCGAAGGAAGAAAGACAACTACATGTAGCGGAGATGCGAATGTTAAGATGGATGTGTGGTGTGACAAGAATGGACAGAATAAGGAATGAGCACATTAGAGGAAGTTTGAAAGTTGCACCAATAAATGAAAAATTGAGAAGCGAGCGATTGTCGTGGTATGGACATGTTATGAGAAGAGATGAAAGCAATGTTGTCAAAAAGGTTCTAAGTATGAATGTGGAGGGCTTTAAGGGTAGAGGTAGGCCTAAGAAAAGATGGATGGAGTGCGTGAAAGAGGATATGGCAAGGAAGGGGGTAACCGAAGAGATGACATCTGACAGGAATGAATGGAGGAAATATACATGTTGCGCCGACCCCAAATAATTGGGACAAGGGCAGGTAGATGATGAACTAATATTATAAAGAAGTAAAGTTTGTGTGTTTGTATATTTTGTTAAATTGTAAGGGGTAATCTCGGGATATACCTTACCGATTTTAAAAATTCTTTCAACAATAGGAAGCTATATTATCCGTGAATGTCATAAGCTGAATATCATCATGCTACTGCCCGAGGGAGCGGAGCACTAATCATAAATGTGAACAATTCCGGTAGATTCCCATACATTTTAGGAAAACTGATAAATTATGAGCATATTATGTGAGTTAAAAAGGGTGCATCGGGGTTCGAAATACGCCACGGGCGAAGCCGGGGTGGGTCAGCTAGTATTATAAAAAGGTAAAGATATGATGTTAAGACTATAAAAAGTTGTGCCCTACAAACTCTAGACGTACTAAACCAATTTTGAAATATTTTTTACTTCCATCTTTTTCATCACCGAGTGACCAGAACAGAAAAACATTATATTACAGAAAACAACAGATTATAATATATTAAAGCTCATATTGTTCATGATTATCTTAGGAATGTTTATACGTGAAAAACACAACATTATATTAACATTTTCCTGTTTCTGCTACTAAATCAAATAGATATCATTATTTGATTCTTTTT
Source organism: Lithosia quadra (assembly GCA_963576445.1). Taxonomy (NCBI): domain Eukaryota; kingdom Metazoa; phylum Arthropoda; class Insecta; order Lepidoptera; family Erebidae; genus Lithosia; species Lithosia quadra. Next base: position 14,707,826 of record OY754881.1, read on the forward strand.
AACACGTTTGACTTAACTTGTTATGTATGTTTTTTATACCACTTAGGCGGCAAACAAGCACACGGCCCATCTGATGGGAAGCGGTCAACGTTGCCCATAGACGTGTGCAACATTAGGGGTGTCACACTACGGCTGCCGGCCCTGAAGGAGGTTAAAGAGGATGGGAGGAGAGGGGTGAATGGGCGAGAGTGAATCTATTTCGATCTATCCATTAAAATGCAATCCCAGGACAGTCGTGTAATTGATTTTTTCCAAATCATTGAGCGTAAATTTAACTCTTTCGAGTTTTACCCGCCACCTCTTTCATATACTTTTATAGTTGGCGTATGTGAGGGGTGGAATATAAAAAATCGAAATGGATTCATTATTTATTAACGTTCTACCACAACCCTAAAAAACCTTTGGACGGACCGCGTTGAACAATACAACTGACTACATGGCTCGGCCCACTTGCTTATACGTAAAAGTCGGCATGCACACATTCACACGCTAATCAGCTAAAATGCGGCGAACGTCTACAGCATGTAGGATTGTGTAGTGAAATAATGTAAAAACTGTAGTGACAGTAAGAAAAAAAGAAACAAATTGGATAAAACATTGCGACTCAATAATTTTATTCACACATGGTTATGGACTAAGAGCCCGTGAACCCCAGACCTTCGTTATTTTATAAAAGCTGAAAGTTTGTCAGCGCATGCTCCCAACACAGGTAAGAACGATGGCCTATTATGAAGTTCGGGTTATCGTGGTTTTGGCAGATAAACGGTACTTAATTTTATTATTTTCAATTGTTTAAATCCAATACTATGGGCAGTGATGAATCGCAATAAGACCACCTGACTCGCTAAGTCACTCGCACTCACTGCCTTGCGCTCGCTCCTACAGTGCTACCCTTTAGTACCGTTTATCTGTCAAAGCCACGATGCCCTGAACTTCATAATGGGCCCTTGTTCTTAACTGTGTTGCGAGCATGCGCTAACAAACTTTCAGTATTTATAAAATAACGAAGGTCTGGGGTTCACAGGTTCTTGCTCTATAACGCAGCCACGTATGCAACGCCTTCCATCTGTAAGCTTTATAGGTCCATGTTATACGTTCTCAATTTATGGTGTTCAATGCGTTCATATTTAATGCATTTGGGAGTGGTCTGGCAACACCTTGCCCGATTGGGATGTTTACTTAGCTATGAATTTATCATGTAATTTTATATTGATGTGTCAGAAGTAATGGTGCACAGGTTTGCCTACTAATTCTTGTAGGTTGCGGTTTTGAAATGATTTATCATAGTTCAACTACCTAAGGTACCTGAGTATTTAAGCACGTTATATATGGTTTAATCCACAGGTTTAATCTTACATGATAGAATTGTGCCTATGTATAGACTAAATAATGCAGGCTATTATTCCTTTTCTATTTATCCTTTTAATCGAATTGAAATTACATGTTTTCAAAACTTGGTGTTACTGAATTTGTTGCCAAGAAGGATGCGTTAAAATAACGACATAAAACAATAATCAGACAACGGTAACAAATTCCATTTCGCATTATCGTGCTTCGAAATTATGGGTATCGAGTCCCGTTTAGTTCATCGCTATTTTGATTATTTTGAACTTCGAAATTCAGTATGACAGTCGTTCATCTTTACGAAAACATTCATCGTTCTCTGAACCTTTTTCCCAACTCAGATGGGGTCGGCTTTCCAGTCTAACTGTGATGCGGCCCAACTTCGATATTTTCCATGGAGCGACTACCATCTGACCTCCACAACCAATAGTCATTATGACCAATGGCGATATCGAAGTTCCAAGTTAGACTGGTTGGACTTTTGTGGGCTCCAACTACCCATAACGACTGCTATAGATGTTTGTATGGCAACTGGGACCGACGACTTAACGTGCTATCCAAGGCACTAAAAACCTGCAATAAATACACACATAACTTCGAAAAGCATCGAAAATTCATTGGTGTGTGCCATGGTGAACCTGGGATTGAACCCGTCTTGTCTCAGCAGTCCATTACCCAAACCACTAGGCTACCGCGGTAATTTATGAAACATTATCATCTATTATTATAATTTACGAAAATATTTTATAAAGGTATACTCTATCAAATGCATAATGTAAGTCACGCAACGAGGGTAGAACTAAAATAGCTTATATTTTCCATCGGCACATTGCCGTTGCTTCAACTGTGAATAACCAAACAGACCTGTTCAAGTAGAATTTAATCAAGTTAGACACGCGACCTCTCACGCGATGCTGCCCTCCTTGTCGGCAATTATCATGTCGATTTTATACTGATTGTGTTTTTGTGTGGCTACACATTACAAGCACTATAAGTATATATTGCGTACTGTAAGGTTTGAAAGAAATTTTATTCCGCGCACGCTTAGGCTGTGGAATGATCTCCCTGCCGTGGTTTTCCCTAGCGACTACAATATGGGGTTCTTCAAGAAGGGCATTAGAAGGTTTTTGCGGGGTCGGCGTCCCAAGCCTAAGTGGTATAAAAAAAAAGTTTTTTTTTTTATACTACTTAGGTGGCAGACAATCACACGGCCCACCTGATGGGAAGCGGTCACCGCGGCCTATGAACGTGTGCAACACTAAGGGTGTCACACACGCGCTGCCTACCCTTCAGTGGCTTCAATTTCAGATTTTTGTTTATACTACTCGTTCGCGCTAAGTTTGCCGCTGCCAACTGTCACGCGTTTAGAGTTATCTCACTTACTCAGTTTTAGTTCCAGTGAGACAACGCTATACCGACGTCATTTGACAGCGGCAAACTTAGCGCGAACGGGTAGTACTACACTAGCTGAAGACCGCAGCCTAACAGCTCACGTGTTTCCTTCCTCCTACAGTCCCGGGTCCTTTAAGCGGAGCGTGAAAAAGCATTTGATAAGGCCGTCAAGTTGAGGGCCACCATTATGGCACTGACAGTGTGTACAATGGGATGGGGACCCCCTTCCTGAAACTTTACCTTTAGTCATATCTTTGAAGTCATTTGACGTGACCGATATAAAAAAAGACTATAATTTATCCCTGTACCAAATTTCAGACAGATCCGTTGAGGGTTTAGAGCGTGATTGGGTAGGTACCAAACATACAAACATCTTCATAACATAACATAACATAAACTCACGCCTATATCCCCGAAGGTGTAGGCAGAGGTGCTAGCACCTACATTTCGCCAGTATATGTTTTTAGGTCCCAATGTAATAGGTGGCGAGCCTATTGCCATTAACCGGGCACTTATGAATCTGCGATAAATACACACATAACTTCGAAAAGCATCGATAAGTCATTGGTGTGTGCCATGGTGAACCTGGGATCGAACCCGCGACCTCGTCTCAGTAGTCCATTACCCAGACCACTAGGCTACCGCGGTCTTCTTAACATCTTCATAAACTTTGATATTTGTAAAATTAAATAAGAAGTGCTTAGTAGGTTTGCTTAGTAAACTAGATATGAAAAGTGCTACCGGCCTGAAAATCGGAATTTTACCTACTTTGGAAATCAGTCTCTACATGAAAAAACTTGGTATGTAGGTATAATAATTATTAACTTATTGTATAATGGTCTTATTTAACTCGACCTGTTGTTTGGGTTAAATCTAGTAATTGAAATGTACCCTCCTTTCAGTTGTCTGATTGGTCTGATATTTGGCAGAAGTCTTTAGTTCTGATGACAATACAATTTAAAACCGTTTAACTTGCAAAAGATTTTTCAAAATTTATTTTATTTTAGACAAGACATTTCTCAGGTCTGACAGTTTCTATAAAAAAAAAATCACCTCGTGCATCATAAAAGTGTCATGTAGCAGTTAAAACACGTCCTAAATATCGTGAAAACTTTGTGCAATGTTATAAATCTCTATTTTCAGATGATGTTGCCCGTTTTTTCTTTATTGCAGGGCTCACAAATGTCATACGAAATTGATATGTGGCTATTGGAGCACCATAAAATATGTCTGTAAATGAATCTGACTATTTCGATAGAATTTTTTCAGTAAAGACTGACTTATATGATAACGAACGATAATAAAAATACTTTTTGCGGTCGATAATAATTTTATTGTTGTCATAAATTGCATTTGTACTAATATTACAAGGAGGACGGCTGGATTTTGTAAATTAGTCTGCAATTTTCTAAATTGGTGCACTTATGGGAAAAAACCTTTCACAATTTGACGGCCTCAGTGACGTAGCGGTAGTGCATGCGACTGCTACGCAGAGGGCGCGGGTTTGATTCCCGCTCAGTGCAATATTCGTATGCATGAATATTTGCATTGGTCTGGGTGTTTCTATGAAATTACAAAAAACCCCTTAACACAAGTTAGTTAGTTAGTTAAACTAAACTTACTTTGGGTCTGGGGAGCGCTATGTAAAATGTCGTAAAATATTTAGTTGTTTTATTTATTTATTTGAGAGGCACATTCTCATCCATGGACATAAGGCAGATACCTATATTTATCTGTAAATTATTAAGGCATTAGGTAAAAAACTTATATAAACGAAAGCAAAGTGAGCGTGGATTGCCAGTTTAATAAAATTTCAAAATATTTTTAACATTATCATGATTACTATTCAACTTTGGTTACATATTTTTTCGAATTATCTTTCAACATGACATGTGTATACGGGGTCTAGCTAGATCTTCGAGGCTCCAAAGTGCATTATTTTAGCTGTAATCGCTAATGTAATCGCTGTAAATGATAATGATGATAGTAACAATGAAAAAATTTGGTGAGGCCGTCAAGCTGAGGCTCACCATTGTGGCATTTGTAATGGTGACTCCCATTCCATTCACTTTACCTTTAACTTACCATCAGGCAAGATGAAGTCATAGTGACGTGACCGACATGAAAAATATATCAACTTTCAAACCCAATAAAAAAAGGTTTCAGATACTAACGACACAAAAAATATCTTGAATTCTACAAGCATGAATTGTATCATTAAAGTGATTTTTGTATCATTAAATTACACCTTTTCACTCCATTAACCGAAATCAAACAAATAAGCGATACACGGCTTGTATCATCCATTACAACAATTCCACTCTACATTTATTTTCTACGTTCACATTATTACATCATTAATTACACAGTTGGTTGGTTACATCATTTGAAACTCTTCCATCTTTAACGTAAAGTAAATATTCTTGATTAGTTACGATTGAAGTAGGTACTCATGTATCCATTAAACAAATGGAAAATGTAACTTCTCAAGTAATTTTGTAATGATCTATACGAATAAATAAAATTGGAGTGTTTGTTTGTAACATTTAAAATAACTGCTTTTTGCTAATTGCATACACGGTTCATATACCAAAACAACATTTTTAACAATTTTTGTCTGGTTATCTGTCTGTTTATTCCGGCTAATCTCTGTAATGACTGGACTGATTTTGACGGGACTTTCTTCGATAGATAATTGATCTAACAAGCAGTCACTTAGGCTACTTTAATTCTGGGAAAAGAATTATGATTTCGAGTGATAGCAAGCAATTTATGTCTCACTACTGGGCACAGGTTTCCTCTCCTCTAACGTGAGAGCTGAGAGGGCTTAGACCTTAATCCACACACGCTGGCCTAATACGGGTTGGTGGATCGGACATGTCCTTAGAATTTCTTCTAGGACATGTGGGTTTCCTCATGATGTTTTTCCTTCACCGTTAGCAGATGGTAAATCATGTAATTAGCACATATAAATTCCGCAAAGTGAAATTCACATTGGAAAGTACTGTCCAGCCGGATTCGAACTCGATACCTTTGAGAAGAGGCCGCGTCTTTATCCATTCAGCTACCATCGCTTTTTCCAATGATTCCGAGTAAACCTTCAAAATCTAAAACCAACCGAAGTCGCAGGCATAGCTAGTATATGAGACGCCCACAAAGGTTTCGAACTTTCCAGACCACAAAGAATCGACCAACAGATTACATCTATCGTTCTTGATTATTATTTATCAATGCCTTAGAAGTTTACTTTGTAAGTTTTTCTTCACTTCCAAGTAGATTTTAGGTTGACAGATCTTGTCTAATGTTGAAGTTTCCAAAGAAATAAATTATTTTGGAGCTACAAAATGATCAGTTTTTATTTAAAAATTGTGAGGTATTTTCAATTGTAAATAGATTTTTAATTTAGTTTTGAATTTATTTTTTTAACAGTAGTCCAGTAGGTGGTAGGAGTTTTTTTTTAATTTATTGTCAAAAAGTTAGGTTATTTTTTTTAACTATATTATGACGTCATACTGTTGTCAAATACTAAGTGTTAGGGTTTTGCATTTCAGCTCAATCCGAAATCGGAAAGTGTATAAAATTTTACTTGCAAGATTTGATTATAAACAATGACCCAAAGAAAGTTAATAAAAACTGATGAAAATTATATAAAATTCTAGACATTAAAATATAATCTTCAAACATAAAATTATTAATAACACCATTTCCTAGTGTACTAGTAGTCCCTTAGGTTCCGTTCACACAGACCGGCTCGGAGAGCATTGGCGCGCAATTTTCTTTTCACACTGACAAATGATTTTCATAATGACAAAAGCAGTGCAGATGCAAAAATAAACCTTACTACATATACTAAAAACTCTGTTTTCAACGTGATAAGAATCTGCTCTCCTCTCCGAGCCGGTCTGTGTGAACGGACCCTTAAGCTTCCAACCCAAAGAAAATCACTCTAAAATAATTAGGTCACTGAAGTGTTGATCGCCCCTGAACCACTAAAGTGAATTTTCCGACAGACACCAATATCACACGTCTAATTAAATTAGTTTATTAACCTACGAAAAGTTTGCGCATAGCTTAATAAAATAAATAAGAACCGAAATCCCAGAGTAAGTGAAACGTAGTAGAGATTAAAATCAAAATTCATCAATCAAAGTTTTCAACGGTTATTTTCTTTTCTCTAATATTAGGTCAACACTATTATTTACTAAGCAATAGCGGACATTCATGTTGTTAATTTCCTCCTTCATGGTACTATTGACATGCAGTTCCATCTTTTAGGGCGTTGAGTAAATACTTTTATGTTACCGTACACCTTGCGAAAAACCCTCCATAGTAATCCAAACCCGGTTGGATTGTGTTCAGGGTTTGAGGTGATGGTTGTCGCAGCACTTATGGGATCTGTGGGTATTGGCGTAGTCTAAACTAATATCTGCTTTGTCACGCAGTGCTGCGACGATCATCACCTGGTTTTCATGATTCCGTCAAGTTGAGGGCCACCATTATGTCACCTATGTAATGGGGACCCCCTTCCTGAGGCTTTTCCTTACCTTTTGCTTACGTAAAGTCACATTGACGTGACGGATATATAAACTCTACTAGAGAGTATAGACTATGCTTTAAAAAAGTCATAAATATATTTAGATCGCTGCTAGCACTCGTGGTTACAACAAGTCAACTCGCAAACTTTATATTTGCACAACGTAAACAAGATTTCGAATAAATAAACTAATTTACTCAACAAAGACTTTGTTGCGTGCTATGAAAGAGACTCGTTAAAGTGTTCGTGAGTGACGTTGGGTAAGAAATAATCATAAGTTGCCTTTATCGCAATCAAACCATCAAACCATATCTTCATGCAAAGTCGAGTTTAATGGAAAAATGCCAGGCGTTGTTAGTTGGGAAAGTTACTTTTAAAAGACTTGAAAAGGAGACATAATGCGTGTATACCTTCACAAACTCGAACGATCACAAACATTTATTTTGGTTAGACATTACATAGGTACAAGCACACGGCAACCTGACGGGAACACAACAAGATGGTTATTATGGCCAGGGTCTTTTGAAGCCCTACAGAAGACTGTTCAATTCGAACGGGAGATACCATCGCGTCCTACCTCCATACACAATTATTGAGATTAACATCTTTATGTATATAAATAGATTAGAATCCCCCTGAGCTTAATAAACCGGAGACTCTATTGCATTCTCAGTGTAGCCCGGCAAATGGGTAGCACTGGCTAGCAGAGCGTAAAAAACGAAATTCTTAATAATTGAATCATTAAAAAAATGTAGGATAGCACTAGTTAAATCGATGAATTTTACGTAACGGTTAATAACTATTTTCTTTTGACAGTTTCAACTGTCAGAATAACTTTTTAATATCTCAAAAACAAAGCAAAATTACGAACAGCTAAGTTCTTGTGTTCAAACAAAACACGTCGAATTTTAACGAAGGTGAGGCGAGAGGACAATTAAAAGTTTTACATAATTCAGTTGTGTGTCTGAAACTGGGGCCGGGGGATACACCCTTGGCTTCCAACCCCCACATCTGGGCCGGAGTTGATTACGAGATCCGACTTTTTGAAAATTTAATTTCGCAAATTTTGTTGAAGTTTCGACATGATCGCTCTGTGGTTCCTGGTTGGCATTACGGGATATATATTATGTTTTAATTTATATTAATTAACATGGTAATTTAGATTAAGGTTAAAGTATAATTTAATTTTTTAAATTTACCTCGTCGTATATAATACTCTACCGACCAAGTTAAAAAAGTAACAGTAGTAAATTTGTAATTGTATTTTTATTGTCCACTAATATTATCTTATCTTAAGTTGTCGTCATATATAAGCTAATAAATGAATGAAACAATAACTATGAATTTTTAAAATTTTATCAAAGATTTTCCGATATTATTTTCTCTGCCGGTCCGTTATTTCCCTCCCAGTTTATTCGCACGAGATACGTAAAAAAACTTAATTAAGAAGTACGTTAAGTAGCTCACATCATGCACTTCACAAGCGTGCAAAATGGGACTTGGTTTAGCATGTGCCAAAGCATTTCATTTTACTTAGAATTGGAACAAGAGTAACGGTAAGTTTTATTTGAATATTTTTTTTATTCCTTCCTTGTGAACTTGGCCTTAAATGTAAATGGAGAAACCGGAACTTTTAACGTTAATAAGGGTTACTTTGTGCCCTAATTGAATTAGTAGGTTTTGACTTTGTATTTATCATTTAATTTATTTGCTCGTAAATTAATTCTATTGTTATTCAGAGAAACCGAGGACTTCATAAGCAAATAAGTAAATTAAAATATTTTTTGAAGTTGATATCCAAAAAAGTAATGGCAAAATAGAACCGACTTATCTTACTAAGTTACTTAAGTAGGTATACTAAAACCGCCAAAATAACGTACTCTTCTGAAAACTGCATCAAAATTGGTTTAATCAAACGTGAGATAATCCTGAAAGTCAAATAGTAAACCTCTTATTAAAATAGGTTAAAAATAGACCTGTCTTGGACCACTTTTTCCGCCATAAATCTTATCCACATTAATGGGTACAGGTTTGGTTAGGTTTATCCATATATTTCAACCTCTTTTACGTGTCAATGGAAAATTTTTTGAGCATTGGATTATATGCCTAACTCAAATTTAAAGTGCCTAGCTCAAATGTAAAGTGCCCTAGCACAATATATAGTGCCTAGCTCGAAACTAGGTGACATTGGTCGCTTATTCCAACATAGTTATATTTCAACTAGCATTTATATAATGTAATAAATTTAATTGGTAAGATCGTTCGATTTTCATTTGTACAGTGTAAGACTAGACAGTGCCGGCTGGCAATAATTACCACTCCGATTTAATTTGAACATTCCGAATTGCGCCTTGAAATTAGCGAAACTCTTCTTGAGAAATAATTGAGATTAGGAAAATAAATCGCGGAATAATAATAGATTGGGTTAATAATAGAACAATACACAGGTGTTTGTTCTAATTAAATCATTTTATCAGATGACGAAAATAAATGAACTTCATTTAAATGGATTTAATCGAAGACTTATTTATTAAGATCAGCTGTTCAAAAAAATATTTAACCACGTTTGTTTTATTGATTCACCTCAATTTAGCTGTCAGTTGAAACTAGTTGGATAGGGAACTATCTAACCCGTTCGTGCTGGCCCAAATTGTATCATTGACCCTTTTTTTTCGTGCGGGAATCCCCTTGGATACCACCCCCGTCAGGCATTGGGGGTGGTTATGTCGGATTATGCCGACTAAAACCGCACGCCGTCTCGGGTCTTAATTACAAGGGTGTGAGGTTATCTGAGGTAATAAAAGGTAATGCCTATCCTTATATTTAACAGGGCGCAGCCAAGGTTTATACTTCGGGGCCTCCAAGTGGCTTATACGGCTTTTTTGGGAGTGACTGCCATATTATCTCTAAAGGGTAAATCCTGCACCAGAACCTCATTTATCAATCAGCAGATGTACCTGCTTGCGGGTGAAGTTGGTTTCGCTCTGAAGGTCTTGTCAAAGTACAAATACCCTTTTGTTCCATGCGGAAATCCTCATGGATACCCAACCCGCAGCCAGCGGTACAGGTTATTTCACTCTTACCGACTAAAACCACACGCCATCTATGGTCTTCTGACGCCAGGGTGTAAGGTGGCCCATAGAACATTTCCCTCGCACCCCGTCAAGTTACAAATACCCTAAAATCTAGACTACCAGACCCTCATTCCTTCCTACAGTGAAGAAATATAATTTATATTTTTTGTTTTATTCAACAAAATATAAATACTTGAAGTTGTGCGGTTTTCCTCGGAGATTGGTCGCCTTTTACGTTACCCGTGGGAAGAAAATGTGGTTTCTAGACGTCGACGTCGTACGGCTAAGACATGTGACTTTGATATTTAGTAAGGTTAGTAAGATACATGTTTAAAAGGACTAAAAATACTCGTTACTTTGAGGGAAAAATTAGCTATTTTTTTTTATTCATGATAGGCTTGTGCCGACCAATGTACTCTGTAACTATATAATTTAAGGCGTGGAAAATGTAACCAGTATTGTCGTGACATTCATAATAAATGGACGCATCATAACACCTCTTTTATTCCACAATACTCAACACCAAATAAGGAACAGGCTTACGTTTGACCTCAATCTCATCTGATGGTAAGTGACGATGTGGTCTACGATGAATCACGCTTGCCTAGAAGGAACCTATTCACTCGTGACTTGAAAACTACAGGTCTTTTTAAAAATATTATTATCTCACTTGCTACTTAATAAAGAAATTACACACAGATTAATATGGGTTGTGAGAATGGGATAAAAATTCCATGCGAACGGAGCCGTGGGCCACAGTTAGTTGAACAATAATTAGTGTCCTTATAATTTGATGATCATAAAAGAAACGAAAGAGATATCTCCTGAAAATGATCAAAGACACATAATTTCACTTGAAAAGTATCTTCTAAGCATAGTAATATAATACAGCAATAATAGCTTAGACTTCAAGAACTAAACGGTGCATAACTAAATCTCCTTAACTATGTCGGCTAATACGAACGTCCATAATTCCACTAGTAAGGAAATAAAATGGATTACACCATCATTTCTTTTGTAAATTTATGGCTGTACCGTGGCTATTGTAAATCCCAAAAGATGAAATATTTACTCACTATAAAAATAGCAATTCTAAATTAATGACTACTACTAGGTATTAATGACTAACATTTTCAGTCATCAAAAATTAAATAAATCAATTTATGACTTGCTAGCAAAACTCTCATTAAATAATATTGCTTAGGTATCTATACTAATATTATAAAGAGGTAAAGTTCGTGTGTTTGTATATTTATTAAATTGTAAGGGGAAATCTCGGGATCATTTATTAAATTGTAAGGGGCAATCTCGGGATCTAATGAACCGATTTTAAAAAATCTTTCACCACTAGAAAGCCACATTATCCGTGAATGTCATAGGCTAAATATCATCACGCTACTGCCCAAGGGAGCGGAGCAATAATCATAAATGTGAACGATTCCCGTAGATTCCCATACATTTTAGCAAAACTAATAAATTATGGGCATATTATGTGAGTTAAAAAGGGTGCACCGGGGTTCGAAATACGCCACGGGCGAAGCCGGGGTGGGTCAGCTAGTGGACTAATGAAAACATTTTTCCATGCTTCACTAAAACCTGATTGAACTAAATAAACAGTATTCTAGTCACGCGACTGCAGCAGTGCGAGTCAACGAGGCTCCACTTCATAATTGACGCCACGGCAAGAATACCCTTCCTTCAACCTCATATAATAATTGATAGATAACAATTTCTCGTTTAGCTTGAATCTTAATCTTAATATATATAAATCTCGTGTCACAATGTTTGTCCTCAATGGACTCCTAAACCACTTAACCGATTATAATAAAATTCGCACACCATGTGCAGTTCGATCCAACTTGAGAGATAGGATAGTTTTTGAAACTGATTTCGCCATCCACGCGGGCGGAGCCGCGGGCAACAGCTAGTTTATTTATAAAATAATGATTCCTTAGACCAGAAATTAAAAACGATTCGTTAAGTACTGGGTTAGGTTAAGTTAACATCTGGGTTCCAGTTAAAAACCAGCGCCAGGGGTCGCCCTGATTCCTGACACATGCTGAACTGGTCACGCATTTGGTGCAACCGTTAGGCACGTACTAATTTTAATAATTAAAGTCTAAGCATCAGTGTAATGGTTAAGTGACTCATGTACTTATCTGCACCAAATAAAAGTTCTTTTCTTTCTTTGTTTCTTTCTTTCTAAGTATTCTCGAGTTATTCACTCTTTGTTTCGTGCGATGATCTAGATAGATACCACCGCTGTCGGCTATCAAAGGTGGTTATATCAGACTCTAACCAACTAAAACCGCACGCCGTCTCGAGACTCAATTATTTTTCATTTTTAGAAACTTAACTCAACCCCCTTTATTAGTTAGTACAAAAGAAGCGAGATTTATCAAACAACACAATATCTAGTCAATTTATTTTCAACTCAATTATTTTTTATTGTATTGTATTTTTTATCTTTTATATTTCATGTGTGCTTTCACAATAAAGCTTTCAATAAAAACATCACAGTTTTTTACATAAAATGTTAATTGGAGCATATTCAAATGTAGCTAATAGCCATATAAATATAATAGGAGACAAACAAAGACTCAATTATTATGAAGTATTATTGATATCGCAAAACGTTTAGAAATAAAACTGTAAGTATTACTTATGTGATATCAATTATAGACGAAGGTATATAAATCGAAGTGGGGAGGGCTTATTCGTGCATATTTACTTTATTCGCACGAATATTCGCCTTAGTCATTTTTCTATGACAAATTGTTGACGGTTAAGTCATCTATAAGAATTTCCTCGAATAGCGAATAGTGAATAGCGAAGTGTAGTTCCACCATTACTAAAAAACGTCAGAAGAAAAGTCTGTATTAAAATTAATAATAAAGAATCAGAATTAATAATTATCTAGGTAGGTACTAGTTGTAAAATGTAAACATAACGTGTTTTAACAAGCAAAATATGATTATAATACCCACTATAAATGAAATAAACATATAATAGCAACCCATTTATGTCCCACTGCTAGGCACGGGTCTCCTCTCCTCTGACGAGAGAGCTGAAAGGGTTTAGACCTTAATCTACACACGCTGGCCTAATGCAGTTTGGTGGATCGAACATGTCCTTAGAATTTCTTCTAGGACATGTGGGTTTCCTCACGATGTTTTCCTTCACCGTCAGTAGATGGTACCTAAATCATGTGATTAGCAACAAAGTGAAATTGACATTGGTGGCTGTCCGGCCGGATTCGAACTCGATACCTCTGAGTAGAGGCCGCGTCCTTATCCAATCAGCTACCATCGCATTTTAATAAACATATTAGAACAAATTTTGAAACAACAATGTTCAAATTGTTACGAAAAGATGAACCACCCTTATTATCCCTTGCGAGTGTGTGACAAAGTCGTATCTTGTGTATTCGTGGAAGTGGGTGTGGGATTAGCCTTATTACAACATAAATGCAATACTTAGATGAGATTAAATTTCTCTCCAGCCAAGCTCGTTGCGAATTCCACAACAAATCTTGGAAAAAGAAAATTGTAGTTATTCAAGTGGCAAAGACTGCAGAATTACTTTGCAGATAGATCTCTTTTCCATTCTATAAATACTTAATTACATATTTAATACAATCACGCCATTTTCCTTTCGGGGTGAGCAGAGACAAGTGAGACAATAGCCCGCCAACTGTCTTTATCCTTACATATTTCCCTACTGTCATTAATGCTTTCATGCAAGCTTACCGGTTTCGAGTGCTTTTGTACTGGCCTTTTTTCAGTACCCTATTAATTTGATCAGTGTATGTTCTACGAGGTCGACTCCAGCTTGCCTGCCAACTTACAGAAAATTATATTATGTGCTTTACATGCTTGCTGTGTCAATTACTCAGTATTAGATATTTCCAAGAATATTTAACGGCTTCTGTGGCGTAGTGTGGTAGTGCATTCGACTGCTTCTACAGGAGGCGCGGGTTCGATTCCCGCTCAGTGTAAATATTTGTACGGATGAACATGTCTATTTGAATTGATCTGGGTTACAACATACCCAGATCAATTCAAACAGACATGTTCATCCGTATGTTTATCCGCATTCTGGAATCCATAATACGCTGTGTAGAATGTCGTATAGAATATTTTGTTTTAAAGAGTATCTTTATTATATTATAGCGCTAAAGTGAGCTACCATTTTTAATAACCGCCTTAATTAATATAATCTCATGTACCGTCATAAATGACTAACATACAATTCACGAGAACGCACAATAGGAGGGCCACACCAAATACATGTTTGCGTCACAGCCAGAAAACCGAGTTCAGTCTTCACATGATTTACCAAAAAAATTGAAAACACACCTTATTTATTCCACACTAAAGTATATTTTACTGTGAAACAAAAGTAAAAAGGCTTAGTTTCATTTGAGGTTCATTTATCTTTGTGCCTCAACCGTCGTATAGTCAATTAAAATGGACGGATGAAAAAAATGTTAGCCTTTGTCGCCTCGTGTGATATTTCGAGAGTGGATGAAGGAAATGGCATTACCGTTGCTATAACAACCGGGATTTTGTGAAACGCTTTGAACTAAAATACCAGAGGTCGATTTAATTTTCATATAACGTTTTTATTATAAGCCCTGTATATAAACTAAGATGGAATATATACTAGACTAGGATGTTGATTAAAAAATAAATGATTAAAAAATTAAAAAACCCGACTGCTGTTAAAAAGACCGAAACAAGTTTTATAGCAGGCGGTACCCATTTGGAAATCATAAACCGAAAGAAATTAATGGATATACCGGCTGCTATAAAACTATAAACAGTCGGGTTTTTGAATTTTTTAATCATTTTATTTTATTTTATAATTTTCAGTTACGACATAATAACCTATATATTTTTGAAATTGCCTTTTAAAGTTCTTCATTTTGATACCCTACTCGATAGGTTTCAGTGAAAATAAAAATTTGAAACATACATTTTAGCATCAAAAATCCACTATGTCTGTTTTTTTTTTACCTTTTATGTATCCTATGATACTCGGAAGATGAATACCTTTAATTTGAGACCTCATTCATCGAAATCTGTCCAGTAGTTAAGCCTATAGAGGGGAACAAAAAAAAACTAGAATGCATCTAGTTTTTTTTTATATACACATATACATACGCGCGAAACACATTACCCTCGCTGGCGCAGTCGGATAAAAAAAGCAGTATTGCTCGTTAATAATAAGCTACCGAGCTAGTTACCCATAACAATAAATATTTTAATAAATGGTAACCCTGAAGGATAATTTCACTGTCCATTAATCTTTAGCACTCAGGCGTAACTAAAGGCCTACTGTGTGCGTTAATCGTGTTCTAGATCAATATCGTAATGAACCCAGTGGGAGTTGAGGAAACGAGGTGTAGGTATAAGGAAAAGAAACATTTGGCAAAAAACTCGAACCGATATTTATTTGTGCGTGACTCTTAATAGATTTAAGTTACTTAATTGAAAATGAGATAGGACACGACAGTATCTCCCGTCCGAATTGAGCAGTCCGACTAGGGTAGTACTTTCGACGGCGAAGGTACTACCCTAGTCGGACTGCACCCTAAACGGTAACCGTGGCATATTATAGACGTGTACAACATGGTTAATATGGCCGTAGTCTAATGTCCCTACAGAAGACTGCGGCCATAATAAACATTATGTTCGTTATGTTCCCAATGGTAAGTAGGCCAGAACACAAAACACAACCCAACTTTAAACCCCCTTCGAATTCTCTCCTCCAGGATCGGCAGCGCGAGTAAGACGCCCCTGATGTTGCACACGTAAATAAGCCACGGTGACTGCTTCCCATCAGGTCGTGGGCCGTGTGCTTATCTGCCATCTAAGTAGTATAAAAAGTATTATAGATAAAAATTCATACAGATATGTATTCAGCCCGACAATGCAACGTACTTAGTTCGAGTACTTTGAGAAAACTTACACGTAAAGTCAACCACCATCTTTAGTGTTACCATGACCATGGTTGCTGAAAAACAACCGAAACGTCGGGATCCCATCCGGGAAACCGTTAGAAATAATTTCAATTATGAAACTGTCTCGCAATTCTACCTAGAATGTACTGTAGGTACATGTTTGTTCATCTACCGTCCCATTCTGGAAGTCCGTGTACCGTACATGATCATTTAAAACCTAAGGACAGGACGTGCTGAAGACGAGACTGTCACTATATATGTGTGTATACAGGGTGTTTCTTTTAAGGTGTCAAGCCGCCACTAGCTGGTAGCAGGGTTCCATACCTATCGATTGAACCCCCATGTATGTTCTACGATTTTTTGTAGTTTTCGAGATATAATTTTTTTTCGTTATTTTTTATAATTACGTGTCCACGTGGCTTTAAATAATTACAACTTCTTTTTGGTTCGACTTTTCTTGGATATTTTTTTATTATTATAATGCCTATTGATTACAGTATTATGGACAAAATAATCTCCTTCCTAACTTTGATACAAGATGTAAAAATTTTAATCGATAAAAAAAAAAGGGAATTTATTTAAAGCCACGTGGACACGTAATTATAAAAAATAACGAAAAAAAATTATATCTCGAAAACTACAAAAAATCGTAGAACATACATGGGGGTTCAATCGATAGGTATGGAACCCTGCTACCAGCTAGTGGCGGCTTGACACCTTAAAAGAAACACCCTGTATATTATGTAATAATAACACTATCAAAAATTAATTCGAAAGGAGACCACTAAATTCACAGACAAACTGTTTAAAGCAGTTTTGTGAACCGCGTGTTGAAAAAGTGTATAAAGTATGTATAATGATGGTAAAAAATAAACAAACAAATTATGATTGAAATGTGATTATTGGATACTTATTCTCGCTGTCACACCAGTTCTTAAACCATGTCACTATGCAAGAGATGCTGTATTTTCGTCACTACTCAAACTGACTGAATCGAATGACGTCAGTCGCGTAGCGGCTGACTAGTGTGTGAGTGTGTGCTTGCCGACTTGTACATACAAAGCGTTATGGTTTGAGCTACTTATACTCTTCAAGATTTCATGAAAAAAAAAGCAGTGTAATTTTTTTTTCTGTTAATAATCTGATTTAATTAGGCGATATTTGCATTATCAATTGACTTTAATGATTAGTAAAGGCTTATCTACTATGTTACTAAGATATTCTGCCGGTCCTAAGTCCATAAAAGTAAGTAGTATGCGCATCAGCTGATCAATGTTATCGCCCGTGAATTACCTGAACGAAGTCTTAATATTCAATGCACTGGTGTATTTGTGATGACTATAAGTAGCTCAAGCCCAGGGGGGCTACACAGGGGTGTAGGATGCTCAAATGCAAAAAATCAACGAATTTGAACGAATTACGGTAGATGGCTCCACCGGCGCTCTAAGCCATAGAATATATCAGAAAAATTCGAGCATCTAGAATAGGTCCAGGTGGCTCAGTTGGTCAGAGTATTGCTCCTGTAAGGGACTGGTCCCGGGTTCAAGTCCCGTCCTGGATGATCACTTTTTCCGATCAAAAAATTATTAGAAATAGTTAGCATGCAATTGCTTTAAAATTTTATTGAAGCAAATCAACACATTGTACCTATATATCTTCAGTTGTATTCTTTAACATGTTCCGTCTATTATGTTTTACACCTCCATGTTAATCTCTTGTATTAAATTCACTGTGTCTCGCGTGAAATCCTTGTTTCTTGGTTTCACCGTTGCATAATAAGATGTTCGTACGTGAATTTCGTTTTAATGCACCTTGATGTTTTGTCTTAGCTAGGTACATAGGTTCATTCGAGAATTTAAGTTATATTGCTTGTGTTAGAAGTGGGATCGCGTCAGTGTAGCTTCCTAGCCCTCTCCCCTTATCTTCGTAGAATATGTTAGGTACTTATTATTTTGTTTTGTGACTTGTTTCTGTGGTCTTCAGCAACCACGCAACTAAATACAATTGATAAACCATCACATCTTTTATGAGGTCTAGCCAGCATTCCACGAGGCTCCCCCCCCCCCTTCCGCTCCAACCAAGGCCTTGAGGTAGCGGCTTAGTCTGACATTTGATGCCCACGTGACCGCTGCCATAAAACGTGACCGCACAGGGTTCCTGGCGATCTGAAATTCATTTATACCCAAAAGCACCTTCAAAACGTGACCCTTAAAATATACGTTTATAATCCATCGTTAACAGAATAACCCTTGACCTTTTTCAATTAAACTAAAGGGAGCTTTGACCTCTTGAGCTCTGATTTGGCCACATTTTATATAAAGGTGCTTATTCACTATGAATATTCATCTGATTTCTTATTTAGTGTTAGTGTGCATGATAACACATTATATGTGAATTAATAAAAATACAAAACCACAGGAGAAATAAATGTATTTATATAATTTCAAGAATTTTTTGTTCCTATTCCGTGATGACGATATTATGAAAATATCAAGCAAATTGAAATTTAAAATATATATTCATACGAATTAGTAGTATTGTGAAAGAATGTGTGTGTGTGTGTTTTTAAAAATGTGTGATGTTTGACTTTTGTGGCTGCCGCGTCCTCCGTCCTTCCAATCTTGAAACGAAGACCTGCGCCAGGGCCTAGTCCGTCAATCAGCTCGTGTACTTATCGATTTGCACGTGTGATTGGCTGTTCAGGTCAAGTTTTAAATAAAATTGTGTTTTATTTTTTATTTTTAAGTAGATTTCGAGATCAGTTTCAGTTATGAACATTTTTTATTTATTAATTTAAATCTATAGATACATCACCCTTACAGAATAGGTTCAATAGATTGTACCTTTTTCCTTAAGTCCCAGAAACATTCATCAGTTCCAATTCTTAGACGATTGAATGATATGCAACAAATGTATTTCCTATACTCTTAGTGAGCAGTTACCTTAAAGGTATTCCGAAATAATCATTTTTCAACAAAGCTTTTACATAGCAAAAAAACTCAGTAATTCATTTGTTGCTGAATAATTGAATAAATCGCGGTAATGGAACGGGTTTTTAGCAAATGGATCTGTTTCCAAAAATGGCTTTCGTTACTGGATCATCCATGCATGTGGGGTTACAGTGTTAGCGGGTGCGAGTTATCACTATTCTTCACTAATCGAAACTTGAGTTTTTACCGGACTGCATCGGTGAAGAGGCATGGGTTAGGAGTCGGCCTTATAATTGAAACGTCCCCGGTTCGAATCCAATCCACTACAATACCGACGTGAACACACTCCTAACAATTTAGCTCAGCTGAAGGAGTTAACAGGAGTAGGTACTGTCTAGTAATCTCGGTTACAATCTAGCACACCTATATTTTGAGGAAAAATAAATAGAAATATCATAAGTATGATAAAAAAATTTATGATGATAAATCTTTTTTTTTTTTCAAAAAACCTATTGCGTAGAGCGCTTAAGTGCTCGAAACGAAGTATTTCTAGTGAAATTAGGAAATACCTTATTAAATCGCTGATAAATGAGACCCCACCTTACTCAGACGATCCATTTGAGGCCAACGTGGTATCATGTTACCTAGTTGGCACCACACAGACCGAATTAAAAACATTACAAAAACCTATGAAAGGTTTGGGGTGTTTTATGTATAAAAAACTTGTCACCTTAGTGTTTTAGTGATTTTTTTTATATTATATTGGACACGTCAACAATGTCTTCACCTCGCCTGATGATTCCGTACAGAAACTCTTGTTTTAAATACTAGTACTCTAATACCTACCAACTTGGTTAATACCTACCTTTTTTCGTGCGGAAATCCTCACAGGTAGCTCCCCGCTGCTGGGGTGGTTATATCGAACTTGCACCCACTAAAACCGCACACCGTCTTCGGTCTTGGTAGTAGGTACCTACTTCCTTTTTATATAGGTCAAGTAAACATGACTTCTCCTCGCCTGATAGTAAGCTAAAGGTACCTAGAAACTTTTATTATCTAAACTGAATATAAATCCTTAAACGAATTATACCTACTTAGTTAATTTGATTAGAAAATTATTTACAGCACAATGTTATTGCATAGTAAATTTGTTTTACGTTCAAGATTTAATTTGTTTAACGTTTAAAGGCGTATCTATTCAAATCTTTCTCCAAAATATTTGAAGGTATCCATTTAATTTGTTGACCGTCTCCTTTAATGCCGGGATCATGAGCGTGTAAAACCTATGGACGGAGCGCCCTGAAGAATATAACTGATGATACTGAAGTCGATCCACTTGCTTTTATTTACAAGTCGGTACGCATGCACTCAGACACTTCAGCCCATTGTCAGCCACTACGCGGCAAACGTATTAGATTCAATAAGTTTAGGTAGCAAAAATACAGCATGTATTGTGTAGTTAAATGGTATATAAATAGTTGACAGCAAGAAAAAATATCCAAGAATCACATTTTAATCAATTTTGGATAACACATTCACTCTCTAGAGGGCCACTCCTACTCCGGCCGGATTGGCCGCAGGCAGCAGTTTCCCCCGTAGCTAGTGGGAGACGCTGCTCGCCTCCGTTGCCCGGGTGCACCGCGTTGAGGTTCCGGCCCGCACCCATTGTGACGCTCCTGATGTTGCACACTTCCATAGGCCAAGGTGACAAGCGATTCTGTCCGTGGGTTTTATAGTTCTAGGCAGGGATATAAACATTAAATATCTGAAAGGGCACCTCATAACCCGTGAAATTAAGCACATCCAAGTTCTAATTCTTATCACCTACAGTTTTATCAGTTTATGACGTGAAAGCGAGTTAACTTTATTACAAATCGATTTTATGCGAATCATTGTCTGATTCGATTAGTTTCACTTTATGGAGCTCATTGTCATGGTATAAAACATTATTACAGCTTATGACACAATCCGTTTTTATTATTAAACGCTTTTATTCAACTTGACCTGTTTGTTTGGGTCAATTCTAGTAGGTGAAAATTGACTCCCTTCCTGTGGATGGATTCTTCTGGTGACAATAGAAGTTAATCTAATAATTATGTATTATTGTAAATCCAAGATGGCCGCCGCTACAAAATGGTGGCTTACGTATTTTGCCACAACTACCGCGATATCAAATGAAAGTGCTTGACTAGTAAAATATAGTTCAATGTGAAAAAAAAATCCAATATGGCCGCTTTTATGCACAAAGGCAAACAAAGACAAACTTTACAAAAATTCTCAATTGTACTTTGTACTGTTACTCTAGGTATACACATACGAATCTTTTGGGATTATATTATGAATTAGTTTAAAATGCTACGCGATGTAAATCTTTAAAAACAGCCCATAAATTCACTTAGCACTCCGCCAACCACATTTGTCATTCAGTAAATCAAAAAGTTGTAAGTCATCGACAAGTCGCGCAAAACTTTCTTGACGGTAAAATGTTTCTTATTTGCTCACATATTTTACATGGATTTTATATTCAAATTTGTGCTTCAATCTGTATAAAAAGGTTTTGAATATGAGAGAAATTCTGCGTGTAAAATAAAATGTACGAAATACTATGTAGGTATTTAAATAATGGAATCGAGGGGAATGAAAATCGCTTTTGAGTTCAACCATGCGTATAGTTGCATAGATTTTTAGGGATCCGTACCAATGAAAGTTATTACTAGGACTTTGTTGTTTACACGTCAGGGTCGCCTATGTTGGCAGTCACTAGGGCACACTAGATTCCCGGGCCAAGCAGGCCGATATTACTTAACCGCTTGAAAATGGCCGCCATTTTGCGCACTTACCCTTATCTGTGGAGTACATCCGTAAGTGTTTCGCGCGGTAAGGGCACATGCGATTTGAATGACGATACCTTTTAATTTTTGTATGGTTTAAGCGGGGCGTGAAAAAGCATTTGATGAGGCCGTCAAGCTGAGGGCCGCCACTGTAGCACTACCGGTGTATGTGGTGGTGGCCCCAGTCCTGAGACTTTGCCTTTCGATTACCATCAGGCGGGGTGGAGTCATTTTGACGTGTCCTATATAAAAAAAAAATGGTAGCTTTATATAATACTTTGCCTTGTATATTTGATAAAAAATATGTAACAATATACGAAATAACGGCAGTACATCGTTTTTAATATATTTCTTTATTCGTAATAATTCGTAACAACCTTGCGTTTTTATTTGGTTTAACTCTTACATAATCGCCGCCACTGCCAACACTTTTCAAACAAAAATCGCATCAAAATCCATTCATCAGCTTTTGCGTCTATCGTGAAAAACCAGACAGACAAAAATTTCAAAAAAATATTCAAAATGTTCAAAATCGTTCATATACCTAACAGAATGTATTCCAAGTAATTGTTTTAAAATAATACCAATATACAGACACAGCCCCTTTATAATTTTATACTGGTATAGAACACAGAACATTAAAAAACCAAGGATTTTTCTTTGTTCTGTGGTATAGAAGAACATAGATTTTGTACGATGGTACGGAATCAAGTGCAACTCAGAATCGTTACGTACTTGACTGGTTTTTTGAAAGTTCAATTGTTACCAACAAATTTTAAATCTGTTCGTACAAAAACTAATCTTGCTAAATGAAACGAACAAAATGGATGCCTACGATTGAATTACGTATCTATTCAAATATTTACGAATTAATTAAATGGAAGCAAGTCGATTAAGTCGACTATTTTCTGAAGCTTACCGATCTTCATTAACGAATAAAGCATAATGAAAATCACGCTCTTAGAGTAGAAAACGGCCAAAGCGAAGTAAATCTCTGTAGCAAGTATTTTGTTTATACTACGTAGGTGGCAGACAAGCTCACAGCCCACCAGATGGGAAGGGGTCACCCTGGCCTATGGACGTGTGCAACACTAAGGGTGTCACACACGCGCTGCCTACCCTGGCGGGAAGGGGGAGGGCTAGGAAGGTGTGGGGAGGCTAAGAAGGGGAGGAGGGGTACAGTGAGCTCTGGCTACCCTACTTACCGGCGGGAATAAAACACGATGGTTATTATGGCCGCGGTCTTCTGTAGGGCAGAGGTGCTACCCCAGTCGGACTGCTCATTTCAGACGGCAAATACCGTCGTGTCCTACCTCCTTTAGATCAGTCAGGTATAGTTTTTTTATACCACTTAGGTATAAAAAAGCAAGCAATTACAGGGATTCTGTGCTGTCAGCGGAGAGAGAAAAGGAGATTTTTCTCCTCCAGGGTCGATATCGCGAGTGTGACGTGACGCCTCCGGTGTTGCACTCGTCCATAGGCCACGGTAACTGCTTCCCATCAGGTGGGCCGTGTGCTTATCTGCCACCTAAGTAGTATAAAAAAAGAATATAGGATTTTACATGGTCATTTAAATCTCTGGTATTATAATAGTTAACGGGGTATTTACCATGTTTGGCGCTTGCATAACATAAACTCACGCCTATATCCCCGAAGGGGTAGGCAGAGGTGCTAGCACCGACATTTCGCCAGTTTATGTTTAGGTCCCAATGTAATAGGTGGCGAGCCTATTGCCATTAACCAGTCACTTATAAACTTGCGCTTGCAACGGCGCCGAAATTTTGGATACTCAATAAAATAAACAAACATGGTACCTTAATATCTCGTTAACTATAATAATACTAGTGGATAACGCTGTAAGTTATATAAGTGTAATACTTTAATGTTAAGGCCTTAGATTAAGCTAATTAAGTAACTGTTTATTTGCCGAATAAAAAAAATACCAGTGGAAAAAAAAAGAAATTGACACAATGGCAGGTACTAGATGATGACAAAAACTTGACACAATAAGATAACAACAGAAATATTTTAACATACATATCAGTTGAAACTAATAAATTTCGCCTACTAACAATTTCGTCTACAAAGTTGAAGTTTGAAAGTGTACGACTGGGCCAGTGGACTTAAATTAAAATGTAACAATTTATGGTAAGACGGCCCCCATAAATTTTAGCTTCTAATTGGCTTTGCAAAGTCGCCGTAAACTCTTTTACAGCTCAATAGGTTGCTTTATTAAATACTAGGCTTGGCCCGTGGAGATGGTTGGTTATACTTTAGTACAGTAATATTTTAATCCTGAAGAACGTATCTCATCATTTTATAAACCTTTTTCATAATACTTAAATAATTGAAAATACCACAGTGACATGACTGAAATTATGTTGGAATTGAGACACAGATGTAAATAGATTATGATAATATTCAGAATATCTACCTAGATAGATATTTTGACGGCCTTTGTGGCGTACCTATTTATAGATAAAGCTCAAACATGTGCATGGGAATTTCTGGTGCATATATGATCGGTATTCAATCGCTGGGAATATTTTGCCTTTGATATGCCAATTAGTGTTAAGCGTCGAGAATTTGTTCGGTTTTCAGCTTCTATTTGCAAACTAAATATTGCAAGCTATTTTAGTACTTAATCAATATTTCTATAAGTTTATTTTTGGGTATGGCACAAATAAATATTTTGCTAAGTGAAGCAGATTGGTTCAATATTCTTTGCGAAATCATTGAAAAACTAGTAGGTACCTAAATGAAAGAAATTTGAGTTTAATACACTCGAGAGCAATGAATCCGGGTCACTTAAAGAATCCTAAAAATCTCGGAAACTAAAAATGCTAGGTTAATGCAATAAATTGTATTTAATAGACAATGTAATACTCCTTAAATGAAGGTATTAAAACTTCTTAGTTATTGTAAAGTTATATCATAAAAAAATCAAATTTGAAAAAGGGCCACTTTCGAAGATGGAACTACGAAATTACAGCATTTGGTTTTGCTTTTGTTTGTAATCTGTCATTTATGTGGGTACATAAACCATGTTGATAGTGCTCTATATTCATTATTCAAGCTGAAATTATGTCGCTTACGCCTGAAGAATGCACCAGAATACTTACAATGCTGGAAACCGGCCGGAGTCAGCGCGATACAGCCAGGACTGTCGGTGTGTCGCTGTCAACAGTACAAAGAGTTCTCCGACGTTACGAAGAAACTGGTTCTAACCTACGCAGACCAGGAACGGGCAGAACCAGGTGTACCACAGCACGAAAAGACCGATACTTGGTGAACACCATGCTTCGAAATCGCTTTCTCACAGGAACTGAACTCACCAATCAGTTTCGACGCCTCGGAGGAAGTAACCCAAGTGCATGGACAGTAAGACGTCGGCTTGCTGAATCTAACTTAAAACCCCTTAGACCTGCAAACGGCCCTAAACTGGAGCGTGGGCATCGTATTTCGAGACTAAGATATGCCCAGAGCCACGTAAATTGGAGTATTGAAGATTGGTCAAAAGTTATGTTCTCCGACGAATCAAAATTTATGCTCTACAAGCACGATGGAAGACACAGAGTGTATCGAAGACCAGGGGAAAGATTCAAGCAAGCATGCATCGAAGAAAAAGTAGCCTACGGTGGTGGGTCTGTACTTGTGTGGGCCGGAATTTCTTCTGAAAGTCGCACAGAGCTGGTGATCATAGAAAACGGCTCTTTAACTAGCGTAAGATATGTGGAAGAAATCCTCAATGATCACGTTGGTCCATTTATGGTCAATTTAGGTGAGGATGCTATATTTATGCATGACAATGCCCGACCTCATACAGGTAGGATTGTGAATGACTACCTTCAAGAGATGAACATTACTCGTATGGAGTGGCCAGCGCGCAGCCCGGATATCAACCCGATCGAGCATGCTTGGGACGAGCTAGGCAGATGCGTAAAACAACGAAACCCTCCCCCAATCACGCTTCGTGAGCTCAAAATTGCTCTCACAGAGGAATGGGAGAATATTCCCCAAAATCGTATAAGGAACTTGGTGTACAGCATGCCAAACCGCGTAAACGCAGTAATGGAAGCACGAGGAGGCAATACGAAGTATTAAAATTCAAGAAAATCGTAATAAAGTTCAAAAATTTCATGTTTCCTATTTTTGTTTTAAGGAGAGATCAGCAGTTTTTTTCTTTATGTAATTTTGTGTTAATAAAATGTATGGTGACTCATATTTTTTTTACTTTCATTTAAGGAGTATTACATTGTCTATTAAATACAATTTATTGCATTAACCTATCATTTTTAGTTTCCGAGATTTTTAACATTCTTTAAGTGACCCGGATTCATTGCTCTCGAGTGTATTTGTATATGCACTTTCATTTATTTGTTATTAAATAATCATTAAAAGGATAGGAATATGAACTTAGTCATAATATAAGCAAATAGGTAAATGCTATAATTTTTCTATTTCTATCTTATTTTTGACATGACATCCATAAAGACTTGGAGCTCTTTACCAGCGCATGTGTTTCCTTCCTCCTAAAGTCCCGGGTCCTTTAAACGGGTCGTCAAAAAGCATTTGACGAAGCCGTCAAGCTGAGGGCCACCACTGTAGCACTATCGGTGTATGGTGATGGTCCTGAGATTTTTCCTTTATCTTACCGTCAGGCGAGACAGTCATGTTGACGTATCTTATATATAAAAAAGTTTCTGATTGTAAATTGTTTCTTTTGTATGTATGATATTTATTTATTTATTTAAACCACTATCATTACAGATAAACACCTAATGCGACAGTGTACTTATACATATAGAATCTTAAAGCTAGTCTTACAAATAAATCTTCCAAACTAGGTGTATAAAGCTACTTACTAAACAAATCTACTTACTAACTACACAATTAGGTATGTGAAATAAATAAAATAAATGTTCATGATGAAATAAATAAAATGAAAATAAATGTATACATTTAAATTTACAGCCACATTCACAAGGTAATAGACAAAATCTGTGAGAAAACAGAAAACAGAGTAATCATTCCTATAATTTCCCACTGATTGGATGCGGTCACCGTGACCTATGGACGTGTGCAACACTAAGGATGTCACACACGCGCTGCCTACCCTGTAGGGAAGGAGGGAGGGCTAGGAAGGGGTAGGGAGGCTAGAAACTTAATGATTTAGATTACACCGGAATAGGGACACACCTAGTATAAGCTCATAAACCGTTATATAACCAGTAATTAGGCTATCAGGGAGCAGTTGAAGGCAGTTACAATATCATTATCTAACTACAATGTATCATCTATACTATATCATAACGCTTCATATCCTCAAAGGCACAAATAGAGGTGTATTATAAGCAAGTAGGCAAAGTATTAAAAGCGATGACAGATGTGAGTGTTTTTCTTCAAAACTTAATTATTAATTTTAAAAAATAGTTCTTGAAAAAGTTATTCTGTATTCACTCCGCGAAATTTTACCTCATTTCGAAATTTCTTGAGTCATTCTAATTTTTAACCGACTTCAAAAAAGGGGGAGGTTCTCAATTCGTACGCTATTTTTTTTGTATGTTACGCGATAGCGGCGCAAATTATGGATGGATTTTGAAATATATTTTTTTTGTTTGAATAAGGCTACTTCTGAGGTGGTCCTATATCCAGGGTATCAGGATCTGATGCTGGGATCTTGGGAAAATCGAGGGGAAATCACATGATAAACCTCATAAATAGGTACTTTTCTTTTTCTGTACACTAATAAGTAAATAATATTAGTTTGTAAAGTCGGTTTTTTAAACGTAGTTATAATTTTTTTTTTGTAATCACTTAGTTTCTTCCGCGTCAAAAATTAAAACCTTAAAACTGTGAAACCACACGGACGATGTCGCTGGTATGGCTAGTTTTATAGCTTAATATTAAATTATAAATTGTGCAACGCTTAAACTGTTATACTTAATTCACTAACTAACTTATCTAACTTTAATTTGTACGCAATTTACTTAGCGTGAGTTTATAACTCGACTAAGTGAGCAGTTCTGCTAATCAATATTGTAGGTAGAATCGTGCTATTCTCAGCATGCATGGGTTGGTTTTATTAGACGTGCCTGTCACACACAGTGCAGTTTAATTTTAAACCGACTTTAAAAAAGGAGAAGGTTCTCAATACGCCTGTAGTTTTTTTGTTTACCTTAAACTTTTAACTGGGTGAACCGGTTTTGATGGCTTTTTTATTTGATAGCTGATACTTCCCGTGTAGTCCCTTTTTAGTTTGTGTGAGAGTACCTGCTAGGAGATGAAATGTAGGATAGTCGCTATCGCTAGAGTTAGGATCTCTACATAGAGAGGATGGATGAAAGAAGATTGACGAATCAGATGTAAGAGGTGGGGGTCAATGGGCAATCCGGTAAAGGGCGACATAGGCGTACGTATGTTAATGAGATCCAGAACGTTTTAGAGAAAGGCCAGGTCAAAAGTATCAACAACACAACTGGCGTGCGTGTATGAAAACAATTTTATGAAAGTTGAAGAAGCGAGAGATGATGCTAAGATCGTAGCAAGTGAAAAGATGTTGTCTTTGCCAATGTGAAATAGGTGTGATTTGTATGAATGTATGTATTATTATATACGTGTACCTTATTGTTCTAATGGGGATAAGTAGAGACGTATTAACAAACAAATTTTGATAAATTTACTTGGTTCACAGATCTTTTGAAAAAGTTAGGAAAAAGTGCCTGCTTTACGACCATTTTTGCCACAGGTGGTTTCCTAACTCCAGCGATAGCGGCTATCCTACATTCTATCCTATCTTATTCTATGCTATCCTAGTCTCATATTTTAGTCCAAACCATCTAAGCATCCCTTTCTCTTCTTCGTCACTACATCTTCACGTATATAATAAATGGCTAATATTATCCAAGTTTAGATTCCCTTTCAAACAAAATCTTCATAAAGAAGTTTACTAGTCTATGAAAAAGTGCTGTGACATGGCGATATATCTCCCATCTCCTATATCCAACACCCATATCGGAGTGTAAACAATTTTATTATACTTCTTTGGTAAGAAGTAAAAATAAGGATATTGGTGAATTTCAATACATTTTTAGTACTAACAAGAATAGCGCTGTAAAATCTGCCGATATATTCTTGTCGTTTCATCGTAAAGTTGAGCACTATATTTAAAATCTTGAATCAGTATTCTAGTACACCAGGCGATAACGAAACAACGTAAATTTCTAGGTCAGTTGTACCAGTATTACCGATTCTTGAGTCTATGTTTTTTATACTACTTAAGTGGCAGACAAGCGCACGGCCTACCTGATGGGAAGTGGTCACCGTGGCCTACGTGGATTGGGGGGCGGGGGGGGGGGGGGGCGAAGGAGTATGTTGGGGGGAAGGGTTTAGACATTTTCTGTCCTCACGACGATTGTTATTATATTTTGTGTTCTAGATACTTATTATTTAAAACAATAAAATTGTTCTACTGTTTTTATCCCAATTAAATTAAATTCACTAATTATCTTGATTAATTAAGACCCACTTTTGCTACTACTAAACCAATCGGAACACAATTATATTGATTAGGAGGTAGGACTCGACGGTATCTCCCGTCTGAAATGAGCTGTACGACTGGGGTAGTACCTCCGACCTACGGAACACCGCGGCTAAAATAACCATCATGTTGTGTTCCCGCCGGTAAGTAGGGTAGCCAGAGCTAATGAGCTCTGACTACCCTACTTACCGGGGAAAGGAGCTGTACAGTGGTGAACCTCCTCCCCCCACCCCATCCTAGCCTCTCCTCCCCTTCCTAGCCCTCCCTCCTTCCCTTCAGGGTAGGCAGCGCGTGTCTGATACCCTTAGTGTTACAAACGTCCATAGGCCACGGCGACCGCTTCCCATTAGGTAGGCCGTGTGCTTGTCTGCCACCTACGTAGTATAATAAAAATAAGTTCAAATTAGAGATCTTGCCAACTTCGTAAATTTTATAATCACACGTTTTATAACCGTAGTTTTACTCAATCTGACCTCAGATGCAAGTAATAAAAGGTCTGGCAAGTTGCAATCTTGATTTATTCATCTTAAATACCTCATCTAGACTTTAACTGCAGTATACCCCGTCTTCACTACAGTAAAACAAGACTTAGAGAGAGGTACGTTGGTTCTAGAACATTTTAATGTTCCTTTTAAGTCGGAGCCACAACGGTGGTTAATCCTCTTCATATCGCCTTACTCCGGCGCAATAGTAAAACAGTATGGTAGGGTGTTTATTAAAAATTTAATTAAAAATGTAATACTGCGTTTATAATCTTTGGGTTTATTCTTTGTTTAGTATTTTATGTTTTGTAATAAAGATTTATATTGGAGCTTGGATTTTTAAGCGGAATTTATGAAATTGTGTTAGCGTTATCTATATCTATACTAAGAGTTTGTTTGGTTGAACGCACTAATCTCAAAAACTACTTAATTCATTTTAAGTTGGCTAGCGTGTTTATTGACGAAGGCTATAGGTTATACATCAACACGCTACTACTTAAGGGAGCAGAACAGTACCTAATCAATAACCGGCGGCGGTGAGTAGGGTAGCCAAAGCTCAGTCTTCTTCTAAACTCCCCCCCTTCAAGATCAACAGCGCGATTGTGACACCCCTGAAGTTGTACACGTCCATAGACCACTGTGAAGGGTTCCTAAATGGGCTGTCTGCTTGTCTATTACCTCATTGGTATATTTTAAAAAAAACAGGAAGTTGGGTTGAAGTCTGATTAATACTTTACCTGAATTTTAATCTATATAAGGGCTGGACGAACATCTCTTGGAACATTGGGTAGTTTAAAACGACGAGCCGTATGGAAAAAGCTTCTTTCTAGGTCAATTAGAAGAGCCAAGAAGCTCATTAACAACGATGCACTTGCCGAGAAAAGGCTTCAAAGCCTTGCCCATCGACGCAAAGTTGCAGGTCTAACGGTATTCTATCGGATACATTTTGGAGAGTGCCCTATGGACTTGCACAACCTGATACTTCCAAGTCCTTTCAATCAACGAACGACCAGACGAACAGCAACATGCCACCGCTGTACGATCGATATTCCACTCGTACGCACGAAGCGCTTTGCCAACACGTTCATTATACGTACCTACTGCTAAGGAGTGGAATGCCCTGCCTGAGTCTGTGTTTCCGGAAAGCTACAACCTGGGAGTATTGAAGTCACGAGTGAATATATTCCTTCTAGGCAAGCGTGATTCATCGTAGACCACATTGTCACTTACCATCAGGTGAGATAGAGGTCAAACGTAAGCCTATCTATACTATATACTATTTTATACTTTACTTATACTATTAATAATATTATAAAGAGGTAAAGTTTGTGAGTTTGTGAGGTTGTAGGGGGTAATCTTTGGATCTACTGAACCGATTGTGAAAATTCTTTTACTAGTACGAAGCCACGTTATTCATGAGTGACATAGGCTATACATTTTACAAAAAAAAATAGGAATCCTTACTAAAACTGCAATAATGTAAACCAAGGTATGGAAAAACTTGCCATAAAATGACTTGGAAGCAAGTCATGAATAAAAAAAATCTAATCAATTCTGCACCATGTGTACCTATAATTACTATACCCGAAGCCTGCTCTGTGAATTATTCATAGCAGCCGTATTTAGCAAAAACGATTGGATTAATATGCACCACGCATTCAACGTGAATATGCACCAGAATTACAAATATCTTGAATTCTAGATCAATTTAGATTTCTCGCTTGTGCTTCTATGAATAAAGTTATAATTATCTTGAAGTTGGAGAAGAAGTGGAGATGACTGGAGAGATTCTGTGCTGTTAGTGGGTAGACCAAAGTTTCCTGCGTTGTCAGCACTCTGTCAGCCAAACTCCAAACCAACACATTTCCCATTTCTCTTCCAACCCTCACTCCAGGGTCGGCAGCTCGAGTGTGACACCCCTGGTAATTGCATAGCAAATGCCCATACGCCACGGTTACCGCTTCTCATCACGTAGGCCGTGTGCTTGTCTGTCACCTAAGTTGTATAAAAAAAAGTTATAGTCCAAAGAGTATACAGCAGTGATACATTTAAGATACATACCGTCGCCTTAGGTGAACCTTGTAAAGATGGTGTAAGGTGAAATCAATAAATAAATAAATAAAAAATAAAAAGCTAGTAATAATAGGTACGGAACGGTAAGCTTACTCTGTCTAGAATGTCGATCAGCTCTTCCAATTAAAACCACCCTCTCCTTTCCTATACAGAACTATACGTGCCAGGCTGAGGTATCACCCTCACACAGTGGAATCAATTTCACCAAGAACCAAGCGGTTCGGTACCTCTTTTATTTGCCGCTCCATAAAGACTTGGAATTATTTACCAGCGCATGTGTTTCCTTCCTCCTATAGTCCCGGGCCTTTAAGTGGGGCGTGAAAAAGCATTTGATGAAGCCGTCAAGCTGAAGGCCGCCACTGTAGCACTACCGGTGTATGTTGTGGTGACCCCAGTCCTGGGACTTTGCCTTTAGCTTACCATAAGGCGAGGTAAAGTCATTTTGATGAGTCATGTATAAAAAAAAACTCTCTATCTACTTTAAAATTTTAGAAGTATAGAAGTCACTTGTGGCAATAATATTCATTGCCCTCTCGTTTTAATCTCGATAAAAACATAATGTGGTGATAAGAAATAGTATATTAAACTACTTTTGTACTGTAGTACTCCAATTGCGACAAAATATCCTATTCTATGTTTCGCCTATCTTCTCCTAAATCAAGAGAAATCTTGTAACACCGTACATCGCACGATAAAATTTGAAGTAAAAACATCAAAAAAATGTTTTACGTCAAATAATCTGAAATGTTACATAACGAACATACATCAGTACTAAGATCACTTTTACAACATGAGTAGAATTTATTCCAAATAATTTTCAATAAAACATTGGATATGTTTATTATCAAACAACCAACATAAAATGAATCCCCTACCACTGGCTCGTCGAAAAACGAATACGGAAGTATTTATTTCGAATCATGATACGAATACTCTTAATGAACTAGATTCTATAATGCTATTTTTTTACTACGTTTGTGGCAGACAAGCTCACGGCCCACCTAATGGGAAGCGGTTACCGTGGCCTATGGATGTGTACAACACCAGGGGTGTCACACACTCGTTGCACATTTTCGACATTTTTTATATTTTTTTTTCTCCAGGTACCGTCACATACCACACTCACAGGGTCCCTATTATCTGAGCAAACGGCTCGGTGTCTATCCGACCGCGCAGAAAAGCGAGGTAGCAAGTATCTGTGACATGGAATCCAGTGATAAAAAAACTTGCTCAGATAATAGGGACCCTGTGAGTGTGGTATGTGACGGTACCTGGAGAAAAAATAATTTAAAAAATGTCGAAAATGCGCGGGTAGATGAACAACCGGCTACCTCACGGACTCGACGACGGAGGGCGTGCGCGGCTGAGACAGTCAGCCTGTGACCACGGCCGGTGTAACCTGGTCGAAACGTCAGACATTCCAAAGGTATGTATATACCTATACCATGATCGCGTTAATACCCGTTTACATAAATATTATTATAACTCAGTATTTAGTCCAGTCGAAAACTAGGTCACCATCGTAGCGTTAGTACCGGTTGCATCCAAAGCTTGTACTTTGAAACCCGCCGTAACTTAAAGCTTTAAGGTTTATATCCTTGCGTCTGAACTAACGTTAGTTCAATTTTAAGTCTAATTTAAACATCCGTTAACGGGTGGTACTAGAACAGGTTACTACGCATTCCAAGATTCGCGTCCGTGAGCGATATTTATATGCATCGCTCAAACAGGGATTGGCACAGGACGATATCGTATCTGGTAGAAAACTCCATTCAATAAACTTCTATTCTCTTTTTTATGCAACTTAGGTTTACAGACATACACATGGCCCACCTGATTGGATCTCTTTTTAGTTTTGGTGTCTATGGACACTGCAAAATTACAAGTTAACATTTTTTTATTGTTAAATTTACAAAAGCGTTTGTTCCAATTCAAAGTTAACCTATAAATAAAATTGTCGCATCTGCAGCAACTATAATTCGAAGTACTATTTTGATGGCGTCATCTAATTTTCGAGTTACAAAAAACAAATGGTACCGTACAGAGATGTAGAAACAAATACGGTCGTAAAAACCAGTAACGCACTTTTTACGAGAGAACAGGATAATTCGGCATAATTCACTCCGAGTGCCTTCTTGTCGAGTACAACGCGTATTTCGGTGTCAAAATAAAATACGTTGGAACAGCTAAAAAAGAAAAAGAAATCTCGATCAAAGCCAATTGCTTTGTGATAATACAATAATCATACAGTGATGCGAGAAATAATAGAAATTATTAAATGATATGATATTTATTATGATTATTAATATTTATTTGATTTATCATTCCGACACTAATACATGACAAATACCTACACTTATATTGTTTTCTGAAATACATATACTCGTACAATTTCGCGACTCTGCACGCATGGATATCTTAGCTCATAACATAGCTTAGCTCTAGTCCATGTTTATATAAAATTTAAAACTCATAATTATCTTTCTTCAAGAAGGGCATTAGAAGGTTTTTGCAGGGTCAGCAGCGCGTGTGTGACGCCCCTGGTGTTGCGCACGTTCTTAGGCCACGGTGACCGCTTCCCATCAGGTGGGCCGTGTGCTTGTTTGCCACCTAAGTGGTATAAAAAAATATCGCAGCGGTGAGTATTTAAAACATCCTCGTACTTACACACTGAATCTTCTTTTAGTGGTTCAGAATCTTCTGAACCACTAAAAGAACTATAATTTCACGAATTTGAAATCACTAGTTTAATAATTCATTCTGACTTACGTCCATCAACAAAACTCGTTATGGTGAATTTATTAGCGCTAACACCGCGTTCAATCTAATTCCGCTAAAGCTGTCAACGCGGTAGCATACATTATGAATTTACTGACGGACATGCGGTTACGTATATGAATCTAATGATGGATAGTAGCGGATGTTTATGAAATTTGTGATAGACAGCCATTGCATGCATTTAGTGAACCAAAATATATTATGATCAACAATTTTATTATTGTGGCATTTCTTAGTTTACTCCATGTGCCATATTTTGATTAAGTACCATGCCATTGGTCATAATGACCATTGGTTGTGGAGGTCAGATGGCAGTCGCTCCACGGAAAATATCGAAGTTCAGCCGCATCACAGTTAGACTGGAAAGCCGACCCCAACTGAGTTGGGAAAAAGGTTCAGAGAATGATGATATTATAGTTGGATTAATTACCATGTGCGGTATGGTATATTTCAATGTACCATGTACTATTGTCACACAATTCCTTAAGTTTAATTTTAAAATAAATTTTCTCTTTTTTGACTATAATTATCTTCGGTTCAACTCAACCGATTGTAATCAAACACGCGTAAGATTTAAAGTCTGACCTTTAGTAGTGTTTTATAAACTCTTTACATTGAAAAAAATAGATAGATATAGATAGATAGATAGGTAGATAGATAGATATTCTACAACATTCTACGCAACGCTCCCTAGACCCAAACTAAGCTTAGTTAAACTAGCTAGTGTTATGGGTTCTAGAATGCTGATAAACATACTTATATACTTTTTTTTTGGAAATACATGTCATACTTATTATACACAGAAACAAAAAAAAAAAAAAATTAATACTGATGGGAGTTGATTTATGTTTATAAAATTTAAATTTGTTAGCCTAGTTTTACTAGATTGAATTGGCTTTATAAAAGTATTCAATTGAGTGATCTAAATAAAGGTAGGTATTAAAGTTATATACTTATTAGTATAATCTTTTTTTTTTATATAGGACACGTGAAAATGACTCCACCTCGCCTGATGGTAAGTATACTAGTATAAGTAAGTAAGTAAGTAAGTAGTATAATAAGACTAGTATAATCAAAATAAATACAATATCTTTTAAGCCTTACTAAACTTCGGTTGTACAAATTTGCGCTGTTTTGTAATAAAACATGTTTTCTTTAATCTTTCTTTCATTTATTATATTTACAAAGTATTTAGCATAGTTTAGCTTAATAGCACTCATTTGGACTTAGTTCACTTTTAATATAAGGTTACCTACCTATCTAAATAAATGTTATTTAAGTTGTACCTACCTAATTTAGTAGACAAGTAGCATTAGGCACAAACCGTAGTGGTTTATAAATGCTACTATATTTTCACTGTACCTATTATGTATAATTTGGTAATAAATAAAAAAAAAAAAAAAAAAAAAAACTTTACATTGTATTTCTGTACTGGTCTTTACTACCGCTACTTTTGTTTCGCAATTTACCGATAGAGTGGAGTGCTGTATTTTTGTAGCGGGCTATAATTTTTTTGTGTTGCATTTCACCCCATCACAGGCCGCAGTCATTCATTCAGTTGCGCTCGGTTCTATTTAACTTGAAGTACGAATACGTACCAGCTATTTTTGATTTTTATTCATCGCTTTAGTGCTGTTAGGGTTTTTATTTTAATTACAGCGTGAAATAGGATTGATTTCAACATTCAGGTTCATTAAATAGAATCTGCTAGCCTATTTATTGGTATTTGGTATTAAATTTATATTTCATCATCATCGCTTCAGCGATACGTTCATTATGCGTACTCAGCTAAGGAGTGGAATGCCGTGCCTGAGTCTGTGTTTCCGGAAAGCTAAAACCTGGGAGTCTTTAAGTCTAAAGTGAACAGGTTACTTCTAAGTAACCTGTTCACGCGTGCTCCATCGTCGACCACATCGTCACTTACCATCAGTTGAGATAGTTGTCAAACGCGGGCCTATCGACTATAAAATATTTAAGACTACACGATCCTGTTCTAGAATCCCTATCACATCCAAGGTTAGCTTTCTGGCTTCTCCACATCTCACAGTCCTAGAATGATATCCCTAGCAGTGTGACCAAGCTAGTACTTCTTGGGTCTGCCCCACATTTGTTACTCATAATAGTCCTGTCAGGTGGTTGCCACAAAACATGGCAGTGAATTTAACGCTCCAGTATTCTATATTATCAAAGATAAAACAGACTTTTTTAAAACGAATACCGACTAAACAAACAGTTTAATTTCTTTATAATAAAAAGATGATTAAAGTAACAAATTTTAATAGTAACCCTATTATTTCGGCCACAATGGTCTTGTCTGCATTCTGACTTATAAAACCCGAAGAAATGAAAAATGTTACATACAAACGGGCTGCGGATGACACTTTTGTTCTCAAAGGTTTGTAAATGGACGAAAATGTTCTTGCGCATGTATAAAATAAAATAAACACATTCCTATATTTAAGTAAAGTTCTTTAATTCTTATTACGAGTAAATAGTAAGTATTATTAAATAGTAATAGTAAATAGTAATAGTAGTAGTATTTTCTAAGATAGTTTAATAATAATTCTGTATAAAAAGGAAAGTAAGTAAATAGTTAGTTAGTTAAAATGAATAAAGCAGAGTAATAATAGCATGTTTTAATTCAACGTAGAGGCTACATTGGCTCAATGGTTTTCTAACAAAATCTTCTATGCCCAAGCTATTTTTACACAATGCACTTATTTAACGAAGTACTACACTAAGAAGGTTAAAAATAAAAAAGTGCCCCATCCATAAAATCCAATATTGTTCTCAACAAAATATTCGCACATCCGTTACCCCACTGAATGTTATTTGAATGTGCGTTCCATTCGCCCATTCCACTGGTGTGAATACCAAAAATGCAACTGCAATCGTTCCTAGTTCTATACAGCTCACGTGTTACTGCGGCATTTTGTCACAAAAAGAGTTCACGCAAAATTTTTGAATATGACTTTTCGAATGCCGCTGTAGTAAGTGACGGTTTTTTGTTGAGAAATTTTTACACAGATTGAAAGTTGAGTGATTTTTCATCAAAAGATTTAGTTTGTTCGTTAGGTCAACACAATCACAATTCCATTGGTTACGTTTGATGATAGTAACAAAATGTTTGGAAGGAAATTCTTTATGAGATCCAAAAATTTCGAGCCAATATCACCTACAAGATTGTACATCAGCTGATTGAAGGCAAAGTCCAATACTGGCTTTCCTCTGGGGGTTGAAGTCAGATTGCAATAATTCCCATAAAAACCAAAATAAGATGAATTAACATGAAAATTTAAAAAACGGCTCCATAAGGTATGGCGAAACTGCAAACATACGAACGATTGCATAATTAGACTTACAAAATCTGTTTGGCAATGAGTCAAACTACGAGTATTTGTGTGATGAAGGTTTAATAACCTCACGTCAATGGAAGTAGGTTTTATTTTGACAGATCTTAGGGAATAAAAAGTTATTTTTGGGATTTTATACCGAATCAATTCGAAATTACGCGTTTTAAAAATGTGGCATTACTGAATCAGGACTGAAAATATAGCTTTTACGGTATAGTAGTTTTTATATTTTATTTGTTACAAACAGATTTGCAAATATTACCTCTACAAAAATCAGTACAGAAGTGAACATAACCCAGCCAGGAGAACAAATATAACACTTTTTTCACTCTCCTGTGATATGTTGACCGACACGGCTCACATAATATCACAGGAGACTTACTGTGTTTTGATTTAGGACAGTGGACCTGTCATCCGACAACATATCCGGGCATGTTGAGAATTCAAATCCTTCCTTTCTTCTGCAACGGACCACTTTGTGACTTTAGTACTATTGGAGTCTAGGGTACTTACTGCATATTGCCTTTAGAGTCATACTCGTTATACAAGTCAAAGACAAAAGTATATAATATTATTCCAGATAACCTATAAATCTATTCCGGTACCAAATTACAACCAGATCCGTTAAGCCGCTTATAGGTTAAATAGTAACAAACATTCATCTCTCATCCATACTTTTTATAACATCATTTATATGGCAAACAAGCACATGGCCCACCTGATGGAGAGCGGATACCATGACTTATTGTCTCATATACTTATTCACAAACTTTCACGTTTATAATATTAGTAGGATTCATTCAACGTACCTGTTATTGACAGAGCACCTAATACTAACCATCGTCGCCACTTCAGCATAGAATTTCAGCAAATAATAATCAAGCATTGTTGGAAAGTTGGAATGCTTTGTGAGGTGAACAATAATGAACTAGGTGAAATGAGTGGAACGCCACGAGCGCGTGGGTAGAAAATATTCTGAGTATGTGGGATGTGGAAATAAATGGAATATTTGTAGGTTTTAAGTATGAAATAAAACGGTTATTTAGATAATCTATAGTTAATAATATTTCAAAACTGAATCTGAATGAAGCATTAGCTCAGCAATAATATTTTCAAAATATTGAAATTTCAATTGAAAATTCTGGTCTATTTGTCTATTTATTCGCACTGGATACAAAAATACTTAAAGGTTTTTTTGACAAAAATTACTCAATTAGACTTCATAGGAAAGAAAAAAGATGCATGTATGTCACATTTATATGCCTCACGACTGCAACAAAGGGCTGTCCATTTCAGCATATGCCAGGTTATCGGACCTTAGCGCTAGTTTTCGTCATAAGATAACAAAATCTCAAGTCCCAATTTCCGACATAATATAACCAACATATACGTGGGCTTGTAGCGCTAGTTTTCGTCATATAACAAACCCTGGAATCCCAATTTTCGACATATAACTAATATATCTTTGCATCAGTTATGAATAAGTACTATATACTTATTGAATATCCAACATTTTAAATATAAAACTGGACTCGCTCTAACTGTGCACCCGACTTTACCCCACTAATCCGCCACAAAAGTTGTAACTAAATCGGATTTGTAACCACGTTGCCCCTTCTTTCTGATTGGAAAGTAACTACAAGCCTTTTAACTTTGTTCTACTTAGGTACACTTCCTTTGATTTAAAAAGCGACTCTATCTCCTTTGATTTATACGTAGACTATTAAAAAGTGGATAAAGAAAGAAACTTTTATTTACCACTTTAATTGACTATTCTTTATTTGTAGATTGTAGAGGTATATAGTACACAATGTTGGTAACTAAGTGGTTAAGGAGTCGACTTTACGATTCGGAGGTCTCGGGTTCGAATCTTGACCGTGAACTAACTCCTAATACAAGCAAGTAACTTAACTGGGTGTTAGTAAGAATAATACTCATATTTTGACTTTAATATTCTTATAAAAAAAATTAAAAAAATCTTCTACATTCTTAGCAGCTCTATCTAGGCTCATTTTACGCATAGGTTTACTAGCTCATAGTAAGGAATTTAGAATACAGATTTTTTAAACACTCTTATTATACCACTATAGATACAATCAGATACTTGAAGTACACAGATCGATATAAATATACATAAATTACATCTATACAAATATTTGCACTGAACGAGAATCCATTAACGAAATCTATAAATAATATATATTTTATTAAAAACCTTGAAAATAAAGAAATAATTTTTCGAATAACTACAGTTGTTCAGGGAAGATTACCATCAACATATACATAATTCGATCTATTTCTGTGTAATATTAGTAGGTATAGATAAGTAATATTTTACATAGAACCTCCTTAACAGGGTCAATGGACGGATTACAAGAGTGATCCCACTAACTGAAGTGTTGATTGTCGATTAAATTGTTCATAATCCTTGTTCGAATCTGATCATAATCCAATTAAACCCACTGTCTAAAATGTACGTACTTGAAATATTGAGTGGTATTTGATATTGATATAGTTTAAAACTTAGTAGTATCTATAAAATAATTTGTAAGAAAACTCACAATTTTCTCTTCAGGCTTTCGCATAAAAATATTTTTTTGAAACTAAACACATTTTAAACTTGGTTGTAAAATACAAGAATTTCAATGAAAATTACTTTCTAAAAATAACTTAAATGCGTACCTATCAAATTTTTGCAAAAGCTTTAATGATATCTAAAAGTAAAAAATAAATATGGTTTTAGTCAACATTTTCAATGAATTTCTTACATTTTCTTTTGTGTAAGTAAATAAAGACAAGAAAAAATTCAATCACTACATTATACTATTAAAAGTTTATAAGAATATTTGGTTACCAATAAAATATAACCACTTATCGGTATTTCAATTTATTATCTCATATTTTTATTAACTATTTGTCAACTTTTTCTTTGCTTTGTAGTTGCCGTAACCTTTATTATTTTAAACGAGGTACAAGACAACAGAATTTTTGAGAGAAGTTCTCACAAATTTTTTGAAAGAAGTTCTCACAAGTTCTTTGAGAGAAGTTCTCACAAATTCTCACAAATTCTGTTTCCATATTCAATGTCGTCAGTGCAAGTGTGCCTTCACATCAAACAGCTCCATTTATTATCCTTGTAACTACAACAGAACAGTGAATGACAGTGTCAAGTATATCGTGTTATTAATATTCCAGTCATCGGCCCCAGTAGGGACTGCGACTCGACGAATGTCAGCAATTAGAGAAGCGAAGTAGCGACAGCATAATAATGTTGTAATAATATTTCAAGATACCAAAAAGTGATGCTTAGAAATGAATAAAATATTAGAAAATACACGTGAGAGTTTTGGTAATAGAAAATTGTTTGCTTTATACCTACTGGCATCGATGTTTTGTGATGGGAATGACATAAAAATATTAATTTACTAGTAAACTGTTGTATTCTCGTTTGCACTGCCCATAAGAATCAATTTCAGGGATAAAAGAACTATTATAAATCCATATACCAAAGTTCAGCGTAATCCGTTAAGGTGTGATTGAGAAATAAAATCTTCACAAACTTTCACATTTATAATATTAGTAGCAAGGATAGTAGAATTTAAATATTTGAGACTAAATAATTTCAGGTC
Source organism: Lithosia quadra (assembly GCA_963576445.1). Taxonomy (NCBI): domain Eukaryota; kingdom Metazoa; phylum Arthropoda; class Insecta; order Lepidoptera; family Erebidae; genus Lithosia; species Lithosia quadra. Next base: position 14,749,751 of record OY754881.1, read on the forward strand.
CATTTGCAGGTCAAAAACACTCGAAATCAGCGGGCTTGCATGAAAGGCTTAATGACAGTAGAGGATGTGCGTGAAGTATGTCAGGACAGAGGCAGATGGCGATCTGATAATGATTGTCTCTGCCTATCCTGGAGGGAGAAAGGCGTGAGCATAATTATGTATGCATGTATGTAAATAATTGCATACTCTACATTCTAGCTACAGAACAATCGCAAATAGGTTATGAGGGTCAGACAGCAGTCGCTTCCCAGAAAATCGAAATATGCCGCATCTTAGTTAGACTGCCTCCAAAGCCTCGGAGGATAACACAATCTGCAGGCAACTCACCCCCTTTTTTCAGGAAAGTTCCCAAATCAGAGGGGGCCATATCAATGGTTCAGCCGGACCACCTTATACCCCGACACTAGAAGACCCAAGATGGTGTGCGGTTTTAGTCGGTTTAATTTCGATAAAAACGCCGCTGCTGGTAAAGGGGGTGGCATCCGTGGGGACATACACATGAAAAAAAGGATGACTCAATCTGACACAAATACCTAAAAATAAATGTATTCGGAAGCCCTGATTCCAACACTAGCTATCCAAAGATATAAGACGCTTCTGTCGCTAAGTCCAGATTAATTTGAGCTTTTATTTTATCTACATTGCAAGCTCACTCAGCTCTGCGATTAATTGGAAGTTCTATTGTTTGAACATGATTAGCTTTTCACGATTATATTGAACGATTTCCTTTCTTTTAAGGATATGGTTATCTTTGCTTTTTACTGTTATATTATTAAGAAAAGGTGTAGATACAGTGAATCCATAGTCTAGGTAGGAAAAACTTAAGAATAATAGAAAAACTTGAGAGGAAATAGAGAATAAATCAAATTAATACTATTTTTATATTTTTAAATATATTTATGGTTTTTATTGGATATATTTAAAAACCTAATGTTATGTATACTGATAAATAAATAAATATTCTACAACATTTTACACATCACTCCCTAGACCCAAAGTAAGCTAAGTTTAACTACTACTACTAATAAATAAAGGAGAATAATAATACTATTTTTTATATTTTTAAATACATTTTTTAAATTTATATTTTAAAATATAATTTATATGTTTACATAATAAATAAAGATAATAATAATAAAAACGCAATATTTATTTGCCGACGCTACACTTATAATAATTACACGTCTAGCCTGAGCCTAACGAGTGCCGTCAGTCGGGTCATGTGTATTGTACCTAATAGTACGGGAGGTAGCGTTAATTCTAACAAGCAATCGATAGCCAGTTGATATTCTCCACGATAATAGAGCTTTATTAATACATAACAGAGTTGGCCGTCAACCGGTCTGGTAGCGGTCGAGTCGAAGGTGACACCATGGTAAAGTTGTCAAAAAAAATTACGCTCCGAGCAATCATTTGACACGTGAAACTTTATATGGTGATTCCTGAGGTCATTTTCAACTGAGAAATAACCGTCAGATGTGGTGTAGAGTAGTGGTTATACGTCAGTCGCGTATATATTAGACCAGTGCCGATAGTCTTTGAGACAAAATAAATTTATAGTAGGATGAAACCTGTTGGAAAAGGATCAGAATATAACAAAAATGAAAGGAAAAATAAATTACGGGTGATCTGAGGTCGGGAAGTGGGGAGGGGGGTGAGTTTTAAGGGTAAAAACGGTTTATCTCGATTTCTGGCAAAACTACAAGTCCTATGGAAAAAAGTTAAATGACAAAGTTGTAGGTAATAAAGAGACCTACAACTTTTCATTTACACTTTTTTCACATAACCTCAAAATGTATGTGAAAAATTCAAATAATCAAGTTTTTGGTTTTTTATTTTTATCTTAAGCAAAACAAATTTGTTTTCCACGAAATTTGGTGAAAACTTAGCTTTTTATGTCCTACAGACACTGTATTTTTTTTGATTTGAAATACTCTTTTTTTCAGCTTATTTTGACTAAATATCGAAAAACCACCCTAATTTTCAATCGAAAATTCTCACGTCAAAATATCAGCTTTTTAAAAAAAGTCAAAAAATTTTTTGTTCTTTGAAATCTCTTCTTTCTGATGATGTAAAAATATATATACATTGCTATGGTAAATTTTCTCAGGAAATGACTAAATACAAAAATATTAATTTCGAATTCGAGTTTTTCTTCTTTGCATTTTCTGAGAAAATTTACCATAGCAATGTATATGTATTTTTACATTATCAGAAAGAAGAGATTTCAGAGAACAAAAAACTCTCTGACTTTTTTTAAAAAGCTGATATTTTGACGTGAGAATTTTCGATTGAAAATTAGGGTGGTTTTTCGATATTTAGTCAAAATAAGCTGAAAAAAAGAGTATTTCAAATCAAAAAAAATACAGTGTCTGTAGGACATAAAAAGCTAAGTTTTCACCAAATTTCGTGGAAAACAAATTTGTTTTGCTTAAGATAAAAATAAAAAACCAAAAACTTGATTATTTGAATTTTTCACATACATTTTGAGGTTATGTGAAAAAAGTGTAAATGAAAAGTTGTAGGTCTCTTTATTACCTACAACTTTGTCATTTAACTTTTTTCCATAGGACTTGTAGTTTTGCCAGAAATCGAGATAAACCGTTTTTACCCTTAAAACTCACCCCCCTCCCCACTTCCCGACCTCAGATCACCCGTAATTTATTTTTCCTTTCATTTTTGTTATATTCTGATCCTTTTCCAACAGGTTTCATCCTACTATAAATTTATTTTGTCTCAAAGACTATCGGCACTGGTCTAATATATACGCGACTGACGTATAACCACTACTCTACACCACATCTGACGGTTATTTCTCAGTTGAAAATGACCTCAGGAATCACCATATAAAGTTTCACGTGTCAAATGATTGCTCGGAGCGTAATTTTTTTTGACAACTTTACCATGGTGTCACCTTCGACTGCTCCGCGGGTGCGGGTTCTGACGGTCAATTCTGGTATGTATCAATAAAGATCTATTATCGTGGAGAATATCAACTCACTATCGCTTGCCAAAAAAAATTAACGCTACCTCCCGTACTATAATGTGTTTATTCCATGTACTATGCATAATGAGAAGCGAAGTGCTGTCATGGATGGCTCAAAACGTAGGTTTTGTTGAGGAAATTGGACAACTAGACGTCGTTGAAACGTTAATGGTTTAATCAGCATAAACTTTTATTATCTAACTAGCTTCCATCCGCGGCTTCGCCCGCGTGGAGGTTGGTATTGCCACCAAGTCTATTTTATTCAAACGACTCTCCAGCCCGTTTTCTACTCCACTCTCCAATGTGGTCAAAAAATATCTTAGCCTATCCTATCCTATCCTATCCTATCCTATCCTATCCTACTAATATTATAAACGCGAAAGTTTGTAAGAATGTATGTCTGGATGTATGTTTGTTACTCTGCCACACAAAAACGGCTTAATGGATCTGGCTAAAATTTGGTACAGAGATAGAATATAGTCTGGAATAACATATAGGCTACTTTTTATACAAGCTAATACCGCGGCTCCGCTCGCAAAGTCGATCGGTCGGGATTCTCTAGATATATGTTTGTTACTCTTTCACGTAAAAACGGCTGAATAGATCTGACTGAAATTTGGTAACGAGATAGATTAAAGTATGGAATAACATATAGGCTACTTTTTATACAAGCTGATACCCGCGACTCCGCTCACGGAGTCGATCAGTCGACCCACGGAATAGATCAGTCGGGATGTCTGTATGTATGTTTGTTACTCTTTCACGCAAAAACGGCTGAATAGATCGGGTTGAAATTTGGTATAGAGATAGATCATAGTCTGAAATAACATATAGGCTATTTTTTATACAAGCTAATACTCGCGGCTCCGCTCGCGAAGTAGATCGATCGGGATGTCCAAATATTATGTTTGTTGCTATTTCACATAAAAACGGCTGAATGGATCTAGCTGAAATTTGGTACCGAGATAGAGTGTAGTGTGAAATAACATATAGGCTACTTTTTATACAAGCTAATACCCGCGGCTTCACCCATGGAGTCGATCAGTCGGGATATCTGGATGTATGTTTGTTACTCTTTCACGTAAAAACGGCTGAATAGATTAGGTTGAAATTTGGTACAGAGATAGATTATAGTCTGGAGTAATATATAGGCTACTTTTTATACAAGCTAATACCCGCGGCTCTGCCCGTGGGAGTCGATTGGTTTTATAATCGTTTTTTGGCCATATCCCCGGTTCTACTTAACCAAATGCAATCAAACATACGGCAGATTTTATGTAAAACCAAGACCTTTCTAATGAAAAGGCGGCATCAAAATTTGTTCAGCAGTTTTTGCGTCCATCACGAACAAACAGACAAGGATTGCAAAAAATAGATATTTGTGGTCAAGATAACCAAGTCTTTTTTTTCAAATATCGATTACTACAACTAAAAGTACTGTTATAAAGGGATATGATGTCCACACTGTCGCCTTAAGTGGAGAGTGGAATGTAGGGTGGAGTCGGGAGAGGAGATTGGACAGTAGAGTGGAGGTGGAGAGTGGAGTGGAGTGTGGAGTGGAGAGTGGAGTGAACAGTGGAGTGGAGTGTGGAGTGGAGAGTGGAGTGAACAGCGGAGTGGAAAGTCGAGTGGAGAGTCGTTTCATTCAAATAGACTTGGTGGCAATACCGAATTCCACGCGGGCGAAGCCGCGGGCGGAAGCTAGTAACACTCATAAATGACGTGGCTTTCTATTGGTAAAAGAAATTCTAAAATCGGTTCAGTAGATCCAGAGATTACCCCTACGAAGTCACAAATTCACAAACTCACAAACTTTACCTCTTTATAATATTAGTAAGTATAGACTAGTTGATGCTTACGGCCCTGCCTGCGTGGAGGTTGGTTATCGTTTTTTGGTTAATCTTCGGTTCTACTTCTCTCGTGTAGATGTTACCATCGTGGTATAGTAATTGGTTTCACGACAATGCCACTACTTCCGGTTCTACTAAACCAATCGTAGTTGAATACACGGCAGATTTTAAGAGATTTCAAGAACTCTGAAAAAGCAAACCGTATCAAAATACGTTCAGTAGTTTTTGCGTCCAATGCAAACAAATAGACAGGCACACAAGAATTAAAAAAAAATTGTTTCTAATCATTCATAACATAACCCATTTTTTATAATAAATATTATCAATGGACCGACACAGCTAATTTAAATTTTATACTAGCATAGAAGTGAGGTAGGTCTAAAGCGTTGTGTAAGTTGCTGGAATGTTATTTTTTTATTGAACATGGAAAAAATAATGTTTTTTTTTGCTTCAATATTTTTTACAAGCTTTTGCCCGCGGCTTCAGTCGCGTGGAATTCTATTCCAGTAGATACCATGAAAACTATAAGTAGCTCAATCTCCCTTGTGAATGATGCGCAAACGCAGATCCACAAATTGCATAACAATTTTTATATCACCTAGGTGGTAAACAAGCACACTGCCAGATGGGAACGTGTGCAATTCCAGGGAGCGTCACACTCGCGTTGCCGACCCTGTAAGGGGGAGGGTTCGGGGATAGAGGGAGGGTTGAGGAGCATGAGAAAATTTCTGTGCAGACAAAGTGGGTGACCTTGGTATCCCTGCTAACAGCATAGAAACCCTCCAGTGAGCTCTGGCTACCCTACTTACCGCCTTCATTAGAAAGTGTCTTACATTAGCTTTGGAATAATAGTTGTATACGTTATGAACACTTCAAACAAACTTAGAAGGTTAGTCGTTTTCGGTGTTAACCTATTCAACACTTGAACTTATTATTGCAAAAAGCCCAGTACACACACGCCCGCAAGCCGACAGGAACAAAATTGCTCAAGTTTTTGCAAACGGACTCCGCTGGCCGCGAGCGTGCAAATGAGAAAACTTCGACCTTAGTGATTATAATGGTCGGCTATTCGTTAGACCGTGTAGTTTCTGAGTATGGTTAGAGCTGACTGGGGTATCCTTATGAGTTTTAAGTGACTTTCGGAATGAAACAACCTTTATCTAGACGGTGTTGATAGCTGGAAATCTTTGGTACTTCAAGTTGGCAAGGCCTACTTTTAAAACTATTGTTGGTTGCAAGAATAGTAAGTTAATACGAGAGTTAGCTTTCTTCAAAGTTGGTATCCTAGGCGACCTATTATATTTTATTCTTAAGGTTGGGTTCAATAAATTTGCCCGATGTTTTTAACTATGTATAGTTGTGTATATTAGGTATACATCTTTTTTGTGCGGAAATTCCTACGCATTTTTTTAATATAGGATACGTCAAAATAACTTCACCTTGCCTGATGGTAGCTAAAGGCAAAGTCTCAGAACCGAGGTTACCCCACACACACCGATAATGCCTCGGTTACGGCCCTCAGTTTGACGGTCTCATGAAATGCTTTTTTACACTCCGCTTGAAGGCCTCGGGACTATAGAAGGAAGGAAACACATGCACTGGTAAAGAATTCTAAGTCTCTATGGTATGGATATGGTACCTACCGGCCATCGGGGGTATTTATGTTAGACTCAACCCGACTGAAACCACGCGCCGTCTCGGGTCTCAATTACCAGGGTACAAGGTTACCAAAAAGGTATTTCCCTCGCACCCCAGTTGACCTTAGGCCAGCTATTCTATTTCTATCTTGGGCGTTTGAAGATTCATTAGTAACTAGCTTTTGCCCGTGGCTCCGCCCGCGTGGAAGTCGGTATCGCCACCAATTAAATGATTCTCCACTCGACTCTCCACTCCACTCTACTCCACTCTCCACTCCACTCCACTCTCTACTACACTCCACTCTCCACAGCACTCCACTCTTCACTCCAAAAATAAAGAATAAAAGTATTCTATGTCCGTCTCCTGGTTCTAAGCTACCTCCCCACCAATTTTCAGCCAAATCGGTTCAGCCGTTTTTGAGTTATAAATGGTGTAACTAACACGACTTTATTTTATATAATACTAGCTGTTGCCCGCGGCTCCGCCCGCGTGGATGTCGAAATTCGTTTATCCTATCTCTCAAGTTGGATCGAACTGCACATGGTGTGCGAATTTTATTATAATCGGTTAAGTGGTTTAGGAGTCCATTGAGGACAAACATTGTGACACGAGATTTATATAAGTATACTAGCTGTTGCCCGCGGCTCCGCCCGCGTGGATGTCGAAATCCGTTTCAAAAACTATCCTATCTCTCAAGTTGGATCGAACTGCACATGGTGTGTGAATTTTATTATAATCGGTTAAGTGGTTTAGGAGTCCATTGAGGACAAACATTGTGACAAGAGATTTATATATATTAAGATTAAGATAAATTTTCATACACTTTTTAAAATTTCAAATCTGTGCAACGTCTACTCCATTATTCTTTTCACTTTTACAATAAAATGAATAATTTCGATGGAATGAATCCATTACAGATAGCAAAACAAGTACGAGCCAAGTTATCTCATCTTTGTGCGGGTACAATGAGAAAAGTTATGGAGCCGCTGCAGTTTTGATGGGTGTCATCTAGCATTGTATTACGTTTGATTGTGAATTCACGACTGTACTGCGACCTGATTCAGTAAAATTACGTTTACAAAATAATGTGATTTGAAAGCTTACGAAAACTCATAGGCATTCTATTAATTCTAATTAAAAATGAATCTATAAATAATTTTATAGGTTGAATAGTTTGTCTCTGCCTATCTCCATGGGAAAAAGGTGTGATTTGTATGACGTATGTTTGTATGTATGAATAGTGACCCCCATTCCTGAGACTTTACCATTAGTTTACCATTAGGCGAGGTGAAGTCATATTGACGTGACCGTAATAAAAAAAGAATATCCTCACGAAAGCGTAGGTAGATTTTATTTTCCCAGATCATAAGAAATAACGATTTTTTTGCGTATTTCCTTGAAATCGAATTGAAATCACGCGTTTTGAAAACGTGGCATTACTGAATCGGGTGCCTGTTTAGAGGTATGTAAATATGCGTTAACTAAGTTGAACAGGTTTCGAGAGTTTACAGTCGCCCTACAATGAAATATTATATGGGAAATGAGGTACCTACCGCAGAATTTCTGCTCATATATAAGCTACTTGATGTAGGAAGTATGGTCAGTAGGGTATTTAAAACTCTGTGCCTCCTGTGAAAAGGGGTACAAGTCAACTTATATCGAATTTGGTATTATTATAGCACCTCAATCAGAAAAAAATACTCTATTTTTCTATCTATTCACCATTTTGATACGTCTATTAGTTTCTGAGATAGTGTGGTACATCTAAGACGAAATGGCGTGATTTGATAAAATATGACTGTGTAAATAAATATATGTTGACATCTATCATTCATAATATTCAAATTATTTGTGTGTAAGAATGTATCTCAAGTCATATCATTATTAACATTATATTTATTACCTTCTAATAAGGTGTCATATGGTACATGTTTAGTTATATCAATTGACACAAAGTAAATTCGTACACTGCATCGATACAACTAAAGTTGTATTATTGCTCACATACATAGGAAACTAATATTTTTGTGTAAACTAATTCAACTAAAATTATATCAATAATGACGAGAAGATTAAAACGGTTTTGATCCAAAATATTGTGCAAAGTAATACATGTTACGAACGCGAGCGGTGCGCGGGATGCAGGGGGCGCTACTGCGAGGGTACCGCCGCCCGCGCGGGGTCAGCGCCGTAAAATACTACTGGACAAGGTGCTCGCGCGCGCTCTCTAAGCAATCCAACATGGCGCACAATGTATCTATTAGATGTATCATTTTACACACATTCTGTTTATTATTCGTATATTCATAATAACAAGAACTAATAACCATTTACACAAAATAATTACTCCACTTATATCAATATACAATAAATCTATTTATTAATGTGTAAAAGTGAAAAACATTGCAATTTACGTAGATACGCCCCAGTATTGCTCCTAAACACCTAATTATATAATAAGAATAATAATAAAACTCTTTTTTTTACACCAAGGATATAAAAGTAGTAACAATAATACTTAAATTAAAGTATTAACAATTGGTGGCCTTATTGCTCCGTGGCAATCTCTACCAGGCAACCATATAATGTGCGTATACTTCCGCTAGTATTTAAGTGTTATCGGTATACCTACACTATTTATCTATAAGTGCACGCGCACACAAACCGCTGACAGTTGGCGGATGACGCTAGTGTCTATCGAACTGTACCCCGCGATCCCCCCAACCGAAAATAGATGGAGCAAAGCGTCTTCGTCGTTCAAAGCGTCGATTGCACTATCTGTAGGTAATGAATACCGTTATTATTTTACTTATTATTTATGTTCTATGATAGTCTATAATGTAAAATTTCATTGTTGCAGCATCGTTCTTGCCGTGCAAAACGCATGTTGACTATGATGCTCGTAGCTGCTCATGATCTGCCGAATATAATTTCCATATACCACAAGTTTTTAACCCCTGGTTATTTTTTTATATACTATGTAGAGTATGTAGGTAGCAGAACGGCGTAACTCTCACGTCCACGCTTAACTTCAGGTCATTGAAGCTAAAGCTTAGCTGGCGGCAAAAAAGCTGGGCATCCTGTCTAAGGTGCGACAGTACTTCACACCGGAGCAATAAAATTGCTTAAGTTTTTGTACCAAGCACAGGTTCCATCCTGTCTGGAGTACACTACTCGTATCTGTGTGATGACTCAACTAAATACCACCTTGACACGCTGGAGACGATCGAGAATCGAGAGACGAGCCAAGAGGCTCATCAACGACGTTGCACTAGTCGAGAAAAGGCTTCAGAGCCTTGCCCATTGACGCAAAGTTGCAGGTCTATCGGTTTTCTATCGGATACATTTCGGAGAGTGCGCTCTGGAATTGCACAACCTGATACCCCCAAATCTTTCCATCAGCGAACGACCAGACGAACAGCGACGCAACACCGCTTTATGGTCGATATTCCACTCATACGCACAAAGCGCTTTGCCGACTCGTTCATCATGCGTACAGTTAAGGAGTGGAATTCCTTGCCCGAGTCTGTGTTTCCGGAAAGCTATAACCTGGAAATATTCAAGTCACGAGTGAAAAGATTCCTTCCAGGCAAGCGTGATTCATCGTAGACCACATCGTCACTTACAATCAGGTGTGATAGTAGTTAAACGTAAGCTTATCTTGAATAAAAATAAAAAAAAGGTAGCAGACAAGCACACGGCCCACCTGATGGGAAGCGGTCACCGTGACCCAAGGACGTGTGTCACACTACGGGCTTCACGCACGCGCTGAACCTACCCTGAAGGGAAGGGTAGCGGGCTAGGAAGGGGTGGGAAGGCTTGTATTCCAACCCTGTGGGGGGAAGGGGAAGAGGGGTACAGTGAGCTCTGGCTACCGTACTTACCGGCGGGAACACAACACGATGATTATTATAGCCGCGGTCTTCTGTAGGGCGGAGGTAGAAACTGTTTTTCGTTTATGTTGTATTGTTGACTTATGTCCTTGATGTTTATTTCCTTTTTAACTAAATTAAAATATTCCAACTTTCAAACCAAGTGACACTCAATAACACCTAAAATAAAAGTGATTATGTAGTTTTTTTTCTTTTTTATTCTTCTATTTTTATACCTTTTTCTTTAGATTGTTTCTTGTATCATATTACACAAACTTGAGTTAAGATTTAAGTCTACTTAAATCAAAAAACACGAACTTTATTCACGAGTAAAATGATATAAATAATAAAAAATCTATTTTTACGAGTTTTGTGCCTACAGTGCTTTCGCCAATTGAAAAATATTACTTGTTTGTTAGACAGCTTTGAACAGGAGATGATTAGTTTCATATAAAACTACCTGATAATACAACAAATATCACCTTTCACCAAACCTTCACATAGCGTGTAAATCGATTTATCTCATTTAGAATCATTATACGCGAGCATCCATATGGTGTGTTTTGATACAACAAATAGTTTTTTTTAAATATCTCGTCCTATATTGAACACTCTTGAGCAGGAACCTAGTAGATTGTTAACAATACCACAATAAAATAAAATATGTCACTAGTTTTGAAAACAAATTATTCTAACAAATTTTATGAATTTTTAAACACAAAAACCAGTCTACTGTAAAGTTGACTTTTTCGACATGTACCGGTTTTCACAGGACACACAGAACTATTCAGTTTGTATTAAGTTTTGATTAACTGTAGTGCATGAATAGTACTAAATAGTTCAAATTCAGTCTTTTCAAATAGTAACTTGAAAAGTTTCGAACCATAAAGACCACGTGAGCGAAGGCATGGGTAATAGCTATTTGTGTTTATAAAAAGAGATGTATCATTTTGTATGCCGTGCACCGAAAATTATATCACCTTTGACACATCTTATACTTGAGCGAATTTTGTGAGTTTGTTTAATATCTGTGTTAATCTTCAAAACCACTACACTTATTACAAAAAATCTTTTACCATTTCAAAGGTACGTTATCTTCAAAGGAAATAGACAACTATTATTATAGGTGAATTACGATGGCTTGAGTTTAAAAGCTCATATAAACCGAGGCAAAGCGAGGGCGGGTTGCTAGTCATAATAAACCTTCACAGTACCCATTACTTCGGCGCTATACAGTTAGGGTAAGCACGATATTATATTCGAATAGTAAGCGTATAGTATCGTAACGAGACACTGGAGACATTTATATTACAATCCTATATCGTGATTCTATGTTTGACCAATCGCGTGACCAAGATATCAATAATATCTCGTTTTCACATCAATATTATTCACCGGATCGCGATATATAAGCTGATTTTTATAGTCGTTTTGGACCAGAAAGGGGGTTACATGGGGTTACATAGGGGGATACTATTTTGAACTGTGCAAATTCGTTCGAGTAAAAACATTTTTAGCGCTTCGAAAAAATTCATTGTTAATTTTTAATGAATGAGGTGCCCGCGCGAGTGTAGTTTGAGTCGCGACATGTCGGTGCTGGCGCTGTCGCGGTCTTTCGGGAAGCGTTATGATTGGTCAGTGTTAGATTCGATTCAATAATTTTATTTTTTGTGTTTTCAAATTAATAGCTACAATCGATCCTGTTATCGAAACTGTGTGCAAAATATAAACTACTATAAAATCAGCGTGTATATACGCTTTCTATTCAGCCCCCGTAGACAAGTGTCGAAAGTTTAAATCGGTAACGATCGCTAAGCAAACGAATAGATTAGGTCGACCAATCATATCCAAGCTCGTCGCCGGCGTACGATGCGCGCGCCGCGGCGGAATCACGAGCTGCAGTGTGATTGGTCGACTTAATCTATTCGTTTTCTTAGCGATCGTTTGCAATTTAGACTTTTACCACTTGGCTACGGGCCCACTGTTCGATTCGATTCAATAATTTTACTTTTTGGATTTTCAAATTAATAGCTACAATCGATCCTGTTATCGAAACTGTGTCCAAAATATAAACGACTATTAAATCAGCGTGTATATACGCTTACTATTTGGAATACGAATCTAATTTCGTGTTCGCCCTACAGAGAAATAAATAGAATGTACTGAAATACACTCGAGAGCAATGAATCCGGGTCACTTAAAGAATCCTAAAAATCTCGGAAACTAAAAATGCTAGGTTAATGCAATAAATTGTATTTAATAGACAATGTAATACTCCTTAAATGAAGGTATTAAAACTTCTTAGTTATTGTAAAGTTATATCATAAAAAAATCAAATTTGAAAAAGGGCCACTTTCGAAGATGGAACTACGAAATTACAGCATTTGGTTTTGCTTTTGTTTGTAATCTGTCATTTATGTGGGTACATAAACCATGTTGATAGTGCTCTATATTCATTATTCAAGCTGAAATTATGTCGCTTACGCCTGAAGAATGCACCAGAATACTTACAATGCTGGAAACCGGCCAGGACTGTCGGTGTGTCGCTGTCAACAGTACAAAGAGTTCTCCGACGTTACGAAGAAACTGGTTCTAACCTACGCAGACCAGGAACGGGCAGAACCAGGTGTACCACAGCACGAGAAGACCGATACTTGGTGAACACCATGCTTCGAAATCGCTTTCTCACAGGAACTGAACTCACCAATCAGTTTCGACGCCTCGGAGGAAGTAACCCAAGTGCATGGACAGTAAGACGTCGGCTTGCTGAATCTAACTTAAAACCCCTTAGACCTGCAAACGGCCCTAAACTGGAGCGTGGGCATCGTATTTCGAGACTAAGATATGCCCAGAGCCACGTAAATTGGAGTATTGAAGATTGGTCAAAAGTTATGTTCTCCGACGAATCAAAATTTATGCTCTACAAGCACGATGGAAGACACAGAGTGTATCGAAGACCAGGGGAAAGATTCAAGCAAGCATGCATCGAAGAAAAAGTAGCCTACGGTGGTGGGTCTGTACTTGTGTGGGCCGGAATTTCTTCTGAAAGTCGCACAGAGCTGGTGATCATAGAAAACGGCTCTTTAACTAGCGTAAGATATGTGGAAGAAATCCTCAATGATCACGTTGGTCCATTTATGGTCAATTTAGGTGAGGATGCTATATTTATGCATGACAATGCCCGACCTCATACAGGTAGGATTGTGAATGACTACCTTCAAGAGATGAACATTACTCGTATGGAGTGGCCAGCGCGCAGCCCGGATATCAACCCGATCGAGCATGCTTGGGACGAGCTAGGCAGATGCGTAAAACAACGAAACCCTCCCCCAATCACGCTTCGTGAGCTCAAAATTGCTCTCACAGAGGAATGGTAGAATATTCCCCAAAATCGTATAAGGAACTTGGTGTACAGCATGCCAAACCGCGTAAACGCAGTAATGGAAGCACGAGGAGGCAATACGAAGTATTAAAATTCAAGAAAATCGTAATAAAGTTCAAAAATTTCATGTTTCCTATTTTTGTTTTAAGGAGAGATCAGCAGTTTTTTTCTTTATGTAATTTTGTGTTAATAAAATGTATGGTGACTCATATTTTTTTTACTTTCATTTAAGGAGTATTACATTGTCTATTAAATACAATTTATTGCATTAACCTATCATTTTTAGTTTCCGAGATTTTTAACATTCTTTAAGTGACCCGGATTCATTGCTCTCGAGTGTATGTATAATGCCTAAGGCTTACATGTGGCCTTATAATGGAGATATTATGGCTTAACATCTTCCTTGATTATGTAAGTTTGTGAGCAATAAATATGACGTCACAATCCTCAAAATCTGAGCCAGTAAATATTGCTACAAAAAAAACGACGTTTTCGCACATTAAGCGTCAGAAATAGATTATTACTTTCGGTTTAAAATAAAAAATCTCATAAATATTACATTATTATTATTTATATTGTAAAGTGTTTAAAAATGCCTCATTTTCTTTGCAATCTATTTCTGTAAGATCATTCAACAAAAAGTTAAGAATTATTTTTTGTCTTGGAGGGTAGTTAGCCAACGAGGTGCACTCTGTATATATAATAATCCTTATGGGTAACTAGGAGACTTTCCACTGAGCTTTTTGAATGTAAACTTATTTTCTAATCTGAACATGAACATCTTCTTTTGACGCTATCCCTCTCACACACTTTTACTTGTTTATTGCGAACTGCTCTCGCTAGTTTGTAGAAATTTCTTTAAGAAATAAGCAGTAGGTACCATTACCATGTACTATTTTACCATCCATTTTATGTATTTTTTTTATTGTCTTTAACTTTTTTTTAAAATTTTGTTCCCAAAAAATCTTGTCTATAAAACTCTATCTTCAATATACACTAGAAAAGTATCACATAGATTCTACGTTCCTATACGATTTCATTAATCTGATAATCGGAATTGCCGCTAACCAACAGGGAGTAACGGAATTCCAAATACAAACACACGCCAGCCATATTGTTTGTACGGTTCTAATTTCAAAATTTCAAATTCGACTAACATCGGCTATTCCCCGGTGTCCGTTGAATAGTTCGGCTTCAAGGATGATTAATAACTAGATATTAATCAAACCATTATTCTGGTCAAGGGATTATATTACGGTGCCGCCATTTTGTACAGAAATGGTTTAGCTGTTAAATGGGTGTGATGTTAGGCAATTCAATGATTAAATCAAAGATATTTGGAAATATGCCATTGTTGTGTCAAGATTAAATCTGAGGGGGAATTTAATTTCCGAATACAAGTGACAACAAAAAGCGGGCAGGCTCCGTTAATAATTTGTTAATCTCAATTTGAAAATGACCTGATGAATTGTAATTGTCTAATAAATACATTGTAAGTTTTTTTTTGAAGCCACTCAGCTGGATATTGGATTTAGTTAAGTTCCGTACACCTAAAAATCTTAGTATGGATGGGTATGTAAACTGGTTAGTAGATCTGCCTGAAATTTGATACAGAGATAGATTTTAATCTGGAAAACACAGACTATACTTCTTATCCCTGTAATAAGTTATCATGGGAACCGGGAACGGGGAAAAACTGGTTTGAGATGTACTAACTAATTTGAAACGTCACATTCATGTCATCAGTTGTTATTATAAATTATAGTGTCATGATATATTGTCATATTATATCGTGTATTATATTTTTTGGCATGTTCCTAAAGTCAGATATATAATAAAAAAATACAGGGTGTTGATTTTATTGCTACGTTCAATTAGTTTTTGTACTCCATCTCGCAATACTTAGTCTTCGTAGTAATCTATCTAAAATGACACAATTTTCTCTTCAAATATATTAGGTACCATATTAATGATTGAAGATCTGAAATTGATATCACTATTATCAATTATTATTTCAAATTCATGAGTCATAAGAAATATCTGCTTACCGAATTTATTATACTTCTCCGAATATGTTCGATTTTGTCAATTGCCCGCACAGCCATTACGAGACTCCTAATATTTTGACTGAGCGTTATGAAGATACAGGCCACGAGTTAAGGTAGGGTATAAACGTCCCATGTATTTGGGCCAGCCCTGCTCTACGACCCGGGAATACAAATAAAGGTGACCAGGGATGGATTTGGATTTTAATATCCAGAGATATTCCAATTTCAAATAATTATCTTCTAACTAATATTATAAATGTGATAGTTTGTGAAGAGTTTTGGATGTTTAGATGTTCCGTTAGATTGGATGTTCTAACGGCGGGTCAGATCTGACTGAAATTAATTTTATAACAAAAAAAAATGGGCACGAGAGTAAAATTTCATGCGAACAAAGCCATGGGAATGGCTAGTTTGAAATAACATATATTTTTAATAATAATCATTAACCTTTATATATAAAAAACATTACCACAATCCAATTAAAATCAGTGTAGACTTGATAATACTGCTTTACTTAGAGCATAAGGAATCAGAAAATACTTAAATTCATCCATGTTTTCTTAAGAACTATCTCCACACTACAACTTCACGTTGCCATGAAGCACAAGTACCATCCATCTCTAAATTAGTACCTATTATAGTACACCAGCAGGCTTTAAAAATAGCCACTTTCATAAACAAAAATAAAATTACTAAATTAATTTAACCAAATCCGAGCCTGCCTCAAGCCCACCGAGTCACGCGTATGTATGTAATATGACCCTAATAAATATCACTTGGTACACATATTTATATCAGCCTGTATAAAGCTTCAACTGACGTATGTTGTCGATTTTATACACTCTAAAATGAAATAAGGTGTCGAAATGAATTATGCAATGGCGGGCGCTAATGTTTCTTAAGTACCTACCTCAATTTTGCTAATGTAAATATTATGGAAAACAATATTCACAGGTTATAATAATAACATGGATATTATTATCTCATAATAGCTGTAATTTTCTTTTAATATTTTAAGTTAATAAATGTTTTTATAGGTTAGGTTAGCGCACATTATAGCGAAGTTCCGGTCAAAGTATTATCGACATTGTAAGCATTGAATAAGGTTGAAAATCATTTAACAGTAAATATTTTTTAGGGTATCGAAGTGACTTGCAAGATTTGTTATGTTAATATTGGATCTTATTAAATAAGATTGAAAATTAATAAACACAGCAAATAATTTCGTAGATCGTAGAGGTGGCTCACAAGATTTGTTAGGGTAATTAAATTTTGGGGTGAATTTTTGTCCAAACTGTTCGATGATCGAACTTTTGGTAGGACTAGTGTTGGAATAAACCATTTCTACGTTTACAAAACTATGGAGCTTTGGCATTATACATACATGGATAATAATTTATCTAATAATAAATAATAACATAATTTCAAAACCGGAGAAGGCCATGAGTCAGTTGAGATGCGAGGGAATTGCCATAAACCCCGGAGTCTGAAAACCCGAGACGGTGTGCGGTTTTAGTTGGTTCGAGTTAGACATAACCACCTCACTGGCACAATAGAAAATACACACATAGATTATAAAAAGGAATGAAGATAAAGAGAAATCAAATCCAATAATTTAGTAATAATCAAACACAATTATTGTAACGTTTAAAATATATGTGCAGTTTTAGTCGATGGCCAACGAACGCACGCTTAGGCCGTGGAATGATCTCCCGGCTGTGGTTTTCCCTAGCGTCTTCAATATGGGGTTCTTCAAGAAGGGCATTAGAAGTTTTTTACAGGGTCGGCATCGCGAGTGTGACGCCCCTGGTGTTGCCCACGCCCATAGGCTTGGGTGACCGCTTCTCATCATGTGGGCCGTGCACTTGTCTGCCACCTAAGTGGTAACAAAAAAAAAAGGTGATTTCCGCACGAAAAAAGAATTACCGCTATTACGAATAGATTTCCGCCATAACGCTTTTATTAATATCAAAAATAACACTCATGTACTACCAATATAAGACCTTCAACTGCAGAGGGCTCGCTAATTCGTTTTTTATTACGATCGTTAGGATCCCTGTAGAATAAAATATAAAAATCTAAAAGCATACAAAATTTTTCGCTTGTCAAGAGGTCCTTAATGGTCCCATTATAATGACAAGGGCCGATTATGTTCAGGTATTATGTTCAGGAAGTTACTGCGAAATGATTGGAATACTTAATTTTATTGACCTTCGGAAGATGGACTGGAATAACTTTGGGCTGGTAAGAATAATTGTTTACGAAATTATCATTTTGTATAAAATAAAAATTGGTTTTTGTTTTGTCTTCCGATTTTGTTGAATGTAGGTACTAGAAGAAATAAACAGTGGTATAGAGTTACTAGGCAGCTAGTATAAACAGGAGGCAGGACACGACGGAATATCCCGTCCGAATCGAGCAGTCCGACTGGGGTAGTACCTCCGCCCTATTGAAGACTGCGGCCATAATAACCATCGTCGTGTTGTGTTCCCGCCGGTAGGTAGGGTAGCTAGAGCCTACTGGAGGGATTTTGTTCTGTCAGCGGGGAAACCAAAGTGTCCTGCGTTCTCTCTCAACCTCCCCAACCCCTCCTCCCTCCAGGGTTGGCAGCGCGAGTGTGTTGCCCCTGGTATCACACACTTCCATAGGCCACGGTGGCCACTTCCCAACAAGTGAGCAGTATGCTTGTCTGCTACCTAAGTGGAATAAAAAAAACATAGTCAACGCAAACTACCTACATAAACTGATGCCTACAGTTCGGCCCATGTGAATGTCAATTTTTTCTCTTATCTCTGGTTCTACTAAACCATTTGCAATCAAACTTTGGTAGATTTTAGGTCTAACTACGACCTTTCTAATAAATGAAGATCGTATTAAAATGCGTCCAGTAGTTTTGCATATAAAGCGAACAAACAGAAAAAATGTTTCGTGTTCACATAACATTATCCAAGCATTTTTTTTTAATATTTCCATAACAGCTACTTTGCGATTTTATAATAGTAGATATGTATTATATATTATGTACTTATAATATTTATTTTCGATGCAAGTTGAACAGAATAATATTTTTTTACTCCACATACATTCCGAGCCTCCATTTTGTTTCAAGTATTGAGGATCCAATTTTGACATAATAGATGGGAAAAATGTTCATGGGCGCGCCCCTCTGAGGTCTTATTAAGTTATAGCTTCATAATAGAACAGCCGTCGTAGATATTGCTGTACAATCCAATTTCGGTATCTCATTTTGAGCTGGAATACCGTTGCATAGGAACAGATTGGAGATTTAATCGAATACCAATTAATTGCTGCCTTATGAGGTTATTAATGGAATTGACTAGTTTGGTATCAAATTTGCCCTTGTGATTGCATAGTTATTTATAAGCTATACTAGCTTATACCCGCAGCTTCACCTGTGTAGAAGGTGGTTATAGTTTTTTAATCATATCTCCGATTCTACTTAATCGATTGTAATCAAACATACAGCAGATTAAAAGTTTGAACAAGATTTTCAGACGGATAGATTACCTGACAGATGCACAAATAGACGGACAGATAGATAGACGAATAGGAAAAAAATCTTTTACCAGTAAAATTCAGGTTCAAGTTAAGCGGGGAGTGAAAAAGCATTTGACGAGGCTATCAAGTTGAGGGCCACCATTAAGGCACTATCGGTATATGTACAGGGGACCTCTATCTTGAGACTTTGCCTTAAGTTACTATCTGGCAAGGTAAAGTCATATTGATATGACCGATATAAAAAAAGTAGATAGGTCTAACGAAGTTATATTTTAATCATTATAAGTGGAGAGATAATCTATCAAAACGTAACGAATCATTGCTAAATTCCAATGCACTAGCACTTAGAAGAATCTCATACTGTTGCCCCTTTGAAAAATCTCGACTAGGCAGAATAGGCAACAAATATTTCTTGGCTACCTGTAATTATCGCAACTAATATGTAGCCTTTAATAATCACAAATAACGCCAACATTGACCAGTTCTCCACACCTGTTACGTCCAATTAGTTAGATGATAAACAGTCAATTTTGGTGCCCTTTTGCCAATCCAAATGTTGGCTCCAAGGTCGTGCGGCGTCACATTAATTCAAACAAAGCTGCCAATGTCTGCAGCAGCTATTACTTATACGAGCCTCTCCCATATTGCGATGTCGCCGTTGACTCAGTTACATTATCCTTTTCCGCGAACGCCTTGTGGTAGGTAAATGTTATTTGATGCGAACATCATTAGTTAAAGGTCTAAGTACACTGTGGTAGTTAGCATGCGTACTGAGTGATGTTACACGGTGTAATGTAACATGTGAGCGAGCATTTTTTAGAAGTAAAATTTATTGTACCCCTCCAAGTTCTTCGCCTCACCAATCGCACCTACTAACTGGTATTCGGCTGATTGATGGATGAGACTTTGGTGCAGGCTTCTCTCTCGTAGTTGAGTAGTATAACAGTACTCACTCTCGCAAAATAAATGGAAATCATTAATAGTAGCAGAAAAACGATCGCTGAATACTAAGATGCAACCAGCATTGGTACTTATGCGATTAAAAAACCGTAAGACATTAAAACCAGACTTACACAACGTTTAGCAAAAATGGACTAATAGAATCGAAACATGGCCCCGTCCTGAGAAGTCTCCGGGAGAAAATTCAGCGGGTTTTATTTATATCCATTCACAAACATGCCTATTTAATCAAATCACAGTAATATTGTAGGTATTTCAATAAGCAAGCAAGTAACGAGCCAATCGTATATATAAATTATCGGCACCGGCTCAATGCTGCTGACTGTGAATGTTACATTACACCCTAGTTAGTACGAAGTTTTGGTGGCGAAATCGCAGTACTGGCATTTTGTTCCTAACAAAACATAATAATAAAAGCTACTTAATCACTGGCCTTTGTAGTCAAAGGCAGGTAATTGTAATAAGTATTTGTCTAATGATTGTATAGTTTATTGCTGCCTTTGAAGATTGCACTTAATTGAATGAATTACGTATTGTGTCAAAACTACATTATGCAATACAGTAAGCTGCAGAAAGAACGAACCCCCTTAGGTTTTTGAAACTTTAGTAACTTTAATATAAACTCTGTGTAATGAGTTTGTTGTCTGCAGTTATTTGGTAAGGATTATAATTTGCTAGTACTTTAAAAATAAATGACAAAAATTAATTCATTAGATGTAGATCTGAAAATGTCAAGCTTATTTTTGATTTTCTAATTTTATATCTGATAAGAATTTAAGAGCTATTTACAGATTTTAAGGCTTTGTCGTAATCATTCTGCGTGGGTTTCAATAGATTCACTGAAATTTGATTACCTACCAAAATAATTTTGTTCAAAAGAAGTTATTTTTATATTACCTACTACTCTGTATTAATTTTCTTGGAAGAAGATGGCAATTCAACAACAAAATTTGTATGTACCGAATCCAAAAACATCATTAGTCGTAATTTCATTTTTCACAATGATTTACCATGGTTTCCATTATCATCATAACGGAGATTAGAAACAAGTGAAAACTAAAGAAAAAGTTTTTAAAACATTTTTTACAAATAATATTGCTTTGTCACACGATATCCATTATAATTATATATGTGCAAAAATTAATCTCAATCGGAGACCGCGAAATGTGTCAAATTTAACTAGCAAGACAAAATGTAAATAAGGTACTCACTCACGCCTTTTTTCCTCCGAGATAGGCAGAGATAACAGCCTGCCATTGGCTTCTGTCCCTACATACTTCACGAGCTTATTCTACTGCCATTAAACCTTTCATGCTCGCCGGTAAAGGCTTGTAATAAGAAAAAAAAAAGAAACAAAAAGGCAAGGAGATTTTAAAATTAATTTTTAATAAAATATACAAGACGTGTATGTCTATAGTGTTCTGGTAGTTAAATCAGTCAAGGGACTAATCGTGGGTTCATTATTATTATTATCTTCCTAGATGCCGACTTTTTTCCAACTAAATCTATGTAAGACATTTCTAGAGATGGATATTAGAGATAGTGGTAAAATGGTAACTACTATAAAAAAATGTTCTCAATTCTGAATTCTGTTCTGTGACATATACTTACGCTATTGCCGCCACCACACCCAGCCACTCGCAATAAATTCTATCATGTCGCAGACAGAAAAAGCCACCGCGGAACATTGTTATAATAGATTTATTAATTTCACGCCTCACGCCTCGGCTTTATTGCGTTGCTTTAATGCGTTTCGCTTGATTAATAGATTATTATTTATTTTTATATTGCCGCGACAAGCCGCGGTAGCCTAGTGGTCTGGGTAATGGACTGCTGAGACGAGGTCTCGGGTTCGATCCCAGGTTCACCATGGCACACACCAATGACTTTTCGATGCTTTTCGAAGTTATGTGTGTATTTATCGCAGGTTTATAAGTGCCCGGTTAATGGCAATAGGCTCGCCACCTATTACATTGGGACCTAAACATAAACTGGCGAAATGTGGGTGCTAGCACCTCTGCCTACCCTTCAGGGATTTAGGCGTGAGTTTATGTTATGTTATGTTTTATATTTCGAACACAAGATGGAGTACTATGTTTGTAATACATACGCCTGAACATTCCATCTTGTAAGGATTATATGAGGCCTTTTTTTTTTTTTTTTTTTTTTTTTTCGTGCGGAAATCCTCATGGATACCCACCCCGCGGCCAGCGGGGCAGGTTATGTCGGACTCTTACCGACTAAAACCGCACGCCGTCTCGGGTCTTCTGACGCCAGGGTGTAAGGTGGCCCAAAGAGCATTTCCCTCGCACCCCGGCTTGACCCGGGCCATCTCCGGATTCGAGATGGCCCCCTCGGGTTTGGGAACCGCGTGGTTCCCGTCATACCCCCGGAATAGGGGGGGGGGGGCGCGCTCTCGCGCGCCGCCGCCTCGGCCTGCTTCTGCTAGGGTGACAGGCGGCTCCACCCGTCACCCCCAGGCCAGCGCTCATGGAGGACGGAGGTCGTTAGACCTCCGACGCCTTAGGCGTCCGCGCCCGCCGCCGTTCGGGAGAGCTCTGTGCAGCCTCTCCCGAACCCTTTCCGCCGCCTCCTTCTCGAGCATCACTTGCTCGCAGAAGGAAGCGGCGGCCGACCACGCGTCCGCACTCTGCACCATCGCTGCGATCAGCACCGGCAGTGTGAGGACTCCCACCCCGAGGGCTGCCAGGAGGGCCTGTCTCGGCACCTCCCAAGCCGGACACTCGGCCAGCGTGTGCAGCCCTGAGTCCTCGCCCGCATCGCAGTGATGGCACTCGGGCGTTGGCTCCTTCCGAATCAGACACAAGTGATCCCCGAAGCACCCCTTACCAGAGATCACCTGCGTCAGCCGGTACGAGAGGCCCCCGTAAGGCCTCTCCAGCCAGTCCTCCATGACGGGTCTTACCGCCGCTATAACGGCGTGCCCCGCGCTTGGTTGCCCAAGTCGGTCCTTCCACTCCACCACGGTATCCCGGCGGAGCTGGGCGTGGACGGCCTCGATTACTCGAGGCTCCGGGTCCAGTCCCCGCTCCTGCGCCTCCTTTCGCCACCAGTATAGGCGCGAAAGGGCTCTCGCCTCCAGGTCCCACGGTGGAGTCCCGGCAAGGAGACTCGCCGCCTCGAAGGAGATCGTGCGGTACCCCCTGATGACCCTGATAGCCATAACGCGCTGCGGCGCACGCAGCGTACGCCAGTTACGGCTATTCAGGGCCTCCGCCCAGATCGGGCATCCATACAGGGCCATGGACCGCACGATCCCCGCGTAGAGCCTCCTGCAGGAGTCATCCGGCCCCCTCATGTTGGGCAACAGCCGCGCCAGAGCGTTAGCCGTGCCCTTCAATTTGGGAGCCAGCCTTCGGAGATGCACCCCGAAGTCCCATCGGCCGTCGAGCACGAGCCCCAAATATTTCATCTGGGGCTCAATGCCGATGGATATGCCTCCCACATCGATGCTGGATCCCGCCGGTGGCACGCTCCGAGGCCCATGGAAGAACAGGGCCTCGGTTTTATGCAGAGCCACCTCGAGACCCAGCTGCCGGATCCGACCCACGACTTGGGCAACCGCGGTCGTGGCCTTCAGGGTCGCTTCGCTGTGAGACGCCCCGCACGCCGTCACTAGCGTGTCGTCCGCGTAACACGTGACGGCTGCCCCGTCCACGAGCTCACCGCGAAGCACCCAGTCGTAGCCAATGTTCCACAGGAGCGGCCCCAAGACCGATCCCTGCGGAACACCGCACGACATCTCACGCCTGCCGAGACCGGTCATGCTCGGGTAGATGACGGCTCTCTCCGACAAATACGCCCCGACTATGCGGCGAAGGTAGAGAGGCACTTCGTGATAAACGAGCGCCTCCCTAACGCAACTCCAGGGCAAGGTGTTGAACGCGTTGGCGATGTCCAGGGACACCGCCAGCATCACCTCACCCCGAGGATTATATGAGGCCTCACCAAGAGCTCCCCCCTGCAAATTGGTGATTGTACACTTGCTGATTGACCGAAGAAGCTTTAACATAGGTTTTTAACCTGGAATTTGACACCTAAAGTTTTACAACGTCAAAAGTTTAGGTGTCTAAAAATTCGTCCCTATCGATTTCGAATGGGTAGGCGTGTACCCTTTAATCATGCGGTACCCTCTTTAGAATGTAAATGCTTAGGTTAACATAATTTTGATTTTTTTTTATTATGAAAATAATATTCTAAAAATAAAAACTTGTCTAATTTATACTGTTATGTGATAACTCTTTATTGAATAAACCTAGTTAAACAATTTATTTCAATTCCACCCTAACTGGGAAACTCCCTAATTATGTGGAACAAACTTACAAAGAGGGGTTCTTTGCCTATTACTGTAATGACATTAAAAACCCCTTGACAAAAGGATGACTACTCAGTTGTTTACGGAATGTTATTATTACCTCAGTCCCCTGGCTATATCTCAACTATAATCACCTAGCACTAAACCCTGTTACACAAAACTGGGGCAGTGTCCAGGGGAATGACAGGAGACAGCGTAACGTTCATCTGAGAACGAATTACTTTGAGACGAGTGGAATATGAATAGGGTTGAATATATTTGTTCAGTACTTGTGGATTGTTTTGAAAAATATAATATTTTGTTATTATTTTTACAAACATTTGTACATGTTTTTTATGCCTTGAGAATCTCCATCTTATATTAAGTTAAATAAGTAAACAAAATCTAGGATTTTGTAGCAGATAATATAGGAAGCAGTTACCGCAGCCTTTAGACGTTTGCAACACCAGAAAAAAAATCATTTATTCTGTATAACATTTTAAGCGGCACTTATTATTATTATTTAGAACTAGAAGCAAATGGACCACCGCGCACCGGTTCGAAACGCGGTCCAGACCTGAGAAGACTCCGGCAAGAAACTCAGCGAGCGGTTTTTTTGTGTCTATTTACAACAATTGCCTTAGTCCAGATACAGTATTATCACACTCACGCTGCAGATCCTATAAAAACCTTCTAATACCCTTATATAATTGATAGACGAAATAGATAAACATAGAGTTATTAAACTTTGTCTTGATTTGACGTACAGTCAACAACAACAATCTAACAGAATAAATTTGAAGTAAACATTGATTAGATAGTTGAACTGTTTTATATTATAACAAATGCATTACTACTACAAAGCAGCGAATAAGAAACTATAAAAGAAAATGACGGTAATAAACGCATTTGAAATCTTTTATAAAAGTAAAAAGACATAATAATAGAAACAACTCACATGCAAATCGTGCAGCAAAAGAGTCATAAAACGAAAATAAAAGAAGATAACATAAATGTATGAACTCATCATGGTGCTCAGTATAACGAGCTGCACTTTACCGCCCGAAAGCACATGCAGCATACGTGTGGTTAATACACGAACTCGGGTGTAATCAGTTTCTCGCAGTTGACTTTGACTATTTACTGCAATAAAAACCATTGTAATCTCAGTAACTGTACGAATTGTCGTTTTTGCTAGTTAGGACACTATATTTTACGAGCAAATTTTATGAGTGGTATTTTTTTATTAACCAATTTAATCTTCCTACAATCCCGGGTTCTTTAAGCGGGGCGTGAAAAGGCATCTGTCTAGGCCGTCAAGGTAGGGACCACCGTTTTGGGACGAATGGTGTCTGGAATGGCGGCCCGTACCCTCTGGACTTTACCCTTGCTTCTTACCATCCAGCGGGGTTAAGTCAATTGACGAACTGAATATAAAAAAAAAATATTTGACGGGTTGTGCGATGGTAAGCCCAGTTCAAGGTTATCATTATCTTAGGGTTCGTCCCGACGTAACCACCCCCGATGGCCGACGGGGGTGGTTTCCATGGGGATGTCCGCACGATAAAAAAAGGGTTGTACCCTGATGTATCCAATGTTTAAATTTTGGTACCCAGACTCCGCTTGTTCCTTCTCCTCATCTTCATTTGACTTTTATGCGAATGCCTTCGCACTTCGCAACCCTGAAAGGAAAGCCTATGCTAGAGCTTAGCGTCCAAGACATGACAAATGAAACTCACCTAAACGTGACTTAAACTTCACCTAAAAAGTGGAGAGGTGACGTTTAGCTGACCTAAACGTCACCTCTCCACTTTTTTTCCGTCATATCATTGGTTGAAGAGAAAGGTAGAGTATATTTACGGACGTCAAGCTGAGGCTGTGGAAGTTTCAGCTTGCTGTCGAGGTCGGCTTTGGCCCTATAGATTTTCTAGCCTCGTACAAGGTAAACCACGATTTTAACATAGATATTAGCATGGTGGCTAATTAGGACACTCACTTTCTTACTTAGGGGTTACAAGAGACAGCCTGCTTATGATTTGGGCGCTGCCTCTTGTAACCCCTTTCTTTTTACTCTTTTTGTATTAAATACCATAGCTGTTGAAACTCTTAAGGTCAAGTTTAGTTATCTAATAAACTTCTTTACAGACAAATCAATAAAAATACTTAGAATACCGTAATCATGAAACCCAAAACTAGGTAAATAAATTTCCGCTGTATCACGCAGTAATACCTAAACCACGCCAGCCCTGCTAAGGTAGATAAAATCAAAACCATTTAATACCGGAATATTTTCCGTATTTTTATTACAAAAATACGTGAGTGAATTTTTTCTGACTTAATTTCAACCTTTCAATATTGGAGCTCGGGGCCTTTTATCTTTTCAAGCCTGAAAATAAACTCATTATCAAGTGACATGAGAATACGATTATACTCGCAGAATTCACGTGTGAACCCCGTTGTGATTTTGTTTTGTTTTATTTTCGAGCTGCCCTTATTGAATTTATTGAAAATTGAGTTGGTAGGAAAAGGCTCGAGCTTATTTCCTCTTTTCAACGAGCCGATAATAAGAACAATGGAGATTTTGAACATGAATTATTTTTGTTCATTATTGAAAAAAGTTTTTAAATGAAAAGTTTCTTTTATACTTTCAATGTAAGTGTTTACGCGATACGCTTGGACGTGACTGGCTCCGTTTCCTTTCTCTCTAAGGAGCTTTGATGACTATTCGTGAGCAGTGGCACAATACACAAAGTGGTTCTAGTTTCTTGTAGAGAAGTGACATTATATCCTGCCGTGTTGTATGCTAAAATCTAAAAATTGTAAAGTAGCTGTGTCTGTACATTGTGGACATTTAAAAAAATACTTGGGTTATATAAATGAACAATTTTGAACAATTTTTTTAAGAATTCTGGCTGTTTGATCGCTATGCGTCTGTCTTTTTGTCTGTTTGATAGAAGTCGATTCTCTCTTTCGAACGACTGGGTCGAATTTAACGAACTTTCGCTGGCGTAACATAGGCTACTATAGTTTTTGAAAAAGCATTAGAATTTCGGGTGAAAAAATTAAAACCTTAAAAATCGAAATCCACGCGGGCGAAGTACAAGATGATGTTTACCTATTTATTATTTCATCATCATTCTCTGAACCTTTTCCCAACTCAGTTGGGGTCGGCTTTCCAGTCTCACTGTGATGCGGCTGAACTTCGATATTTTCCGTGGAGCGACTGCCATCTGACCTCCACAACCAATGGTCCAATGACCAATGGCGATATCAAAGTTCCAAGTTAGACTGGTTGGACTTTTGTGGGCTCCAACTACCCGTAACGACTGCCATAGATGTTTGTATGGCAACCGGGACCGACGGCTTAACGTGCTCTCCGAGGCACTAATAAACCTGCGATAAATACACACATAACTTCGAAAAGCATCGAAAAGTCATTGGTGTGTGCCATGGTGAACCTGGGATCGAACCCGAGACCTCGTCTCAGCAGTCCATTACCCAAACCACTAGGCTACCGCGGCTATTTATTATTTATTACAACAAAAATAATACTTCAAAAATAATTTGACTTCTTCTAATTCGTAACGCCACACCAGTACAAATTTTGGTGCTCAGTAATTATAAATACATTAACAGTAGTTACATTTAATGAAAACTGTCAGCCAACGAGGTCCGGCGTCTCGAGGAAACTTGACTGTCTTGGGACCGCTAAGTAACAGGGTTAATTAGAATTACATTACAAGACGTTAAGAAAATACCTTAAAAGTGTGTTACAAGATAGTGAACTTTATGTAGTTGCTAGAATTATCATTTGTCATCTTGATGTAGAAATCTCTATAAGCCTGAAAAATTCTTAAGATAAATGAGCGCATACTTTCACATCTTACAAGTTTTTCTTTAACTTGTACTGTTCGTATGTAGGTTGTTTGTTATTTTTTTTTGACTATATTTCGACAACTTTTGGCAGGATGTACTTTATCTAAGAAAATGAATTTCGCAATAAATTTCGAAATAAAGTCACCGGTCATTGACCCTGCACACCACTAGGATCAACTACCACGGCGGCGCGCTAAAGCCGCCCCCCCCCCCCCCCTATTCTGGGGGCATGACGGGAACCACGTGGTTCCCAAACCCGAGGGGGCCATCTCGAAACCGGAGATGGCCCGGGTCAAGCCAGGGTGCAAGGGAAATGCTCTTTGGGCCACCTTACACCCTGGCGTCAGAAGACCCTAGACGGCGCGGCGTGCGGCTTTAGTCGGTAAGAGTCCGACATAACCTGCCCCGCTGAGTATTTCCACACGGAAAAAAAGGGTCTACGACTAGTTTTATTTAGCCGTATACTAACATCATCTAGCGTGAATAACGCCCACATAAAATCCTTCAAAAATATTAACTAATTCAAAAAAAAATAAGCCGACAGAAAAAATCTCTAACCACTTCATTAATGCTATCACCTGTCTTCGTTTTCGATAACGTTTCCTTGAAACCCTGTATAATAAATACCTGAGTATCATGTGTAAATAAATGCTCGTATTTAAATTAGCACCCCACTCACCTAAAACCGCTTCAGTCTTCAAACCCCTAACCCTAAGCGCACACTTAGCGACAGGCGACAGCGACAGCTTGGTGTCTAGACGCGACGATAGGCTGCGGCTGACAATTTCATAGCGCCACTAGACGCGGTGACTCCCCTAGCTTGTCGTCGTGACTCCGCGTCTCTGACGCCAAGTGTGCGAAGCTTAGAGCAAAAAATATGAAATTCTCGGCTGCAGCCTGTCATCGCGCATTTATAGGAGGTAGGACACGACGGAATCTCCCGTCAGAAATGAGCTGTCCGACTGGGGTAGTACCTCCGCCCTACAGGACACCGCGGCCATAATAACCATCGAGTTGTGTTCCCGCCGGTAAGTAGGGTAGCCAGAGCTCACTGTATCCCTCCTCCTTCCATCCCTTCCTAGCCTCCCCACCCCTTCCCAGCCCTCCCCCCTTCCCTTCAGGGTAGGCAGCGCGTGTGTGACACCCTTAGTGTTGTACACGTTCATAGGCCACGGTGACTGCTTTCCATCAGGTGGGCCGTGTGCTTGTCTGCCACCTAAGTAGTATAAAAAAAATCGCGTCTAGTCGCCGAGCTGTTGCTGTCGCGTGTCGCCCAGTGTGCGCCTAGTATAAATGTATAAGTTAACATACATTTTGAAGTTCGAAAAATGAAGCCGTTTCATAATGACAGCGGTATCGCTAAGCGCTCCCCGTCACGACACCATGTTTCAGTCTCATTATCATACAAATTACAATTTGTTGTCTTTCCGTTTGCGTTATTTCAAAACGACTTGTTTGGGGTGGAATGTAATGGATAAGAATGTAGGTGAGCCATTGTGAGGGTTGAATGATTTTACTGGAACGAACGGTAATGATAATAACGTTGGGTTGTGACTTTTAGCTTTTTAAAATTTTTAATTTTGCTTTCAGTTCATGGAATATTGGAACATGCAAGCAATACTCAAGCAGATCATTGGACGGTTAATAACAGCGCACCAAACAAATATGAAATATTCTTATAATAAAGTATGGTATTTAGATAATTACATGTACTATCTAAGAGATTATGTTCTAACAAGTGTAATATATATCATCAATGAAGCAAATAGTAATTTCAGTAGTATCAACCTAGATAATATAATTATGATATATCAATCAATAGTATTATTAAGTAGCCGCGTAGATTTAAAAAAAAACTTGACTTATGTGAA
This sequence comes from Lithosia quadra, assembly GCA_963576445.1. Taxonomy (NCBI): domain Eukaryota; kingdom Metazoa; phylum Arthropoda; class Insecta; order Lepidoptera; family Erebidae; genus Lithosia; species Lithosia quadra. The sequence continues at coordinate 14,780,068 of OY754881.1, forward strand.
ATAAACGATTCTAAACATAAAAATATACTATTTATTGCCGTGGGCATAGGTTAAAGGGTTAAAATCTTTGGCGCAACCTATTTTGCAAGGATGAATTATATTCAAATTTAAAAAAAAAATTATTACAGTCAAAGATCGGAATAAATTTGACCATGTAATGTTATACAAAACTGCGAATGGGACGCAAAGAAACAAGCAGTAAAAAAAATATTAAGCCCACTTTAATCACAATAAAACCACTTAAATGTTTTTATATCTCCACAAAAAGTAACATCAGCCTGTAAAACGATTTTATTTGTTTAAATATGACCCTACGGTCATTAACCGTAATGCCCGCGCAATTCGCAAAGTGGTGTCAATTCGCGAAATTGACGTAAAGTCGTAATAATGTTATTGCTGTGTAAACGTAAAATTCGCACAATTTGCGATTCAACTCGTAAATTGTAAGAAACTTGACCAATGGCATTTTACGGAGTATGGGGTTCGATTCTCGGACCTCGGGTTCCGAGTTGAATGTCTTGGATACAATCAACAACACAACGCAAAGATGATAATGATGAAGGTGGTTTTTATGCAATTTTTTTTGGTGGTTGACACCGTATTATGATTTTTTAAATCAAAATAGAGTTTAATAAGTCGCTAGTCAAAAAATAATCCGACTCTGACCGTTCCCAGTGCAATAGGTGACTCTGTACTTGTAATTATGGTCTATCTACACATATCAGGGACGTGGCCGGGAAGTGACAGGGGCCTGACAGGAGCGTGCCCCATTAGACGCTCAAAAAAATATTTTATATGAACCCGTTCACACACATCCGTGTCCGGACCAAGCACGGCCACGGCCCGGTCACGTCCCGGCCGCGTCCCGGCCACGGCCCTGATGTGTGTGTATAGTCAGAGTCTGCTCAAACTAAGCACATCATTTATGTATACTAAAATTCGCACTGAGAAGGAATCAAACACGCGACTTCTGGTTCAGAAGTTGAAAATTCTACCGCTACACCATCGAGGTCGTCAAAAATAATATTTGGCGATCGAAACCGAGACAGGCCTTATTCACAAGTGCTCTTGTACTTTTTTTAAATCAATAATGTTGCTACAGCGATACAAATTCTACATACATTCGGGCGGTATCAAATTATATTGAAAGCATAAGCTTTTTTTATTTCCTGATATAAGCTCTAAAGGGTTATGATTTTGGACCCCGCGCTTCCCATGGTGTTAAATGTGTATTTTATGTCTTTGCTTCGAAGCTTATGTATTATTTAATATTTGGAAGCGTTTTATACAAGGAATAAGAAAAGTGAAATTTTGTACAGTTGTTACTGCTACGCCGTAGCTTAATGCTGTGCTGTAGAGGCTGTTTCGTAGCTAAAAGCTACGTCGTAGCCGTAGCCATATGAAAGAATAATATTAGGATTGAAATTACAAATTCGCATGATTTAATACCAACTTATAAATGCATATAATGCTTTATGTCCATAGTAAGTTATCAAAATTAGCTGCAGTTGTTAATAAATTGCATTAAATCTAGACACTAAATATTTAAAAGTTGAACAAATTTCTGCAACACCGATTTCTTTAGGCTAATTTTGTTAGATCCTCAGTTGACGATAATGAAACCACCTGGGAGGTTTTAATATCACTTAAGAAACAAGCACACAGTCCACCAATGTCAAGTAAACAGGCAAAATAAAAATTTCGATGTACTGAGAACCACTTCCATTTTTCAAGTCTGTTAAAAACAAGATGTGGTAAATTATCATATATAAGTCCTAAACTCCCTATGCAGTAAATGGGCGTGCAAAGTCATATTTATTCCATAAAGCCGTTCCAAACACACCCATTTAGCAGCTAACTGTAAAACATCAAGTAATTACTTAATGTTTTCATTTGGATCAACCCCATGGACGTGATATCGTATTCATAAGCCGTACAAAAGAGCAGGAGCAATCAACTGACGCATTTCCGTTTGTGACACACGGTTTAGAAGGGTGACGAACAAATTTATACAAAATTAATTTTATGTATGAGATTTACCAGAAAAAAGATAACTTCTTGTGCCTGAGCTTGATCGGGTCCTGGATAACATTTTTGTATTTATAATCGTTTATGCACACATAATAACAACCGTACATAAATTGGATGGCAAAGACAGTAGTACAAAGGTACTGCTTACTTCTCAAAAAAAATTCTCACATTTCTCACTGGGACTATAAGAATCTGGTCGAGTTCAATGCCAAGAAAATGCAGTTTTGTGCGTTTATAGCAAACCTTTCCTTGCCTTTCCTACTCTTCAGGACACTTTGCAAGAAACGTACAGTACTGAGATATTACCCTCATAATGGTGCAAACAATTCTACCAAGAACTACGCGGTTTGGTGCCTCTTTTTGCCGCATAATAAACTTGGAATTTTTGACCAACATACATGTATCCTTCCTCCTATAGTCCTTTAAGCGGGTCGTAAAAAATCTTCTAATGAGGCCGTCAAGCTACGGACCACTATCAGGGCGACTAAATGGATTAGTTATCTAGAACTAGAGAATTCTGGATAAGACTTAAGCATGAGTTGACTACAAAAGGCAAATAATTCATTGTGAATGAATTCATAATTTTTATCTTATACTATATAATTCAAAGTCCTGACAGGCTGATTGACTGATTGACTGATTGACTGATTGACTGATTACAACGCACAGCCTAAACCGCTGGTCGTAGAGACTTGAAATTTGTAGGGAGTGTTTGTTTTGATGCGTAGAGGTGTACTAAGAAAGGATTTTTTAAAATTCGAACCCTAAAGCCCTAAAAAGGGCTAAAACGTGCTTTTCCCAGAACTCAAGAACGGCTGAACAGATTTTCATGATCTATGATTTTTTGGATTTGTCTCCGCCTCGAATAGCATATAACATAATTAAAAATATATGATTCATTCAGGAAATTTAGTAATAAAAAGAAAATTAGATGTTGCAAACGTTTTTATCGCCATCTATAATAGTTGTCATAGCAACAGGAACTAAAATTGACTTTGTCTAAATTTTCATAGAGTAATATCCTTTACTTCTTTACTTCTTTTTCCTCAAAAGTAAATAGAATATATTAATTTTTAGGGTTCTGTGCCTGATTAGGAAAAAAACCCTTATCTCTTCGTTATCCGTCTGTCTGTCTGTCAAGACCTCTTCTTAAGAACACGTAGAGGCATCAAGTTGAATTAGATCAAAGGAATGTTGCGGATAATGCTTGGCATTAAACGAAGCGTAATAGCCAAACTGTTGTCTCACCGACTAATAGGTGGCTTGACCTACCATCTCCAGGCCTGCACTCATGGAGGACGGAGGTCGTTAAGTTACCTTCGGCGACATTAGTGAGTCATCTGCACCGCAATCGGAGAGTTTTAAGAAGCAGTACCTTATTTTGCGTGCGGAAATCCCCACGAATCTCTCCCCTCCTCTGGCCAGTAAGGACGTAATATCGGACTTAACCGACTAAAGTCGAACTCCATTTTGGGTCTACAGACGCCGAAGTTTAAGGTAACCCTTGACCCTGAGCTATCCAAGGCTTACTGATGGGCATGGCTGTTTTGGTAGGTTCCTGCATTGCGTAGGCAGGGTGCTGACGTTTGAATGCCACCATTGCCGGGGATGGTCCGTGGGCACACCACCTCTTCATACACTGGTAGACACACATGTCCTTGAAGCAGACGTCGGTAGGGTAAGCCTCATGGTGAGGGTCCTGGTGCCGACCATGGTCACCATAGAGAGTATGTGGAACGCTACCGCTTTTTTTGCGAGGCAGTAATGCGCGCAGAAGTGGTGGTAGAAAAGCTACGGGAGAGATCTAGCACTCCCCCGGTGCCGATAAAGGCGCACCGGGCGGCGTAGTTCACAGAACCATCTCCGTCCTCCGTGCGGTCCTAGGCTGACGGTCGAGGCTAACCGTCACCATAGCAGAAGCAAACCCAGGGTGGCAGGGTGTTATATTTCCACGGGCGCTTTTTTATAGAGATGGGGGATTTAGATTTCTAATAACACGTCGAGGTCTCCAGTGCTGGTGGCCGGATCCGGTTGGGGTTTCTGGGATATCCTTTCTAGGACACACCTGATTCCTCGATCACACAGGCGTTGGTAGGATTCCGACATACCAACCTCTCCGTTGGCTCCGTTGAGGTGAAGCCTGACGGGGCTTTTGAGCACGAAAAAAAGGGGTATTTCCCTTTGGGCTAGAATTCAGATATTTTGCAGAAAGTAAAATCTTATAGCATAGGTACAGATAAAAGTCCGGAAAGCGTAAATATTACCTACATCACTAAAAAAATGAATGCCTGTCAGTCAAGACAAGAAGCACTGCAACAAAGTTAAGTTCGCCCCCTTTTTTATCGTGCGGAAATCCCCCTCAACCCAATTTTGTACGGAACCCTGCGTGCACGAGTCCAATTCGCACTTGACCGGTATTTATTAGTATATATATACTCTTTCTTATATACTCTTTCTTTACTTTCATGAACTTATTGAATGTTAAATCAGGTTGTCAAATGTCAATGTCTGTAGCAAGATTTTAATAATAAAAAAAATTGATTTTCGGATATAAATAATGTTCACTAATTTGAAATAGTGCATCGAATGTGAAAATGCAATGCAGCTATGATGAAAGGGTTTTTCAAAGGGCCTCTTCCGAGTCACACATACTTTGGCCAAAGCAGCTATCTAGGACTCCGCTACTGAACAATGAAAAAGGATAATGATGGTAAATGGACTGGCTTTGGCTGCAATGCATGGCACTGTACTTTGAAGGGTTTGATAGAACTGTGAGATGAAATGAATAGGTACGTTTAGCTGCAACTACTGATTGCGAAGGAAGTAAGGGCAGTCCCTCAACTTAAAAAGACTTGGTGGCGATAGCCAACATTCACGCGGGCGGAGCCGCGCGCGGGTACGCTAGTTTTAATATATAACACTAACAAAACTCCCTTCTTCTTCTCTCGTGTCGATGTTGCCATCGTGATGTAGTTATTGGTTTCACGGTAATGTCGCTACTAGAGAGGACCGCTCTTCGAAAAGGTTTACTACATCCCCATCTTAAAACAAAACTGCCAACTTGCTGTCAGACTCTGTTATCCGTGAGTCACGTTATACAGTCAATAACATTATTAAAAGCAGATCTAAACCCCAGTGATTTATATCTCCTAAACCCCTGTGTGTTTGCTCGATTACAACTTGTTCATTTACATTTACAGCCGAGAAATGGTTGGGAATTAGAACTTTTTTCACTAAATGTTGTATGGGTTGTGGGGAAAAAGTTGCTACGTCATAATATGGAGAACGCCGTAGGGAAGCATGTCAATTTATAAATGATAAAAACTTTTACTGAACATTTTGAGGGTTGTTCTTTTAAGTTATTAATTAATAAGTTACTGATTAATATGTTAAGATGAGGCGAATAAGGCTTTTTGGAATGTACGGCAAACAAATGAGAACTGTACGGATTAAGCTGTTTCAAATTCCATACAAATGACTTTGTAATATTATTCTACTTCACCACTTCACATCGGCTTTTACGTTGAATATAAATAAATAAATACAAAAAAATCTTGTATTCATCTGGTTGAGATAAAACGATATTTGTGTATAAGAATACAAACAGTATATCCATATACTGCTATTCTTATATACAATACAAGTAGGTGTTGACACACTGATGTCCAAACTTGGCTAGGTGTGTATGCGTGTGTGCGTGTGTTCGTACGTGTGTGTGTCAATCACAGAATTATAGTATAAACTCGATACGTCTCTATAAAAAAACGATAATTTTTTTTTACCTAAATATTTTCATTGTGAACCCTCTAAATACTTACAGCACCATCTAAGCATCAGACACCAAACTATTTCTTATGAAACGTACATTTTCATCGATGTGTACATGCCTAACGCGAGCATCGACAGCCATCGGAAGTCGTCACAGCCGTGAACCAGCCAATATCCGTTCGTGGAGCGCTTTGACGCCGGAACGGAGCTGACAACCTGACGACCTGAACTATATTCGAAAACCGAATTTGCAAATATAGACGTGCAAAATGTTGTAAGGCAGGCGAAGTGAATGTTTGGATTACATTAGCGTCAACTCCTGGAACTGATAAGTGCATTCATTCCTGTATTATTACTGGAACTGACAGTTTATAAACTCCCTTTTAATTTAATAATAATTTGAATAGGTCTACAATTATGGAGTTCTTCAAGAAGGCCATTAGAAGGTTCTTACAGGGTCGACAGCGCGGGTGTGACGCCTCTGTAGTGGCACACGTCCATGGGCCATGGTAACTGCTTCCCATCAGGTGGGTCATGTGCTTGTCTGCCGCCTAAGTGGTATAAAAAAATGGAGTATCTAATAGGCCTCAACAGTAAATCGGTATATCAACTAACTGACGGATGTCGTTCTGACACAGGTTTTTCTCTCGGGGCAGAAGATGAATCAAATTTGGAATATAAGAGTGGACTTTTGGAATCAAAATGCAGGTTTCATATTCAACCCAAAATTGGCGTGCGGATGATGATAATAAGTTTTTGCAATGAGCATGCAGTGAAATGATTTCATACCACACAGACCGTACACTTTAAAATAAAATAAAAAATCCTTATTTCAGTTCAATTCTTGAGTACTACAAAATTTATGTCACTTACAAAGTTTCAAATTTCAACTATTATTATCTACTATTCTACAGTAGCGTTCAGTGAAAGGGTAATGTGGTAGTAATTGTATTCAGTGGTTCAGTTCCAAATTAAGCTCAGAACTTGTTCACGGGTCTCTTCACTTTAAGAACTAACTAGAGAAATAACTAAGAGAGACTTATAAAAGGATTTAATATTGGTGCCGATTCTACTATTTCAAAATTTCCAGAACTAAACTAAAAATTGCTAGAACTTTGACATAAAAGCGACCAAAATTCATATCATGTGATGTTTAAAAGAAGAAAAGAAATCCAAAAAAAATACATTTTATTCAGAATCATTCATTCCGAATATTATTATTTTTTGGGTTTCTTAACTGTTTGTCCAAGATGAATGCAAAAACAATGAAAAGGTTTTGATGCGGTTTTTTCTATTGGGAAGGTCTTGAGCAGACTTAAAATCTGCAGTGTTTGATTGCATTCGGAAACCAGAGATAATGATCAAAAAACCTCTACCGCCAGCGCCGCAAGCATCAGCAAGTAGCAACGCATTTTTCTAAATACATTTCGATATTACTGTATAACATTTTATTTGCAATGTAAATCCGAAGCTCGTGGCAAATTTATTCAAAGATTTGACAACTCGCTTACAACTAAATTCAAATTGGGAAATTTTGCATAATTTGAAAGTGGTGATTATGGTGCGAATCAGATGAAAATTCTGCTAAGAGTATTGTTTCTGGTCCTTTTCAATATTTTTTTTTAAGTTCCTTTCATACCTTACTGGGTGTTTCTTACAATATTAAAAAACTCAAATTTGGAAGCTTGTCCGTGATCAAACTGACATTCAAACGATTAGTTGTAGTTTCTATTAATAGATGGCGTGCTAACTTGCTGGATCGCGTTATTGTTATTTGCAAACCACAATATAAAAAAAAATCATATTTGCTATTATCATTGCCAAAGGTTACACACAACAGTTCGAATCAGTCTGGAGAAGTATACAGTAGTTTCATTGAATGGTATATTCCCATTATATTGAATGGTGTCCACCACCAATTCGGCCACCACTGGTGGACAGAGAGACAAATTATGAAATTAAGTCCCGCTGTCCCCCAGTTGTGGACAGACCCACTATTAAGTGCACTAAGTTCGATGCTTTACCAAAGCGTTTCTATGCACCTTGCAGTATTAGAAGTAAATCAGTGTGAACGCCACGAGCCATGAGCGTCTAGCACATAATCTTTCTGTTCGCGTCGACAATGCAAAGGACGGTATAAATTTATGAGGTAATAACTGTTACTGTAATGTTGCTTAAGCCTTAAAACCGTTTCTGTTTTATATTAAGGCATCGCATAAATTACCCTGTCTTGTGACGTTTTTAATGTTTTGCACTAACATCGGTACGGAACTTTTTTGAATCACGTTCTATTTTATGTTATCTAGTTTTATTGTTGATGTTATTAAAAAATGTAGGTTGGTGGTAAAATAAAAAAACAGATAAAAGTTGAATGTTGTAATATAGCAATACTTTAAATGGATGTAAAGGGTTTTTGAATTTGTCGAACAGAACTTTCTTACGATCATAACTAGAATGTTAGATCATTATATAGAATGATTTAAGAGTCTAGTCGTCAGGAAAAAATTTCAAGAAAAATAATAAAATTGACTGTCGACCCGGCAAAAATCTCGAACAAATTCACTTTATTTTATACTACGTAGGTGGCAGACAAATACACGGTTCACCTGATAGGAAGCGGTCACTGTGGCATGGACGTGTGCAACACCAAGGGTGTCACACACGCGCTGCCTACTCTGAAGGGAAGGAGGGATGGGCTAGGAAGGGGTGGGGAGCTTTGGTTACCCTACTTACCGGCGGCGTGGCGGCGGGAACACAACACGATGGTTATTATGGCCGCGGTGTTCTGTAGGGCGGAGTACTACCCCAGTCGGACAGCTCATTTCGGACGGGAGATACCGTCGTGTCTTACCACCTTCATCTGTAGGGCGGAGGTACTACCCCAGTCGGTCTTTCTGTGTTCTAGAATGCTCGCTAGAGTACTAGATAGAATACACGCTAAATCGTTTACGTTTATTTTTTATAACATAACATAATATCACATAATATCATAATAATATAACATATCATAAACTCACGCCTGTATCCCCGAAGGGGTAGGCAGAGGTGCTAGCTGGAGAGAGTAACATTCGCAAAACTCCTTTATACAAGTGAATCAAAACAACATAAAACCAATCACTCACTAGTTCGGTATAACAAAATGTATAGTGACAGAAACTATCAAAATTTTACTATTTGCATTCTATTTGCTTCCATAAGTTCACCGCGATTGGTCAGCTGCAATATTGCGGATTCCAAATTCATAAAGCAGGCTTAACTACGTTTAGAGCTGTCCTTTAGGCTGTATTTGAATTCAATAATGTTCAACGAATCGTACCTAAATCAATACATGATATTGCTCACATCTATTATTAGTTTTAAGCTTTTGTGGACTTCGGGTAATATTGTGTGGACAGATAGCAATATGACTGAAAACACTCAAACTAACTTCGTCTTTATAAATTTTAGCCTATTTTCTAGGATATTAATCACCATCATAGCAATTGCTACTTCCAAAGTTTGCTTTATGGAGCCTAAGGACTTCTTATTATTTTTTCTGAGAGTGACTGCCGTCTGACCTCCCATTTCTGGCCGATGATTCAAGTTGTTGATAAGACCCTCTGCATTCATATGTGTGTGTATGTGTGTGTTACTTTTTTTTGGATCGGACGTTAAAATTACTTTTGTTACCTGTCCAATCGCGGAGTTAAGTCGATCCATGGGTGTTAGTTCTATAAATCGCATTGTTGTTATTATTCCGCTCCCGCTGTAACTGAAGACGCACCCTAACTCAATTGATCAAGTGATCAACGTACCCCAAGTTGCGTGATCCGCTTGCGTGCGGTGTTCTCACTTCACCATCGTCAAACCTGAGTGCTCAATAAGTTACGCTATAAAATTAAGTATGACTAGATGTGGTATAGATCCTTTAAGAATATTTCAGCATATATCTTGAGTTGTTGGAGCCCTAAAAAGTATAACATTACTGCTCTAAGTACAGAATTTTGATATCACTAATGGATTGTGGAGGTCATCAAGAACCAAGCGGTTCCGTGCCTCTTTTATTTGCCGCACCATAAAGACTTGGAATTCTTTAGAAGCGCATGTATTTCCTTCCTCCTATTAGTCCCGGGGCCTTTAAGTGGGGCGTGAAAAAGCACTACCGGTGTATGTGGTGGTGACCCTAGTCTGAGACTTTGCCTTTAACTTACCATCAGGCGAGGTAAAGTCATTTTGACGTGTCCTAAATATAAAAAAGGGCAGTCACTTTACCGCAAAATATCGAAGTACACCTCTTCGTAGTTAGAGTGATAAATCGACCCAACTGATTATGGAAAAGTTTGGTGGATGTGGATGGATATTTTGAGGTGTTGAGTACCTGTTATAGGAGTATTCTTCATCAGCTCGCCAAACCTGGTGAAGTCCTAAGCTTGAACATTGCACGGATTCCACCCCTTACTCATTTTTCACACAATCCGATTTGGTTAGCTTTTATGGAAGCAATTGCCACCTGATTAACCTTCAGAGAAATATGTTATAGGGTGCATGGGACTGCATAAAGATTTTCTGTTGATTGACGAAGCTGAGGGTCGGAATTCAGTTGCGTTGGTAAAAGCAAAAGGCGAGTAGAAACAACTCAAGTTTAAGTAAACTTACAATATTAAGCAGTAATAAGGTTACAACTTCTCCAAAACAAAAATTCATTATTACCTCAATGTGCGATTAAATAACGCTTCCAGCTTTAACAGCTCCTAAACGAGAGTACGTTCGAAGTTGCCATTATTCAACACATAAAAGAAATTAAGGATAAAACCGTTTTGCTTTTACGATACAACTTCCTCATAACTCTGTGAATGGTCATTCCTTTGTAAGTTTAGCTTAAAAATAATTATACTATACGCATGAGCGAGTTCTACGTGAACCAGTTGACGAATTAGAAAATAATTTAATTAATGAATATTTTTATTTCAAGCAATCAATGAATTAATAGTGAAGTCAAAACAAGATTAAATAATATAACTTAAATAATAAAAAACAAACACAATAAAAATAAAACAAAATAAATAATAATAAAAAAAAACAAATTAAAAACAGGAATTTATTAGCACGAAACAATAACTTTTAATCTACAATATTTTTTTAAAACAAAAATAGTGCACACAACAACAACAATATAAATTTTGAATTTGGAATTTGGAACGGGATGCAGGGACTAGATTAAACAGGTCAATGCATTTTGACACCTATCATTTTTAATGTTGGTTCCTTGTCTCCTCTTGTAAAACCTCTTAAACAAATAATTCTAACAAAAAACGATTAAATTGAAACAGTACCTCACTAGAAGGACCAGCTTTCAAATAAAATCTGTTCAGCCAGTCAAAGTTATGCGGTAACCTAAAAATACAGTCAAATTGACAACCTCCTCCTTTTGTAAAGCCAGTCAAAAATAAACCGCGTCAATTTCTCGACCACTTCATAACTATGGGTTTGCTCAAGCAATATTTCAAAATATTCCAACTCGCCGCACGTGCATCGAACATAAACACAGATAACAGACAACGGTCTGCCAATATATTATGGGATATCATTCGTACTGGAATTATTATGGATACCGATTAGAAATAATTAAATTAAATGTTTGCTTTTAATCTCAAAAAAAATATCAAATGTCAAAAAAATGTAGTAAGTGCATGAAGCTTATTTTTTTGTAAGTAAGCAAATTAAGGAATCTATGACTATGTGACTCATATTGCAATGCCTGAAAAAGGCGCTAAGTAATAAGCACAACTTGTACACAACAATTGTATGAACAACTTTGTACACTTAGTGGCAATAAATAATTTGAATTTGAATTTGAATTTGATGTCATATTATTCAGTCAGTTTTCACGTTCTTTGACTATATATCTCCGGTTTTACTAAACCAATTGTGATCAAACATGCGTAAGTTTTTAAATCTATCCTAGTCCTATCAAAAAAAACCAGATAAAAATCTGTTCAGTAAGTTTTGCGTCCATCGTCACAAGAAACTAAAATAGTTTTTGTGTTCCGAATCGTTCATAGAATGGCAGAAACATACTTCGCTATTCGCTATTCGTTATTCTCCTTTATTCACGTGTATAAATCGAAGTGCAGAGGGCTTATTCGTGTATATTTGCTTTATTCGCACGAATGTTTGCCTGTCACTCTTGGTTCATAACATAAATCAATTCCTTTTTTAAACATCTCCAAAGTACAGACAGCTATTATATAATTGTGTAATAGTAGGGATACGGTAATATTATTTGACACTAATACGTTTTTCAGTAAACTGCATTATTGTATGCTATACATGGAATTGTATCAAGCAGACTGTGATAAAATCTTTGTTATAGCAAAGCATTATACACTCCATAGTCATTTTCAAACGAGAACACGTTGTACTCCCAAGTCGTATCCTTTCCTTTCCAACGTCACTTCAAAGGACGTCTTCAATACGGAACTATTCAAATCACGAGCACGCACTGCTATTAATATCGGAAGCTGGAGCTGGAACTGGAACCTGTTTGAACAAGTATAAACTAGACGTGAAATACACACTTGGACTGGCAGACGGCTATACATTAGTTCTGCTCAAAGGGGCACTATTAATTTCAGGTGATTTATGGATGCTATACTTAAGTTGTATGCAAATGTTTTGGACTTAGATGTGTATCTAAGATGGTGTAGCGTGATTGGTTAGGCATGTCAAAGGATTGCTAGTTTCTGAGTTAAATCTACTATACAAATTATTTATTTGTTTATTTATTTATTTGTTTATAAAAACCTAATGTGCGTTGTGTTCATGAATAAAGACAGTTTTCTTTCTTTCTTCTTTCTTCTCAAACTATTCAAATAAATGAAATTTATATGTTTGTTTGTAATATTAAATAGCTGGTTTTAAATCAATACGTATGTATGAGTGTAATGTACGATACATATATCAAAAAAGCAATTCAAAATAATGTTTGTCTGTCTTTCTGCTTGTTTATCTATATATTTGGAAGAGGTAATATCTGGAACGGCAATTTTGGAAATAGAATTAGGGTTCCGCGCAAAAAAATCGACCATAAATACTTAAAAACCGCGCGGTTGAAGTCGCAGGCATGGCTAGTTATAATAAAATTGCTTCCTGTGCAATATTATGAGATTCAAATTGATAAAAAGTCTCTAAAAATGATTAAACGCTTTGTGCATGACTGTCTATAATAATACAACGTTCCTACTCGTACTACGTGTATGTGTGTGTGTGCATGTTGTGTGTATGTGCGTGTGTGTGTGTCTGTTTATATTGACGTCAATTGCCAAACTGTAAATTAGACGATGGACACCAGTGGTTGGTACTTTCTGGTTGTGGCGATTGACACCTTAGTTCCTAAATATTTGGGGTCAAACGCTTAACGAACCATAATAAATTAACCATTAGCCTATGATTCGAAGAAGATTCAGACTGTTTTTAAACTGTTCTAACGATACATAATCGAAACCCAAAATATCTACCTATCAAGAATTTCAACTCTAAAACAAATAGAATTCTCAAATAGAAACACCGTCTCGTTCCCTAGAATTACATGCGATACCATCTTGAATTTTACTTACAAAATTACCATAACGCCTGAGAACCCTTTTCTACGCCCCAATAACCAGACAAGCTTAACGTTGGCAAAAACAGCCTTAATTAAACACCTACAATAAATATAAATGAAATTCCAACATTATCATCTAAGGAGGCAGAAAACATTACCACCTCATTATGAGATGTACAGTCAGCGGCAAGAGTAGATGATGATTGTAACATGTTCAAATTAAAAAAAAAATGAAACTATTTTAAAATATTCAGTAGTACAACAACAGTGGTTTCATTAAGAAATATAAGTTGTTTGTTGCTCAAAAACTAATACATTATTTCAAAACTGAAAATCCTTTTATTTTCATTTCTATTTTTATTTATCTTAAAATAATTTCCAAATTGAAAATCTGATTTTAAAGTAATGGAGAAAACTGAGTAAACAGCATCTTTACTGAGAAACATGAATTACTTTTATTTTCTCATAATTTAAATATTTTATTTTCTAATTGGCATTTCATTATTTTAGCTTTTGTTATAAGTAAAATACTATAATAATATTATGCGAAAAGATTTACTATCACTAAAATAATTTCATAATTCCCAGGACAAAAAGCCTATAATTATGTTATTCCAGCCTATAATCTCTGTACCAAATTTCAGCCAGCTCCATTCAGCTGTTTTTGCGTAACAAACATACATCCAGACATACATTCTTTAAATTTTTGCGTTTATAATATTAGTAGGAATAGTTGTAGGACTGTTTCTTGACTACAGCTACTGCTTTTTATAGTAGTCTTTCGACAAAACTGACGTAAGTATTGGATTATTTATTTTGCAGTCTTTTAGAGTCTAAATCCATGCAAAGTTTTGTATTCAGATTTATTTCTTCAGAGTTCAGTGTATTGTTTGACGGCCTCAGTGTGGCATAGCGGTAGTGAATTCTACTGCCATGACAGAGGGTTCGATTCCCGGTCAGTGCAAATATTTGTATGCATGAATACATTTGTATTGGTCTGGATTTTTCTATGTATAATAAGTATTTTATTATTTATTTAAGTATATAATAGCTATTCGCAATCTAGAACGTGACACAAGCTAGTTAAATGCGTACTTTGGGTAGGTAGAATGTCGTAGAATATATTTTAATAATATAAAAACCGCGGTAGCCTAGTGGTCTGGGTAATGGACTGCTGAAACGAAGTCTCGGGTTCGATCCCAGGTTCACCATGGCACACACCAATGACTTTTCGATGCTTTTTGAAGTTAGGTGTGTATTTATCGCAGGTTTATAAGTGCCCGGTTAATGGCAATAGGCTCGCCACCTATTACATTGGGACCTAAACATAAACTGGTGAAATGTAGGTGCTAGCACCTCTGCCTACCCCTTCGGTGATATAGGCGTGCGTTTATGTTATATGTTATAATAATTCGTACTATTTCCATTTTGACACTACTATTCGTCTTTAAACTATATCTTTATATAGCAAAACAACAAAAACTGGACAACGTGCGAATACTGAAGGATATTTTGCAAACAGCCTAAGCAGACTAGTGAATACATAGCACAAACAAAAGCCAATTTAATATTTACCCAGCTTAACTTCATAAGGGTATGTCAATAGGGCATGTGTTGTAATAATGGACAAGTTGGGACAAGTGTCCCAAATAAACATCGATCTTGTACGCTATTTATCTTGGAGTGAGCTACAAACACTGTTTTGTTGTGACCTTGTAGACGAGCAACTACAGCAAGACTAAAGCTGAGTAGGATACGACGGTATCTCCCGTCCGAAATGAGCTGTCCGACTGGGGTAGTACCTCCGCCGTACAGAACACCGCGGCCATAATAATCATCGTGTTGTGTTCCCGCCGGTGAGTAGGGTAGCCAGAGCTCACTGTACCCCTCCTCCCCCACCCCTTTCTAGCCCTCTCCCCTTCCTATCAGGGTAGACAGACCACGGTGACTGCTACCCATCAGGTGGGCCGTGTGATTGTCCGCTACCTACGTAGTATAAAAAAATAACTAAACAGTGTTGGCGACCTCTGTGGCATAGTCAGAGGTCACGGATTCTATTTCCTCTCAGTGCACATGAAAATGAATATTTGTGTTGGTCTGGGTGGTTTTATGTATAATAATTAATGTATGTAGGTATGTTTAGGTACACGCTTTTTAGAACCCACAATCCAAGCTAAAGTATGCTTATTAGAGAGAGCTATGTAGAATGTCGTATCTTATTTTAATTTATTGAATACAAGAAAAACAATAATATATAAGTACAAACCAATAAAAATATTCGTATTCATACAAAAAAGTATTTACACTGAGCGGGAATTGAACCCGCAACCTTTGATTTAACAGTCAAACGCTCTACCGCTACACCACAGACGTCGTTTTTCTTTAAAATGTTCACAAGAAATCGCCCGTCTGCAACGATCAAGGCAATTTAAACTGGAGAACACATACGATCAAACAAGAGCCACCGACCAACAACACTCAGTCACTCCATCAAGTCAAGATGTTTCTTTGTCCTCTATGGTAATAAGATGGCGGACGTAATTGAGTATGGGCATAATATAAACCATGCCATAATATATGCTGACAAAAAAAAACACTCGTCGTTTTTTTATGGGGTTCATCAATTGGTCTTCACCCCATATGGAGTAAGGAGCTGTATATGACGTCAAAAAATTCCATTATAGATATCAACAATGGCCAATACTAAATTTGTAGTCTTCATTTTGATGGCCTATGTGACTTTTCATACCCTGTTGAAAAGACTTTTGATAAAACTGTTTGCACTTTCTGAAACTTTAGCTGTGCACGTGTAATGCTAGATAGCAAAAGAGATTATATTTTTCATACCCTGTTGAAAAGACTTTTGATAAAACTGTTTGCACTTTAATGAGACTTCAGCTGTGCGTGTTGTTTTACATAATAAAAGAGACATCCTTTTCACACGCTGTTGAAAAGGTCTTTCATGCAACTAATTGCACTTTATGAGACTTCAGCTGTGCACGTGTTGTTATGGATAGCAAAACAAATTTCCTTTTCACACCTCATTGAAAAAACCCTTAATTGAATTGTTTGCGCTTTAAGAGACTTCAGCTGTGTACGGGTTATTCTAGATAGCAAAAGATATAATGGTATTATTCGAAGGAGCTCATAAGAGCTAGTAATGTTCTCCCTTAAATGGGTAAACAGTAAAATACTGTCAAAAAGGCAGTCTTAACATAAGACTTAAAGACAGTAACTGTATCACTACAATATTCCGATTGATTGAACCGGTAGTTTGGTACGTAACTAATTAATTGCTGGCTTAATTATTAATTAATATTGTAATCTGTTATCTATAGACATGATAGACAAAGAGCTTGTGGCCGCCAGACTTTTGTAGTAGTATCGTTGTATTTTCGTAGATTAGTTCTCCAAGTAATTCAAGTCTTACGCACAAAAAAGTTCAACCTTTCATCATAATATCATCTCAAAGCTCCAAGAAGCTCAAGGTCTTCTCTCCTACGCTTTATCCTTCAAAGGAACAGTACCAGTATTGCAGTAGGAATAGAAGGAACTGAAATAGTACGAGTAGGAAGTGGGAGTAGGAGTTAGGACACTACGGTATCTCCCGTCTGAACTGAGCAGTCCGACTGGGGTAGTATCTCCACAATATAGAAGACCGCGGCCATAATAACCATCGTGTTGTGTTCCCGCCGGTAACTGGATAGCCAAAGCTCACAACCCCATCTCCCCTCCAACCCCTCTCAAACTCCTCAACTCCCTCTCCGCATAGGCAGCGCGAGTGTGATATCTCTGATGTTGCACACGTCAACAGGCCACGGTAACCGCTTCCCATCAGGTGGGCCGTGCGCTTGTCTGCCACCTAAGTAGTATAAAAAAGTAGGATAGTAAATAGGCTTTCATTTTGTCCAATAGTGTGACATAGCTTTTTTTTATTGGTAATAGGCTCGCGTTTGACCACAATCTCACCTGTTGGTAAGTGATGATGTGGTCGACGGTGGAGCACGCTTGCCTAGAAGTAATCTATTCACTCAAGACATGAAGACTCGGGTTGTAGCTTTCCGGAAATACAGACCGAGGCAGGTCATTGAACTCTAGCAGTACGCACGATGAACGTACGAGCTTTACTAGCTCTTAAACTATATTATATTAATCAGTGCCTTCGATCCAGATAGATCTGGATAGAAGCTACTAATTAATATTGAAATCGGTAGTACAAACTTTGATTTGCATTGACAAAATTGCACTTGGAATTGCATCTAGCGATACTTGATAGCTTAATCCGGCTACATGCAAGTATTATTCACCAAATTAGATGGTAATCGTATTCATACCATTTGTAATGAAGGACTGTATATCACTCGGACTTGATAGGATTTCACAAGTGAATAATATTCGATTAATCTGAGTTTTCACATTTGCAGACAAGCGCACGGCCCACCTGATGGGAAGTGGTCACCGTGGCCTATGAACGTGTGCAACACGATAAGCTAAAATTAAAAATATTAGACATGGGGTCACCAATATAATACACCTTCTTCTTCTTCAACCTAGCGTTAACATCTCGGAGTCTGGGGTCCGCTTTACCACTAGTCTTAACTGCGGATTTGGCTGGACCTCGATATTTTCCGTGCAGCGACTGCTTCACAACCCAATGGTGACATTAGGCGATATTGAAGCATTGTAGCTAGACGGTTGTTGTTGGACATTTTAGGGCTCCAACTACCCGTGATGACTGCCATAGATGTTTGTATTATCATTATAATACACCGATGGTATTATAATGGTGGTCTTCAGCTTGACGCCCTCATCGAATGCTTTTTCACGTCCCGCTTAAAGGACCTGTAGGAGCAAAGAAACACGGGCGTTGATAAAGAATTCCAAGTCTTTATCGTGCAGCAAAAAAAGATACAGAATGGCTTGATTCTTGATGGAATTGACTACACCGTACGAGGGTGATATATATCTCAGACTTACAAAGTTAATTTTGGAACCTATTTCTTAAGTTGTCATAGTCTTTTGTATTTTCAACTACTCGAATAAGAAAAAGGTATAGATATTCTATTTCACGAAGGCGGGTGAACAAATAAATAGTAGTACCTGTGTCTTGTAAATACGCGTACATGATGTGTGTGCGAAAGTTCATGTCACGTTAAAACAAATTCATGTAGCAGTTAGTAGAACAATAATTGCATTGCAAGTAATTCATTTTTAAAAGCAATGTGTATATATTGCTTTTAAAATTTCACTACAATGACAGCTAAACCGTCTTCGTGAAATAGAACAACTATACAATATTATGTATCCTCAGCAAGATCAAAACACTATATCAAGACTGAAAAAATCCAACCAAAAATGGCGTTCTAACAATAGAAACATATATTTACCTTTTACATTTTTATATTATCGTGTCAAGGAGCTCTCACATAAAACCTAAGCAGTTTTGAAGGACTGCCGCACTTCGCGTGCGAACGCTACCATTTTCTTGACCCACAAACCTTTTGTAGTGTTTATAAGGGCAACTTGAGGGCTTACCCGCTAGGAATGAAAGAAAAGCCCTTTATTGATGATAACTTAATATTCTTTGTACTTATATATGTAAATTCTTATGCTTCTTATTTGTATATTGACTTCTCCCATCTAGAACCATCTAGAAGCATTATTTTGTTTGACAAAAATTTTTAATCATATACGTAACGTTAGAAGTTCCGTCCTAAATGAGTTGTCCGACTGGGGAAGTACCTCCGCCCTACAAAATACCACGGCCATAATAACCATCGTGTTGTGTACCCGGCGGTAAGTAGGGTAGCCAGAGCTCACTGTACCCCTCCTTCCCCCACCCCTTCCTAGCCTCCCCACCCTTTCTTACCCTTGTGGCGATACCACAAATATAATACCACAAATATCCAGCGCCATCTAGTCACAGCACGACGAACTACTTCGATACTACAACTACGTCACAACTACGTCAACGATCCTGAATCGCGAAAGTGCAGATCGCACGCTAGTGTAGCATATATACAAGGTCCCAACGATAAAACCGTAGGGCCGCGGCCCGCCAGGCGTGATCACCTTGCCTGGTCGGAGGATCCTCCCTTTGTGTTGGAGGGACGTCACATCCCGTTCCTCCACATTGGTGACCCCGACGTGATATGAACACGCAATCTTCGCTGCGCTTATCAGCAGCATTCCTATCGCCACCATACCTTTCACTCCCGCATGAGCGGTAATCAAATCTTCGCCATCCAGCACCTTCGGCCTCAACAGGGATACCACCTCCTGGAGCGACCGCTCCAGACTGGTTACCCTACGGCCACACGCACTGCCTTGTAATGAAGGGCACAGTACACTGCACGTACCTACGGTCAAGAAGAAGAGCGCGTCTCTCCCGTCACGCAGTATTCGCCCCGCTTCATTGAGGGCTTACCGAGGGCCGAGACAACTAACTCGACGCTTCGAGCCCGCACACTTGGCACTTCACCGCAGCACCGCTTCACCGTCCCGACTCACTGGGACTAGCGAGGAAGACAGCGGCATCCAGTTCCGACGCAATGGAACACAGGACTGGCATTGGCACGCACCGCAAGAGAGCATCGCAATCAACCTCCGGTCTTGGAGGGGAGTGATGTGGCGATACCACAAATATAATACCACAAATATCCAGCGCCATCTAGTCACAGCACGACGAACTACTTCGATACTACAACTACGTCACAACTACGTCAACGATCCTGAATCGCGAAAGTGCAGATCGCACGCTAGTGTAGCATATATACAATCCCAACGATAAAACCGTAGGGCCGCGGCCCGCCAGGCGTGATCACCTTGCCTGGTCGGAGGATCCTCCCTTTGTGTTGGAGGGACGTCACATCCCGTTCCTCCACACCCTCGCCCTTTACCTTAAGGGTCGGCAGCGCGTGTGTGAGACCCTTGGTGTTGCACACGTCCATAGGCCACGGTAACCACTTCCCATCAGGTGGGCCGTGTGCTTGTCTGCCACTTACGTAGTATTAAAAAAATGTAAGTCCTTAGATTAGGTCATTATTCTACTTCGACGCAAGTTAGACTAAACATGTACATACACTAAACAAAATGCTTGCCGGCGCCCTGGGTCATTTGTCAGTGCACCAATCCATCTTCTCGCTCCATTCGTCAATGACGCGCGGTTCCAGTCACGTCCCTTTTGTTTTGTTTTTGTTATTTTTGTACACATTTTGTTTTTGGAAATTATTAGGTAAGCGCCATTGACAGGGTTAACAATGATTAAATGAATTTTTACGAACTCCACTTATTGTGTATTCGTTTTTTTCTGAAACTGTTGGATACGATGATAAGACTTTGTGAAATTTTGTAACATAAATATTATTGTAATTTTTAACCAACCTGAAAAAAGGAGGAAGTTGACAATTCGACAGTTTTTTGATACCTCAGAACTTTTGACTGGGTGAATCAATTTTGAAAATTCCTTTTTATTTGATAGCGTCGTTGTCCATGTGGTCCCATTCCAATTTGGTCTGTTGAAGTCGGTTTTTTTTTAAAAACATTAGAAAAGCAATATTATTGAAAAGAGTTGGGCTACAAACACTTTAGTTTTAGGTAGGTACGTGAAACGATTGTGAGCTCGAAAGGTGCATGATTAAGTGACTCCCAACATGATTATCTTTCTAGGGTTAAAACTTGAAGCATTTTCGATCACAAATTTTTTATCTACATGTGACATAGAATATTGTAACAAGCGCATATTCGTCAAAATGATTGATTGTATCGAAACATTAAGTAATGATTAACTGTATAGCTTTTTCTTTTATTACTTGTGAACTTTCCTTTTTGTGTAACAAGCGATGGAGAAATAAGTAACTTGTTAAATTGAACGACGTCTTTGAAACTCACTTTATATAATCTATGGCGTATATAACAAGCCAAGGCCGTTTCGGATCACATAGAGTAATGGGGACGGCGGGAAATATCTTATTTATCTGATATGAATAAGTAACATTGAAGTGTGTCTTTGTAATAAATAGCAGGTTTTAAATAAATGCATGTGAGTATATTTGTACAAATCGTACCGAAGGTATCCAGGAAGGAATCAAATGAAATAGCTAGTTGTAGCCGTAAAAGGATTGTTTATTCAAAGTATCACGTTGTCTTAACTAAGTCATCGAAACACAATGATAACGCGATGTAATTTTTCTAGTGGCGCCATCTGTTGACGCAATAGGGAAACTAATTTTACTTAAGCTAGTTTCAGAATGTAATACAGATAGAAGAAATCAGTATTAATTATACAATATTTATATTACGTACGATGTACATTACTTATCAAAAAGCAATTTTTTGCGCAATAGGTCTCTATCTATCTATATATTAATGAAAGAAAGTCATGTTAGTTACACTATTTATAACTCAAGAACGGCTGAACCGATTTGGCTGAAAATTGATAGGAAGCTTAGAACCAGGATACTTTTTATTCTTTATTTTTGGAGTGGAGAGTGGAGTGTAGTGGAGAGAAGATAGTGGTTTAATTTGTGGCGATATCGACTTCCACGCGGGCGAAGCTGCGAGCAAAAGCTAGTATTGAAATATATACCTATACCATGAAGGCTTTAAATCCCGTTAACATTTTAGTATTATACTATAGATTTTACAAAAGTCCAACCACTCTAACTTGGAACTTCGATATCGCCATTGGTCATAATGACCATTGGTTGTGGAGGTCAGATAGCAGTCGCTCCACGGAAATTATCAGAATTCAGCCGCATCACAGTTAGACTGGAAAGCCGACCCCAACTGAGTTGGGAAAAAGGTTCAGAGAATGATGACTATAGATTTTGTCTTATACGCATATTCATTATTGCTGTCAATATTGTATATTCTTGAATATATAGATAGGTATAATAATACAGCGGTTCCTTCCTGATTCCAACGTAAAAACTTTCAGTGGTGTTAAACCTACTCGTAGTAGTGTAGTAGTATTCTTTCCGTAGTTTCTTTTGATTAAATTCTGTTCGGAATCTAAGACAATTAGCCACATCTGTGACAACACAGCGTTATTGCTCGGTCGCCTTGTTCGAGATAATCATATAATATTATCTCTTCGGATGGTGAGTGATAAAAGTGGTGGACGCTTAAACTATTTACATTGTGGACTAATTTTATTGTTGTCTGGAAGTCTGGATGTGTGGATGTCCGGATGTCTGGATGCCTGGATGTCTGGATGGCAGAATGCCTGGATGCCTGGATGTCTGGATGGCTGGAATATAGGTACATTATTTAGTATGTTAATTTTTTTCTTGCCAAAAAGTTAAGTTTGATGGCGAGACGCGCTCGTATTCAATACATTTTTACTTAAGTACTAATACCACAAATAATAATAGTACAAAAGGCTATTTTGAAACAAATAATTATAGTTGATCTGGATGTTTGTTGCTCTTTCACATCAAAAGAACTGAATTAATATGGCTGAAATTTGGTGCAAAGATAGATTATAGTCTGGAATAACACATAGGCTACTTTTTATCCCAGGAATAAGTCTCCATGTAATCCCCACGGATACCCCCGTTGGTCAGTGGGAGTGCTTATAAATTAGGTTACAAATAGAATAGGTTACGGATTACATACCTACATCTTCTTCAACCTAGCGTTAATCCCAGTCGCATCAAAAGCTTTCACCTCGGAGTCTGGGGTCCGCTTTACTAGTCTTAACTGCGGACTTGGCTGGACCTCGATATTTTCCGTGAAGCGACTGCCATCTGACCTTCACAACCCAATGGTGACATTAGGCGATATCGAAGCATTGCAGCTAGACCGTTGTTGTTGGACTTTTTAGGGCTCCAACTACCCGTAACGACTGCCATAGATGTATGTATGGCAACCGGGACCGACGGTTATCAAATCATAATAACAGGAAAATTACAAATAATTTATTTAAAGGTAAAGGTAGATCCCAAAAGTTTCACACCGTAATCATTTCGTACGCACTGACCTAAGAACAAAATAACGAATTTTCAAATATGAGATTAAATTAGTTCCAAACGGCCGCATTTTAATTTGAATATTTGTGGTTAATATTAAATGAATACTTACATTTCAACCTTTAAACATTCCACTGAACATTTACCATTAAATTATCATAAACCATTAAGTTAAACACGAATTCTAAAAATGTTGTTTTATTTTGTTCTTTTAAATTTGGATAATACTACAGCTCAAATAGTCTGTTGTCTGTGTTTGCAGACAAATGGGAGTCTCCAATGCTGCGACATTGGATGAAACTCCACACGTAAATTGTTTACTAACACTAGATCCTAAGTTTATTGTTACTAACAAGATATGGGCTTGCCTAAAATAAAGAATATTATTATTATTACCTATATTATTACTACGAGTATTAGTTGAATACATTTATATTTACATTTAGTTACATTATTGACATGTACATTTACATTTAGATATTTACATGTACATTTAGATTGTATTTTGTTTTCATCATTAGTTTGCGTTAATTTGATACTGTTTTATATGTACTAGAATATTTATTTATTTGCAAAACTGAGACTGTTACTGTTGAATAATAATTTGATTATCTACACATTATTTGGGTACCTAATGGGCCTTTATTGATCGGATAGGGCTTATAACATACGTATATATTGTAACACTATTTGAAGATGATTGTACTGTATTGTGATGTATCTGTACCATCAGGTGGATCATGTACTTGACTGTCACCTAAGTGTTATAAAAATATTATTTCATTAAGTTACTAACAAATAATAATAGTAGGTAAGTACTTGATATGTACTGATTACCTAATTACATCAAAATCATTGAATTTTAAACCAAAGTGCTTATTAATAAAGTTCATTTTTCAAGTGCTGTACAATCTATTGGCCCACAGAACAGCCTGTATACCTATAGTTCAGAATAGCCGTTGTGGTCGACACAATGTCTAACTTGATGCATCGTAACACTATCTTATAGTCATTGGAGATAAGCTTTCAATTATTCATTGGCTCCAACTGCATATTAATGTCAACGGACATTCAGAGATCGGAGCTGGAGATTGACGGAGTATTGATTTATGAGTTGCTATGGAATATCTCTGTATTGTGTGGCTAGCGATTATGATACATAGATGGATACTAGAATGTTTACCTCTGTGTGTCGAAACTCTGTTGCGTAGCGGTAGAGCGTTCGACTGTTAAGTCAAAAGTCATGGGTTCTATTCCCGCTCAGTGCAAATATTTGTATGCATGAATATGAATATTTGCATTGGTTTGAATGTTTCTTTCTATGTAGAATATAGTATGTATTTACATAAAAAAAATCTATGTATGTTTATCCGCATTCTAGAAGGGTGCGATATAATAATATATTATATTATGCAAACGCCTAGCTAGACCATTGTAAATATTCGTGCAGAGACCTTACCTTTAGCTTACAATCAGGCGAGGTGAAAACATATAAACGTATCCAATATAAAAATATAGGTCTTCCAAATCACAGTACTTATAGGACAAATTCTTTCACTTTTTGAAAGTTTCCGAGCTTATTTTTATGTATAAAATTATTACGATGTGAGAAAAAACTCATGTAAACTGAAGCGAAGTGGGATCAAGTTGCTAGTGTTCCATAAAGTCAATCAGTAACATTTGGTGGCTACAACTTTCGATGATGTTCCTTTAAAAGTAAAGGAATGTAATCAAAAAAGTTTGTCCTTCGCCATCGATTCAGCTGCATTTGTTAGTCGAAAACCTGTAGGTTGGCTTGTGCAGTGCAGTCACTAAAGTATCGCAGTTCTGGGAAGAAATTTTTCATAATATATATATTAAAATATAGCAAAGATATCTATCTATATTTATAGTATTTGCCGAGTATTCTAACTCACCTATTCTAGCCATGAACATCGGTAGCTTTGTATATTTATTTTCAGTAGAAAGTAGTCAGTCTAACTATTGACAGGTCACGAATCCTAACCAGTACACTACTTTTTTATCCATGATAGGCTTACGTTTGACCTCAATCCCACCTGATGGTAAGTGACGATGTGGTCTACGATGAATCACGCTTGCCTAGAAGGAACTTATATTCACTCGTGACTTGAAAACTCCCAAGTTATAGCTTTCCGGAAACACAGACTCAGGCAAGGAATTCCACTCGTTAGCTGTACGCACGATGAACGTGTCAGCAAAGCGCTCCGATATGATAACTCTTAACAATTTAAATTACTGTTGTACTTTGAAAAAAGTAATCGATCTTGAAAATCAAATTTTGATCGAAAATTGACTTAAATGGTTTTGCCCGCTATGTCTAGTATTGATCCAGTTTATGATAACATTTGCGACATGTTTGGCACATCCTCTGTAATGGATTATAATCTTGATAATTGAATCGATATTATCAATCATCGGCGATGACATGTTAATATTCAATTAAGTGAAAGTTATTAAGGATCTTCCTCGACCAAACTTTCTTAAGTATACTTGCCTATTTGTGGCAAGACCAGTACATAAATAGATAAAATCTATCTATACATCTATACATAAATAATAAATCTGTAACTGATCGGCGTCTGTACATGGAAGATATAGGTATGAGAAAAAAAAATTTAGGGGACTTTATGAATGTAATAGATGCCAAAACAATGATTTTTAGAAATGTCTGTTTGTCTGTTTCTCTGTTTGTCTGTTTCTCTGTTTGTCTGTATCTCTGTGTCTCTGTGCCTCTGTGCCTCTGTCACTAAATTGTCAAAAGTACTGAACGGGTTTTGAAGCGGTTTTTTTATTAGAAAGGTCTTGGTTAGACTCAAAATCTTACGCATATTTGATCACAATCGGCTGATTAGAACCGGCGATATAGTAAAAAAAACGCGAAAAACGACGTCCACGCGGGCGGAGCCGCGGGCAACAGCTAGTGTATGTATATAGTAACTGGCGATCAAAAAAGAGTGTCTGTGAGATTTTATTGTACAATAGATAATAATATCACTAATTTACAATTTCATAACAATACTAGTCTAGATATTTGAAACAAAACTAGATCCTATCCTATCCTATTAATATTACAAACGCGATAGTTTATATGTACATTTGTTACTCTTTCACGTCAAAATGGCTGAATGGATCTGGCTAAAATTTGTTACAGAGATAGATTATAGTCAGGAATAAAATGTAGGCTACTTTTAATCACGGGAACAAGATCCCGTGAGTCACGGTAGCGGGAACAGAATTTCATGCGAGCGTAACCAAGGTCAACAGCTAGTTGAAGATAAATAAGATTTTTTTATACTACGTAGGTGGCAGACAAGCACATGGCCCACCTGATGGGAAGCGGTCTCAGTGGCCTATAAACGTGTGCAACACCAAGGGTGTCACACACGCGCTGCCTACCCTGAAGGGAATGGGGTAGGGTAATAGGTAGGGATGGGGGGAGGAGAGGTACAGTGAGCTCTGGTTAACCTACTTACCAGCGGGAAAACAACACGATGGTTATTATGGCCGCGGTTTTTTGTAGCGTGGAGGTGCATTATATAATTTCTCCAAATTTCTCCAATCAAATCAATAAACATAGGATGTTACCAAAACATCTCAGCAACAGAGGTTACAGTCTGCAGTCTGAAACTTTTGCATACGATCTGCGGAGGTAGCGATTGAAAACTTAGGAGAAATAATTAACTGAGTTCAGTATTGAACAACAAAGTTTGTTAATGACGACATTTGGAACAGGCACGAGTACACAGCAAAATTAAGCTATACACCGCTGAGGTTTAATTTAGTAGAACTAAAATTAATTTCGAAATTCAGCAAGCATTTATAGACAACTCATAAAATATTATTATTAAGAAACGTTTATATGATATATGTAGATGTTTGTTATTACGAGTATAAGTACATTTTGATACAAAAATTAACTGGATTTTAGACGGAATAAATTTACCATATTTGTTTCGTTGAGTATCCGATATTTCGACCCTGTTGGAAGTGACAATATCCCGAATCTCGTATCCCGTATCTCCCACCCTATTGAACAGTCTGACTGAGGTAGTACCTCCGCCCTACAGAACACCATCGTGTTGTGTTCCCGGCGGTAAGTAGGGTAGCCAGAGCTCACCGAAGGGATTCTTTGCTGTCAGCAGGGAGACCAAAATCTCCTGCGTTTTCAACACAGAAACTGTCTAAACTCCTTATTCTGTCCATTTTCGTCACACCACACATCCATCTTAACATTCGAATATCATCATTCTCTGAACCTTTTTCCCAACTCAGTTGGGGTCGGCTTTCCAGTCTAACTGTGATGCGGCTGAACTTCGATATTTTCCGTGGAGCGACTGCCATCTGACCTCCACAACCAATGGTCATTATATTACCAATGGCGATATTGAAGTTCCAAGTTAGACTGGTTGGACTTTTGTGGGCTCCAAGTACCTACCCTTAACAACTGCTTAGGCAGGCAGGCTTAACGTGCTCTCCGAGGCACTAATAAACCTGCGATAAATACATACTTCGAAAAGCATCGAAAAGTCATTGGTGTGTGCCATGGTGAACCTGGAATCGAACCCGAGACCTCGTCTCAGCAGTCTATTACCCTAACCACTAGGCTACCGCGGTTATAACTTAACATTCGAATAATGAAATATAATTGGAATACAAAGTGTAATTTGAAATTATTTAATAGAACCGGCAACTGGCCCCACCAGTCCCAGCTTTTGCGGTCCCAGTCGCTGGAATCCTCTTAATCCTCACAGATTAAACGCGTCTAACATCAGAGCTTCGGTCACGGGTACAAATTGACATAATTGCAGCCCAACATAACAAACTCGGACGGCTGTTCTTACAATTACAGTATAATCAACCGCAGAATGTGGGTACAATTAACAAATGAAAGCGGTCAAAGACACAAACCTTGTTTTGTAATCATATTGAAAGAATTCCAAGATTGCGCCATAGCGTCGTATAATATCTATACTATTATAAAATTGTAAAGTAGATGTGTCTGTAGGTACGTTAGAGATATTTAAGAATAAAATAATTTGGTTATGTTTTATGAAAGATTTAGAATATATTTTTATTTGGGATTCTTGCTTGACTTTTGTCCATCAGTTTAGCGTAGCTTTTGCATCCATTGCGAACAAACTAATAAACAGAAAAAAATCTTTTTTTTAATATCTTCAATTCAAATTTTAACTCAACTAATTTATAATTTTAAAATTGTATGGCATCGATTACCACAATGACGCCTAATCTAATAATTATCATAATTATTATTGAGAGGCGTAGCGTACGAATCTACGTGCGTAGCGTGTAGCACGTAGCATCCTGTTGGCGTAGCGTTTGACTACTAAGTCAGTGATCGCGGGTTCTACTCCAACTAAATGCAAAAAAAAATTAAATTCAACAATTGATTTATTTGCATTGATTATAATTATGTGAAGCAAAAGCAATTGAATGGATTTTTAATTCAGTTTTTTTTTAAGTTCAAGATAACTTAAAAAAAAACTCAGACTTAAAATGTTACGCATATCTGATGACAATCGGTTAAGTAGAATCGGATATTTATTCAAAAAACCCGAAAATCTATGTACACGCGGGAACTAAAAGCCGCGGACATAGGCTATTTTTTTATTTTATTTTTCTATACCTCGTAGGTGGCAGATAAGCACACGGCCCACCTGATGAGAAGCACCGTGGTCTATGGACGTGTGCAACACTGAAGATGTCACACACGCGCTGTCTACCCTGAAGGGAAGGGGGGAGGGCTAGGAACGGGTGAGGAGGCTAGAAAGGGGGAGGTATTATAATATAGTAGGAAATAGGATGTATTAAGGAAAAGTATTTCACCATAACGCAAAAAATTGTTTGTATTTATGTCCAAAAATCTTTATAGCACTAAGCCAAAACATGGTGAATATACCTCTGAGCTTTTTCAGTTTTTGTCGCAGCTCTCGTAGGCCGTTACGTACTTGAGTCCCTTTCACGGTGTCAGGGGTCCTCCGCTAATGGACCCTTGCCTTCAGCACTCGGGTGCCGCTTTAAGAGCTGTCAGACTCACAGTACTGTGGTTGGATTAGATGCTGTATTAATTAAATTATCAGATTATTCTTATATGGTTTGCTAAAACTGTTTTAAACATTTACTGTATAATTTTAAAAATGGAAATTTCAAAAAATAATCTACATTTAAAGTCTCCTGCGTTGTCAACACAGAAATTCTCTCAACTCCCTCTCCCTCCCCTCCCCTCTTAAACTCACCCCCACCTAATTTCTGTAATAGAGTGGAGTGAAGTGGAGTGGAGAGTGAAGTGGAGAGTGAAATGAAGAGTGGAGTGGAGAGTGGAAGTGTAGGAGTGGAGTAGAAAGTCAAGTGGAGAGTCGTTTTATTGGTGGCGATACCGAAATCCACGCTAGCCGCGGTAGCCTAGTGGTCTGGGTAATGGACTGCTGCGACGAGGTCTCGGGTTCAATCCCAGGTTCACCATGGCACATACCCATGACTTTTCGATGCTTTTCGAAGTTGTGTGTGTATTTATCGCAGGTTTATAAGTGCCCGGTTAATGGCAATAGGCTCGCCACCTATTACATTGGGACCTAAACATAAACTGGCGAAATGTGGGTGCTAGCACCTCTGCCTACGGGGATAAGGCGTGAGTTTATGCATGATACCGAAATCCACGCTGGCGAAGCCGCGGGTGAAGCCGCGGGCGAAAGTCAGTTTGTAATAAACAAAATCTACCATTAGTCCGGTTTCAATACGCTGACATTAATTAGAATGCTCAACAACACAAGTCTTAGATCACACAGTAACACTGTAGAACGCAATATCGCGTGAAATGTTTGACAAGTGTAATATTTACACCTCTAATGTAATTCATCCCAACATTTTTATACTGCTTAGGTGGCAAACAAGCACACGATTCACCTAATGGGGAGCGATCACCATGGACGTGTGCAACACTAGGGGCATCACACTTGTACTGCCCTGGAGGGTGTGAGGAGGTGGCGAGAATTGGGGATGGGAGGTTGAGTGCGTTTCTGGATGACAATCCAGGAGAGTTTGGTCTCCCTGCTGACAGCATTGAATCCCTCCAGTGAGCTCTGGCTACCCTACTTACCGCCGGGAACACAACACAATTGGTTATTATGGCCGCCGTCCTCAGTAGAAAGGGGATACCATGCCAGTCGAACTACTCAATTCAGACGGGAGATACCATCGTCTCCTACCTCAATTTAAATCGTAAATACAAAGTCGAAAGTAACAAGACAGAACTACTGTTTTTGTTTTTTACTGTACCAGTTCACATTATTAGCAGAAAACACTGGGAATAAAAGGCTAACAGCTCGTGCAACCTGAAGTTAAGGACGTACTCATTAGTTTCTTTGTGTCTAGTCAAAAATACGTTGTAGAGTACAATCGTGCTCAGAAATTGCTGCATACCGAGAAATTTATAAAGGATCTATACATTGAAATAAATGAGTTTGATAGAAGTTTTGTGGTGTTTAATTTTTTTATTAAGTTTGAAATTTGGAAACCAAAATAGACATAACATAACATAACATACACTCACGCCTATATCCCCGAAGGGAAGGGAAAATAGAAGATTCAATAATAGTAATAAAAACACTGAAGTGTTTAGGTACCTATATGAAAATTTTTATTGCAGGTATAACCCATCATTACAAAATCACTAGTTAACTATATTAAAATTACATAAAATTAAAATTAAATAAAAATAAACAAAAAATTAAAATTAAAAATTGTAAAAAATATTATAATAATAGGGCAGATAGATAGCCAAATTAGAATAAAAATTAAATCGAAATCAAATTGTCACAATTATAATTAAAAATTCAAATAAAATAAATTAACATTATTAACACTATTTTTTTTACTTAGATTCTGCATATTCCTTGAAAAAAAATACACTTGCAGAACTATTCTAGTGGCTTCACCTGACCCTAAACAATACAGCCGTTACTGAAACAGTATTACAAAAGCAACAAACAATATTTTATTAAAAAAAACAACTAAAAATATTTCATGAAGATTGTCTAGCAAACCGGTATTTTTGTACTTTAGATGAGGTGTGTAAACTTAGATTAAAAGCAAAAATAACCTGATATATGTAGTAACCAAAGCTTTACTTCGTTGTGTCTATTTTTCAAACCCCTACTATTAGCGACGGTGAAAATACAATACATGTTTAAAAAGTAACGATCTTTGAGCGAAAGCGCATCTAACCACCATTGCGTGACTTACAAACTCGCACAACTGACTATCCCTAATTCGCATCGGCAAATCTGCCCATTTGTCGAAACTTTAGGATACATAGTATGTATAAAAAAACTCTTGGGTATAAATGCCACGTATTGTCGAAATTTCAAGTCAATTCATCGATTGCTTATATAATTTTGTTACAATCTAGCATCTATCTATATACACTATGGGGTTCTTCAAGAAATTAGAAGGTTTCTGCAGGGTTGGCAGCGCGAGTGTGATGCCCCTAGTGTTGCACGCGTCTATAGGCCACGGTGACCGCTTCCCATCAGGTGGGCCGTGTGCTGGTCTGCCACCTAAGTGGTATAAAAAACTACCCATGTTATATATTTTTTTAATTACAGTGAGAAAAGAGAATCTACAGCTGATAACAAAAAAGTAGAGACACTGGTTATCTTGTGGGTTAACTCATTATATAAGGTCAATTAATTAGCCAGTCAGTCTTACCTTGCCAACACATGAAGACCCCTCTGTGTCTAGGAGAATACGATAAACCACGGATTCCGGTTAGCATACGAACATGTATAGCAATCGTACGGGTTTATGGTGTTATGAAAACTCCAACAACTTGTCACCAATGGGTTACGGAAGTTAAATGACAAACTGAGCTACCTGGACCCATCTTAGGTGTTCGAAATTTTCCGATATATTCTACGGCTTAGGGCGCCGGTGGAGCCATCTACCGTAATTCGTTCGAACTACAGAAACAATGAACAATATTGCAATTGTTTTTAAACATTGTATTTAGATTCTCCGCCCGATTAATTGAACGAAATATTTTTTTTTGTGGGGACTGGTCACGGGTTAAGATCCCGACCTGGATGATCATTTTTTCCGATCAGAAAATCATTGGAAATAGTTAGCATGTAATTGCTTAAAAATTTCATTCAGATATATAATGACAGTCGCTTCATGGAAAATATCGAAGTACGTACTCGAAGTAAGATTGAAAAACCAACCCCGGATGAGTTGGTAAAAGGCTCGTTGAACAATGAGATAACAAATAAGTAAACTCACATTAAAATCGATTGATTTCTCACAATTTTAACAAGCAAAGTTCCTTAGTAGTTACTTCGATATGGCGCCTTTTGTACGTCGGTATAAAGTTGCTCTGTCTCGATTCACTTTGATCTTCGAGAGTAGTAATTAAATCGGCTTTTGTACGAAACTTTCTAGTTTTTCACAGATAAACTTGTCCTGAGGCGTCCTGCTTGTGTATTTCTATGTTTTGTGTTCGTGAGTTTAATGGCTGTAATGCTTTGTTATAGTTTCAAACTTTGGAAATAATAGCCCGAATGTTTTCTAAGTTTTTTTAAACTACTTAGGTGGCAGACAAGCACACGGCCCACCTGATGGGAAGGCGTCACACCCACGTTGTCAACCCTGGAGAGGGGAGGGTTGGGAAGTTTGGGGGTGCGGGGGGTTGTAGGCGGGGATTGGGGGTTGAGGGGGGATTGTAAGCTCTGGCTACCCTTACCACTGGGAACACAACACGAATGAACAGTTTCCGCAAAAAACTTAATGCCTTTTTATGGATTCTGTCTAGCAAGCTGTAAAAACCGTTAGAACTATCTATTGAGGCTATTGAGGTAACATTATTTTATAGTTCCCCTAATCTAATAACTTTATAGAATTTAGCATTATATACTATAACTACTTATAATCTTAATATATATAAATCTCGTGTCACAATGTTTGTCCTCAATGGACTCCTAAACCACTTAACCGATTATAATAAAATTCGCACACCATGTGCAATTCGATCCAACTTGAGAGATAGGATAGTTTTTGAAACGGATTTCGACATCCACGCGGGCGGATCCGCGGGCAACAGCTAGTAACTTTATAGAATTTAGCTTTTATACTATAACTTATAATATACATCGCGATTATCGACTTTTAATGGTTTTTTTTATTAGAAAGGTATTGGTTAGACGAGTGGAGTGGAGAGTGGAATGAAGAGTGGAATGTAAAGTGGAGTAGAGAGCGGAGTGGAGAGAAGTAGTTTTATTAAAATAGAGTTGGTGGCGATACCGACCTCCACGCAGGCAAAGCCGCGGGTGGAAGCTAGTATACTATAAATAAAGTTTATGGGTGTCTGGCAGGGGGAAGTAACTTAGTAAATGTCTGGCAACGGATGACGAGATTTCTAAAGTTATGTCAAAAAGTATATAAAAAATTGAGCTTCAAACTTTAACGAATTCAGGGAACTATTTTAGTCACTGTTTAACGCGGTTTATCTATAGCTAGCCGTTGTAAAAGGTGAATGAATTTAGACGGCCTCCTTTTAAAAATGTAAAAATAAGTGCCCCGAGGGTAAGTATTCCGCGGGCGAATCCGCGGGGCACAGCTAGTTGCTAATAAACCCTTAGTTTCGTATTTCTGAACAGATAACTAACCCACTCAAGGTATTATATTACAGATTTCTTAAATGCGTAACAACAACATTCAGACTTTCCTTTAATAATACACATGATGTAGGTCTTGTAGCGTTAGCAAAAACTGTATTAAAATATATTATACAGTTTATTGTTGTACCAACTTGATTGCCGATTTTGAATTGATATGATTTCTTGAATGTTTTGATTTTAAAAATAATTGCAGTTTAAATTATATCAAACTTAAGCTGACCCGACAGGCGTTGTCCTGTCTTAATGTGCTAACAACGAATAGCGGGTTCAAATTGGTCCATTGAAACTCCCATTGACTACCAACAACCTACGACTCCAACTACCAAAACTCCATTTGACAGGTAAATATTGAAACGTCTAACATGAGGTTATAATTAGAAAAGTGTATTATTGTCAAAAGCACTAGGAAGGTTGAATTAAAAAAGTTAATATGGTCGTTAAATTTTCTTAAATTTTCTAATGTCCCGCGCAACTTTCTTTACTTTTTCTTTCATAAGAACCTTCTCCTGACAATAACAAATACAATAAAAAAAAATTAACGAAATCGGTTCAGCCGTTCACGCGTGATGCCGTGACCAAGGGAAATAGGGATTCATTTTTATATAATAGATAGATAATATCGAAAATTCACCTTCAACTAACTTTCAATAATCGGTAAGCGTAAATAACATCTAATACTTTTATGCTGTCAATCTATAGGGTCAATCGATAGAATCAAATCTTTTAACAAACATGTTTTTTATACTACTTAAGTGGTAGACAAGCGCACGGCCCACCTAATGGGAAGCGGTCATTGTGGCCCTTTTGATGGAAGGGTAGAGGATTGAGGAGTTTGGGTGGGGTTGGAGGAGATTTGGGAGATGGCGGGGAGTGTTATGAGCCTGCTTTGGCTACCCTACTTATCGGCGGGAACACAACACGATGGTTATTACCGCTGCGGTGTTCGGTAAGGTGTAGGTACCCCAGTCGGACTGCTCAGTTTGGACGGCAGATACAGTCTTGTCCTACCTCCGTAAATTAAATAAAGGGCAATTCATGATTTAGTTTACACACGCAACTTGCAGCTTGTTACATGACGTAAGGCCAAGTGTTAATAACATAGTACCAACTCCCTACAACATTTGTAAAATAAATAAATAAATAACCTAATTTAAATTATAATAAAAAATTATGATATTGACTTTTCTGCTACCACTACAGCTGACCCACAGGATATCGAATCCTACGAGCTACAGTCACACGGACGTATAAATCCACCCACGAACACCATAGATAACCCTTCCGTGAACATAAATTGTGGATAAATAATCTTAGTTAGGTACTAAAGGGAGAGCTGAGTTATTGGTGGCTAGTGTCAAAATACGACTCTTCAATGGAATTTTGTAGTGGTGAAAGGGGGGTTAAAGATATTAAATGTTTAAATAATTACAACTCGGGGCTATTGAGTAGGTAGTTTAACACATTTCAAAGTTAGGTACTACCGGTATCTCCCGTCCGAAATGACCAGTCCAACTGGGGTAGTACCTCCACCCTACAGAAGACCGTGGCCAAAATAACTTTAGTGTTGTGTTCCCGGTGATAAGTAGGGTAGCCAGAGCTCAGAATCGCCGTCTCATCCCCCAATCCCCATCTCAACCCAACCTCCTAACCCTCCCCCTTAAGGGTCGGCAGCGCGAGTGTGACGTTGCACATGTCCATAGACCACGGTGACCACTTTCCATCAGGTAGGCCGTGTTATCTGCCACCTAAGTAGTATAAAAAAAACCATAAAAAATAAACTATCGAACATAACAGAAGCCTCGTTCACCATCTAATAAATTTAAGGCCAGTATCCAACCAGAAAATACGTTTCAATATGTGAGCGAACAAGACGCGAACTTATTGTAGGCGTAGAGCAAATTGCTCGTAATAATGTCGCGGCGCCATTGGCCCTATCATTTTGTACCAGTGTGCGTACATATTGGGTTACCTTGGAGATTACCGAACGGCAAAATTTGAGATTAAGGATGCTTTTCCACCAGAGATGTGCTATGCAGCTATACTGCGAAGATGTGAAATCTACGCTACGAAAATATGTGACCGTTTCCAACAATACGCCAGGTAGCTGTGCGAGGAAGATATGCTATGAAGATGCGCATCTCGAGCTATGCTATGTATGAATAGTAGGGAAACGGCGGTAGCCTACACCACTCACCATGGCCCATAGCATGCATCCATGGCACGCATCCATGGCGCGCATCCTACCATATAAAAAACATAATATCTTAGTTGAATCCGTGTCCATCAGGGCTAAGCTATGTGCATCAATGAATATGATTGGTGGATATCAAACGCATCTATAGCATCGTAGCATGGCACATCTCTGGTGGAAAAGCATCTACGTTAGATTGGTAAATCTTTTTTTTATGCTATGTAGGTGGCAGACGAGCACACGGCCCACCTGATGGTAAGTGGTTACCGTAGCCTATGGACGTGTGCAACACTAAGGGTGTCACACACGCGCTGCCTACCCTACAAAATACTGTGAATTAAACTTTGTGGAATTTATATGTGCCAATTATGTGACTTACCATCTGCTGACGGTGAAGAACATCGTGAGGAAACCCTTGATGTCCTAAAAAAGACATGTCCGATTCACCGACCCGCATTAGGCCAGCGTGTGTGGATTAAGGTCTAAACCCTCTCTCGTTAGAGGATCGGAGACCCATGCCCAGCAGTAGGAAATAAAAGGGATAGCAACCCATTATGTCTCACTGCTAGGCACGATATTTATTGACAAAAGACTCTGAAAACTTGTTAACACATTGTACCTCTTTAGTAAAGAATGTCTAAGTCTGTACGAGTCCCATACGACACCAATGCCTGCCAAGTTCCACACATACATGGACATAATTTCCGATAGAACGCTTGCAAATCGACGTTGAACATTTTTTATTCGTTCAGACAGTTTTGCTGTCTTGTGCCCGTTTCGGTTTATGAAATGTATTTTTTATGAATACTCGAGTTAGTGTGTACGTTATAGTAGTGTTTATTTTAAGGTTTTGGTAAACACCACGGAATAAAGAATACCTACTACAATGGAAGTGTGATACTACTTATTCATAAGGGGAACCGCTGTCGCCAAACTCACACATACAACCAGATAATAATACATTGCACTACTAGTGAACAAATGTTTTGATTTTTCGCATATCTTCCATACCAAATTAGCCTAAATTATGCATACTGCAAAATGAAAATACACCTTACTAGTTCATGTTAGAGATTTCTTTGCTATTGATGAAAAAAAATATTTACGGCGATTCGTATTTTGAATCAAACAAACTTTGACTTAAGAAAAACTTCAGATAATCACTCTTTCTCTCTATACCAACTATGTAAACCTTGCGAACCAACGCATACCAGTGACACGCGTGCCATGCCCACTTACCATTTCTAAAACACATTGCTCGAGATTTTAAACTTGGAATCTACTATACGAGTTTTTATAAAAGAAAGTCGTATTAGTTACACTATTTATAACTCCTAGTAATAAAATAATTTATATAATACTAGCTGTTGCCCGCGGCTCCGCCCGCGTGGATGTCAAAATCCGTTTCAAAAACTATCCTATCTCTCAAGTTGGATCGAACTGCACATGGTGTGCGAATTTTATTATAATCGGTTAAATGGTTTAGGAGTCCATTGAGGACAAACATTGTGACACGAGATTTATATATATTAAGATAAACAATTTAATAGAGGTGGGACACGACGGTATCTTCCGTCCGAACTGAACAGTCCGACTGCGGTAGTACCTCCACCCTACAGAAGACCGCGGCCATAATAAGCATCGTGTTGTGTTCCCATCGTCGTCGGTAAGTAGGGTAGCCAGAGCTCAGAATCACCCTCTCATCCTCCAATCTCCAACTCCAACCCCCTCACCTCCCAACCCCCCCACCTCCCAACCCCCCACCTCCCAACCCCCCCTCTCCAGGGTCGACAGCGTGAGTGTGACACCTCTGGTGTGGCACATGTACATAGGCCACTTGGCCACTGTTTGGTTGAACTTACTAATCTTGAGAAGTACTGGGGGTGAATTGGCAGAAAATCATGTGTTTGTCTGCCTCCAAAGTAGCATAAAAAAAACCTTGCTCGGAACACAAAAACAATGTAATTATGAAAATCGAATTACATTACTAGACTCGAGTAATAAATAGAATAATCCCGAAATCGAGTCACAAATCTTGTTTGGGACCACCGCAATCTAATACTACGGACAAAATTTATGTTAACCGGATACCAATCAGAGACATACCTTTGTAAAATATTAGGTACCCGCGTCAAACACAATGCGATCTTTTTATTAGCTAGTTTGGAAATTGGCTTTACATGACCATAGTGAATGGCTATGGTCATGTAAAGCCAATTTATTGATTTGAAAAAGTTGAGGACCAAGTAATTTCAACCAAACTGCTCTAAGCGATATCAATAGTAATAGACTGACTATAAAGGACCGTGGCCATAACCATCGTGTTGTGTTCCCGCTAGTAAGCAGGGCAGCCAGAGCTCACTGTACCCCTGCCCCCAAACCCTTCCTAGCCTCCCCACCCCTTCCTTGTAGCACACGTTAATAAGCCACAATGACCGCTTCCCATCAGCAGTGCTATTCTCTAAGGACACAGCCACATTCATTGCTGCGACAGCGACGAACTGCTGAGGTGATAAGGATGAACACAAGGCTGTTTCCTTAAAGAATTGCACTGGGTGGGCCGTGTGCTCGTCTACCACCTACAAAAATAAAAAGGGGCTCTTCCAGAAGGGCATTAACAAGCTTTAAAAGAGTCGGCAGCGCGACTGTCACGCCCCTAGTGTTGCACCGCCCATAGGCCAAGGTAACCGCTTCCCTTCAGGTTGGCAGTGTGCTCGTCCAACACCTAAAGATAAAGGTTTGTTTCATTCCTTAGAACAAGATTGTATTCACATTGTATTCGTGATATTCTGAGTTCGATTCTTTAAATAATTTGGGTTTTTAGGTATAGATAACTACACTAATTAAAAATTTGTAATGAAAAATACTAGGATTATGTTATAATATTAACATAAAATATCGAGGTTCAGCCAAATCCGCAGTTAAGACTGGTAAAGCGGACCCCAGACTCCGAGGTGAAAGCTTTGGATACGACTGGGATTAACGCTAGGTTGAAGAAGATGTTATAATAATGAATAATTCTGAACATAAAAATATTTTTTGGAATGTCTGTCTGTTTGTGCACGATGGATGCAAAAACTACTAAACGGAATTTGATGCGGGTTTTTTGGTTTAAAAGTCTTGGTCAAACTTAAATCTCGCATAATGTTTGATTATATTTGGTTGAGTAGAACTGGACATTATAGTCAAAAAATACGAAAGCTGACATACACACGGGTGGAGCCGCGGGCTATAAAGAAAGAAATAAAAAAAAAATCTCTTAAAATCCGACCTCTTTCTTTATAATAATTGAGGATCATAAAATAAGTAAGTAATACAGAATTGATATCACGAATTAACAACAACGTTCTGTATGTATTACCTATTACCCACAACTGACAACGTGTTAATTTATCGCTATCACAAACCCCGTACTTAATGAAAATACAGGAGGAAATACAGAATTACAGAAGGAAATACAGAATTACAGGATGAAATACAGAATTTCGTATTCACATGTTACCGCCTCACGAGTCTTAAATAAGAGTAGGTAAACAAACAATTCGTTACAATATCATGTTTTTCTTTAATTCCTTCATAATGAAACGATGTGCTCGAACAAATTAGCATTCATATTGAAAGTGAGTATGTAGCTGTTAGATAGTTAAAATGTTGTGTTGGTATTTTATTATAATACTAGCTTTCATTTTATTTATACAGAATTATTATTAAACTATCTTAGAAAATATTAAGTATGTACAAATTTTAAAAAAAAAAAGTTTAGGTGTCGAAGAATTCCTCCCCATCGATGTCGACTGGTAACGTACCCAAAAGGCTGGCGGCATTGCCACGTT
Source organism: Lithosia quadra (assembly GCA_963576445.1). Classification (NCBI taxonomy): domain Eukaryota; kingdom Metazoa; phylum Arthropoda; class Insecta; order Lepidoptera; family Erebidae; genus Lithosia; species Lithosia quadra. The sequence continues at coordinate 14,820,153 of OY754881.1, forward strand.
GGATGGCAATGCCAATTCTCTGAGCAAGAAAGAAGCCAGCCCTTTGATCACGTGAAGCGTCGACCAGTCGCTTTGCGATTTCTTTATAAAGCGACCGTGCGCTCGGACCCCACGAACCTAATGTTTCGACCCCAAACGGCTCATAGATATAATTGTCAATTAAATTGCTATATTTGCGCCGTTTGAGGGTCTCCGCTGATGCCGCAGCAGCGCAGGCGCAGCCCGCCGTACTTGGAAGATGAGAAGGCGCGAGGGTGTCGACGCAAGTTGCATCCCACACCAAAGGTCTACCCATCTTCCAAGGCACCAAAGACATACCGTCAGGCCTCTTGCCATCGTCGCGCACCAAACCAGCAGGTTCAAGCGCAGCTGGAACGCCGGCGGTGACAAGAGCCCGACGGATAATATCATTTAGGTGTGCATGACGTGACATGCGTCCTGCGCTCCTGCCGCATGATAGGCCGTGATGTCCAAGGCTGTCAACTGCTTCTCCACAGTGACACCGATGAGGAGAAACACAAGGAGCACCCAAACGAAGACAAGCTGCAATTCTGAATGTCGTGTCGTCCAACATAGTGCCTATGTTGGGCGACGGAAGAGCCTGCAGCCAGACACCAGACTCCCATTCCCCCACAGCCATAAGGCGAGCGCGCTCAGCAACACTACCAGATGTATTAAACAAATACTGTCTGACAGTGCTACAAAGCGGCTCATCCCATTGTCTCTGGGAGAATAGATTGGTGGGCAAATCAGTATTTGGGCAAGTCATTTTCCAAGCATTTATAGCTTCGATCTTGCCTGGCACTTCAGAATTAACCAGTGTAGGTAATAAGATTTTGTTGGTTAAATTTAAATTGCCTTCAAAATTACACAGTATAGAAAGATATTGTTGTATTTCCAGAGAATGTGGTATACTTAATTGTGTGGCGTGATGGGAGTTCCTTATTTCGCCTACAGTAATTTCATAGAATACTTCCTCTTCTTTTTCAGGTGCCATCTCCATCCCGGGGGTCGGCGACCATATGTCTGTATGTCTCCCTATCTTCAGTTATGCGAATTAACTCGGCTGTGCTGTCCACCTCCAACCAGTCTCTTATGTTCCGTGTCTACGATGTTCGTCGTCTGCCTCGGCCTCTTTTACCTTCAATTTTGCCTTCAATAATTAACTTTAGTAGGTTATATTTATCGTTTCTGTAAATATGGCCAAAATAATGCTGCTTTTCTTCTTTTAATTGTTGTTACCACTTCCATCTTTTTACCCATCATCTCTAAAACCCTGACATTGGTTACTTTATCTGTCCATTTAATTTTGAGCATTCGTCTGTAGATCCACATTTCAAAAGCATCGAGTTTTTTGATCAAGTTTTGCTTTAGGGTCCAACTTTCAGATCCGTATACAGCTTACCAGAATTTTTTTCATAATAATATTTGGTCCTTTTTTATCGTACGGAAATCCCCATAGATGCCAACCCCGTTGGCTATCGGGGATGGTTATGTCGGGATCGAACGGACTAAAACCGTACCGTCTCGGGTCTTAGTTACCAAGGTGTAAGGTTACCTAAATAGACATATCCCTCGAATCCCAGCTGACCCTGGGACCTGAGATAATACCTCGATACTTCTGAGAAGAGGAGAAATTGCGCTTATTTTGAGATAATCCAATTTTGACCAATAATTGACTAAAGCTGTTTTGCCCGCCGGTGTCGTATTAATTTACTTGTCCGATTCATAGACAGTCTCTGTGGCGCAGTGGTTGTGAACGCGGCCGCTGCGCAGGACGCACGGGTTCAATCCCGCTCAGTGCAAATATTTGTATGCATGAATATGGGTATTTGCATTGGTCTGGTCGTGCTTCGGAGAGCACGTTAAAGCGTCGGCCCCAGTTGCCATACAAATATCTATGGCAATCGTTACGGGTAGTTTGAGCCCAAAAAAGTCCAAACAACAACAGTCTAGCTGCAATGTTTCGATATCGCCTAACGTCACCATTAGGTTGTGAAGGTCAGATGGCAGTCGCTTCACGGAAAATATCGAGGTCTAGCCAAATCCGCAGTTAAGACTTGTAAAGTGGACCCCAGACTCCGAGGTGAAAGCTTTGAATGCGACTGGGATTAACGCTAGGTAGAAGAATATTTTTTGGTCCTTTTTTATCGTACGGAAATCCCCATAGATACCACCCCCGTTGGGTATCGGTGATAGTTATGTCGGGATCGAACGGACTAAAACCGTACGCTGTCTTGGGTCTTAATTACCGGGGTGTAAGGTTACTTATTAAGCATATCCCTCTCACCCCAGCAAACCCTGGGCCATCTACGGTTTTCAGATGGCCCAGGGTCATCCCTGAGATAATACCTCGATACTACTGAGAAGAGGAGAAATTACGCTTATTTTGAGATTATCCAATTTTGACCAAAAATTGACCAAAGCTGTTTTGCCCGCCGTGTCGTATTAATTTATTTGTCCGATTCATAGAAGCTTGTATGAAAAATAAATTTCAAAGTTTGACTACAACAGTAAACTATAATTTATACAATTACTCGATGAATATTACATGAATGGATGTGATGGGTACTGTTGTTGAATTAGAATGGATCATTGGCTAAACTACTTTTGTTTCTGTACATAATATAATGTTGATCGTTTGACAAACAGACAAAGGTGATAATTATTAAGAATTAGGAACCAATCGTAGACAGGTTTGATCCCCGTCGGTCATTAGGAGTGGCTATGTCACATTTGAATCGGCTAAAACCGTACACCGTCTTGGGTCTCAACTACTGCGGTGTAAGGTTACCCAATAGATTTTAGGATCCCCCCCCCCCGACCCCCAGCCACCTCGCCTATGGTAAGGTGTAGGGAGATAGGCGGTTAATACTGACCTATATAGCTGCAGATTTTTTTTTTATTTTAACGGAAGCAACCAAAACTTATACCTACATAATGTCTACAATAGACACGAAATCCTAGAACTGGCATTTCAAAAGAAAAATAACAGTTTAGAAAATATTCTTCGCACCGAGACAGCGATGAAGTAAAATTTACATCTAAAACTTAAAATAAATAATGTAACTCAAAGAGAAGTCGTGACTGTCAGACTTAGTGAAAATTCACTGGAAACTGAAATATAGTAAGTTTGCCACTGTCCCAGTTTTGAGTGTAAGCTCCTTGACTACCACTATTTGACAATATACGAGTCAATAGTTTGAGCGTAACCGTTATTTTAATAAAAGAAGAAAGAAATTAAGAAAACTGGCTTTATTTATGAACACAACGCACATTAGGTTACAACTTAACTTATTAAATGACAGCACATTTTTTTAAATATAAAATAAAATAAAAAAATAAAAGTCATAATGAATGCAAAATACAGAACTTTGATATCACCACTCAAGCGGTTGCGTCACGCCACCGCTATATGGTCGATATTCCACTCATACGCACGAAGCGCTTTGCTGACACGTGGATCGTGCGTACAGCTAAGGAGTGGAATTCCTTGCCTGAGTCTGTGTTTCCGGAAAGCTGGGAGTTTTCAAGTCACGAGTGAATAGGTTCCTTCTAGGCAAGCGTGATTCATCGTAGACCACATCGTCACTTACCATCAGGTGAGATTGAGGTCAAACGTAAGCCTATCATGAATAAAAAAAAACAAATGGGTTGCGGAGGACTGGTGGAAGTCGTGTCACGGAAAATATCGAAGTACGTCGCTTAGTTCGTTGAAAAGTGGACCCTAAAAGAGTTAGGCGTAGAGGTGATAATGATTAATGTAAATAAAAATACAGACAAGATGGTAAACTTTGAAGGAGGTAGGACATGACGGTATCTCCCGTCCGATGCAGCATGGGGTAGTAACTCCACCCTAAAGAAGACCGCGGTCATAATAACCATCGTGTTTCCCGCTGGTAAGTAGGGTAGCCAGAGCTCATTGTAACTCTCCTAGCCCTCCCCACTTATCTTCGAGGAAGCCTGGAAGAATGACACCCTTAGTGTTGCACACGTCCAACGTCCATAGGCCTCGGTGACCGCTTCCCATCAGGTGGGCGGTGTGCTTGTCTGCTACCTACGTAGTATAAAAAAACTTGCAGAACAAACCTACACAAAAATATTACATAATGTATCTAATCTATCAATAATGATTTTGTAAATTTGGGAATTCTAATAATATAATTAACACAGAATCTGCAAATAATAAATTAAAATAAATTTAAAATTTCAGTGTACCTACCTAAAGTCTATGCCGACCACTATCATCATTTAAGTTACTAATAATCCAAATTTACATATGTTTATAAATAAAATAAAAACTAAAATTTGCCAATTGGCTATTACGAAATTAAAAAATGTTTTTATAAGAAACAAGTTTGGAAATGAAGTCAGTATAAAGTATCAAAAATATATATTCTGTGGTTATAGCTGGAATGTTTTAAGAACAGGGTCGTGATAAGATCCGATATTCTTGAATTTTGTTATGATATTGTAAGTAATCAGATTATTTTTTACCGATTTCAAAAAAGGAGCAGGTTCTCAACACGACTGTATTTTTTTATGTTTGTTACCTCAGAACTTTCGAGTGGATGAACCGAATTTAATGATTCGCTTTTATTTGATAGCTAGCGCTTCCCGTATGGTCCTATTTCTATTTGGTCCGAAGAAGTTGGTTTTTTTTGTAAGAATTATTATTTATTATTTTTTATTGACACAAAGATTACAATTTTCACAGTAATATTTATGAATCCCCTGGTCCCCGAACTAGTGTGAACTGTATTTCAGAGACCAGTGCCTTCAACCATTAAATTATTAAAACTAAAACTAATTTTCTAAGCATAAGGCGTATAAAGGTGTTACATTACAACAAACATACAAAATACTTTAAATATTATGGTCTATACAGAATAAATGCTAATTGATTGATTTTCTTTCAAAAGCAACGTCCTCGTTCAATTTGCTTGGCCGTATGTTTTCAGATTTATTCAAGGCTCGTGGGTTATTTGCTTGGATACCTACAACGGAAATATTTGCTCCAGTACTTTTGTTACCAAATATAGGCATTCGCTGTATCAGTACTAGTTATATTTTGTGTTGAATATACCTAGTCTGCTTTTCTATATCTCGCTGGCATGGCAGTGAAAAAGTTCTTAACAAAAGTATTTTGCTTTTTATATTTCGATTGGTTTTCGATAGATAAACTACATTCAATTATTTACAAATCTTGATAAATTAATTTACCATAATCTTTAGTACAATAAATTTTTACCGAGTACAATATATTTTATACTGTGGAACAATTCAAAATACGGTTTTTGCGTTCATTTTGCTAGCTAGCGCCGTATAGCGTGTACTGTGATGTAACAGAATACTATGAATTAGGTACTTTATTACTATACCAGCTATTAATACCTACTAAGATAAGAAACCAGTTGAATTCAAAAAGTAAACTTTGCTGATAAGTTATTCTGATATCAAAATAAGTATTGAAAGAAACCTATTTCTATCGGCCTTTATCGCCATTTATAACGTGATGTTATTTTATTATTTACACTAATAACTTCAACCTATGATACAACTACCACCTTTAGTCATCCCATGACCATGGCTGCTGTATCCGAAACAGGTAAAACTAAATAACCCCAAATAAATTTGGATAATACTGAAATTTTAAAGAATCCTTTAAAATTTCAGTATAATTTTTATAAATAGAGTAATATTTTTGGTAAATTCTAAGGATATCATCAAAATAAGTTTTTGTTTTCGAATATTTCTTTATATTTTCCATTGATTTATTATTTAAAATCCTCAAGATAATTGCAATGACAAATGAGATAAAGAAACAAAAATAAATTATTTAATTATTTATTGATTTAATTATTTAGTTATTCTAAACGAAATTAATTTCTCTCACTTAAGTTAAATGCATTATATTTGTATCTTACACCTACGTAAAATATAATGATCACTTCATTAAAAGATGCAAATCATTGTGTCATGCTACCTATTCACTATACACACTATACACTGCAGAAAAAATCCTAATTGGTACTGTTTGGCAGTACCTATTTGGATTTTTTCAACAGTGTGTCTGATGAATACCAAATATTTAATGTTAAATCCAGAAGTTTCAATGTGGAAACGAATAGGTACTGACACAATGATTTGCATCTTTTAATGAAGTGATCATTATATTTTACCTAGGTGTAAGATACAAATATAATGCATTTTGTGTTTGTTTACTTATATTAAATTATATAAAATGAAAATTTTCATAATGTATTATTCTGCCAGTGGTTTTAAAGAAAAATTCACTACTTTCAATCTCGTATCAAAATAAAAAAAATTGCGATTATTTCTGCACCTTGAAAAGAACCCATGGCTAATAAGAACATAAAACATACATCGACATAGTCAAGAATCTCCATATATTGTGCCTGCTCATATAAGACGTGTATAAGTGATAATACGTCATGAGCTATAAGTTGTAAACTGATAATGCATACCAAAATAAATGAGATTATACAAATCTTAGCAACAGCTGCGAAATTTGTAAGGATCTCGCCATTCGGGTGCCTGATCTTATTCTGAATAATAACATGAAATATTCTATAGAAAAAAAATAGATTCATACACGGTGCTATGAATTTCATAATTACAATCAAACATCTAAATGCAGCATCATAGTTGAATAGCACGCTATAAGTTGCCGGAAGCCAATCAACAAACTTAAATGACACACTTGCAATTATAGATGAAAACCAGATTAACATGGAAAGTTTAAAAAAACCCCACTGCTCAGGTGCAAACACTTTCACAATTTTATCGTGCAAATTCTTCGTGTAAACACACGTCCAGCATCTTAGGCTAATATCTATACAATGTTCTAAGACAAAAAATTGTTGAAAAGGCGGAAGAAGGCTAATTGTATATAACCACCGCGACACTGATAATTGCATAAGCACTTTTTGATCCAGTTTTCTTATCTTCGGCCGGCGTATGAAGAGTACGGTTTGTATTATTAAACATATTGTTGAAAATATAGTTCCAACCAAGTACAAGTAAAAAAAAGAGATATTAATTGCCAACATTTCGTAACGTGGTCCTATAAGTACGATTGTATATAAACTCAGCACTCGTCCAGCGCAAACACTCGTGCGGCTGAGATTTCTTTAAAAAGAGTACAATCTCGTCGGATTAGAATAAATACCTACCACAAAACTAGTTTATAAGAACGCGAAATGAAAAAGTGCGAATCGGCATCAAACATTGAATGTTCCGTAGTTAACTGAGTTGAAGGACAAACTTAATATCGTCGTTGAAAAACTTTTGTAGCAATTGATCAAAATAGATTGCGGTCAATTCACTAAGTACAACATTTTTTACTAGTGCGTCGTACAACAAGCTATATTTGGCGTTTCTGGAAGGTTCAGTTAGAAAGGCCCAATATTTGAAATCATCACACAAAATCTAAACTGACTGATATAGGTCGTAGAATAAGGAAATTTAGGTGATAATGAGTTTGCCACATCTGCTGAAGGATCGACGGCCGCGAACAAGTCCCAGTGTGATCTAGACCTAGTGTCCTAGTGGAGACCACAAAAACGTTAAAGACAGGCATGCTTACAACCAAAGTCAAGTAAACTATCGACCTAAAAAGGGTAGCTGAAATAGATTGGATGCAATAGCCAGATACATAGTTGGACAACAAAGAAATCTTATAAGAGGGGACAGAACCCAAAAAAATAGATCACTTTATTACACGTTTTTTTATCGCGAATTTAAAATGTAAAATCAACAAGGCTATGCCTCTTATTATTACATCTACCTGTTACCTGTGACGGCTGCTGCCTGTGTTAATTTCCATCGAGGTATTTTACTTCATCTCTAGTGTTATTTGCTTGTATGCTACAAGTTTATAGTTTATAGATTTTATCCGCCGGGGTGACAGCACCCCACCAGATGGTAAGCTGAGGGGGATACCAAAAAGTAGTGGTCACCATTTCCATGGTGACCTCTATAGGTACAGACGGCCTTGACAGATGCTTTTTCACGCACCGCTTGAAGAACCCTTAAAGAAGAAAGGGTAAAACATTCCACTTCTTTATCGCACAACAAAGAAAGGAATCACCAAATCACTTGGTTCGCGATGGTATGGACTACACCGTATGTGGATGATACCTAAGTCCTGTTGTGTTGTTCGGGACAAGAAGGGAGAGGGTGGAATCAGTGAAAATAAAAGTGAAGTGTACAAAACTGATAAGTAGTATGCGCTGGTAGTAAGTTGCAGACGTCAGGCTATCTTAAGGGGGTAGGCACCTCTGCCTACCCCTTCGGGGTATAGGCGTGGGTTTATGTTATGCTAGTGAAGTTACCTTGGCGTCAAAAGTCTTGAGGGGGGAGGGGAGGGGCCTCATACACACAAAGCGGTTAGTATTCAAATTATGCCTATAAAATTTGAATATTCAATAAGTTTGATGCCTTAATTTTATTACTACTGGTTTATCGATGTTACATAATATATTATGTGCAACTAATTATAATATATGAAGAGGTAAATTATATGTAAACTAAATGGTATAAAAAATGCGTGTGTGCGTAACTATTAGCTGTGCGTACCTATTAGGTGGAGTCTTCTTCTACACAGGGTTCTATACGGAATAATTGATGTTTGAGTTTGACCGATAGACGTCATTTTCTCTTCAAAGTAACATCTTCGTTCAATTTGCCTGGCTGTATGATTTCAGATTTATTCAAAGCGATTTTATACTACGAAATATTTGCTTGAATACTTTTGTTACCTTTATATTAGGCATTCGCAGTATCGGTACTGGACAAATTTTGTATTGAATGTGGTCTTTTTTTCTCTGGCAGTATGAAATCTCCTTACAAAAATATTTTAATAAACTGGATAGATTTGTTTTTGTATCGTTGACAATAACATTAGAACAATACATATATCTACCCTATAATATTTTACTGTGTGGGAATTCCCTGCCGTGGTTTTCCCTAGCGACTACAATATGGGGTTCTTCAAGAAGGGCATTAGAAGGTTTTTGCAGGGTCGGCAGCGCGAGATGCCCCTGGTTTTGCACGCGTCCATTGGCTAAGGTGACCGCTTCCCATCAGGATGGCCGTGTGCTTGTCTGCCACCTAAGTGGTATAAAAAAAATTTAATCTATAAAGAATATTTTTCAACATTCTAAAATTTCATGTTGAAAGTGACTTATTTACAGATATTGAATCGGATATTTTATTAGTCAAGACTAATTGCACTGTGTCTAGGGTCACAAGGCCCACTCAGCGGTGGGTGTAGCTGCAGGCGCTTGTTCTTCTGTAATATGTTTAGTCTATTCTTTGTACAATGAACAAAGAAAAAATGTTAATATCAAGCGCCCACAATACACCAGAGGCCTTACCACAAACTCTTAAAGTTTTATTTCAATATTACTTAACTTTCATACTGTGAATCGGACCATCGACGTCGACGGATACTAGTGTTATGTGGTCTAGCATTCTCTTACTTTTATGGTATGTTGTGGATATATTTTATTAAATTTATTAGTAGATTTACAAGACATAGAACACTTATTATAATAAAGGATGACGTTTGACCGAGTCCGTTTCACACTGTGAAAGTTAAGTAATATTGAAATGATATTGCCTTAGGAGATTGTGGTAAGGCCCCTGTTCGTGCATTTAGATTAGTTTTAATTTATCTAAACACCACCTGGAAACGCTTGAGTTGATTCAGAGACGAGCCAAGAAGCTTATCAACAACAAAGCGTTGGTAGAACCTTGAGCTTCGGGGTAGTCTTGCTAGCCTTTCGGTATTTTACCGGATGCACTTCAGAGAATGCGCGTTGCATGGTGTGGAGAGGGCAACTTATCTTGACTCTTTCAAGCTCTTTCCAGCACCGAGATATGGTGAATATTCCGCTTATACGCTTGAACCATTTTTTTATACCACGTAGATGGCAGACAAGCACACGGCCCACCTGATGGGAAGTGGTTATCGTGGCCTATGGATGTATGCAATACCAAGGGAGTCACCCACGGGCTGCCAACCCTGAAGGGAAGGAGCAGGGGTTTATGGAAACAGTGATCCGGGAGTCTCCATCGTCGACCATATCAGCACATACCATCAGGAGAAATAATGGTCAAAAGCGGGCTATCGACTATAAAATAGTAATAGTGCATAATACCTATATTGCCAATACGACAGTGGGATTAAAAATCTTAACATCGCAATGCAGCCGATCCAGCATAAAGCACAGATCCATCTATCGAAGCGGACGTGAACTACGTTCGTATTGAATTAAAAGTGTATCGTTTGTTGTTGTGTTACAATTCTAGATTTACGATACAATAGATTTTAAAACTATTATTATGTAATTCACAGACACAGAGATAGGAAAAGAAGGAAGACGGATATATAGTAAAGGCACCATTATAAGTAATTTTAAATAATAATAATTATGATGTTATTCAGACAGAAGAAAAATTTTAACGTCACTTAGATTGGACAAGAAAGGTATCTATAGGTACGAATTTCAATTCTTATTAGGTACTAGCTTCCGCCCGCGGCTTCGCCCGCGTTGAATTCGGTATTGCCACCAAGTCTATTTGAATGAAACGACTCTCCACTCGACTTTCCACTCCGCTGTTCACTCCACTCTCCACTCCACACTCCACTCCACTGTTCACTCCACTCTCCACTCCACTCTCCACCTCCACTCTACTGTCCAATCCCCTCTCCCGACTCCACCCTACATTCCACTCTCCACTTCAATCTCCACTCCACTGCACTCTCCACTCCACTTTCCACTCCGATATTTGAAAAAAAAAAGACTTGGTTATGTTGACCACAAATACCTATCTATTTTTTTGCAATCCTTGTCTGTTTGTTCGTGATGGATGCAAAAACTGCTGAACAAATTTTGATGTCGCCTTTTCGTTAGAAAGGTCTTGGTTTTACATAAAATCTGCCGTATGTTTGATTGCATTTGGTTAAGTAGAACCGGTAATATGACCAAAAAACGATTACCAACCAATCGACTCCCACGGGCTGAGTCGCGGGTATTAGCTTGTATAAAAAGTAGCCTATATGTTACTCCAGACTATAATCTATCTCTGTGCCAAATTTCAACCCGATCTGTTCAGCCGTTTTTACGTGAAAGAGTAACAAACATACATCCAGATATCCCGACTAATCAACTCCATGGGCGAAGCCGCGGGTATTAGCTTGTATAAAAATTAGCTCATATGTTATTTCACACTACACTCTATCTCGGTACCAAATTTCAGCCAGATCCATTCAGCCGTTTTTACGTGAAATAGCAACAAACATAATATTTGGACATCCCCACCGATCGAATTTGCGAACGGAGCCGCGGTATTAGCTTGTATAAAAAGTAGCCTATATGTTATTCCAGACTATAATCTATCTCTATACCAAATTTCAACCCGATCTATTCAGCCGTTTTTGCGTGAAAGAGTAACAAACATACATCCAGACATCCCGACTGATCGACTCCGTGGGTCGACTGATCGACTCCGTGAGCGGAGTCACGGGTATTAGCTTGTATAAAAAGTAGCCTATATGTTATTCCACACTTTAATCTATCTCGTTACCAAATTTCAGTCAGATCTATTCAGCCGTTTTTACGTGAAAGAGTAACAAAGATATATCTAGAAATCCCGACCGATCGACTTTGCGAGCGGAGCCGCGGTATTAGCTTGTATAAAAAGTAGCCTATATGTTATTCCAGACTATAATCTATCTCTGTACCAAATTTTAGCCAGATCCATTAAGCCGTTTTTGTGTGGCAGAGTAACAAACATACATCCAGACATCCAGACATCCAGACATACATTCTTACAAACTTTCGCGTTTATAATATTAGTAGGATATTATTATGAGTTAGAATGTTTGATTTCAAAGTACTTACAATATTTGCAGAAAATTGCCGAAAAGATATAACATCAAAACGAGTTTTTGCTGTCGAATACTTCTTTATATTTTCCATTAATTTATTAATTGATATATTGCAGATAATTGCTATAAAAATGGTCAAAATAATAAAAAAAACATTATTTAATCATTAAATTTATTTATTGTTAAACGACAGTTCACTCACTTCAATTAAATGCTTCAGCGTTATATTTGTATCTTAAACCTACTTAAAATTTAAAAATAATTATCATTAACAGATACAAATCATTATCATTAACAGATGCAAATCATTGTATCATTGCATTCGTTTCCACATTGAAACTTCTGGATCTCACATTCAATATTTTGTGTTCATTAAAAATATACAGTTGCAAAAATCAAATATACTGCCAAAGTCTGTGTTTTATTTGTATTTTTCAAGTTTAAAACTACTTAGTATCTCGTATCAAAATAAGAAAAATGGCGATTATTTCTGCACCTTGAAAAGAACCGATCGCTATAAAAATCATATAATATCGTATAACATAATTGTGAATTTCCATAATGTATTGCTCTTGACTAAATGTTACATATATAAGTGACATTACGTCATGGAATATAAGTTGTAAACTTATAATGCTCACCAAAATAAATGAAATCACACAAATTTTAACAACAACTGCAAAGTTTGTAATTATATCACCATTTGGGTGATTTATCTTATTTCTAATAATAATATAAAATATCCTACAGAAGAAAAAAAAGTTCATAAATGGTGCTATGAAGTTTATAAACATAATTAGAAATACAAATGCTTCATCATTGATGTTTGACACCATTGAAGAACTTTCTGGCAGCCAATCTGTTATTGCACTAGATAACACATTTATAATTATTGAGGAAGGCCATATAACTAAAGAAAGTTTTAAAAAACTCCACTTCTCTGGTGCAAACACGTTCACAATTTTATCGTATAAATTCTTTGTGTACACACATGTCCACCATCTTAATCCACTGTCCACAATATTTAATAACACAGCTGGGGTGGGCTGAAAAAGGCAAATTGTATACAACCACCGCGACACTGATAATTGCATAAGCAACTTTTGATCCAGTTTTCTTATCTTCGGCCGGCGTATGAAGAGTACGGTTTGTATAATAATACATAATGTTGAAAATGTAGTTCCAGCTACAAACAAGTAAAAATACAGTATTGTAGTTTCCAACATTTCGTAATTATGTCATACGGAACTACGACTGCACATAAACTCCGTACACGTCCAGCACACGGCTGTGATTTCTTTAAAAAGAGTATAATCTAGCCAGATTAGAATACTAAATAACTTGTTTATAAGGACACGAAATAAAACAAAATCCTGTGTGAATCGGACTCGCACATTGAGTGTTCCGTAGTGTTTAAACTGCATTGCAGGACAAGCTTATTGTATTAACTTTTAAACTTTCGCGTTCCATGATTATTATACGTAAACGGGAATTAACGCGATCATGGTATAGGTATATACATACCTTTGGAATGCCTGACGTTTCGACCAGGTTACACCGGCCGTGGTCACAGACTGAATGTCTCAGCCGCGCACGCCCTCCGTCGTCGAGTCCGTGAGGTAGCTGGTTCTTCATCTAACCACACATTTTCGACATTTTTTATATTATTTTGTCTCCAGGTACCATCACATACCACACTCACAGGGTCCCTGTTATCAGGCATTCCGTATAATAAGCTTATTGTAGTTGTACCAAGCGGTTCGGTGCCTCTTTGCTTTTCCCCACCATCAAAACCTGGAATTCTTTACCAGCTCACGTATTTCCTTCCTCATATAATCCCGGGTCCTTTAAGCGGGGCATGAAAAGGCATTTGATGAGGCCGTCAAGCTGAGTGCCACCATTGTGGCACTATCGGTGTATGCAACGGTGACTCCCATTTCAGAGAATTAGCCTTTAGCTTACCATCATGAGAGGTGAAGTCATGTTGAGGTGACCGACATAAAAAAAAATTGTTGGAAAACTTGCAGTCACAAATCGAAATAGATCACTACTCTACCATGGCGAGTGTTCCGATGAGCTTTTCCAATTAATCGCACCTTCTCTTTTCCTATAAAGAACTACACGTGCCAAGCTGAGGTATCACCCTCACACAAAGCAAACAATTCCATCAAGAACCAAGCGTTTCGGTGACTCTTTTCTCTGCTGCACCATAAAGACTTAGAATTCTTTACCAGCGCAGGTTTCCTTTCTCTTATAGTCCCGGGTCCTTTAAGTGGAGCATGAAAATACATTTGATTAGGCCGTCAAGCTGAGGGTCATCACTTTAGCACTATCCGAGTATGTAGTGGTGACCCCAATCCTGAGACTTTACCTTTAGCTTTCCATCTCAGGCGAAGTGAAGTCATGTTGACGTGTTCTATACACGTCAACGTGACTTCACTTCGCTAAAAAAACTAAACTAGACCGGCAGTTCACCAAGGGTATATAAGTATCTGTCACGAGTGCATTGTACCGTAAACTATAAAGCTATTTTGATGGAGTAAGATCGAAATGAGATTATCACACAAAATATAAATTTCAATTAAAGCTGGTAGAAGAAGAAAACTGACGAGACAATGGGCTATTCACATCTGCTGAAGGATTAAAATGGTCGCGAGCAAGTCCTAAAGTAGAGACCGGAACTGGGTTAGCAAAAGGAACGCTAAAAGCCAGATCAACTAACGAAAAAGGTAGTTGAAATAGAATGCGATTCGGTGATCTCTTTTCTTTGCCGCACCATCAAAACCTGGAATTCTTTACCAGCTCACGTGTTTGCTTCCTCATACAGTCCCGGGTCCTTGAAGCGGGGCGTGAAAAAGCATTTGATGAGGCCGTCAAGCTGAGTGCCACCATTCCGGCACTATCGGTGTATGCAATCGTGACTCCCATTCCAGAGAATTTGCCTTTAGCTTACCATCTTGAGAGGTGAATTTCATCATTTTTTTATGTCGGTCCCCTCAAGATGAGGTGACCGACATAAAAAAATGAATGCAAGAAACAAACACACAGTTGGAAAACGAATTAACCGTATGCGGGTACCCTATGGAACCCAAATATAAAATCATTCCATTAAAATTTCAAGTTATTATTACCGTGCATCTATACGAATTAATAAAATTGAAATGCCTGACGACGACATCAAATAACAGGTTTTAAATAAATGCAGATTATGTGTTTATAAGATGGTTGAATATATAACAAATAAGCAATGTTTAAAATTTAGGTCTGCCTTTTTGTCTGTAAGAATGAGATACTCTCTAGAACAAACTAACCGATTTTGACTATAAGGCATTGAGCACACGGAGGCGCGGGCAGGGTCGGTCAATTTCACCGCGAACGATAGCGCAAAAGGAATCCTATACTACGAGTACCAATGTACACGAAGGGTCAAAAGACCGCGCTTTGTTTTCGCGGTGAGGGCAGTCGCGGGCATCGACGAGCAGATGCGGTCATTATTACTTCGCGGTCAAAAAGATCTGCCCGCCCCGCCGTCTGCTTAACGCCTTACGGGCAGACCATCATTGGCCACAACATCTAAGAAGATGATTGTTTTGCAGTGCTTGTATAGTCAGGGGCGCCCACATCAGCGCAGGTGACTGTGGAG
The DNA here is from genome assembly GCA_963576445.1 of Lithosia quadra. Classification (NCBI taxonomy): domain Eukaryota; kingdom Metazoa; phylum Arthropoda; class Insecta; order Lepidoptera; family Erebidae; genus Lithosia; species Lithosia quadra. Next base: position 14,835,716 of record OY754881.1, read on the forward strand.
TTTAATTTGAGTGCGGCATTTCTTGCGGCATCTCGGCAAGTGTGATGTAAGTCCACAGAAGGTAGGAGATTGTGACGTTTCAGCGATGCGCTTAAATCGTAGTCGTGCCGATCCATACCAGCTTTTACATCCTGACACCACTATCTTACGTCTAGTGGTCAACTTTTTTTTTTTTTTTATCGTGCGGAAATCCCCATGGATACACCCCCGTCGGCCATCGGGGGTGGTTATGTCAGGATCGAACCGACTAAAACCGCACGCCGTCTCGGGCCTTAGTAACCGGGGTGTAAGGTTGCCCAATAGGCATATCCCTCGCACCCCAGCTGACCCCGGGCCATCTACGGTTTTAAGATGGCCCCCTCGACCCCCCGAAAGGGGGGGGTGGGGCGAGCATCGCGCCACTTCGCTGACGGTGGGGTGTAGGGTGACTGGAGGCCGTCCTGTCACCCAACCGTCGGCGCGCAGACAATCAGCTCGCCCCCCGCTCGCTCCCCACTGTGCCATCTGCTAGTCAGAGGGACACGTGGAGAGCCTCGGAGCAGCCCTCTAGAGGGCCACTCCCACCCCGGCCGGATTGGCCGCAGGCAGCAGCGTCTCCCGTGGCGAGTGGGAGACGCTGCTCGCCTCCGTTGCCCAGGTGCACCACGTGGAGGTTCCGGCCACCTGCGACTAGATACGGTCAAGGTATTTTTCCTTCTTCAGTTTCGACCCCAATATTTCTACAATAACGTTATAAAGACATGAGGATGTTACCTGTTTATATTACACGTTTGCAGATTTATAGTACTTACCCAGCTGCCAAATAAAAGCAAAGACAAGCACACGGCCCACCTGATGGGCAGCGGTCACCTTGGCCTATGGACGTGCGCAACACCAGGGACGTCACACTCGCGCTGCCGACACTGCAAAAACCTTCTAATGCCCTTCTTGAAGAACCTCTATGTGTATGTAATGGTGACCCCATTCCTGAGACTTTACCTTTAGCTTACCATCAGGCGACGTGAAGTCATATTGACGTGACCGATATAAAAAAAAATCTTAGCATTATTCCAGGTTGCTTCGAGCCGGGAACAACTTACATCTACTTTCCTTTTGCCTTGACGTTTACGGCTTTTATGTGCCTAAAAAGAAGTAAAAACTATACCGGTATCTCGTATGTGAATCAATAGATCCTAGTGAGGTTGGCTTGGCGTTGAAGGTTTTGATGGGACCCCATTACACCTAGACTGGCTAGTATGCAAATTCTAACCTATATGATTATTAGTATGTATCAAAATTGTTTGCCACCTTAATGTATTAGTACTATAGTAGCGGCACGACATGATGGCCGTTTTGACATATTACAATCGTGATGGAAATGTCAATTTACTCTCGATAAAAATATAATCAAATCTATAAGTTTTTATTGCAAGCAGTACGTACCTAATTCAAAAAATAGCTCAACGATGCTAATGTACTGTCATATGTCACACTCTATGTCGCTAGGCAAATTTTATTATTAGTGCTTAAACAAATTTAGTTGAACCGTTTTAGTTATAAAATGTTTCAGAAAAAGAGGCATATTATAATAAACTATTCAAATAGCTGCCGCCCATGGCTTCGCCCGCGTGAAGGTCGGTATCGCCACCTAGTTTACTTATAGTGTGAAGCTGGCTTATAGCATGGTTTTTACATAATACATAACAATATTCAAATATGAGTCCTTAGATTACACGTTGTCACAGAATGCGGTAAAGAAATAAAGGTTCACTGCTCGTTCCCCGTAGGTGATAACGTGATAATATGTAGCCAATGTGTTGACCCGACTTCTTAATAATATTCGTGCCAAGTTTGAAGTATATTCATGCAGTACTTTTTGAGTTTATCCCGGACATACAGACAAACGGGCAAAAATTCAAAAAACTATATTTTTGGCTTCGGTATCGATTGTACATTACACCCCAAGTATTCTTTTCAAAAAATATTTAATATACAGTTTTGACTTTCCTATCATTTTATTATATGTATAGATTTTAAAAAGACTTTATAAACAAGCTTTCTAGTAAGTAGATATATAATCAGACTAATGAAAAGAGCTGGGGCCTTACCACAATCTCTTAAGCAGTGTTATTTTAAAATTACTTAACATTCATAGTGTGAATCGGACTCAGTCAAACATGGTCCGTTATTATATAAGTATTATGTGTCTTGTAAATCTACTAACAAATTGAATGAAATATATCCACAACATACCTACCATAAAAGTAAGAGAATGCTAGACCACATAACACTAGTATCCATCAACGTCGATAGTCCGATTCACACTTTGAAAGTTAAGTTATATCGAATTATACTGCCTTAAAAGTTTATGGTAACGCCCCAGGTCTTACTGTACTTTTTTTTTCTTGGATTTTGTTTAAAAGGTAGCTACTAGCAAGTTTACAACAATAAATAACTTGTTCCTATGTGGTATAAAATGTTGCGAACTCAAGTGGCAGTGGGCGGGGCACATCGCTCGCAGAGCCGACGGCCGATGGGGCAAAAAGGTTCTCGAGTGGCGACCACGAACCGGAAGACGTGGTGTGGGCAGACCTCCGACAAGGTGGACCGACGACCTGGTAAAGGTCGCGGGAAACCGCTGGATGCGAGAGGCGCAGAACCGGTCGTCGTGGAGATCCTTGGGGGAGGCCTTTGTCCAGCAGTGGACGTCTTTCGGCTGATATGATGATGATGATGATAAAATGTTAAGCAGTATTTTTTAGAATTGGAATTGAAACACAACATTTGGGAAGTATAATTTATATTATAATAAAAGTTTATATAATTAAATTATAGCATAAATTTTCCAGTAGATACATATCTAGCACAGTGTAAGAAATACATTTTCCCAATGTGAGCATATTTTTGTTATATTAAAGTACAATAGCTTATATTAGTACATTGACTATCGCTGTGAATGATCATGTATTGGCCATACGTCAATTCTTCCCCTTAATTGAAGTATTACCCATACAAATTAATGAGATGATAGGTTATTTTTTGATAATTTATATTTTTTTTATTATTTTGTCTTGCCGTTGTACATATTTGTACATATTTAATCGAAGAACCACTAAACGTACTCACATTTTGTGCGTGTTGCAAAAACTTTGGTCAAAGCATCAAAGGTGCAATGAAGTAACTTACGAAGTAGTTATATTATATTACTCTGTGTAAATTTCCCCGATTTACACATTGAAGACTAATAGACTATAGAACTCAGTAATTAAATCTTAACTTCGATTCACAACTCTCTCTCGTAGAAATTGTTAAAAGAAAAGCTAATATAATCGCTCTTAAAGCTAAAATTCAAAAGTCTTCTTATAGTATAGAAAGCGGCGTCGAAGCTTCACTCCGTTTATTTAAAATATCCACCGTTCAAAATTCTGATCGCTCCATTTAGGAGGATGGTCCCCGTAACTAAATGTTTTTAGTCCTACAATGCTTACTTGTAAGCTAAACTTTATTCCTAAGGCAGGGAGTAGAATCTAGCATAGTACTTATATGGGATTATGAAAAAGAAGGAATAACCTGATCTATCTAATAGTAATCGACGTTTTAAACTATTAAACTACTAATGTTTGCCACAAAGCTTTACTGTTATTCGCTAAAAAAGCTTAAGTAATTCAACTTATTTCTTAAACTATGAATTGTTGAACTGTGCTCTACTTCTATCATTATGTGATCTTAATTGGGTTGTGAATGTGATAAATAACTATTATTTAATCATTATTACATAATAAATGTATCATAGTGTATCTTAATAACAAAATTATAATCATGTGAGTTGAAACTTTATATATTTTTGAGGCACTTTCAAGTGGCTGAATTTACGACAGTGCATATTGCTATAAATTTGACGAATATAAGTCTAATAATTTGTTGAACCATTGTTATTAGATATCACAAATAATTTTAAACGTTGGACTGATTTTTACAGTATCTAATTTATTAATTTTCTGCCACACTTTAGTCTCAAAGCATCTTGTATCATTAACGAAGTCACTTGTATCATTTTCAAAAATATCTTTTTCGAACATTTCCTTATTTAATGTTGTTCCTGTCGTTATTTAACATGTGGTCTATCTTTACACATCAGGTGCACGAATCTCGACGGTTACAGAGGTTGGTCCAGGAGTAGTTGGTGATCTAAGAGTAGCTGATCTTAGAGACGTTGCTGAATGACCACTGCTAGCTCGTGATCCACGTCGAGATCCTGAAAACAAACAAAATGTAAAACATGATCTAATAATTATGGAAAGCAATGCATGCTTTGAGCATGATTTTGAAAAGGAGGACATGCCGTGAATTATTTTTTTATAGCTGAGCCTATAAATGAATAGCTTGAGGTCAATCAGAGCTGGTCTAGTATAATGTTTCTTATTTTGACATTCATGAATTGAATTATTTTAGTTAGTTTATCTTTATTGAAAACATATTCATGCATTTGTATGCAATAAAGTTGATAGTATACGTCTAAATTATGAAAATTTTCAAAATGTATTTTGATGAAAATTTAACTTCTAATAGTGATAAAGTGTTATTTATTTATAATGGAATTACAAAGAAGGCAATGTCAACTATATAAATTTACTGAAGCAGTTAAATGTTTCGTATGTCTAATACAGCAATCTAAATTAGCATGAATATAGTCTACTATACAATTTTGAAAGAGTAAAATTATGTCAACCATTACGCAAATATAAAGAGGTAAGTCCAGCTTAGTCTAATGCAATGTCTTGTTATGATGTCAAATCATTTTTTGAGAATTATGAGTTTTTTTGAAGACGGTCTAAATCAATATGATTTGATTTATATAATTTAAATATTTATTATTGTTTACTATTTGTCATAGAAGTAGCCCTGTGGTGGTAATGTGAAGGAAAACCGCTCACGTTGGTATAGTCATATTCAGAGACGTGAAGACGAATACGCCACCAAGAAGATATTCAGGACACAGTCTAGAGGAAGACAAAGACAACTCACCGCTTAGTGGAACAACATTTAAAAGGAGAAGGCCCAAGATTGGACAAAGAATAAGACTAATTTCCATAAAAACCGTGGTGAAACCGGTTCGATTCAATAAATCAATATTGATGTGTGTAGCAAGTTGCACCAAGTGTAAATAGTATGAATACGTTAAGTCTTTATTGTTTTTTATATTTATCATTTTTTTTTTTGGGATTTCAGACACAGAACAAAAATGAAATAGAAATAGCAAGGGGGTATGGTTGCATCACCAAAGGTTAAGTTTTGATTATTTTAACTGAAACACACACTCACTTGAAGGGATAATAATTGTTATATAACGTAATTTTGTTTGTTTATAGTAGAATTCGAACTAGAATTACAGCCTATTTACTCCTGGATATTGTAGCTTTCCATAGGTGAAAGAATTTTTGAAATCGGCCCAGTAGTTTCGGAGCCAATTCGTTACAAACAAACAAAAAAAAATTCCTCTCTATAATATTAGTGTACCTAGATTATGAATAATAATAAGTTAATTGAATTTATTAATACTAAGTTTAATAATAATATAATTGATTTTGCATCATTATTTTAATCTCACCTTGTTATGGAAACCTTGAAACAAATAAATCATAAAACATTATGAACTGACCAAAGATTAAATTTATTACATCAGATTTTTTTCTATTAGTTTTTATGCAAATATCTACTACAATGTTCTAAAAGTCTTTAAAACGTTAGAGTGTAGAGAAAGGATGGTTTGAATTTGTGGTGGTATAAGTTATCGATAAATAATTCAAGAAACACATTTCACTATGGGAATAATGTAGGTAGGATAATATAAAAAGGAGAAATTTGTTACTTTTTTAAATTCCCCAGTACCTATACCATCTATCTCAATATTAAAATGGTTTTAAGCGACTGGAAGACTTAATTGTGTACCATACAAATCAAGTAGGTACAGTTTGCTCTGAACACTTTACTTCAGATTGAGATATGGAATCAAAATCAAAGTCAAAGTCCAATATAGATTGATTAAAAATAAATACTTATATCACTTATACTAATTTAAATATCTACCTAGGTAAAATCCGTCAGAAAAATCTTCCGTTATCGATAAATACATTCGATTTAAGGTACCTCACCACTATTTCCTTGAGTGCAATAAATAGACTCGTACAGTGGCCTGCTCAGGACTATGCGCTTTGCGCGCATTATGAGCGTGGCACACGATTATCAGTCTTATTATCTCAAGTTAAAAACCAGTATTGCCGTACACGCTGCATGCGCGGTAACATGGACTTGTTACGATGACTGTGCCTATTGAATATTGATGAACTTATTTATTTGCTAAAGACCAATGTTTTGTTCCTGTTGCTTCGCCAATAGGTACATTTTTATGTTAATACCTGCATATTAAAATGTTGCTTGTATTATTATTTTTACTAATTTGTTTTTATTGTTTAATATTATCTGTATGCAACAAATCTAATGTTTTACTAAAGTTTACATACACAATTTTAATGTACATCATTATGTTTTAGTAATCTAAAACTACGCCTGTAAATTCTGAAAAAGCGCATTAGCTGTGTGTACCTAAATATGATTTATTAACCTCTAGGATTTAATTCTTAGTTCTTTCTTGTTTGTGTATTTCTATGTACCTAATAATAATTCTGAGTAAAATTTATACCAAAAGGTGTATTTAAGTATAGATTCCTGTAGGAAAATCCTCCGTAGTAATTCAACCCTAACGCTTCAATAGAGCACGTGTATCATTGTTTTAACAATTAGGCCTAGTTTTCGCCACTATCAACACAGCGAGCTCCGGTGAAATTCGTGTAGATTCGTGCGTCTGTGTAAGTCATTTTGAACTTTAAAGGTAAGCGTCCACATGTCCGCATCGTACGCAACGGACGTGTGTACGATACGTATTGGTGGACGCACTTGTTTGACTTTCTATACAAAGAATACTTTTTTTTTTAATTTATTTATTATTAAAAGCAAAACATTACATACATTATTAGTGCTAGCACATTAAAAACCACGTAGGTTTATACCTGTGCTATGCCTGACAATAACAGTAGCTCATATAATATTACACTTAAGACAACAATCAACAGAATAAATAAATCTCCACCTACCCACACAGAACTCAAAAAAGAAAAAGAACATGTTTTTTAAAACATAAAAAATTTGAATTAATTGTTAAAACAATATTAATAAAAAATAATTATAAATGACATCTACAAGGAATTTAAATAATATTCTTTAAGTTTGCGTGTAACACCCGACATAGTGTTACATGACTTTATATTTTTTATACTATATATTATTTATATACATTACTACGATCCGTTTGCGCATCAAACGGATCATAGTATTCTACGTCCTTCTAGCGTCCGTTGCGTACAATGCGGACATATGGACGTTTACCTTTAGAGCGTTGTTTCTTTACTGATTTAGCTTATTTACTGTGCTTATGGTTAACTAAAAATAAATGAGCTAACTTAACAAGCAAAATGATATCGTATGTAACCTGAGGACTTTCGGTGTAGCTGATGACTTTGATGGTGGCGTGCTGTCGATACATGAAATATTCATGATTAGCATAGTCAGTGAGGAGGGAAGGGCAAGATGAAATTATACAGAACACATCACGTTATTTGGTATAGAAATCGCTCTATTACCATGACGACTTTTCAACAGTTTCGTATTCAGTTCATTCCCCTGACGCTCACTACTTTAAACCTAGGCGCATACTTAGCGACAGGCGACAGCGATAGCTCGATGTCTAGACGCGACGACAAGCTGCGGCCGACAATTTAATAGCGCCACTAGACGCGGCGACTCCCCTAGAGTTGTCGCGACTCCGCGTCTCTAACGGCTAGTGTGCGAAGCTTAGAACAAAATAATATCGTTGCGTCTAGTCGCCGAGCTGTCGCTGTCACGTGTCGCCCAGTGTGCGCCTAGTGTAAAGATTTTTAACAAATAAGAATACCTAATGTATTGTGTTAAATTATGATGCGTTAATTCATGTTTTTTTGTTGTTATTCTTATTTACTAAAAAAATCTTTCGAATTACGGGTGCCAGGTAAATCTAAAATATAGACTTTGATAACAAGTTAGTGATAAGTAAAATTTCTCTAATAAATTCATTTTGCCTATTTCCCTTTGTTAATAAATAAAACAAATATATATTTAGACACATCACATTTAGATAATAAACACATTGAATTGAATATTTAAACAATAATCTTAACATTGGTGCAATATCATATCAACATATAGGTACAGTTAGCTGCAAATATAAAAGCAAGGCTGAGATTTGAAAAAACCTGGAGCTTTTTAAGTACATTATAACAAGCAAGTATTTCTGCAACTTACTGTAAATGAATCTACTAATACGAACAACATTGAGAATAGAATTCACTAAGAATTATTATTTTCTAATGTGAATTTGAATTTCATAAAAATGTATGAAAATTGTTTTTCTTCAATTTTTTTTATACAACTTAAGTTACAATTGTTATATTGTATAAGTTGTGTGCATGTAATGGGTATTTCTTTACCTAATATATTGGACCTATTGTTTTTGATTACTTTGCTTCCAATACTGTGATTTATTTTGTGGTGTTTGCACTCATATTTCAACATATTTTTTATGTTCTTATCAATAAATAATTTAAATAATTATAGATATAAGTAATAACACATAATATTCAAATTAAATATTTTCTAAATTTAATCTTCAATAATTTAATCATTTATTTATTCACAGAACAAAAAAAATCCTATGTATTTATCATTATTTAAGTGTAATAATATGTATATTATTTTTTTGTGTGACTAAACTTGTGGGTTTGCTCATGTAACTACGTAAACAAAGTAAATAGTTTTAATAAAATTGACATTTGATACCTATTCAAGTCGATGTACCTGGACTTGGCGAATGAGGTCTAAGCTCCTGCTGGCTCGCCTGTCTTGATGGAGGTCGTACACTCACGCGAGAGCCACGACGGTCCTGAAAATAAAGAAAACTAAATTTTAGTTACAGAATTCAATTAATTATTAATATATAACTCAAACTAGATCACGGGCATCAAACATACTGCTTTAAAATCTGACCAAGACCTTTCTTACAAAAAACTACATTGAATTCCGTTCAATAGTTTTTGCATCCATCGTGAATAAGACAAGAATTCCAAAAATAAGTTTATGTTCAGAATCGTTCATGTGAACAATAAAATTCTGAACATATTATGTTTTTGTAAAATGGGTTATGTTGTGTAATATTACCCATTTTTTTAATCTCTCCAATGTCAAGACAAAAAGCTAGTTTACAATAATTTTACAATTTCAAAGATAGACGGATTTGTTTAAATTCTTGGTAGCTTGCATTTTCAAATAATCTTTTAGTTTTGATAAGATCCTTTATAAACAGAATCTTAATTCGTGGACGTAAACAAGTATTCTACAACTTTTGTATTTATATTATTGCATTAACATATTTGCATAATATATATTAGTATAAGGGCCAGGCCACACGATGCGGCTGCGCACCGCACCGCATTACTACGCACCGCACTGGCGGCCACACGAGCTGAGCAGCGGCGTTGCAATGTTCTTACGGTACCGCTGCGGCACCGCAACAGGCTTGGCTTGGCTTGCCCAGTTGACGACAGTACAAACAAACAACTGAGCGGCGCCGCTGCGGCATTGCACTGCTTGCACCCCTCCCCGCCTCGTCCGCCTCGCACCGTTGTCCAGTGCGCCTGCGGTGTGGTGCCGGAACCATACATTTTATATGTAGGAAATCGTTGTGGTACCGCGCCGGAGTAGCACCACACCGTGTGACCTGGCCTTAACATAGCAGTCGAACTAGTTGGATACTAACTGCTACGCCACAGAGGTCATCAAACCAGTTAATCTATAATATTATATATTATATCTTTACCGATATTATAAAGTGGAAGAGTTTGTTTGTTTGGTTGAACGCACTAACTACAGGAACTAATGGTTCAAATTGAATTCCCCATTTATAGAACGGAACAGTAATCAGAAATATCAACAAGTCGAGGCCAGTTCTCCGATTGCAGGCATGGGGGTGACACGCCCTGCGGTCGGTCTACCTCTCACCCTTGGCAGAGTCCAATGGAGCAATCCTAAAACCATACATGGCTTAAGGACAGCCGGGGTGTGAAGGAAATGATTTTTTAGGTAACCTTACACCCCGATAATTGAGACCCGAGACGGCTAACGGTTTAGTCGGTCTGAGTCCAACATAACCTGGTTATGTTTTTTTTATATAGGATACGTCAAAATGACTTTACCTCGCCTGATGGTAAGCTAAAGGCAAAGTCTCAGGACTGGGGTCACCACCACATACACCGGTAGTGCTACTAACAGTGGCAGGCCTCAGCTTGACGGCCTCATCAAATGCTTTTTCACGGCCCCGCTCGGACTCGGGACTATGTAACTATCATTTTGAAATATAGTAGTGTGGAAAAAAAGCCTGAAATTAATAAAGTTACCTGCGAATGCAACAGCTTCGAATCTCTTAGTAGTGACACATTCATTAGACGAGGGTTGGGTGTGTTGAAGATTGTTCGATTTTCTCGCCACCGCGCTCTGAAAATATTTTTTTTTATTATTAGCATAACATAATAAATATGATAAATTTAAAAATGCGGAAGGTGGTTTTTTTTATAAAGTACACGTCAATTTGACTTCACCTCGCCTGTTAGTAAGCTGAATGTAAAGTTTCAGGGAAGAGGGTCACCATTACATATATGTACCATGTTAACAATGGTGGCACTCAGCTTGACGGCCTCATCAAAAGAGGATTGCCGTTGCAGCACCGCGTGACACCCACCGGTCCCACTATTCAGCTGCCACCACAACCCCCTCCCCCCCTGCCCAGCTATGCACTTGCTTCACGTAATCCAACCGAGATTGTATTACTATGGAGGGGTTTTCGCAATCGCGCACGGTGGTACCTACCCGGCCGAATTTTGTGACAAACTTGTGCAATCAAATTTCTACCACCAGTATCAGGTTTTCAGTGCCAATCACCCTAACGCCCCGGCTGACTTCTGCCAACCTCACCGGGGCTATTTTGCCACCTCTCCCAAACTTTGAGGAAGGTGTTTTGGTGATCTGGCTGCATTGGTTCCGGCATTCCGGAAAGCTATAACCTGGGAGTTTTCAAGTCACGAGTGAATAGGTTCCTTCTAGGCAAGCGTGATTCATCGTAGACCACATCGTCACTTACCATCAGGTGAGATTGAGGTCAAACGTAAGCCTATCATGAATAAAAAAAAAATTGGTACAATAAATTTAAATTCAGTGCTCTTAAGTTAGAGAGCGAGGGGGCAAGAATTTTTTTAAAAACAGTATTGAAGTATTACCTGCTGAAGAGCTGCAACACGACACAAATGATTATGAACATGACAGCCATGCCGACCAGTACACCGATCATCGCTGGATCCAGTGTCCTCGTCGATTCTTCCACAGGTTTCACCGCTGAAACGAGAATTAATTCTGATGAATAACTGATGTTCACGGTTTCTCTCACGCAGGGATCGAATAACATTTTTTGGTCAATCTACTCAACCATGGTAGCCATCAGCGATGGAATGGATAAGGACGCGGTCTCTACTCAGAGGTATCGAGTTCGAATCCGGCCGGACAGCATCAATGTGAATTCACTTTGTGGAATTTATTATGTGCTAATCACATGATTTACCATCTGCTGACGGTGAAGGAAAACATCGTGAGGAAACTCACATGTCCTAGAAGAAATTCTAAGGAAATATCCGATCCACCAACCTACATTTGGCCAGCGTGTGTGGATTCAGCTCTCTCGCCAGAGAGGAGACCCGTACCCAGCAGTGGGACATAAATGGGTTGCTATTTTTACTCAACCAATTGCAAAAACATAAGGCGGATTTCGGAAAAAAAAACCTTGAACAAATAGACAAGAATTTGAAAGAATATATTTTTGTGTTCAGAATAAATAATTTAATGTTAAACGATACTTACAAGTACAAACAACGCCTCCATCCACCATTACCTCGGGGACCATCTCGAACTTGCAAGCACATCGCTCGTTCTTGCATTCTGTCTTGAAGTCCACGTCTTCACATTGCTCATTAAACATGCATGTCTCGTTGATGCTTGCAGCTGAAATGTTAATAAAATTGTATGAGAGTATATGTATGAAACCGCTCAGCCTTAGGAGAGATTTTTTGCTGTCTTTATAATGGTATGTGTTTAGATGAATCACGCTACCGACCATGTAAAATTAACTAACTTTTAAACTTTCGCGTTCCATGATTATAATAAATATGTAAACGGGAATTAACGCGACTGTGACCTGTGACCACGACCGGTGTAACCTGGTCGAAACGTCAGGCATTCCAAAGGTATGTATATACCTATACCATGATCGCGGTAATTCCTGTAAAATTTCTCTGTATATATTTCTTCTGACTGCAGAAATAAACTTTTCGATACATTTCTTTTTCCTAAACAATATTTATGTCGACGTACATAATCATTTCTCTTTTGATTATACAGAAAACCTTCAACACAGGTACAGTACTAAAATTTACAAGCTGAATTCGGAATTTTCTAGAATCACACCAAAAGCCTCAAAAGAATAACAAGACTAAATTACTGTCTCGTAAAACATCAGATACATGTTTTGATGACAGTTGGAAAACGTCCAATGAATATTTATGTGGTGTATACCCTCATCTAAGTTGGGATTAATGTAGATACAAAGGCTTTTAATTCTGACACGGTGTAATGACACAAGAGTTTGTTAATACAAGATTTTTAAATTCTGTTGTAGGTTTAGAACATGCAGAAATTCTATACACGATGAGTTTACTGCTGAACTATTGTTATGGAGCAAACATAATACTTAATTATAATAGCAAGAATGTAAAATCGATCGAGTTACTAACATCCAAAATTTTCACACACTTTCACATTGATAATTTACCTAGTAGGAGGTAGAATAGGAAGTAAGATATAGTGGAATTAATACGAGTAGTACAGTATGATTTTATATTATTATATAATACTTATTTAGCCAAAAGTCATGACAATTGATCGAGACATAACATAACATAAACTCACGCCTATATCCCCGAAGGGGTAGGCAGAGGTGCTAGCACCCACATTTCGCCAGTTTATGTTTAGGTCCTCGGTGGCAAGCCTATTGCCATTAACCGGGCACTTATAAACCTGCGATAAATACACACATAACTGCGAAAAGCATCCAAAAGTCATTGGTGTGTGCCATGTAACCTGGGATCGAACCCGAGACCGCGTCTTAGCAGTTCATTACCCATACCACTAGGCTACCGCGGTTATTCATCGAGAACCTACTTTAATTTATCTCTGCATCACCCAAAGGTTGACTGGTAGAAAATGCCTCAGGCATTAAGTCCTACCTTGTACTATTTAATCGTTGTGTAGAAAGTTTAAAGTAACACGTACTTACTTACAACAAACGCGAAAGTAATTTGGAACGATATTCTCATAAAATATTACGGCGCAGTGACAATTATATTGAAATCCAGACCACTCACCAAATGAAAAGCTACTTCAGATTTAGTCGATAAACGTGGTAGGGCAGCTTGAGGTTATAAATTATACCATAAAACATCGCGTTCCTATAGCGTGTACCAGCGTGTACTAATGTCAGTTTTGTTGCTGGCTAAATGTACCAAGTTACCTTTATGTGTTTTTTGATATTGGTTACATTTTATTACGAAACTAGCTTATGCCTTCGGCCCTGCCCAAGTAGACGTTGGTGTTAGGTGTTTCAACTATATCACCGGTTCTACTTAACCGATTGTTATCAAAAATAAGTAATATTTTAGGTCTGACTAAGACAATTAAAACAAAAAAGAACGACATCAAAATCCATTCAGTCGTTTCTGCGTCCGTCGCATACAAACAGGCAAAAAGACAAGAATTCAACACCAGGGGCATCACACTCGCGCTGCCGACCCCGTTTTCAAATGGTACACTAAATGTATCACCCATAAAGTTCTAATTTCTTCAGCACAGGAATTCCGTATTTGGTTACCATAGTAACTGTATTCGAGTAATTTCAAGAGCGTGACCCGTCTCACTTCATCACCAGTGACTCAGAATTACGAAATGGAAATTCAATGTCAAATCCTATCGTTGATTACTATTATGCTACGATTTCGTTTTTGCATTGATACTATTTACGTGTACGCTACAGTTTACCATTTACGATGTCTGGACAGTTGTAGTGTTATCGAGAAAAAGGCATATTATGTGGACAGAGGGGAGAGAAAGACCTATGGAATGTGGGAAAGACGATTTTTAACATAGGGAATAGTAGCTATTGCATAGCTTTTATCGCGGGGCTTTGAGCGCGGCGACGGAATCAAGAAATTCCGTAACAAAAATAAAATTTAATCACAAGTAATGAAGTTAACAGTGAATACCAGTTGCTGGATTAATAATTATAATTGCATAAAGTTGATAAAAAATGCTATGCAATTAATAATAGCTTTACCGCGGCAGTCCCCGAGTGACACACTTTTTTTTTATTGAACACGTCAACATGCCTTCCCCTTGCCTTTTGACTAATGACTGGGAATGGGTTGGTTGAATGTTGAGATGGCCGCAAGTGCAGACGATTGCAGAATCATGATGATTTCTTGATACAGTTAATCTGGATACCTTACTATAATCAGGCAACGTGCCGCCTATATCAACTCAAGATGTTGTAATATACCGATCAGTGTGAGAACTTACATATCGCGATTCAAAATCAGTAGTACTGTAGCAGTACGGCATAAGTTCGATAGATGGCGCTGAATATTATGTAGATATGAAAGCAACACTATAGCACAAAATAAATAAATACAGAAGGCCAGTGCCAGATAATATTTACTTACGAGGATCTCAACTTGTTTCAATAGTTTCGTCAGCTGCGAGTTCCCACGCTTTAACGTTAGAAGTAAATAGTTATGTTTAAATAACTAATGGTAGGCATTCAGTTACGTACCTATGTCAAGTGTAGTGCGGGAACTCACAACTGACGAATCAAATGTAACTAAAACCGTCCCGCATTGCCTGTTGTAGCAATTTTTATTTGTTTTTTTAACCGACTTCAAAAAAGGAGGAGGTTTTTAATTCAATTTGATTTTTATTTTTTTTATGTTTGTTATCACAGAACTTTCGACTGGGTGAACCAATTTTGAGGATTCTTTTTTTATTTGATAGCTTGCCCATGTGATCTCATTTGAATTTGGTCTGTTGAAGTCAGTTTATTCTTTGAAAAGTTTTTATCATTCAATTTCGTGAACTTGGGTTTAAAGAATTTATTTCTCATAAGAACATTATATAACAGTTCACTTACAATGAGATACAGAGTAATTAATAATAATGTTTAACACCTCGGTGGACCAGAGGTCACTGAGCACAAACATGCATTTAAAGTTTATTTTTGAACAATTTAATTTCTTCACATTCCTTCACATCATTTGGTAACCGATTAAACAGCTGTACTCCCTCAAACAATATACCTACTTCTTTTCCCATAGTTAGTGCGTACTCTCGTCAATTCAAGTTTATAATTGTTTCTGAGATTATATGTCATGGCTTTTTTCTGTAGTTATAAGTTAGTTTGAATTGATTTAGTTGTGATTTTTTTTATGAGTGTGCATCCATTCATTTACGTAAATGTCAACCCTAAAAATTACTGCGACAAATTTCTATGTCCAACGTATTCGGACTACTTTTCGGACTTGGCAAACTAACCAAGCAAAATGCTAAAAGCATACTGCATTACTAAATATTATGTTCTTTTTCAGCCAAATAATTTATTATTCAGAACATAATATATTATGATTGTTATATAAAATTGTATAAAATATTATACTCGTGTGACCTAGATTTGGATACCTCTAATAGAAATGAAAAAAAAATATATATCACGATGGACGCAAAATCTACTAAACAGATTTAATGCCGTTTTCTTGTTTTATTGAACCGGTGATAGTTTAGTAGTGGCAGACAAGCGCACGGCCCACCTAATGGAAAGCGGTTACCGTGTACCGTGACGTGTGCAACACGAGGGGCGTAACACTCGCGCTACCGACCCTGTAAAAACCTTCTAATGCCATTTTTGAAGATGATAATGGATGCAACATCTGAGGATGGATTCTCTGCTTTGAATTTGTTCGTACACACGCCATTTTATAGGCGGTAGAATACACACAGTGAGGTGATATGACCTAAAGTCGTGATAACCAACATTTAATAGGCATAAAACAAAGATGTGCTAGCACATCTGCCTACCCCTTCGGGGATGTAGTGCTCCCTCTAACAGGGTGAACACAGTGTAGTAATCGGCTCGTTACGTCACCAGTAGCTGGGGTCAACACGTCCGCTCTCGCTGCGTGCTCTCGCGTGACTGTCTCCCCACTACCCGTGAACCCGAGACTAGGGGGTAGTTCGATAGGACAAACACTACATCCCTTCCTCATCACATTTTTATTTCTAAAGAAAACAATTAACACATAGGTGATCAATTCATAACTGATCGACCAACTACCATCAAGACTTTGATTCTTCATTTCCTTTTTGATTTAACCGTTCGCTTCCGTCAACCCCATTCCTCATTTTCCATTCGCCCCACTCTCTTTTTTTTTTTCTTTAGCCTTTGACCATTTTCCTCATTATGATAACAATACTTACTAACTTTTTAACCTTTACGTTAATCCACCCTTTATGGAGCCAATAATTTCGTGAAAGGACGTCACCGAAATCCAAGTCTAACTACTCCACTTCTGCTCACATATCCGGCCCCACCAAACCGATTGCAATGAAACAACGCAATACTTCAAGTCCGACCAAGACCTCCCAAACAAAACCGCACCGAAACCTGCCCAGCCGTTCCAGCGTCCATCGCGGTCATACATTTCTGGTGCCAAAATCCGCCATTTTGATCTTCTAGAAATCCTAATACACCCGGCGTCACCCACACAATCATGACGAATCAAATGATACCTCGCATGCCGAAATCCGTCAAGCCGTTCAGGCTGCGGCCGTGGCAAAGAAATGGACACACATACATACACACAGTCGAAAAACATCACCCATAGAAATAGAAAATTCTGCCCTCGAAGGAACGCTTTACTATTAACGAAGTCAACTTTTTCAGTAACGGATTAGCGATTAACGAAGTTAACTATTGATTAACGGTGCCCAGCTATGGATATCCCCCAGGACATGCATAGGAACCGTCAAATAAAATTCGCAACCTCGCCCCTGTCAGGGTTTAAATGAGATGGTTCAAAGAGGTTAAATGCAAAGCTTTATAATCAGACAAAGTATTGAACATGAATGCCAATGAAATAATGAACCACATCCGCAACGCATCTGAAAAGTAATAGATCTTTTCTTAGAATATTATTACTCGAATATAGTTATAGACACACAAGCATTTTATGAAACAAGCCATTTGATCGTCACCATAATTTTATGGTTAGGCACATTTATAGGCAAGTTAAGAATTATTAAAGTGACATTCCAAATTGCCAAATAAAGCCGGATCTTAAATGCTTAGCACTTGAAGTGGATAATTGCTATAAACCACGTAAAAGAATAAGCTCAAAAGTATCAACTTATAAGATCTATCCACTAAAAATGCTAGATGGATTGACCATTATCAAGTATCACGAACAAATTATTTGTACAGGAAGCAGGTAGAAGGCACAGCATCTTGTTAAATGGAGAAACAAGTGCAACACCGAACCCCTGCACATAGCAACAACTTCAACCCTCATATGAGGTGTGAAGCCAACCACCCTGCTAGACACAGTGTAGACAGCGCAGCTCCGCCAGATACTACAGCAGCTGATTGCTCCGTCAGCCAATAATGCTGGAATGGTTGCCGAACTCCGACCACCACGAACTGCTGACACATGCGTCGGCATGACACCCGTCCCAATAGGCAAATAATATTATGCAAGGCACAAACCTCGCAGGAGTAGATCCAATCTGAAACACACACCTTTCCTAGCAATCACACAAAGCATTGCCTCAATAAACCATGGTTCCATTATATACTTGCCCACATAAATATAGGTTATACAGTACATACACACCGTCAGGACACATATAATGTGAATGACAACCATCAATATAACTTGAGGAACATTACAATATAATAAAACAGCAAATACACTGTCCATCATTTACTCAACCATAATCGAGCCATGAATTATTCAAGGATGGGTTAGGAGGGCATAATACAAGACATCAGTTCAAAGTGGACACTATCTGCCGGGAAAAGAACTGACAAGAAACCAGCCCGTCTCCCCTAAGAAACACTACAAATACAACACTCGGCCTGTAGCCGAACACTGCAACATAATTACACACCGGTATCGCACCACTCATCAGGCCTGCAGCCCACGCCACGACACAGCAAGTAACACATACCATATGCCATACTAGCATCGAACCAGTCCTTTATACTCAACAGTATCACAAGACTGGTATAGCCACTATTATAATATGAATATCACATGAATTACAATACATATAGGTACCCCGCACCGGGACCGAACCAGCACTTATGAGTCTTATGACCATTGGCAACCCACTCGTATCGCCAATATTGTCGTCACTATTATAGAATTCCTAAACTATCCCCGAGGCATGTAGCCAGCACCACCCAATACATCCCACTATTTATTACATTTACTGTAGTACCTTATTTATTTTATATAATCTGCAGGTAGTACTACATTAATACGTAATGAGTGGGATTACACTAAAACACTAAATATCTTACTATACCGTAATACATTAATAATGTAACAAAAGTATAACATACCCCCGTCTTTTAACATTATAAATAACTGTCTGCAAATATTACTACACAGGGTATCACTATAATAGCTCACTTATAACAAAACGGTTACAAGTAAATCACCGCACCATCGCAGATCGCACCCTGAAACCCTGGAACAACCGAGCTACTGACATTTATTTTATTCTATGGAACAAAAAGTACATTTTTTTTTTCATGAAATTGTACTACATGAAAATTATGATAATCATCCGGGGTCGTACTAGGTAGAATCACACGTGCTCGCCCCCTACACCTTCGTGAGTGTCGATGGAGCACACGGCACCATCGCACGATACTTTGTCTACCCGCGCCAACGATCCGTTCGGATAAAATAATATTAAACTGATAACACTGCAAAATCAATGGTAAACACATACCGGACACACACCATGTCTATATCTCCTCTAATAGTAACAAGGCTCTCCTCTACGCCGAGCCTCCAGTTTCCGTCGCCTCCAGGAAGACACTCAACGACCCATTCCATCTTTCTAAACGCAAGGCAATGGTGGCGTTGTCGTTCTCAAGGTCAAGTTTCTCCGGCGATGGAAGGAAACCTGTCATGTTTGGTACCCGGGGCCACCCGACCCCAAAAGCAACCAATGGACAACGCCATCCACACACGTATGGTTTACACTTAAAAGTGATGGCCCATACTGCCTGTACTATCTACTTAACCTTTACCGTATACCTTATTTACCTTATCGTACTTTTACTTTACATTACCGTACCTTGGTGTACGTACAGTTTACAATTATATGAAGGCCCGTAGTGCCCACCACATATATACGCACAGTTTACAATTTCATGAAGGCCTGTACTGCCTGTAACTCAATGAAAAACGGTTTACAATTTCATGAAGGCCCGTACTGCCTACCACATATATATACGCACAGTTAACAATTCCATGAAGGCCTGTACTGCTTGTAACTCAATGAAAAACGGTTTACAATTATATGAAGGCCCGTACTGCCCATCACATATATACGCACAGTTTACAATTTCATAAAGGCCGTACTGCCTGTAACTCAATGACGCACGGTTTACAATTTCATGAAGGCCCGTACTGCCCACCACATATATACGCACAGTTTACAATTTCATAAAGGCCGTACTGCCTGTAACTCAATGACGCACGGTTTACAATTTCATGAAGGCCCGTAGTGCCCACCACATATATACGCACAGTTTACAATTTCATAAAGGCCGTACTGCCTGTAACTCAATGACGCACGGTTTACAATTTCATGAAGGCCCGTAGTGCCCACCACATATATACGCACAGTTTACAATTTCATGAAGGCCTGTACTGCCTGTAACTCAATGAAAAACGGTTTACAATTATATGAAGGCCCGTACTGCCCATCACATATATACGCACAGTTTACAATTTCATAAAGGCCGTACTGCCTGTAACTCAATGACGCACGGTTTACAATTTCATGAAGGCCCGTAGTGCCCACCACATAAATACGCACAGTTTACAATTTCATGAAGGCCTGTACTGCCTGTAACTCAATGAAAAACGGTTTACAATTATATGAAGGCCCGTACTGCCCATCACATATATACGCACAGTTTACAATTTCATAAAGGCCGTACTGCCTGTAACTCAATGAAAAACGGTTTACGTTTTCATGAAGGCCCGTACTGCCTACCACATATATACGCACAGTTTACAATTTCATGAAGGCCTGTACTGCCTGTAACTCAATGACGCATGGTTTACAATTTCATGAAGGCCCGTAGTGCCCACCACATATATACGCACAGTTTTGAAGGCCTATACTGCCTGCAACTCAATGACGCACGGTTTACAATTTCATGATGGCCCATACTGCCTGTACTATCTACTTAACCTTTACCGTATACCTTATTTACCTAATCGTACTTACCTCTATTACTTTACCTTATCGTACCTTTGTGTACGTACAGTTTTACAATTATATGAAGGCCTGTACTGCCCACCACATATATACGCACAGTTTACAATTTCATGAAGGCCCGTACTGCCCACCACATATATACGCACAGTTTACAGTTTCATGAAGGCCTGTACTGCCTGTAACTCAATGACGCACGGTTTACAATTTCATGAAGGCCCGTACTGCCCACCACATATATACGCACAGTTTACAATTTCATGAAGGCCTGTACTGCCTGTAACTCAACGACGCACGGTTTACAATTTCATGAAGGCCCGTACTGCCCACCACGTATATACGCACAGTTTACAATTTCATGAAGGCCTGTACTGCCTGTAACTCAACGACGCACGGTTTACAATTTCATGAAGGCCCGTACTGCCCACCACGTATATACGCACAGTTTACAATTTCATGAAGGCCTGTACTGCCTGCAACTCAATGACGCACGGTTTACAATTCCATGAAGGCCCGTACTGCCCACTACATATATACGCACAGTTTACAATTTCATGAAGGCCTGTACTGCCTGCAACTCAATGACGCACGGTTTACAATTTCATGAAGGCCCGTACTGCCCACCACATATATACGCACAGTTTACAATTTCATGAAGGCCTGTACTGCCTGCAACTCAACGACGCACGGTTTACAATTTCATGAAGGCCCGTACTGCCCACCACATATATACGCACAGTTTACAATTTCATGAAGGCCTGTACTGCCTGCACTCAATGACGCACGGTTTACAATTTCATGAAGGCCCGTACTGCCCACTATATATATACGCACAGTTTACAATTTCATGAAGGCCTGTACTGCCTGCAACTCAATGACGCACGGTTTACAATTTCATGAAGGCCCGTACTGCCCACCACATATATACGCACAGTTTACAATTTCATGAAGGCCTGTACTGCCTGCAACTCAATGACGCACGGTTTACAATTTCATGAAGGCCCGTACTGCCCACCACATATATACGCACAGTTTACAATTTCATGAAGGCCTGTACTGCCTGCACTCAATGACGCACGGTTTACAATTTCATGAAGGCGCGTACTGCACACAAATTCCTGTACACACAGCTCACATTTTCGTGGTAGCCTGTACTACCAATTACGTAGGTATTTATAACAGTGTGCCTACATTACATTTCCTGACCCGGCATCGCCTATGCCTACAACTACATGCATTGTTTATTTAAAACTTTGTCCCATAATATGAATAAACGCTAGGTAGGTATATTGTCCTTGTACCTCACTGCCTATATATTCATTACATATTATATCATTCTGACGTTCAATTCCTGTATATAACAGTGTGCCTACATTACATTTTCCTGACCCGGCATCGCCTATGCCTACAACTACATGCATTGTTTATTTAAAACTTTGTCCCATAATATGAATAAACGTTAGGTAGGTATATTGTCCTTGTACCTCACTGCCTATATATTCATTACATATAATATCATTCTGACGTTCAATTCCTGTATCTAACTACGTAGGTCAATATTAATCTTTCAATGGAACGCTTAAAAAAAAGTTGGCGGTCGTAAGTAGTTTGTTTTTCTCTATAGACATACGACCCTACGTAAGCAGCCACTATCCCAGCTTAGGTTTTAAACAATAAAACTATAGACCGACGCTGTTCCTAATTTGTAGACGAGTGTCGCTTTGTTTACTTTAATATAACACTCGTAATGACTGAGATTAGGTACGGCTATTCTTTGTTCGTGATGTTACACAACACGACTCGATTTTGAATTTATAGATTGAACTTAATAATTTCATTTCATTCCATTCCATTTCATTTCATTTCATTTAAGCGATGTGTTACAGATTTTTATTATTTAAAGTACTGTTAACACACCCAACACGACTCGATTTTGAGTTTATAGATTGAACTTAATAATTTCAATTCATTTCATTCCATTTCATTTCATTTCATTTAAGCGATTTGTTACACATTTATTATTATTTTAAGTACTGTTAACAAAATAAGCTGCATACCCTCTTTACTTTTTCCAAAATTATTAACATCATAAAGTACAAAATATTTCATTTTGCACTGACCTTTTTACTCGTCGCCACTTGTAGTGCTCCCTCTAACAGGGTGAACACAGTGTAGTAATCGGCTCGTTACGTCACCAGTCAGCTGGGGTCAACACGTCCGCTCTCGCTGCGTGCTCTCGCGTGACTGTCTCCCCACTACCCGTGAACCCGAGACTAGGGGGTAGTTCGATAGGACAAACACTACAGGGGATATAGGCGTGAGTTTATGTTATATTATGTTATAAAACAAAGCTATAACTACTATACATAACTTCGAGAACACACGACATGCATTAGGACTGCAGCCATCGATCCGGTTTTTCCTTAAATGACCCTTTTAGAGTTATTAAGAAATATGTCGTTGTTGCACGCTATTATTTAATAATTAGATGACAACCTGGTGTTTTATTCGTTTTGTAGCGTTCAACATGCGATATACAAAATGTAGTTTTAGTAATGTAATTTTTATACCAGCTTTAAGTAATAATAATCACACTGAAATTCAAATAGTCACAAAAGTCATTGTTAAAGTTTTTTGTTTAGGATTTGTATGTTTATCTTCAAGAATAGTTTGACAGTTTTAAGGATTTTTTAAAATAATTAAACAAACTCCTTCTTCTCTGATTTAATGTAAATACTTTGGTTTATATATTTTGTTATTACTAAATAATTAACTAACTAATAACTATAATATAATATAAAAGATAGAGGAAGAAGAGGCAATAGAATAAAAAAAATATAATAATTAGTGATACCTACTTAATTTAGTTTAAAAGTCTGTGTTATAATGATGATCCCTATGCCTAAAATACCTATATTTATCATATCGCCATATTGACAAGACTAAAAAATACATCTAGCTAAACTAAATTGCTTATGTTAGAAGTGGGTTCACGTTAGTGGCGTAATATCCAGGATTTAAGAAATTAGTAAAATATTAATTTAAAAAAGTACTGTTGACTAAATATGACTGAAATAATTCGATAATACTATTATCTTAAAAAAGAGATTCCAGTAAATACTAGAATAAACAAACTATAATAGCAAAACACACGTACATACCTCATTCTCTGAACCTTTTTTTTTCCCAACTCAGTTGGGGTCGGCTTTGCAGTCTAACTGTGATGCGGTTGAACTTCGATATTTTACGTGGAGCGACTGCCATCTGACCTCCACAACCAATGGTCATTATGACCAATGGCGATATCGAAGTTCCAAGTTAGACTGGTTGGACTTTTGTGGGCTCCAACTACCCGTAACGACTGCCATATATGTTTGTATGGCAACCGGGACCGACGGCTTAACGTGCTCTCCGAGGCACTAATAAACCTGCGATAAATACACACATAACTTCGAAAAGCATCGACAAGTCATTGGTGTGTGCCATGGTGAACCTGGGATCGAACCCGAGACCTCGTCTCAGCAGTCCATTACCCAAACCACTAGGCTACCGCGGCCATTATTTTTGAATCAAAGAAACAAACTCATAAACAACACGGCCAACAAAACAAAAAAATAACTGACCCTCTTTCTTTCACAAAACATTTGACGAGCATTTTCATCAAGAGTACAATGTTGTTGTTATACTTTTGAAATTCTATTTCTCTTTTGCCTTATTTTCTAACATAATTTTATGAAAATTCAGACCACATGCTGCTGCAAATAAAAGCTACGTTTGTAAATCAAAATTATTAATTACTAGCAGCCCGTCCCGGCTTCGCACGGGGTTTTAAAATGAAAAAAGTTGTTGTAGTGACATAACTACAATAGTTGGACATATGCTACCCCGGAGTTTTTTGTAGACATTATGATGTTCTTCAATATTATTGTACATTATTTTGTTCTATCGCTAATAGTTTCGGCAGCGCATTCGACGAAAGACATTTTAAGACTCATTTTTCTACACCTTCGGTTACATTGTTCAAATTTTACCAAGGATCCCTAATTTTTTTCAAAATGAAATGTAGCCTATGGCAAATTGGAAGAATGTAGCATTCTATTGGTGAAAGAATTTTTTAAATCGGCCCAGTACTTTTTGAGCCTATTCATTACAAACATACAAACATACAAAAATAGGTACAAATCTTTCCTCTTTATAATTTTAGTATAGATATAGATATAGACTAGTAGTTGCCCACGGGTCAACTCGCGTAAATTCAAATTCAAATTCAAATTCTTTATTTTTCAAAATAGTGTAACGTAATTACATCTTTTTGACGTCAAAAACTACTTAATACTAAGTTTACCACCGCTTCCTAGGCGCTAGTGGAGAAGAAACGGCGCAACAAACTCCACTGCTGCATTTTAAGACGTCAGGTTATACATAGATATCTTAAGACTAAATATGGACGAATGTACATTTTGTCTCGTGTCAATATAAATAAAGGTATATAAAAAAAAAAAATAATAATAATAATATATAATAAATTTTAACCGAAGTTAAACAATAAAATAATTGAAAATGTCAAAAATATACTAATGTCAAAAAAATAGTAAAAAAGGTCGCGTGCCTACCACAATATCAATATATTGTAGTAGGCAAATGCCACAACTACAGCATTATGTAGTTGTAGCACTTTAGCACTCTAGGAGGGGCCTGCACCATGCTCAAGCCAGACATTTTTGTCTTCAAGGTAATCAGTAGTCCTATAGTATGCTTTTTTGCATAAGGTGGCCTTAACAAATGTTTTAAATTTATTGTCAGGCATACCAAGGACCGATTCAGGCAATTTATTATAAAAACGTATACCTTCCCCCCTAAAAGAACCACTAACTTTGCTAAGCCGATAACAAGGAAGGATTAGTTTATTTTTATTGCGCAGATTTCTGACTGTAATGTCACTTACTTTTGTGTAATTGGATATATTTTTCCTGACATACAGTATGTTCTCGAATATATATTGGGAAGCTACAGTTAAAATATTTACCGTTTTAAATCGTTCCCTAAGAGATTCTTTCTTGTCTAAACAATAAATGGCACGAACTGCCCTCTTTTGTAATATAAATATGGTTTCGAAATCTGCTGCATTCCCCCAAAGTAGTATTCCATAAGACATCAGACTATGAAAGTAACTAAAATATACCAGCCTAGCAGTAGGTTCATCTGTCAACCGCCTAATCCGTCTGACAGCATAAGCAGCAGAACTGAGTTTATTGGCCAAAGTAATTATATGGTCACCCCATTGCAATTTCGAATCCAATGTAATGCCTAGAAAAGTAGTGCTATTTACAAATTCTAACCTTTGCCCCTCCAGCACCACATTAACGTGTGCTTGCCTCACATTAGGCAATGTAAACTTAATACATTTGGTCTTTTCTGCATTCAACAATAGGTTGTTTGCATAAAACCAGTTTGAGATGGCGTTCAAAATACTATTAATATTATTCGCATCTGCACTACGCCGATCTACCTTGAAAATAAGTGATGTATCGTCCGCAAACAATACTATGCCAGCCGGAGATTCAATCAAATAGGGCAGATCATTTACATACACCAAAAAGAGAAAGGGTCCTAGGATTGATCCCTGTGGTACCCCTATAGGTGGGCCGTGTGCTCGTCTGCCACCTAAGTGGTATAAAAAAAAACATAATGTCCGTACCAAACCCCGGAAAGAGGGGATGGGGTGACAGGGGGTACAGAAGACCGCAGCCATAATAGACCTTGTGTTGTGTTCCCGCTGCCGGTAAGAAGGGTAACCAGAGCTCACAACCCCCCACCCCATCTCTCCAATCCCCTCCTCTGAAGTCCGATTTCAATAACTCAAACAGTTTTTAAATAACTTTTACAGAATTGAAATTCTTGATTAAGATATAATTTATTTGGATGGGAATACAAAGATATACCTACCTCAGGAAACATAATCTTAGATAGGTATAATTCGCGAGACAAACGACGTCCTGGCGCGAATGGATTGTTGCCCATGATTGGTGAATTTGAGCTCGTCCAGTGCTGTAGCACCCCGTGCTATCCTCAAAGGCACCCAAGAAAACTGTACTGCGTGTATAGAGCATAATTATTTTGAGCACAGTTTAGATACCTACCTACGTACCTATGATGTCCCGAAGTAATATTGGTCTGATTTACGTCCGCATTTCAACTTGTATTTATTTCGCCGCGCATTATTTTTCATATTGCGATAACTCTTAAACTATTTATGATAATTATATAGCGTGAATGGCAATTTTGATCTACATTAAACGTACAACGTATCTAACGTATTTAATTGGATAAGAAATAATACTGTATTGTTAAAATTAGCTTTGTTAATTCAGTTTGTAATTTCGGATCCTGGGGCCTTACTCTGAAAATCGAACATGATCGTTGCGGATCGAACGAGAACGGACCATTTGTCAAACAACGACAGCGAAAACGTCAAATGTATTTTGGGAGTAGGAGGTGTACTGATAACGATCGATAACCTCAATATCAAACGATCGAAGACGGATCCGAAATCCGAAACGAAACACTTTCGGGGTAGCTAAATGGTCAAAACGTCAACGGATACGAATATTTTCGTTTTTCGGAGTAAGGCCCCAGTTCCCGCGAATTCAATTAAATTATATATTATTTAGATTAAAATTCGAAATCAAATATTATCTGATTTAAAATCCTAAAATTTCTTTAGTAGTTTTTGCTTCCATCGCGTACAAACAAACGAACGAGTTCAGAATCATTAATTTAACTAACGTAAGTATTTTTTAAGACACCATAATTATATGCTTTACGTAATTTGGATAGAGATAACACTACGTAAAAAGTACTAGAATACTTAAATAGACACACACTGTAAAAAAAAAATGTATGAAATACGAGCGCGTCTCGCCATCAAACTTAACCGTTTGGCGAGAAAAAATTAACAGACGAATGTATATTGTTCAGTAAAAAAAAAAAACTTATTTATAATACCTATCTATTTTTTACTATAACACAATTAATCTATACTAATATTATAAAGAGGAAAGATTTGTTTTTTTGTTTTTTTGTTTTTTTGTTTGTAACGAATAGGCTCTGAAACTACTGGACCGATTTCAATAATTCTTTCACCAATAGAAAGCTACATTATCTGTGAGTAACATAGGCTATAATTTATCTCCAAAAAATTTAGGGATCCTTACTAAAACTTCAATAATGTAACCCAAGGTGTAAAAAAATGACCTAAACAAATTACTTACATCGCGTGCGCTGCGAAAACTATTGAAGATAGAACAAAATAATGTACTGTGGAAATGTATAACATAAAAAGGTCTACAAAAAAGTCCGCGAAAGCATATGTCTACCTAATAAGGGTAGCCCACAGTAACCATTTTTATCTTTACAAATTACAAAAAAATCATGTGTCATTTTCAAAGCTAATTTTAACAATACAGTATTATTTCTTATCCAATTAAATACGTTAGATACGTTGTACGTTTAATGTAGATCAAAATTGCCATTCACGCTATATAATTATCATAAATAGTTTAAGAGTTATCGCAATATGAAAAATAATGCGCGGCGAAATAAATACAAGTTGAAATGCGGACGTAAATCAGACCAATATTACTTCGGGACATCATAGGTACGTAGGTAGGTATCTAAACTGTGCTCAAAATAATTATGCTCTATACACGCAGTACAGTTTTCTTGGGTGCCTTTGAGGATAGCACGGGGTGCTACAGCACTGGACGAGCTCAAATTCACCAATCATGGGCAACAATCCATTCGCGCCAGGACGTCGTTTGTCTCGCGAATTATACCTATCTAAGATTATGTTTCCTGAGGTAGGTATATCTTTGTATTCCCATCCAAATAAATTATATCTTAATCAAGAATTTCAATTCTGTAAAAGTTATTTAAAAACTGTTTGAGTTATTGAAATCGGACTTCAGAGGAGGGGATTGGAGAGATGGGGTGGGGGGTTGTGAGCTCTGGTTACCCTTCTTACCGGCAGCGGGAACACAACACAAGGTCTATTATGGCTGCGGTCTTCTGTACCCCCTGTCACCCCATCCCCTCTTTCCGGGGTTTGGTACGGACATTATGTTTTTTTTTATACCACTTAGGTGGCAGACGAGCACACGGCCCACCTATATGACCTATGCACCTATGGACGTGCGCAACACCAGGGGCGTCACACTCGCGCTGCCGACCCTGCAAAATGCGTCCAATGCCCTTCATGAAGAACCCCATATTTAGCCGCCAGGGAAAACCACTACAGAGAGATCGTTCCACAGCCTAAGCGTGCGCGGAATGAAATTTCTTTCAAACCTTACAGTACGCACTGCAGGCGGATGCAACGTGTGGGGATGAATTCCCTGTCTGTGGCGAGCGGTGCGATGATAGAAAGTAGCTATAGGCTGATGCCATGCTGGGATGGGAATTGTTTGATATTATGATAATATCAATTCCCATCCCAGGGTCAACTGGGGGGGTGCGGGCCGGAACCTCCACGTGGTGCACCTGGGCAACGGAGGCGAGCAGCGCCTCCCACTCGCCACGGGAGACGCTGCTGCCTGCGGCCAATCCGGCCGGGGTGGGAGTGGCCCTCTAGAGGGCTGCTCCGAGGCTCTCCACGTGTCCCTCTGACTAGCAGATGGCACAGTGGGGAGCGAGCGGGGGCGAGCTGATTGTCTGCGTGCCGACGGTTGGGTGACAGGACGGCCTCCTGTCACCCTACACCCCACCGTCGGAGAAGTGACGCGATGCTCGCCCCACCCCCCCTTTCGGGGGGTCGAGGAGGCCATCTTAAAACCGTAGATGGCCCGGGGTCAGCTGGGGTGCGAGGGATAACCTTACACCCCGGTTACTAAGGCCCGAGACCGCATGCGGTTTTAGTCGGTTCGATCCCGACATAACCACCCCCGATGGCCGACGGGGGTTGTATCCATGGGGATTTCCGCACGATAAAAAAAAGGGTCAACTGGGGAGCGCGGGATATGCTCTAAGTAATCTTTCACCCCGGCAACTGAAGACTTGAGACGGCAGCGTGCGGTTTTTATCAGGTCTGAGTGAGACTTAACCGCGCCTGCTGGCTGACAGGGATGATATATGAAGGAACTTCCGCACGAAAAAAGGAATTTGAAACAGAATTCGAAATCCACGCGGGCGGAGCCGCGGGCAACAGCTAGTCATTAATAACTTCAGCGGTAAAGTTCTAGTAAATTATTTCACGATTTTCTCTTCGAATGACGAATTCTAAGTCGTTTACTCGCAAATAGCGTATGCAAGGTTGACTAAGTACCTACTTATCATTATAACTAACACACTGTAAATTTATTCATGGAACTAGTTATAAGTTACTTTGCAAAGTATGTTAGTCAACATTAAACTAAAATTACGTTAGTTACTTTCAGCTTTAAGCATTTCTTGTGAATGTTTGATTATTGTAAATAAGTAAAATGTATTGAGTTGAGGATTCCTAAATTTAAATTTAGTTATTCTTATCAATAAGTACACATTTACAATCAAAGTGATGTTTTAGTAGGTATATCATTAAACCTACCTTTCATTTTCTAGACAAAACGAAAAAATAAAAACCAAAACATAATTGGAAGTCTTTCCTCGATTTTTTGTTACCTATCATGT
This sequence comes from Lithosia quadra, assembly GCA_963576445.1. Lineage (NCBI taxonomy): Eukaryota > Metazoa > Arthropoda > Insecta > Lepidoptera > Erebidae > Lithosia > Lithosia quadra. Next base: position 14,866,166 of record OY754881.1, read on the forward strand.
TTTTTTTAAGGTTTTTCTAATTACAAGATCCAATTTTCGCTCAATACAATAATACAAGTATTATGATATTTGTGTATAATGTCCACTTAATTTTGCCTTGGTCTGAGTATTAAATTTCTATAATTATTTAAAATGGGAAACGCAATCTTGTCTATCTAGCTCATTGAGACTATGTAGAAAAGATTGATATCAGTAAAGAACATTAACTATCTATACCTCATGGTTTGTCTGCAGCTTGGGCTGCAAAGACGTTGACGTAGTCCTATCTACACCTCGCCTCTACGCACCTACGCACATACGCACCTACACCTCTACGCCTCTACGCCTCTACGCCCCTACGCCTCTACGCATCTACGCATCTATGCTTATCTCGTGCAAAATCCTTGAGGCGTAGAGGCGTTGAAGCGTAGAACCATGGATACACTCACTCACTCACGCTAATTAAATCTCTTAATTTAATTCACTCTCAGAATATTAAGTACTCTAGTGAGAGAGTGTCTAAGCGGTAATTAAGTACCCAGAGGTTAACACATTGCGAAATTAACCAATACTAGCCAGTCAGTTAGGATGGGTGACCATTTTCAGCACATCGAGACTACTTTGTGCCTCAGGGAGCACGTAAAGCCGTCGGTCTCCGTCGCCATACGTACTCGTACATCCATAGCAGTCGTTATCGGTATTTGGACCGCTAAAAACTCCGACAACTGGTTTACATACAGATCTTTGATATCGTTAATAAGTTATGAAGGTCAGATGGCAGTAACTTCACAGAAAATATCGAAGTACGGCCGCCTCGTAGTTAGACTGAAAAGCCTACCCCAATTGCAAAAGATTAGGAATTCTAGTACTACGAAAATGAACACAGTATTAATTGTGGACGACTTGAAGTCCTTGGAGTCCCAGTTGCGGATCAAGTCTATTAAGTGTCAAACCATCTTCAATTACCTCCAGATCGTATGCTGGGCATTTGATTCTATCCCCAGGGAAGTTACATCTGTACTAATCGAGTAAGAGTAATAACATGTAAGCCCGCCGGTTTCGAATGCTTTTGACCTGCCCTTTTTTAGGTACCTTATTAATTTTATACGGTAATTGAATGACTTACTTAAAAAAAAATGATTATTGTGAGACTTTTAAAGAGCCTCGGACCCAAGCTGGTGCAGGAGACTTCGGTTCCACCCGAGGTTTGGTCAGATGGCAGTTGCTACAGCATAAACAAAATTAGAAGGAAATTAGTAGTAAGTATACTCTATGTATTCTAAAGAAGAATCATGCTAAGATGATGGTGATGATTTTAAATTTGGGTTATCAGTTTTTCCGTAATTTTAAGTTCAATAAACAATCAATTAATAAGAATATCATTATAAGTAGGTACTATAGATACTGAAAGTCCAACTGGGAGATAAAGTTAACAATGCTCAGACACAAAGTACCGTCTGTTGATCACGCAAGAGATTTGTGCCCCGTGGTATTTTATAAAACACTTATAACGAAATTTACAGAGCACTAATGTGTTTATAATGACTCTCATTGCCGTCAAAATTATAACGTTTCTTTAAAATAAATATTTCTCAAAAAAATTGAATACTGACGAGGGGTCAAATTAAAGTACATAATTATATACTCTGACTTTATATTTCTCATTGACGGAAAATTTTTAATCAGTAAAGATTTTTTTTATCGAACACATTTATTGAGAAACTTAAGTAACCTAAATTTACCACTAAAGTAAAGCATCACTTAAGCCCACATCCAACATGACATGTCTTTAGCTTAAATTCTTAATTTCATGTACTTCATTTAAAAGCAACAAATGTCCCATATACATCTTTTTTGTATTGGACACATCACCACGACTTCACCTCGCCTAATAGTAAGCTGAAGCTAAAGTCTCAGGTCCATAATGTCACTATTACGACTACATACACCGATAGTGCTAAACAGGGCCAGTGGTGGCCCTCAGCTTGACAGCCTCGTCAAAATGCTTTTTCACGTCCCGCTTATAAGACCCGGGTCTATAGGAGGAAGGAAACATTTCGTGCACTTCTCGGGTGAATCATCCCTGTCAGAGTTGTTTGTGCAAACATTTTAGGGTGAATAAACTGCTTAACCAAGAAAATTCAGACTTTTTACTTTGAAAAAAATTTTTTTTTTCGTGTGGAAATCCTCATGGATACCCACCACGCGGCCAGCGGGGCAGATTATGTCGGACTCTTACCGACTAAAACCGCACGCCATCTAGGGTCTTCTGACGCCAGGGTGTAAGGTGGCCCAAAGAGCATTTCCCTCGCACCCCGGCTTGACCCGGGCCATCTCCGGATTCGAGATGGCCCCATCGGGTTTGGGAACCACGGGGTTCCCGACTTTGAAAATTAGACTATCATTCATTTCGTCCATCCGATACTTAGTTTTCATTTTTTTAAGTTGCTTTTTTAACATGCTCTAATATAATTTTCAGGAAAATGTAAATGTATAATTAAAATTAATTTAATATACTTACATAAAATTACATTACCCAGACACGCTACTGAAATGTTATTCAACTTTTTGATTTAATCAACATGTTATTCTCAAACACAGAACTTGAGTCATTCCAACTCACGACACCGGACCATAAAACAGGTTATAAAGCAGAAGTTTCACAGAAGTAAGAATTACTGCGGCGTGGCTTAAATAGTGAATATATTACATAAATGCTGATGTTAGGTCTGAGGCTTTAGTAGAGACAGTCTATTTTAGACACTACTGCACTGTATGGAATATTTTTTTTTTTTACTTTTTAGGCTTACAAATGGACATTACTTTTTTACTTTCGGTCATTTTGCGGTCGGTAATTTTCAGTACGAAACGTCAAAACTTGAGTATAAATTAAATAACACGTTTTGTAAATTTTGCAACATAACATTTCCATATTATTTAACATTGCTAGATAACATTAGGTATATAACTAATGCATAACTTGTTTTAATTACAAGTATAACGTTTACGCTATTAAAAAAAATGCCAAAAGGATTTTTTTAGTTTCGTCCCCATGACGAAATATAAATCAAAAAGTTATTTTCAGTTTTCATGTGGCTCTTTTTGTTTCTTGAAGTGGAATTAATTTATTGTATAGAATTAATTGAAAACCTTTCATTTTTTTAAATAGGTTAACTAGAGTCCTAAAATAGTAGGCAACTAAATTTTCCTTAATAATGGCAATTAAATACAAATTATGCGTGAAAAATGTTATGGAAAAACTAGGGGTGTCCGATTTGACATAACAGTTGCAAATTGCTACGATAATATAATAACCATGTTCGTTTTTATTTATCATGAAAAAGGGTTATAATTACTGGCATGTATGCATACATTATTATTAATTTTCTCTATTGATACTATACGAGTTCATCGGAATGTGACTTTTTGAATATGAGCCTGAAAGAATTACCCTCATTTTGCATTAAGGTGAACTTTTCTAATACTAGACTAAAACAAGCCGTGAATCGATATATTTTAAAGGAATGGGAATATGCACATTAACACACCTAAATGTACACACTCACGCACACACACACACACACCCACACTCACACACACACACACAGTCTCTCATCTTTATACACACTCCCTTATCCTCACACACAAACCCTCAAACACCAATCACACATGCGCACATGTACAAATACCCTAGTAATACTCATTGATACTTAATTAATTTAATTTTTAACAATATTTTATACAAATTTACTTACGTTTGCCACACTTGTCCTTGTAGTTACTGATAGGTACATCGGGGTGGCACTGGCATACCTTCTGCAAGCTGTCGCACACCGCGTCCTGAAAGAAGCAGTCCTCGATGGTGGAGCATAGGTCACCGTAAAGGCCACGCCTTAATGGATCTGAAACAGTAACACATAAATAAATAAATAATAATAAATTAATATTCTACAATATTCTACACAGTGATCGCGGTAGCCTAGTGGTCTGGGTAATGGACTGCTGAGACGAGGTTTCGAGTTCGATCCCGGGTTCACCATGGCACACACCAATGACTTTTCGATGCTTTTCGAAGTTATGTGTGTATTTATCGCAGGTTTATAAGTGCCCGGTTAATGGCAATAGGCTCACCACCTATTACATTGGGACCTAAACATAAACTGGCGAAATGTGGGTGCTAGCACCTCTGCCTACCCCTTTGGGGATATAGGCGTGAGTTTATGCTATGTTATGTTATGTTTACACAGCGCTCTCTAGACCCCAGGCAAGCATAGTTTAACTAGCTTGTGTTGTAGTTATGGGTTACAATACATACATATTTAATTATACATAGAAACACACAGACAAATACAAATAGATGTATTTATGCGTACAAATATATTTGCACTGAGCAGGAATTGAACCTGTGCCGCTGTCGTAGCAGTCGAATGCACTACCACCACGTCACACAGGCCGTCCTTTACAGAGACAAGATTTGTTTACGATTTCACAGTCTAAATTTAAGGCAAGGTATAAACAAAATCGTACGTATCGACTAGATTTTTTTTATATTATATGTTAAATTTGAATTCACCTCGCCTGATGGTAAGTTGAAAGTAAAGTCTCAGAAAAGAGGGTCACCATTACATACACGTACCATGTTAACAATGGTGGCACTCAGCTTGACGGCCTCATCAAAAGAGGGTTGTCGTCGCAGCACCGCGTGACACCCACCGGTCCCACTAGTGCTGCGACTAAAATCCTCCCATGCCTGTCTATGCACTTGCTGACCCCTGAACGCAATCCAACCGAGATTGGATAAAATAATATGGAGGGTTTTTCGCAATCGTGCACGGTGGTACCTACCCTAGCCGAATTTTGTGACAAATTTGTGCCATCAAATTTCTACCACCAGTGTGATATATACTCTGATTATGCCTAAGGAAGTTACCGGTACAGACAAATCCCATTCCTAAGAAAGTCAACATCCCAAATTGATAATTTTAGTTAGACGTGTCGTGAGCCCATTAACTTTGGGAACCACTTGAATAGACATTAGAGCAAATTGCTGTAATTTATCTTAGTCAAATCGCAACACACATTCCAAATTTGAATATCTATCTTGGTTTCATTCTCTTAAAACAACATCGCTGATAGAAGGCATATCATTAATCAACTACTTGTATTAATGTTATTCGCGGTAAAGTTATGAATTATGTATACAGTATCTAAATTCGTAGCAAAGTGACTGACAGTCTTAATAGATTACTATATGGTCTACGCTACACATAATGGAAATCCTTGAACGCTACACAAAATAGAATTCTTTTAGTGCGGAAATCCCGATCGATACCACCCTCGGTGAGGATACTAACCGCCTAAAACCGCACGCCGTTTTGGGTTTTTAAGTACCAGGGTGACCCAAAAGGCTGACCCTTAGACCCCAACTGATCCAGACACCTGTCCCCTTGGATTTGAGAACCAATTTGTCGCCGTATTCCCCTAGAAAATAGGAGGGGAAGCTTGTAAGCGCCGCGTATTGGAATGCCTAAACATATAAAATGTAGCTTAGCAGTGGAGGGTGTAGGGGTCTGGAGGGTTACTAATATTAACCCTCCAGACCACTACTACAATTTAGGCTATTAGTAGCCTTAGTATTTGATAGTATAGTTTTTTAATTCTTTATTACAAAAAAAACTTGAATAGGCGTTCCCACGCGGCGACTCTCGGCGGGGCCCCGACACCCGAGCGTAAATTAAAATGAAAAAAATCTTTAATTTATCAATTTTTTTCTGACTGTACAAAATGACTTTAATATGATAATGGAGTCCGAATTGTCAGTATACAAAATTTGAATTAAAAGTTTGGGGACAAGTGTTCCTAGAAATTGTTTTCCCTAACGTCAGCTATTCATTTTTAGAGCGTGACGTACATGAAGCTATAGATAAACATGGAGGCCGCACTTCCAATACCTACTTGATGCTCAGTCTGTATTTACTATCTTGCTCTCTGTGGGCCGACTTCTCTTTCTAAGTATGATAACCTTCTAAGCAAGAAATCACCATTTAAACAAGTTTAAACACTTACGCGTGGAATTTTATATCACATCCTTGACGCCACGTAATACCGCAACCACGCACTATACAATTTTGCACCATTTTTTGAGTTTATACTTATAATTAACTTTAAATATGTTAAAAACCAAAACAATAATAAACAACCGCCATATTGTTTATTGATAGTTGACATGTAGTACCAATGTTGCCACATTACGTACTGAATCCATAGACAATGGGAATTTAATTCACTGATATCCTGATTCAACAACCCAATCATGCATAATAAATGACATATAATTTTTCAATTTCCACATTAATAATCGTAGTCGAACTATAGAGTTATTTATAAATCATTTTACTTGCATTTTTGGTTAGTATGGTCTATTTCTATAATTTACTAGGAGATACTAATAAGAAGATAGCAACATTGTACAAATACACGAAAGAGAAGTCGGCCCACAGAGAGTGAGATACAGACATGTAGGTATTTGGATCAAGCTGTTCTTCCCGGTTTGGCCTCCATGTTTATCTATAGCTTCATGGTGACGTAGGTCTTATATTACCCTCGAGATTCAATAGTAAATTTGAAATCAAACCGTAAAGTTAACTCATAGTCAGAAGTATCATTACTATAGGCAACGAAAACTTTCTTCGTATTAAATTTGAGAACAAAGGGTTCTCCCACAAGGGAATGTAGGGGATTGACGATACTAGACAGATCAGTTACGTTAGAATAAGAAATTATTGAGACTAGTAATAGCTTGAAGTTTATGGAAGTTTTCGGATCAAACTTATAGGGAAGTGTAAAGCTATTAAGAGTGTATTCAGATTACAGGCAATCCAAAGGTATGTATAGATTAAAGTACTTACAATATAAAATGAGAAACATTTTGGGTGGTTTATAAAAAATAATCACGAAGGCTAGCCTTCTAACCTAACCTATCCGAGTCAGGGTATTCTGAGTCGGGGTGTTAAAAATGTTACATTTCGTCCTCTCTATATTTCTAGTCGCTCACTTAGTAATTTAGTCACTTTTTAAATAAAGATAGTATTGTTTTATTTAATTACGAATATATTTATAACACTGAACTTAATCTAGTAATATAAGTATATCACTAAACTTGGACCGTTCGTATAACTATGTTACGGTATATAATTATATCCCTAGGGATATAACTATATTACGGCTTTATATAACTTACTGCGACATATATACCTATATCATGATCGCGTTAATTCCCGTAAACATTATAGTATAATCATGGAACGCGAAAGTTTAAAACTTAATATTATAGGAATACTCAATCAATAGGCCTACAAAAGGCGTAGGGAAATTAGTTGAAGTTTTATTATGAGCATTATTGAGGGTAATTGTTGCGTTCAGTGACTGCAGTGCGGGTGCATTGTACCCAGGATATTGATTACACGTAGCCACGGCAGGGAGCTCATTGCACCTCACTTGTCATTAGCAGGGAATTATTTTGAGTTTGAGTAGATAATTATATAACCGAATTTGTATAAAATTTGATGGCACAAATTTGTCACAAAATTCGGCCGGGTAGGTACCTACCAACGTGCACGTTTGCGAAATACCCTCCATAGTAATCAAATCTCGGTTAGATTGCGTTCAGGGATCAGCAAGTGGATAACTGGGCAGGTGGATTGTGGTCGCAGCATAGGACCGGTGGGTGTCACGCGGTGCTGCGACGACAATCCTCTTTTGATGAGGCCGTCAAGCTGAGTGCCACCATTGTTAGCATGGTACGTGTATATAATGGTGACCCTCTTTCCAGAGACTTAACTTTCAGCTTACCATCAGGCAAGGTGAAGTTAAATTGACGTGTTCTATGTATATAAAAAAGCTCCACCCGAGTGTACATGTAGTGTGTGTAAATCGGATCATGTCTGAAGGTGAAACCGCCCGATATGATAGGAATCGTACATTTTTCCTTATTTTTCCTTATCAATTTCATAAAAAATGGCGTGAATAGTAGACCTCATATCACAAGCTATACTTATTCTAAGTCTTGATAAAACTTAGCCTGTACCTATGTCCCAATATTATTACTATCAGGATGCTAAAATTGACATACGAAAATTAAAATTCAAACATTTTAAGCACTTATAATATTTTAACAGCTGATAATGTGCAATTAAGAGCAGTTAAAATATATCGTCCTCATTTGCAATCCAGTAATGGCTACTGAAATTCAGAGTCCATATTTCATCACGAACAGTCTGGTAGATAAAATTGAATTGAAATATGTATAATTATGTATATTTTATACGAGTGACCTGCATCATAGCATTGTACTAAAAATATACATTTTCTAGGACATTCTACACAACACTATCAAGATCTTAATTAAAATTTACAAAATGCAGGTTGGGCCTGGGTTGAGTTCGACATAACCACCCCCAATAGCCAACAGGGGTGGCATCCATAGGGACAAAAACAGGCAATGGACTAGTGAAAGTAAATGAAAGATTATAGTAAACATAAATAACCACTTAAACTTACCGATGGAAGTGAACTCAGCGGAGCCTAGCTGTGGTGAGTTGAGCGCTAGGAGCGTCGCGAGCGCGGCGAGCGAGGCCGCCGCCCGCAGAGAGCGCTCGCCTCGCATGCCGCTCACAACACGTGCGTCACATGCCAGTGAAGTGCCTGCAAAAGAGAAATATATCATAAATATCTGCGACAAAATTGTTGTCACCCTAGCAGAAATAGGCCGCGGTGATGGCGTGTGGTACGCGCTCTCACTTATTCCGGAGACAAAACAAGAACAAGTGAGGGGATAATCTCGAAACCAGAGATTGTCCTGGGTCAGCGGGGGTGGGAAGGAAATGTCTTATGGCCTTTTTTTTTCATGCGGAAATCCCCGCAGATTGCCACACGCATTGCCAGCGGGGGTAGTTATGTCGGATGTAAACCGACCACAACCACGTGACATGTGGTTGTGGTCGGTTCTTCAAACGCTGGGGTGTAAGGTAACTCAACAGGCATTCACCTCGCACCCTGAATGCCATATATGGCCTTACCTTGCACCTCCGGCATCTGAGGAACCGATATAGCGTGTGGTTTTAGTTACTTCGAGTTCTACATAACAATCAAATCAAGGTCCCTGCTTTGATAAATATGATTGTTGTTGGTCAGTGTGAGTATTTTTAGCTACTATCTGCTCCTTATTTCCCTCTGCGTTTAATTCTTAGGAAGGTAAAGGTAAAAGGTTGTTTACGTAAATTATTTCAGTATTGATACGAAATATTTGAATCTGACTGGTTTATTCAATACGAATGAAATTGCTCTTTATTCATTACAAATTACTTCAACATTTCAAATTTAACAAATTCAAAGGAAATTGGAAGCGCTTTTACTTCATTTTGTGCTTCTCATTTCAAGTTAACTTCAAACAAATACGGGCTATTCATAATTTCCTCAATAAGTATACTTAAGAAAAGCGTACATAACAACGTAATTGGCCATTTTACCTCTGGTGAAATATCAAATTTCAAAAGCATCTACCTACTCGACATTTGGAATAAGCTGGCTTTTTGTACTGAACACATATTTCATGGAAGGGAAGAAAAATAAACTAGGATAGAAGGATTTAAAGCTAGGTAATATGATGAATGTTTTAGATCGGAAAATTTCGGTAGACGGCTTCACCGGCGTCCATAGCCATAAAAAATATCGGAAAATTTCGAATATCTAGCACACGTTCAGGGCCTCGATTCTGCTAAAGGCAAACCACTGTAATACCACTGACACTCTAAAAATGCAATTTAATTAAAGACTTTACCCTCTACAAAATCGCTCTACAAAATATTATTTGACTTTAGACTTTAACCTGATAACAATAAAGTCCACAATTAAATGGCATTTTTTAAAGTGTCAGTGGTATTACAGTGGTTTGTCTTTAGCAGAATCGAGGCCCAGGTAGTTCAGTTGGTCAGAACACTCCCCTGTAAGGGAGTGGTCACGGTTTCAAGTCCCGTCCTGGATGATCACCTTTCCGTGTTAAATCATTAGAGGAAAACATGAGTGGAAAGAATACTCACTTTCTACTCATGTTTTCCAGCCTAATACATAAAAATTAATCCCAACTAATGCCTAACTGATAAACAAAAAAATATCGAGAAACCTATAAAAGCCTAATACAGAAAAATATAACAAAATTGGTTGACAAACAATGGAGAAAAAAGATGCAAAACTGTTTTATCTTTGCCTGCTTATACTCATAATATAAATGTAGTACTGTGTTATTTTCAGAGTATCGCCTGAACAACTTGACTGATTGAGGTCTTACGTACACAATTTGTTTGTTATATCGTCGAAACCACTCTAAGTGGCTAATGACGCTAAATGGCCCACAATTATTCTTATTTCTAACATAATAATTATGTTAGTTTAGTACCTAACAAGAAAATTGCTATAAATCTCAATATAGAGCGTGTTAAGTTAAAAAAACTTGACATTTCTATAGATTTTATGTACCTACCTAATATTCATGTCCACTAATTTTCAAACGCTCAGTGTAATTCTAAAAAATCATACCACTATTTTTTCAATGTAAAAAATGTTGTACAGAATTGTATGGTTATAATTTTGGGGTAGTATATATATGGCTACTTTTTAGCCTGGAAATACGGTAACAGCGGGTAATAGCAATCAACACAATTTTTTTTAAAAAAGCCAACTGAGATAGATTACGATGTTGAAATTTAAATGAAAAAATAAATTGGATTTGAAAAGGTCAAACGACTCAATTTGGTTTTACCTTTTTCATAAATAGCCAGTTAAAGTTATAAGGGCATGACCTTAATTTTTCAAGCTATTATTATTATACTAAGTACCAATTCTGGAAAAATACGTGTTCCGTACGTTTCTACCTCTCTAAAGCCCAATTATATTTAGTATAGCTGTCTCGGCGAACTTCGTACCGCCATATTTTCCACCCGCGTGCAATTCCGTTCCCATTCCTGTTCCCGTTCCCATTCCCATTACTATTCCCATTCCTATTCCTATTCTCATTCCCATTCCCATTCCTACTACTACCTACTACTACTAAATACTAATCCCGTAACGTAAACATAAACTTCTCTCACATAATAGAAAAAGTTTGTATGAGAAAAAGAAAAGCTACTTTCTGAAATTTTCTGTACAACTGTTTTATTATTTTTTTTCGTAAGAACCTTCTCCCGATAATAACAAACACAACAAAAAAAGAATTAGTGAAATCGGTGGAGCCGTTGGTGAGTTATGCGCTTACCAACACATTTTGTGATTCATTTTTAGGTATATTATAGATTATTACTCACATTCACATAAATTCAATGCCTATCTATACAAATAAATAAAATTTAAGAAACTGTGTGAAATATTAGAATAACGAGTTTTAAATCTATGCATAAAATAATGATAATAAAGAGGTGGGGTACTATTTTTTATAATTATTTTTAAATGTATTGTTTTTTAATATATATTCAAAAATGTAAATTAAATGTTCTTAGTGCGCGGCATCTAAAGTGGCCAGATTTTGGAGAAGTGTGGGCCCCACTACTCCAAAACCTTGTCAAGTTAGATGCTGTACACTCTAGTTGCTTGTGGCAAAATGCGTCGAAACAAGTATAGTGTACGGGATCTAATTTGGCAAGGTTTTGGAATAGTGGAGCCCACACTACTTCAAAATCTTGCCACGTTAGATGCCGCGCACTTATGTAAAATAAAGAGAATAATAATAATTTTTTCATTAAAAAGATACACTATTAAAAGTCTATAGAGACTATAAATATAAATGAAATGAATGAAGATATGACATATAAGAAGTTGCTGAAGAGTTTGTTTCCTTCAATGTGTTAATCATTTCTGGAACTATTATGTTGTGCAAATTGAAAAATACTTACAGCAGTGAATGTCGATAGACCAATTGTTTGATTGATTGAGCGAAACTGTAATACTTGTTACTCAATTTGCTAGGCTTTCAAAACATAATTATATATAACGCTACTAACTTCTAAACATATGCTCCTGTCATATCAGCAGGCATACCCACATCAAATATGTTTTTGCTGAATATTTGCAAGCTCGAAAATCTTTTTTGTCTATAAAATATACTCGGAAAGACAACTGACGCGTGTCAACAAAACCCAAGTACCGTAGAAAGGGTTTCAAAAAGGGCTAGAACATAATATTTATCCGTTCCTTACGCCTCCGATCCGAAACAATAGATTCGTTCTCAGCAAACCTTTGTCAAGCTAAAGGTACATTATGTTTTGGGCTCAAACAACCTAATATCAAAGGGTTAATTCTCGTAATAAAATACGTTCGAAATTCGTATCTCATCACGATCTCATAAATATCACAAAATTATCCTTGTCACAAAGTTTTCAACATCCAATATTATAACATGATTGTCACTGAATCGTGACGGAAAGTTGAATCAATGACTAATCAGGTATTCTGCTAGACTTAGACTTTGTAATTGATTTGTATTGTACTGCAAATTAAAAGTAATTATTATCTCGGTATGCGTTTAGTTTGACAATTGTGAGATCACAATGATATTGGAACTGAATTTTGAACTTATTTCATTTCGATAATTGGCCCTTTCATCCTTTACTTTATACATTTTTGTATTCTTATATCATGTCATAAGAATAAGAGAAAGAGACATGACAAAAGAATACAAAAATCGCAATTTGTTTGAGGTTTGAGTCTCATATAAATTGCGTACTTATAGTAAAACGAGAGAAAATAAAGGGTTTTCATTTTTCTTTGATGTTATGTTATTCATTTCAATGCCTTATCTGTGTGGTACGGCGTTTTAGTAGATGATATTTTTGATGGATTGTATTAGATATACCTACAATTGCCTTGTAACTACTGTCATAAATTATGAGTATCTTCCATTCCTTTGAGACGTAGCGTAATGTTACATGACTTCTCATCTTTCTCAGAAAACGGCATGCCACTAAAATAATTTTCCAAATTGAACTGTTTGTTTTTTTTTTGTTAGCTCAACTTGAACGCACCGCTACATTTTGAAGCACTAAAATGGGAGCCCAAACTTTTCTTTAATATGTGGATTATTTTTATATCACTTAAGTGCTAAATAAGCATTTCACCTGGTGGAAAGCGGTTACCGCGGCCTATTAATCGTGTGCAACACCAGGGCCGCCACACCTGCGCTGCGGTATCCTGTATAAACCTTCTAATGCCCTTCATGAAGGACCCTATATTGTAGACGTGAATAGGAGGTTAAATACGCTTAAAATTACTAAATAAAATAACATCCATACTAAATAAAAAATAAAAAATAAAAAAATAAAAAAAATAAAAAACCAGCGGGGTTAAGTCAATAGACGGACTGAATATAAAAAAAAAAAATATCCGTAAGGTTTTTTCAGGTTTTTTCTAGATTTTTCAAGTTCAAGGACAGCTACTAAAAATCCTTTCGTTTTTTTTATTATTAATGAATGCTAAGCTGAAAAATGATGACAAAACTGAACTCAAGTAAAAAATAACTTAGCCCCTTATAATTCATCATTATCCCATCAATAACCGGAAAATTGATGAGCTGGAGAGATAGCCTTGGTTTATTACTAACATTAATCAAAAGCGGACGGTGTCAAATGATACTTCATAGGCTTCTTAATCTAGGATTGATAATTTCATCGGGAAAAGTTCAGGCGACTCTGTCAGATTTATTTCCTACTTTACTTAGATTTTCTGTTTAAAGCGAATGGATAAGGACGTTTAAAGGAATGGATGGATGTAGCTGAATGGATGAGGACGCGGCCTCTACTCAGAGGTATCGATTTTGAACAGGAAGTATCTTGTGCGCGAAGTATTTAGGTTTTTATGGAAGCAAAAAATCAAATTATTTACTCTCTAATTTTTGATTTTCATTCAGTATAAACCTCCAAAAATCTGTAATTTGTACAGATTTTGTATTAATTATAAAGTTATTTTCTTAAACTGTGTACATAAATCAGTCGTCCAGAAGTAAATATATTTAATTGTTTTAGGAAAAGAAACATCTACATTGATAATTTTAAACCAAATGAATACGAATTAATTGAAAAAAAATTCACTGCGCAGTTATCATTCTCTGAACCTTTTTCCCAACTCAGTTGGGGTCGGCTTTCCAGTCTAACTGTGATGCGGCTGAACTTCGATATATTCCGTAGACCGACTGCCATCTGACCTCCACAACCAATGGTCATTATAACCAATGGCGATATCGAAGTTCCAAGTTAGACTGGTTCTTCATTCACTGCGCAGTTACTTGATAATTAAATATCAACCAAATTTTCTGATTACCTCTTGAACTCTCTCGAATGAGTGAGTTCCACGCTAGCTGACAAATAAGTCAGCCTGACTGACAACAATTAACAGTCAACTTTTTTGTAAATCAATGCAGTCAACACAACAAGCATTGCATTAAAAGAAATCACTTATACTGGTCACTTATCAACAAAACCAAGTCATGAAATCCTAAATGACCTTATTAGGCTACCTATTATTGTAGGCACATAGGTTAGAGGCAATCACCCTCAGAAGGCAAACGACCCTTAAACCAATGGCGACGAATAAAGCTCGAACGATCATTATCTTTTGTACCACTGAACTTGTTTTGTGAGGAAAGTACGGGGCGGCGAAATTGAGCGATTAAACCTTAATCGTGCGATTACTAACAAGGATTATCGTGGATTGCCTAGATTTTTCTACGATTGGTACCTACGTATCAATTGCCCTTTGATCCAAAATACTAGATAGGAAATTTTTCTGTCATTTGATAATCTTCTAATCTCTAGTATTTTAGCAGATCGTTGCTTCTTTTTTGCCGCACCATAAGGACTTGGAATTCTTTACCAGCGCATGTGTTTCCTTCCTCCTATAGTCCCGGGGCCTTTAAGCAGGGCGTGAAACAGCATTTGATGAGGCCGTCAAGCTGAGGGCCGCCACTGTGGCACTATCGGTGTATGCAGTGGTGACCCCGGTCCTGAGACTTTACATTTGGTTTACCCTCAGGCGAGGTGAAGTCATATTGACGTGACCGACATAAAGCGATTAAAATAGACAAAATAACAACAAAATAAGCTAAATGTTTTCGGTATTATTGCAGGTGGAGGTGAGTAAATATGATTAATATTCCTATCACTGAGCCCTACCTCTCGTAGATCAAACAAATATCTAATAACAAACATCAAAGCTCGTACTAGATTATTTAGCCCAAAGCCCTTACGTTGTATTCACTGTAAGAGGATTAAATATAAAATCGAAAGCAATATAACGAACGATTCAATATCGTATATGAACAACCTACCTAGACGCTTTATGTTTTTGTTTTATTTAGTTATTTTATGTACACAATGTACATACAAATACAATCGAATATAACTATAAAACATACATCAGCTGGGAGAGAAAAAGTTTATGGGTTTACTTCGAGGTCAAGACAACTTTAGGAAACATTTTCTTTTGGGGTGGGAGTACAAACATACATAGCTCCTACCTACTTCTTTAGCTACTTATTCCAGCAGATCCCTACATTTTTTTTTATTCATGATAGGCTTACGTTTGACCTCAATCTCACCTGATGGTAAGTGACGATGTGGTCTACGATGAATCACGCTTGCCTAGAAGGAACCTATTCACTCGTGACTTGAAAACTCCCAGGTTATAGCTTTCCGGAAACACAGACTCAGGCAAGGAATTCCACTCCTTAGCTGTACGTACGATGAATGTGTCAGCAAAGCGCTTTGTGCGTATGAGTGGAATCTTCTAAGGTACATTAGGGTAGCCAAGAGCTCACTGTATACCTCCTCCCCCATCCCTTCCTAGTCTCCCCGCCCCTTCCCAGCTCACCCCCTTCCCTTCAGGGTACGCAGCGCGTGTGTGCCACCCTTAATGTTGCACACGTTCATAGGCCACGGTGACCGCTTCCCATCAGGTGGGCCATGTGCTTATCTGCCATCTACGTAGTATAAAAAAGATATAAGTACCTACTTCATTTCCAATTTAGCTGTAAAAAATAAGAGAATATATCCCGATACGTGATCAAGAAGAAGATACGAAAGCAGTTAGCTTGAATAATCTATCCTAGATACTTCTATTAGATGACTTCTTTTATATTTAGACTACAGGTCCATTATTCAAACGTATTTATATTTCAATCGATCGTGACCTGTTTCTAAATTCTCTTCATCTGTAAATAGATCAGAAAGCTATAGCTAATTGCGTTATCGTTCATGAATAGTAATATTAGATTTATATTTTTTATTTTTACATTGTTTGTTGAAATACTATGGGTTGAGGCTTAGCACATAATTGTTTTATTTAATATGGGGCACGTCAAAATGACTTCACCTCGCCTGATGGTAAGCTAAAGGTAAAGACTCAGGACTGGGGTCACCACTACATACACCGGTAGTGCTATAGTGGCAGCCCTCAACTTGACGGAATCAAATGCTTTTTCACGCCCCGCTTAAATGACCCTGGACTATATAGGAGAAAGGAAACACATGCGCTGGTAAAGAATTCCAAGTATTTATGGTACGACAAAGAAAAGAGGCACCGAACCGCTAAAATACTAGAGATTAGTAGATTATCAAATGAACGGGAAAGGAAACACGTGAGCTTATAAAGAATTCCAGGTTTTTATAATGCAGCAAAGAAAAGAGACATCGAACCGCTTAGTTCTTGATGGAAATTGTTTATACGGTATGAGGGTGATATCTCAGTCTTGCACGTGTTGTTCTGTATGGGCAAGGAGAGGGTGATATGTTTTAATAAGAGAAAGTGTTAGTCAAGCACCGCTTAGTAACTACTATCACAATGACCTAACGGTAGCCCGATGATATTTCCGTGATAAAGGGCAGTTGAGTTAAAAATTTAACAGAAATAACTTAATCAATTACCTAAACAAAGAATAAGTTTCTGCAAACATTAGTTCAACACGTACAATGGTAATTATTTAGTATTTAATACCTAGAACTACTTTAGTTTACTTAATGATAAGAAAAATCACGCGATGTTTTCTTACTATAGGTTTCGTTTACTATAAAAAACTATGTAAAGTAGAATCATAAATACTAAAAATGTTGAGTACCTAGTTTCTTTTGTTAAAAATATTCAAACAAAGACTATGTTTTGTGTAAAAATATTAATTTAATTTGACTTGACCATAAACAGTACAGTCATTATGTGAACCGCATGGTATAGGTTCATAAAAATACATCCAAAATATTACAAAAATGCGGTAGGTACCTTTCGGACCCTTGACACCACCGACTTTCACCACCGGTGGTGTCAAGGGTATTTTTAATACCCATTACACTACCAAAGAGCTGCATTTGCTGCAACAGCACTGGTACACTAATAGACCGGTATATAACACTTACGCATTTTTACGCTAATTTTGCATCAAGCAGAAAACTCTCTGATAGTTTCCCACTACTACTACTACTACTACTATTTCTTTGTTTAAATTAGGTATAATATTTTATCAAGATTTCATCAATTTGATGGTATACTCATGTACCTATTACCGCTTCCCATGGGAACCTATTCCTGAGATAAAAAATAGACTGTGTTATTCTAGACTAGTATCCCCCCCGTATCAGATTTCCGAAAGATCCGTTGAGTTGTTACAACGTGATTGAGTTACAAATATCCAAATATATTTAGAAACTCTCAAATTTGTAATATTACATACCTATAATAATACATACAAATCACACTTTTTCCCATTGGGGTAGGCAGAGACAACATCTTTCCACTTGCTATGATCTTGCTACTTGCTACTCCTTTCACTTCTTCAACTTTCATAACACTGTTTTCATACACGCACGCCCATTGCGGATACTCTTGAACTTTTTTATATAGGCCACGTCAAAATGACTTTGCCTCGCCTGATGGTAAGCTGACCTTACCTTTCTCCAAACCAACGTTGTAATATTAAGTAGGGAAATAGGATTAGGGTTGCGATTAATTACTCATTTGATATAATATAATGTCATAAGTAACCCTTTTGGTCGTTTCATTCCGAAATATATTAAATAGGGCCGACTTTCTTTGATCTTCGTAACCAAAAAGGGTCCCAATTGAATACCACAGAGTATGAGTATAATACTCTGTGGTCAAATATCAGGCCTCACTTAATTAACTAAATGGGATCTACATAATATTATAAAGACACTTGTGTCATTCAAAGTCAACATTTATATTTTCAACAAGCTTTGCCTTTGACGCCATAATCGTATAAAGTCATGATATTATTTCAATTTCAAATTGTTTTGAATAATACAAAGGGCTCAAAAATCCAAGAAGGATGATCAGTTAGAATTATATTTCTTGTTGGGATTCTTCTCTCAAAAAAATTATGAATTAATAAAAAAACATGGTTTTGTTTATACATCGGTCACGTCAATATATGACTTCACCTCGCCTGATGGTAAGCTAAAGGCAAAGTCTCAGGGCGGGGGTCCCTATTACATACAGCGACAGTGCCATAATGGTGGCCCTCAACTTGATGGCCTCATAATGTGCATTACAACACTAGTAATTAAGTCGGCCGGCGACGTACCCGTAGGACCTCCAAGTTTCGACCCCATCTGAAAATAGTGCCCTATTTCAAAAAACGGGGCCCGTACGACCTCATTTTATAAATCTTCTAAAATGTTTATTAACAGAATAATAATGCACAGATGTGAAGTTTAGGTGACATATTTATAGTCACGTGACCACTTTTTTCTGCGATTTCATTTTTTGAGAGAAAAGTAGAGATATCACCACAGACGCCATGCTGCTCAGGAGTAGGTGTATGTTATTTACATAATTATTATATTGTAGGTAAAAATAATTTTGAAATCAAAATGAGAACAATATTTTATTATGAACAATACAACTAAGTTCATTTTACGAGTTAAGTTCTTATGGAGCTGTTGAAAGCCGATTTAGGGCACGGTTTTAATCGGCTTATTACCTATTTAGAATTGGACTATAAATTCCACTGTTTACGCTTTGGCTTTTTATGAATACAATAAAATATTTAATTAAGATTTATAATCAGAAACTTCGTATTGTATTGTTAAATTTGCTCCGAGATTTATTGAGGGTAATAAAACATTTTGTTCTTCTTTACACTGCTTAAACTTTTGACAATAATTTTATCAAATATTTCAATAGATATTGGCTAGGAGTCTAGGATTGCGACCGAGGGACCGACCCTCTCTATAAAGTGGTAATAAAAATATAAGTGGCGAAATAGGGATGTATAAAACACCCTATGTTTTCATACAGATATAGGCATAAATTATATTATAGTATTACTACTATTAATAAATAATCAAGGCATCAAACGCTACCTGAACCTAATCCTAACGCTTTTACTATAATAAAGGTTCATCCAACCGTTCCCAGCTCGTAAACAGAATAATCCTGCCATTGTCCTTTGCAAAGGATCAACGTAATGTGGTCACCCAAAAATGCGGTTAATGAATTTTGAATTAATAATTTCGTTCACCCTTTTATATTTTATGCATATTTTATAACTTAATGAACAAAGCAAATCATTAAGGAGTATTGTGTAATTTATTAACATTTTAATATTATTTCCCTCTCACTGGAATAAGCAGAAACAACCATCTGCTAAATAAGTCTGTTTTTTTTTTATCGGTCACGTCAATATGACTTCACCTCGCCTGATGGTAAGCTAAAGGTAAAGTCTCAGGAAGGGGGTCTCCATTATATACACCCACAGTGCCATAATAGTGGCCCTCAACTTGACGGCCTCATCAAATGCTTTATCACGCCCCGCTTAAAGAACCCGGGACTTTAAGAGGAAGAAAACACGTGGGCTGGTAAAGAATTCCAGGTCTTTATGGTGCGGCAAAAAAAGAGGCAGCGAACCACTTAGTTCTTTAAAGTCTTCTTCTTTTAATTGCCTATTCCGGGTGTATCCATCATCACCTTCTAACATTAGTCCTAATCGCATTCGAGGTTATCACCTCAGATTCCGGCGTCCGGTTTCCAAATTGTAAAGTTTTACTTGTTTTCAGTTCTTTTTTTTATACCACTTAGATGGCAGACAAGCACACGGCCCACACTGATGGAAAGCGGTTACAGTGGCCTATGGACACGTGCAACACCAGGGGCGTCACACTCGCGCTGCCGACCCTGCAAAAACCTTCTAATGGCCTCGTTCGCCCGGTCTTGCATCTATAATTATTTATTTATTTTCATTTAAATATGACAGTGTCAGTATTCAGACTATAACCCGATATAAATCTTGAGATACTTCAATGACAAAGGCAATCAATTCATTAACAAAATTAAGAGCTACATCGCCCCAATTAATAAAGCCGTCACAGCTAGCAATACGTTTGATAAGATAAAACGAACCTTATTTCCTAAAAATAAGAGTCATAAAAAATAATATCCAGGCTAAGAGATTAAAAAGGTTGTGGAGTTTCTTCGCAATATCGAATAGCCATTAAATAAAACGTTAACGTGAAGTTTTCCTCGGTCAGAATTTAAGGCTGAACGAGATATCGTTACGGTAAGTGAGTTTTAATGTCCTATATCAAGCCACGAAATTCTCTCTGAATTGTACTTCAAGTAGAACAGACTTGGTATATTATTATAGCTAGATTTGTTACATGGTAAAATAATTCCTACATGCGTAGATAATTACGTAATTTGTGTTTTTTTATACTACGTAGGTGGCAGACAAGGACACGGCCCACCTACTAGGAAGCGGTCACCGTGGCCTATGGACGTGTGTAACACTAAGGGTGACACACACGCGCTGCCTACGCTGAAGGGAAGGGGGAGGGCTAGGAAAAAGTGGAGAGGCTAGGAAGGGGTGGGGAGAGGAGGGATACAGTGAGCTCTGGCTACCCTACTTACTGGCGGGAACACAACACGATGGTTATTATGGCCGCGGTCTTCTGTAGGACGGTGGTAAATGGTGGTCTGTGGTTAGATTGTAAAGAGATATTAACGTCATAATTTTTTTGAAGGTAGTGCAAAAGTATTCCATATCTATTTTGAAAAAAAAAACAGGATTCCAACTTCCGGCAGCGGCCGGTGAAGTGCCACATCCAAATAACTCACGTGCTTCGCGGTAGAGAACATTCGAAATTATGGGTATCGATGTGGCGCACTTTCGCACTACCTTGAGACACGTTTCGGTACTTTAGGGTTACAGTTCATCGCTATTTTGAACTTCGAAATTCAGTATGACAGTCGAGTCATCTAGGTGAACTGAGCCAAAGTTGCCTACATACTTGACTTACTTCTAATAAAACATTCCACAGGAACGCGAGCCACCTTTACATTGGTATATACGTATACGGTCACAATTCAAATATTATTAACATAAAAGCGTCAACTACATGGATTGCAGAACACTGCATTGAGTTACTTTCGTGGTTACGAACAATATGCGTGTCTCACGCACCGTATAATTGTTATTTCTGAAACTGTTTATAATATTTTATACGTACCAATAATCATAGATATTAAACAGAACCTTAATGCCATCGATTTAAGGTTTGATTTTGAATACACTGTGCATAAGTTTCATCCATATTAAATTAAACCTTAAACTGATCTCTTTAAGTTTTAATTTCCAGTAACCGTTTCGGTATAGAGTTGAATTTGGTTTCATGTTAGCATCATAATTCAGTAGATTATTGGTTATTACTAAATATAAATTAGAGGCAAAAATTTAATATTTATGCATAATTTACATTTAAATTTGAAAAGCCGTAGAGAAGATTACACAAATTGAGTTGTCTATTTTAATAATGTTTGTTCTACAATTAATTAGTTTTCAGACACTGTGTAATACTTTTTAATAAACTGATTAAAATAACGTGTTATTTTATAAGAAGGATATTAAGTTTAATTACAAAGTAAATCTTTTTAACACTGAGTAGTGTGGTGGTGAGACGATTGGTCGATAATTCAGTGATTAGGTTAGAATGGTTAATATATTATGAATTATTATAAAAATACGAAAGATTTCAAGTCTGAGCAAGATCTTCCTAATAGAACAAACCTCATCAAAATCCATTCAGTAGTTTTTGCATCCTTAGATTCTAAAAAATATTTGGTTACGTTATCCGGTTATAAAATACGAAAAAGAGTTCGATTGCAACTGGTTACGAAACACAGTTACGATGGCAACCAAAGGGATCTAGTTCAGGCTTAGATAAAGCTGTGTATACATTAAAACTTTGACATTCAAATCAGAAAAGGTTCCACGTATAACAGGAAATAAGTCCATGTAGTAGGTGTGACCTCCCGAGTCAATATTTAAGCGGCCGGATACATTTCAATCTGTTTTGTGTACTTTACTTGTTTGCTTAAACGAAATATATTCGTTCGCGAACTTTTATGCTTCCAACATGGTGGGATATAGAATGTTTATTTTCAATACAATGGGTTCTCTGAAAATGCGTGGTACTTTATTGGATGAATTTATAATTTCAGCAATCTGGGACAATTCCAGTTAGCTCAGATGGCAGGCTTACCTAGAAGGAATATTCTATGTAAGCCTGCCATTTTGCCATTAGGACTGAATTGTATCAACTTTTCCTATGAGTTTAAATATCAACAGTATGTAGTGAGAGGTTAGGTTTCTTTTATTTTTATTTTTTTCCTTGTGTAAGTGGTACCTGCCATTTGTATTTATATTTTAAATGCGCAGAATAATAAATGATTTCTTTCTTTCTTTCTATCAACCACGAATTGAGCAAGGATTATGTCTAGTGGACTGCCTTTGGATTTAGGATATAGGTTAATAAAAAGATTGAAAATATTATAGACCGCTTCCCATCAGGTGGGCCGTGTGCTTGTTGTCACTTAAGTGGTATAAAACGACCGACTTCAAAAACTAAAAAGTAAAAATTAACTTTCATTTTAATAAAATACTATTATTTGTATGTGCTACATACCTATTGATAGGTTTGAAGGCGGTGGTGCAAGTATCCTCTTTCTGACAAAAAAAGACTTATAAAAATCTATACCATATTGATACTGCTATCGTGTAAGATACATGCAAAAAAAATAGCGGTTGAATTGAGGACCTCCTCCTATTTGGAAGTCGGTTAAAAATAAATTAAATATCTTCTACATACTGATTCATAGATTATGTAGAACATGGCTTTATAAACTGGCCTATTGCCAAAAAAGTAGGAACTTCTTCATCGATACAAAAACCTTATTTCCTGACCTTGTAAATTTCACTTCACTTTTGCGCCGCAAAATATTGAACGTTAAGACCACAGAACATTAAAAGACAGTAGAAGTAATATCTAGGTTAGAATACAAAGAAATCGATGTTGCCAAAAAATGCTGCTCATTGGATGCATATATTTTTCCTTAAAATATGGGAAAAGTATACGCACACCTTATTTTACTGAAATACATTTAATTTTTCATCAGTAATTAATCTATGTACCTATATAATAATTAATCCCTTCAAATGCGTGAGCCTATCAGTTAATTGTATCTACACTTAACTTTTTGGCAACGCAGCCCTGCGGCCTTGCTACTTCTTCTTTGTAGAAGTTTTTTTTGTGTTCTGTGATTCAGACGCATTACGTAATATTTGTAAGATTGCCAGGAACCTTACCATTCTTTTTAATTTCTCAATAATCCTCCCTCCGACATTTTCTACTTCCCTTCTCTTCCGTACTATAGCTAATAACCCATGGTTTCCACTTCCTCAGTCATAGTAAGTAATTCTCAGGGCCAGTAACGTTCTGAAATGAGATGAAAAATACCATGTTTTTTTCTCACGGTTCTTTATTTTACGCGTATAGAATACATAATGTATTGCGAGCTTTCACTTCATGTATTCTGAAGAGTACATTGATATCGTTTTCAGTACAACAAAGCTACTTTATATTCAAAATTTCCCCACGCATATAACAAACTCGTGCTTTTAAAGACACGTAAAATTTGACGTCAATTAATCATTCTTTTTGGCGTATTTTATGCGGTACTCATTTGTTATTTTTTCAGTTAAAGTCACCGCTCCGCTCATCTCTCAACACACCCTAAATAAGCAACCGTAACAGCTCGATATTATGTCACAAATCGTTATAGATGTACCTTATTTACATACGCATTAGGTTCAAGTTTGATTGATGTAAAGAATTGTGTTTCAAGGTCGCTTATTGTTTGTGTACATTCAATCACATAAGCGATTGACATGGAAAATCCATTTGATCTAAAAATCTGTGACGCAGTGGTTTAATAACGGCACGTCATCAAATGCCACTGTTTGGTTACAGTAGGGCGAAAACGTAATTCCTTTCGAATAGAAGGGTAGGTATAGTATTCGTGACGGGAGACTGGAGACAGTCAGTATAATATTACAATCCTATATAGTGATTTGATGTTTGACCAATTAGGTACGCAATAATATCGCGTTTGCATATTAATATCATCCATATCCCATCTCCCCAATCCAGGGGGGATTGGAGAGAGATGGGATATGCAACCCCCCCCTCCCCCCCCCCCAATTCCCAACCTCCCATCCCCAGGGTCAGCAGCGCAAGTGTGACATCCATGATGTTGCACACGTCCAATAGACCACGGTGACTGCTTTCCACCATGTGAGCCGTGTGCTTGTCTGCCACCTAAGTAGTATAAAAAAATATTATGGACTGGATTGCGATATGTATTGACTATCTCTAATACTATACGCTTACTATTCGTGCAACAAAAAACACACATACTTATTAAAATTTACACATACATACACGCAAAAAACAACAACCTCACTGAAGCAGTCGGGTTAAAGGAAATTCATAAAACAACCAAAAAAACCCTAGTTTTGACCGTTAATAATACGATATCTAAATATCGTAGTCTTAGACTAGGTAACCTAGTTGCTAAAACATATAAAATACTAGTCTCTACTATATTTAACAACATGTTAAAGAACCTATTATTCCAATTACTATTGTAATCACGTTAACTTCTCACTTAAACTACCGAATACCACGAACATTCGTTGAACTCAAAAGGGGTAATATACTAAGAAATAAAAAGTACTGGAAGTTTTTTTTTTTTTTTTTTTTTTTTTTTATACCACTTAGGTGGCAGACAAGCACACGGCCCACCTGATGGGAAGCGGTCACCGTGGCCTAGGGACGCGTGCAACACCAGGGGCATCACACTCGCGCTGCCGACCCCGCAAAAACCTTCTAATGCCCTTCTTGAAGAACCCCATATTGTAGTCGCTAGGGAAAACCACGGCAGGGAGATCATTCCACAGCCTAAGCGTGCGCGGAATAAGTTCTTAAGGAGGTAGGACACGACGGTATCTCCCGTCCGAAATGAGCTGTCCGACTGGAGAAGTACCTCCGCCCTACTCAGAAGACCGCGGCCATAATAACCATCGTGTTGTGTTCCCGCCGGTAAGTAGGGTAGCCAGAGCTCACTGTACCCCTCCTCCCCCTCCCCTTCCTAGCCTCCCCACCCCTTCCCAGCTCTCCTCCTTTCCCTTCAGGGTAGGCAGCGCGTGTGTGACACCTTAGTGTTGCACACGTTCATAGGCCACGGTGACCGCTTCCCATCAGGTGGGCCGTGTGCTTGTCTGCCACCTCGTAGTATAAAAAAAAAGTTAATACAACCAACAAGTATATTAATTTTACGAATGTCCAAAAAGAATTTGCAATGTTTTCAGATTCTATTATAAACAAGTATAGTGCACAGCAGCTAACTTGGCAAGATTTTGGAGCAGTGTGGGCCCTACTAGGTACTCCAAAATCTTGCCAAGTTAGATGAAGAATTTTAGCTTAGCAATCAAGGTTTTAAGGTTGGATAGTGATGAGTAATATAAGTAAAAATTGAAAGCACATAGACTACAATACTAAACAATATTACTATCATAGGAAGTAATGGCCATCCATCTTACAATCGATGTTATTACACCTATAAATCTATTCTGAGCGCGTTTGTAAGTGTCCCGGAGAGATTAATGTTACAAAATGGTTTATGGCCATTTAAGATAACCGCTTGATAGCTTTGGGCAAACTCGCGTACATTTCCGTAATCATCATTATTATACAAATGCGTAAGGCTGATGTTCCGCAGAATGCGAATTTAGTACGGGCTACGTTTACATAATTGACGGTCGGAAGACAAAAGGGTGCAAGTTACATCGACTTTTCGAAAAGTTACAAGCTTCAGAGCTTGGAACATCGGCGTAGAATTGCTAGCCTCTCTGTTTTTTATCGTTTGCACTTCGGAGAATGTGCGCTGGAATTATATAACCTAATTCCTCCAAGCCCCTTTCATCACCGAACGACCAGACGTACGGCAACGAACCACCGGTACATGGTGGATATCCCACTCATACGCACAAAACGTTTTGGCAGTACGTTCATCGTGCGTACTGCCAAAGAGTGGAATGCCCTGCCTGAGTCTGTATTTCCGGAAAGCAACAACCTGGAGGTCATCAAGTCAAGAGTGAATAGGTTACTTCTAGGCAAGCGTGCTCCACCGTCGACCACATAATCACTTACCAACAGGTGAGATTGTGGTCAAACGCGAGCCTATTACCAATAAAAATGTGACACCATAAACACTATATAGCATAGTGATTTTACTGTCAATTATATATTTTGGTGCAACGTAATATGGAACAAGCATAACTAATTGCTGTCTATCAAACACGTTTCTAAAGCCATGCCAGTTTTTTTGTTTCTGATAAAAAACTCATATTGTTTTTCCGATTTGCAAACAAAACGCGAGTCCACCACAGAACAAAGAAAAATCCTTAAAATCATTTTAACTATGAATAAAAAAAATTACAGGGGTAGTTCAAATATGACCACAGTCAGTTTAACATGGTGAAAATGAAAATGGAGGCTTGTTATTATTATATTACCATATCATTGGTTATTAGTCTGTAAGCCTTCTTCAAAAGTAAATAAATAAATAAATAAAACATCAAGTACTTAGTTCAAAAGTATGATCGTCTTAATAATTCCTGTAAACATAATAACTGTATTCAAGTGGTAACTACAAAGACATCAAGAACTAAACTACCCCTTTCACTCTAAATACAGAACCTTCTATATGAACTCTGGCGGCATGCTACTGAATAATTCTAAGCAATCTCAAAGAATAAACCTTAATTATATGAGGTAACGCAGTTGTCTAAGTCACAAAATCACGAGACAACGTACACACGCTATTATGTGTCCAAAAAGGTACAAACACACACGTGATAGTTGCGTGATAGCTTATAGACACGTTGCCGTCTAATGGTCTATGACCCCTTGTTCACAAACTCAGAATTAGAACTATTACTGGCGCATTATCAACCTCTTTTTCTTCCCAAGAATCTTATGACGCATTTTTTTTTCTATGTAGACGTCACAATTCCAAATTTGAAAAATTCAGTATTAGGCGCGAAAGTATAAAACTTTAATAGAAAAGAAACAAATTTATATCTATTAGAAGTTATAATGAAGTGAAGTTACACCTTTATGCTTGTTATTACTGTAATACAAGCTATCAAACAAAAAAATCGTTAACAAACTTTCCTTAACACGGTGTGAAGTGACATCGTTTTTCAATCACCACCAATTCTTTGGAATTTCCATAGCGAAATTATTGGTAAAACAACTCAAAATGCACTTTACTTTTCCGATTATAAGGTTGTTTTCGAATTGTGTTTTCCACGCATGCGTGGTTCCGATACCGCAGTGCGCGGCGCCCGTAAGACCCGTCTGAGCGTGTGGACTCCCCATTACCTATAGAAAAAAATGTAATAGTTCAGCAATGTTTGCACATACATTTGAACCAAATCTATGGTCAATCGGAAATGGGTTTAAGTATTTGGGCCAATGTTTGTCACGAAGTTTGACGTGTCGAAGTGTCATTGTCCTCGGTAAACTGCAGTTTACTTTGTTGTTCTTGAGCTTTCAGCTTTGAGCGTTGTGCTTGGTAATATCCCTTTATTCCAACTAGTCCTACTAACAGTTCGATCATCGGACAGTTTGGAAAAAAAATTTCCAAG
The DNA here is from genome assembly GCA_963576445.1 of Lithosia quadra. Lineage (NCBI taxonomy): Eukaryota > Metazoa > Arthropoda > Insecta > Lepidoptera > Erebidae > Lithosia > Lithosia quadra. The sequence continues at coordinate 14,894,238 of OY754881.1, forward strand.
TAGTTAGATTGAGTTTGACAATCGAACTACTTGGACAAAAATATTCCAGGTAGTTAGATCGTGTTTGACAATCGAACTATTTGGACAAAAAATTTCCAAGTAGTTAGATTGTGCTTGACAATCGAACTATTTGGACAAAAATATTCCGAAAAGTTAGATTATGTTTGACAATCGAACTATTTGGATAAAAATGTTCCAAGTAGTTAGATTATGTTTGACAATCGAACTACTTGGACAAAAATGTTCCAAGTAGTTAGATTGTATTTGACAATCGAACTGTTGGGATAAAAATATTCCAAGTAGTTAGATTATTAATTGCAATAAGAAGAATATAGTATTTTTAATTGATTTTTTGTTGTGTGTGTGTATGTATAGTATAGATTGGTAGTAACCTATCCGTACTATTCACGACCGACTCACCTTCACATAGCTTTTTCACACTAGTGTGATGATGAGGAAATTTACTATCTTGATCAAATTCTGCATCTCCTACTACACTTTCTTGTGTAAGTCTATTACCGACATTACTAGGTATATTATATAGTAATATTTATTTCTAAAAACCTAAGCCCAGTTTAACTAAATGAAATATTTCAGTCTTAATAGTTAGATCCTCAACCCCAGTCTAACTAGTTGGAATATATTTGTCCTAACAGTTCGATTGTCAAACAAAATCTAACTACTTGGAACATTTTTGTCCAAGTACTTCGATTGTCAAACACAATCTAACTACTTGGAAGATTTTTGTCCAAATAGTTCGATTGTCAAACATAATCTAACTAGTCGGAACATTTTTATCCAAATAGTTCGATTGTCAAGCACAATCTAACTACTTGGAAATTTTTTGTCCAAATAGTTCGATTGTCAAACACGATCTAACTACTTGGAATATTTTTGTCCAAGTAGTTCGATTGTCAAACTCAATCTAACTACTTGGAAAATTTTTGTCCAAACTGTCCGATGATCGAACTGTTAGTAGGACTAGTTGGAAGTGTAAAGTTGAATATTTTTTTTATAAATGCAAGTTTTTTTGAAAAAAGAATTGAGTGAATATTTTTTCAGGTTTGAAAATTTTATATATTTTAGTAGGATAGTCCTCCTACTATCCTACTATAATATAAAAAATGTTGAAGTTTGTGAAGACGTTAAGTTTGGATGTGTGGTTGTTTGGATGTTTAGATATTTGGATGTTTGCTACTCCTCAATCACACTGCAACGGCTGAACGGATTTCTACTATCCTACTTTCTACTATCCTACTTCCTACTAATATTATAAAAGTGAAAGTTAGTGAAGATGCCTAAATGTCTGTTACTCAATCATGCTCTAACCGCTGTACAAATTTGGCTGGAATTTGGTACAGGGATAGACTAGAGTCTGTAATAACAAATAAGCTTTTCATCACTATACTAGGTTCCCGTGGGAAGCGGGAACGAGATCATAAACCCAGGTAGTATAAAAAAATAATTATTCCACTTCTAAACATCTCAAGCGCTTGAAACACTTGAGCAATGTTCTCAACGGTTCCGTTTGTGTTGTTGAGAACGCAAGACTGACTCTCATAGCGAAAGTAGCGCTTGAAGCGCTTGAAGCGAGTCAAGTTTTTCAAGAATTTGTAAGAGCGTAACCTGTTGACTGGATTTACTTCACAATTTTTTTACCTCTACTTTTAATGAATATGACTAACTGTGCCCCCGACTTCACCCGCGTGGATTTAGATTTTTAAGGTTTTAATTTTTTTTTTTAAACAACTCTAATTCTTTTCCAAAATAAAGTCTATGAAAGTCCTGTCCAAATTGGTCCAACCGTTCCAGAGATTACCTTTTATAGCAGACAGACAGACAAAAACGTTAAAAATTGCTGTTGTTATATGTACCTATCGTACATAAACTCATATGCATTGATTTAAAACCTGTTATATTAGTAACATATATGTATAATATATTAGTAACAGACATTTTAATTTTATTTATTTGAATAGATGTTATTAGGGCTCCACTTATATTTCCTCAAGCCAACCTCACCTGCTTGCTAACACACAAATTCATATTATTTACATATTTTTCAATTAGTCCAGCATCTATAAATTAGTGCCGGTTAATTTCGTCTACATCTTTAGTACAGGCGTGGATAGTCCCTAGTGAGTGTCCCATCCCATCTTAAAATACAGAAATACCGCATGTTAGACCCATGTCCGAATATAGGTCTCCCAAAGGGCCGGATACATCCATAAGATAAAAGTAACATAAAAGGTATGTGTAACGGAGAGATAATGAATAGTAATATTAATAAGGATATCTTAAAGACAGTGTAGGGGGTTTTGGTTATAATTTTGGTTTGGTTATGGTTAGACATGGAAGTAACTACCGACTTACCTTCTAACCTAGAGCGAAAAACCTGCAATTAGGTAGACTTTTTTTTACAGTCTAATATCCTAAATTAATAACATTCCTCCTCCAGTTAAGCTAAATAACTTAGCCTCTAGAAATCTCGGTGTAACACCAAAAGCTACCAAACTATCCTACAATGCGTTTTCAAAATGTCTTCTTCTTCAACCTAGCGTTAATCCCAGTCGCATCCAAAGTTTTCACCTCGGAGTCTGGGGTCCGCTTTACCAGTCTTAACTGCGGATTTGGCTGGATCTCGATATTTTCCGTGATGCGACTGCCATTATGACGTTTTTAAAATGTAATAAAAGTAATCATTACATAATATCCGTTGTAAAACGGGGTGAAAATAGGAATTAAGGAGTGAAAAGATATAAAATGATCATTAGAATTTGATAATATAATTTCTTTTACAAAATTTGGCGTAGACATTTGTTGATTCTGTTCATTGAGACATTAGAATAGTTTATATATTATTTTCACTTAAAATAACTGCACAATTTATCTGACCATTTAATTCCTTCATCCCTATTTTCACCCCGTTTCACGGTAACGTTCAAAAACATATTCTACCTCACAAGTGTCATCACGGTTATCTCCGGTATTCCCGAAGGACAAGAAAGGGATGAAGACGTATGTATAACGTGTATTTTATAGTCTGTCAATGGAATTGTTGGGTGGAATGTGTTCGTAGGCTTTCGCAAGCAACCTTTTCACTGCTCCCTTGCAATAATATGAATGTTCCTTACATGAGTTCAAAGTAAATACGACAGTAGCTTTTTAGAAGGATTGAGTAGCGCTTTGTAAAAGGAGATAATAATATAAAAGAATTTCAGGTATGTATTTTTTGTACTTAAAAAATTGTAACGTTATGCTACAATTTTTCTAAGTACCTACTTGTATAGTGTTTTGAAAAATCGTAAGTAGTTTGAATTGTATTTATTTTTAACCAGTTTGGCTTAGGCGAATTTTTTGAAACAGTGTATTCAGTGTTTTTTTATACGTTGATGAATTTCAATCATTCAAAACAAAAATAGAAAAATTTTTCAAAATATTTTACGTGAACACACTACTTAGATAATTTAAAGTAATTAGGTACATTTTTATCTTGAGCCAAATAAACTCAAATGTTGGTTACATCTACACTCACATTGAGCTACTTTTGTTGTTAATACTGAGGTTTCATTATTAGGGCTCCCCATAATGGTACCAAAATATTTCTTCATGTACTAAAAGTGTCCTTCGTGTGTTGTTCTATGTTCGCATATTTCTATACAATCTAAAATACTAGTAATATACGACCCATGTTATTACTTTTTTAATATCTCGTCCTATTGAATCTCTGAAACGAAAAAATATTACGAAATATAAAACTAAGTAACATACCATGTTCTAGTATGATATATACTTTGATACATCAAATCGTAATAAAATTCCTTTCTTCTGCGTGAAATTGTGGTTTTATTAACATTCCTGAAAATAGACATAATCTTGTTATTTTCCTTTTCGTTTATAATGTAGCCCCAAAGCAAATTACACAGGGTGGAACATAATTGGAAGCAGTTTAATTTTAACGCTTCTCGCATCTTAAATGTCAAATTAGATGGCGGTACTCGTAATATCACTGGCAGTCTTTAAAAATGTATTATTATTTTTATGAAAATGAATTCTACCTCTATTTTGAGGGGGACGGGATGTAGTAAGCCTCCTCGAAGAATGGTACCTATGCTCGGGCCCTTCACTGTAAGTAGCAGCCTTATTTCAACCTTCATCCTAGCGTTAATCCCAGTCGTATCCAAAGCTTTCACCTCGGAGTCTGGGGTCCGCTTTACTAGTCTTAACTGCGAATGCTGAACCTCGATATTTTTTCCGTAAAGCGACTGCAATCTGACCTTCACAACCCAATGGTGACATTAGGCGATTTTTGGACTTTTTAGGGCTCCAACTACCCGTAACAATGTTTGTATGGCAACCGGGATAAGCCGTCGGGGCTTAACGTACTTCAAGCAGCAATCGTTTCCCTAAAATCCGCATAAGCCAAACCAAAGTTGTATCCGTAATCCCGGTGTACAATAAAGAATTATCTATCTATCTATCTATCTATCAAAGTTAGAAGAAAGATTAAGCGAACCCCAGACTCTGAGGTGAAAACCTTAAGATACAACCGGAAACAACGTGATAAAGATAATGATAATTTAATATCATAACAGCAAAAGTCTCAAGTTATATAATAATCTCCCAAAGGAAAATATATTTCGAGGAAAATATAACAGTAATTTGAGTTCATGTTTATTTTACTAATGGTTGACATTGTTGAAATATTTCGCCACAGGTTTTCCTGTTTTGTATTTTATTGTAATGTTTTCATGTAATTGTTATTTGTATCTTTACACCAAACCTTACTTTAGACTTAAGAACTTTTAAAGAGATTCTTGTTAGCAGGCTTCATTTTATATTCTAACAAGCTGTTCAAAATGGCTTTTGTAAGTTTCACTTCTGTACTAATATTATAAAGGGCAAAATCCTTGATTCATTGGTTCAGTGTACCTACTGAGAGCGTATTTTTTTTATATCACGTAGGTGGCAGTCAAGCACACGGCCCACCTGATGGGAAGCGGTTACCGTGGCATATGAACGTGTGCAATACCAAGGGCGTCACCCACGTGCCGCTGGCCCTGAAGGGAAAGGGTGGGGGTAGGATAGGGTGGGAAAGCTAGAAAGGAGCGGGGGGGAGGGGTAAAGTGACCTCTGGCTACCCTACTTACCGGCGGGAACACAACACGCTGGTTATTATGGCGGTGGTGTTCTGTAGGGCGGAGGTACTTCCCCAGTCGGACAGCTCATTTCAGACGGGAGATACCGTCGTGTCCTACCTCCACACTTTTTGAAATATTTCATCGCAAATAAATTGTACCTATAACTACCATAAATAAACAATTTTTTAAAATTGAATAATGATTCAATTTAAAAAAATATAAATCTTTTTTAAACGCAACAGCTGTAAATTGTTGTTTGAATGTTTTAGAAGGACTTAAAAAGGAGTTTCACTGCTTTACTTGTATGTTTATTATGTACCTACCTACGTTTGGTTGAACCAATTTTGATGCGGTTTTCAAATAAGTATTTTTAGCATTCTAGAGAAAGTTTTAGTTACTTATCCGATTTCAAAAATCGGTAAGTCAGTTCTATTATTTCATTTTCAAGAATTATTAGGTGATTGTAGTCATTCTTGGTACATTATGTATTATTCATAATTAGTTTCTTTTTACCTACCTATAGACGATAAAATTGTGTAGGTACTATTGTTATTTTAAGCATGTACATGCGCTATACCATATTCCAGTTCTTTCAAATTACATTTTAGACGTTTAACATTTTTCACGCCACAACAAATTTGTATAAGCGTAAGTACTCACGCGATTTCAAACTTTTAAATAAATTCATAGAATTGTGAAGTTAGGTATTTGTATTTCCATATAACACGTATTATTCTTGATCACGAAAAACGCAAACAGTTTAAAATATATAAAGCAGTTTCTTTGATTATTGTAGAGATTATTTCGTACTGAATACGCCCAAAATTCATTGCACAGATCGTGGCGGTCACTGTAGCAATATCGATGCGACTTTACCTTTAGTTTACCATCAGGCAAGGTGAAGTCGTGTTGATGTGTCCAATATTTAAAAAAAACATATAATAATAATACGCATGGGCTCGGCAACGCGTGTGAGACCCCTGGTATTGCACACGTTCATTACGGACATATGTCAATCATCTTAGTGATAAAAAAAACAACAAAAGTTATAGTTTGAAGGGAGATCTACCACGGATTGTCAATAAAATTGCATTATCTGGCGAATTTAAGGTATTATTGACCATCACTGTCATTGCATGTTTCGATATCGCCATTGGTCATAATGACCATTGGTTATGGAGGTCAGATGGCAGTCGCTCCACGGAAAATATCGAAGTTCAGCCACATCACAGTTAGACTGGAAAGCCGAACCCAACTGAGTTGGGATAAAGGTTCAGAGAATGATGATGCTGTCATAACATTCCAGCACGATGAGTGCCTGTGGTATTCAGTCATGCGGCCTATGACCTTGTGCACAACGTTTAATATAGAATAATAATAATAAATGAATTTCGTTCTAATTATTATTATTTTACGACTATGAAGGAAACACTGCTCAACCATAAATATCGCTGAAGATATCGTTAATGTTTTATTATTATCAGTCGTGACAGCCAAATAAACTTTGGGCTAATCGATACGGTTCAGCCGATCGTCGTTGGAATAGGGATGTACGTAGTCGGGCAAGGTCAACTTTAGTTCAAGTACAAGGTATCGTTGGGTATTATTTTAGTTATGACCTTAGGGAAATTAACTTAAAGTCAGGTTTGAATAGAATTTTAGAGTAATTGTGTTTGGCTAAGCTGCTAAAGTGCTAGCAAAGACTCATATAAAATATTTTTTATTAGAATAATATAAGATTTTTGATTTTTTTTTATACCACCTGATAGAAGGCGGTCACCGTGGCCTATGGACGTATGCAACGCTAAGGGTGTCACAAAAAATTCACGAAAACAGCATTTTTTTCGTGCGGCAATCCCCATGGATACCACCTCCATTGGCCATCAGAGGTCTTCAGACACCGGAGTGTAAGCCAGACAGTGTACTGGAGAACGACCGTGTCTTCATCTGTATCACAAATCTCCCCCCCCCCCCCCCCCCCGCGCGCCCCAAAACCAGCCTCCCAGTTGTCTACTCTCTATTGTGCCCTCTGCTAGGAACACGCGGAGAACATCTAAGCAGACCTAAATACTACTCCCGCCTTGGCAGTAATTAGCCGCAGGCAGCAGACGTCTCCCCTGTGAGTGGTGGTACTCAAAGCTAAAATGGTCCCATAGAGTCTTTTCATCCCCACATGAAAAAATTTTGAACTTTTTTTGCTAACTGTAAGATTTTTTACAAAATCTGTGAATGCAGTTCAATATATCTCAAAAAGTTAGTGAATGTCTCCTAAGAACATTTTGCTGTTACTATAACGGTTAAGGTACTTGCCCTTACTGCCCCGTTTCAAACATACACCCTGTATAGACGGCAAATAAACGATAAGATTTATCTAGCTACGGTAGCATTATATAAGAAGGATCACGTTAAGACTGTGTTAGACCGACTTTCTGAGAATAAAAACAGTACGTGGACCAAAAAACTGTTGTCGAAGTATTGTACTTTATTGTATAAGCTTCACGTAAAGACTACTTCAAAAAGAAATAGAAAAATAGCTACGTTACGACACGTAAACAAAAGTGAAAGGTGTTAGCACGTACATTTTGTTCTGAGGGTAAGAAAAGGTTTTTCTTACCCTCAGAACAAAATATACGTTTTTGGCATTTTTACTACTAACAATGTATGTCAGCTTTAGTCTTGAAAGAAATGTCAAAGTCAGCGACATAAGGAGATGATCATTTTAGATTATAAAAAATTGGTATATGAGCAAATTTAATTATATTTCTTAAGGAAATCGCTGTTTATAGACATATATGAGGCAGTCTGTAACTCGTAGCAACACCATCAAGGCGCGCGGTGGCGCGATGCTCGCCCCTCATCCTTTCTGGTAGTCCAGAGAGCCAGCTTAAAACTTACTGTAGATGGCACTAAGTCAGCTGGGGTACGAGGGAAATGCCTCTTGAGTCATCTTGCACCTTAGCGTCTAAAGACCCGAGACGGCATGGGGTTTTAGTCGGCCTGGGTGCGACATATGCACCCCCAAATGGTTGATGGTTATGGTATTCGTGGGGATTTCCACACGAAAAAAAAGAATGAGCAATATGAAAATAATACCAATTGACATCTCATTCAATTCTACCAGAATTTCATCGAGTGAGACCTCATTTCCAATTACGTTCTGTATCACTGAACTGAAAGTAATTGGGCATGTGTCATATATAACATTGATTCTGTATTAGAGTTCAATTATATCAGACGATAGATATTTATTATCTTTACTAGCTACCTGCGTAGAATTCTAATACCGTTCCTGCAACCTATAGGGACTTATTCTTAGAATAAAAAGTAGCATATTATGTGTTATTCCAGACTTTTTTTTTTTTTATGTCGGTCACGTCAACATGACTTCACCTCGCCTGATGGTAAGCTGAGGCAAAGTCTCTAGAATGGGAGTCACCATTGCAAACACCGATAGTGCCAAAATGGTGGCTCTCAGCTTGACGGCCTCATCAAATGCTTTTTCACGCCCCGCTTAAAGGACCCGGGACTGTATGAGGAAGGAAACACGTGAGCTGGTAAAGAATTCCAGGTTTTGATGGTGCGGCAAAGGAAAGAGGCACCGAACCGCTTGGTTCTTGGTGGAATTGTTTGCACCATATGAGGGTGATATCTCAGCCTTGCACGTGTTGTTCTGTATAGGAATGGAGAGGGTGGGACTAGTTGGTAGAGCTCGTCGGAACACTCCCCATGGTATATGCGGTAAAAAGCTGCCAAAGATGCTATATCTCTGCGCAATTGCAGGGGCTCGAGAGTATTGGTAACTTCGGGACTCCCAATAATACGGGCCGCGCGTCGCTGCAACCTGTCGAGAGCATCTAACAAGTACTGAGCAGAGCCATCCCAGAGATGAGAACAGTATTCCACGCCGGAACGGATTTGTGCCTTGTACAGAAGACACCGTTGCTCCGGCGTGAAAAATCGTCTCACCTTGTTCAGGACTCCGAGTTTCCGCGAGGCCGTTTTGATGATGCTCTCGATGTAGTTGTTACTATAAACTAGGTATCTAAAAACCTCGATAAGGTGATTAAGAAGTTGGCTTCACGATCAAGGGGTCATAGGTTCAAAGCTACCGATGTGAACCTGTTTCTAAAATATGCATTTTAGATTACCTGGAGGGGTTAGCGGTTTCTAATACTCTTTTGAAAAATAAAACTATATTTGTATCAAAATTTAGCCGGATCTGTTCATCCATTTCAGCGTGATTAAGTAACAAACATCCAATTATTTTCATTAACTTGCACATTTATATTATTAGTTAGATAGGATTATTATATTTACACATAAGTAACCCCAAAGGTGGGCAAAGATGTCATTTTATTCATATTTTGCTATCTATATTTTAACACAATGCACTACGTGGTGACTCTCCACTAGGTTCGTTGTCAACTTCAATCCGAGAACAGTAGTTATAATAATTTTGGAGGTCGTACGGGCCCCTTTATATAAATTTTCATTTTGAAGGCCGTACGGGTACCAAAAAAGAGGTCGTAGGGGCACTTTTGTAAAAGGGTCCAAACTTTGAGGTCGTACGGGTACGTCGCCATCAGGCAAACGTAAATTAATGAAACGAAACAATTTTTTCAGTAAAAACTTTTTTAAATTGCTAGGGCGACTAATTTACAAAATTTTTACAAATTTTATAAACTTTTTAAATTACTATGAAAATATGAAAATTAAAGTAAAATTACTATTTTCAAATACATTGTATCCAATTTTGCATACGCTTACTTTTGAAATCAAAATGGTCGGTATAATTATTTTCTATTAAAAGTGCCACGTACCTATTTAAAAAGTTATAATTTTGTTACCAGAGCCTTGGCGTTACACATAGAAACTTAAATAACAACAGAAGGCTAGTTTCTATGACAAATCGATATTCAGAATATTATTACTTGGCTAATGAACTATGCGTATAACACCCTAATTATATTAGGTTAATAGCTAATGCGATGGTAGCTGAATGGATAAGGACGCGGCCTCTACTCAGAGGTATTGGTTCGAATCCGGCCGGACAGTACATATCAATGTGAATTTCACTTTGTGGAATTTATATTTGCTAATCACATGATTTACCATCTGCTGACGGTGAAGGAGAAACATCGTAAGGAAACCCACATGTTATAGAAGAAATTCTAAGGACATGACCGATCCACCAACCCACATTAGGCCAACGTGTGTGGATTAAGATCTAAACCCTTTTTAATGGAGGTAGGACACGACGGTATCTCTCGTCCCAAATGAACTGTCCGACTAGGGAAGTACCTCCGCCCTACAGAAGACGGCGGCCAAAATAACCATCGTGTTGTGTTCCCGCGCGCCGGTAAGTAGGGTAGCCAGAGCTCACTGTACCCCTCCTCCTCCCATCCCTTCCTAGCCTTCATGCCCCTTCCCCGCCCTGTCCGCTTCCCATCAGGTGGGCCGTTTGCTTGTCTGCCACCTAAGTAGTATAAAGAAAATATTTGGATGTTTGTTACTCAATTACGCTCTAAATGATGAACAGATATGGCTAAAATTTGGCACAGGGATAGATTATAGTCCGAAATAACACATAGGCTACATATTATCCCTGGAATAGATTCCCATGGGAAGCGAGAACAAGATTTAAAGATTACCGGGTTATAGTTTTCCGGAAACACAGACTCAGGCAGGGCATTCCACTCCTTAGCAGTACGCATAATGAACTTATTACTGAAGCGATTCGTGCATAGAGCAGAATATTTACCATATAAGAATGGTGTATATCTATAGCTCCTTTAGTCTATCATAAAGACATTTCAAATAACAATTAGGCATTTCAATACATACATACATACATAAATACTACAAACATTCATACATACATAGTCTCGAAAAACATTACCCTCCTTTCTTCGGCAGTCGGGTAAAAATAGTGGGTTAGGTTTTGTGTCAAATCGATATTCAGAATGTTATAATCAAACTTACTGGAAAACTATGTCAACCTAATTATTTTATTAGCATGTCAATAGCTGTCTAGTCTTAAGCCGTAAATCATGTGAGTTATAGCCTACTTTAGAGTGACTCAGATGAGTTATAGAGCCATATATATAGTAAGCGGTTATCATGTCCATTAAAATATTGAAATACTAGACTTTAGAAATTAAGTGTATCGCGTTGTTACGCTGTTTCGCACTACCTTTTCCTTATAAATTCGTTTATCTTGGCTTTTAAAAGAGCTACTGCAATTCTGACCCCCTGACCTCAAGAAAACTGCATCTGTCAAGGCCGTCTAGGTAAAGGTTTTTTTTTTTTTTTTTTTTTATTCATGATAGGCTTACGTTTGACCTCAATCTCACCTGATGGTAAGTAACCATTCTAAGGACTTCCCTTGGGATTGGTGACCACTACTTTTTGGACTTCGCCTCAGCTTACCATCAGGCGGGGTGCAGTCCATCCTGCGGACTTGATATGAAAAAATGTGCCAGAACCTCTTCTGTCAATCATCAGGAGTACTGGCTAGCAGATGACCGCTTGGGTTAGCCATGAAGATCCTGTCCCTTTAAGCCCCTTCCCTCAGTCAAAAATAAGCCGTGTTCCTTAGAATGTAATCTGTACATGTAAAAATGATAGGAAAGTCAAAACTGTACATGGAATATTTTTTGAAAAGAATACTTGGGGTGTGATCTACAATCGATACCGAAGCTAAAAATATTGTTTTTAGAATTTTTGTCTGTTTGTCTATTTGTCTATTTGTCTGTATATCCGGGATAAACTCAAAAAGTACTGCATGGATTTACTTCAAATTTGGCACAAATATTATTAAGAAGTCGGGTCAACACATAGGTTACATTATCATGCTATCAGCTACGGGGAACGAGCAGTGAACCTTTATTTCTTCAACGCATTCTGTAACAACGTGTAATCTAATGACTCATATTTGAATGTTGTCAGGTATCATGTTAAAACCATGACATAAGCTAGCTTCACACTATAAGTAAACTTGGTGGCGATACCGACCTTGACGCGGGCGAAGCCGCGGGCGGAAGCTAGTTGCTTATATAACTGCGCCCCGTTTCATCCACTTTACTGAATACACTTAAAATCAATTACTATGTTCTATCTATAGCAATAAGCAGTTCCACCAGAATCAATGTAAAAGCAAATATACACCCACCTTATCTGAAATTCAACACCATGCCTTCGGGAGAGCTTATTTTTCCGGGAAAACCCTTTTAGTAACTACCAGATAACGCCATTGAAACGGTAATTCCCCGAATCAAAAATTCAATACCCATTATTAGCGGCCATAGAGCAATTTTCGGGAAACAATTAAGTTCGTGTACAGAGTATATAATTACGAGATAGTTATTATGTAGTATTTTTGAAACTAAATGTTTTATAATCCTTTTCTTTATGAATTCGTTATTATTTTTTAATAAGTGTACTAAGGCTGAAATTAATAATGTAATACTGTTTGAGAGTAACCATTCTAGCCCATAAAAGTGCCCGTCTGATATCAATAGGGTCGTCGTTTATTATGTGGGACCGACAAACGTAGCGAAATGAATATGTATAGTAACTGAATATATCTGAGTCGACCACTTTGGTATAGGTAAACAGGTGTGAGTAGCGTCTCATCGCATAATGTCCTTTTCTCGAAATGTCCTTTCTCATAATGTCCTTTTCTCGAAATGTCCTTTCTCATAATATCCTTTTTCAAAATGTCCTTTTCCCAAAATGTCCTTTTCTCGAAATTTCGTTTTCTCGAAAATGTCCTTTTCTCAAAATGTCCCGTATTATGTGGGACCGAAACGTAGCGAAATGAATATGTATAGTAACTGAATTATATCTGAGTCGACCACTTTGGTATATACAGGTGTGAGTAGTGAGTTTATGTATCTATTCAATAAAATTTTGAATCAAGTAGTAGGTATAATAACTCTTCCTATAGATTTAAGTCAGAAGAAGAAAACATCCAGAACGGGAATTTAATCTCTCTCAAATTAAAAAGTTATGTAGTTAGTAGTGTTAAAAATGACTACCTAACAAAAGAATTATAAAAAACGGATAAGACATAGGCTTCAAGTTTTTTTTTATATCACTTAGATGGCAAACAAGTACACGGCCCACCTGATGGGAACTGCTTACTATAGTAAAAACTATTCTTGAAAATTTCATAGAAACTCGTTTAAATAATCAGGCATGTTTAGGTTGCGACGCATGATTTGAGAATAGGATAATGTTAGAGATAAACTTAAATGAGGCGCGAACACATTCTGATAAGCTTACATCGTCCCCCAAGCCATTCCCTGTGTAATGATTACTTGGATAACCTTTGTAGGATAATGTTGGCGCGTAAGATCGATTTTAGGAAAGTTCTGTAGTCACTGCGCAGTTATCTTAAAACTTTTTAGAAGATTTTTACTACTTGTGTTATGGGTTTTAGAATGCGGATTTATATACTTAGATACTTTTTTGTAAATACATAGAAACACCCAGACCAATACAAATATTCTTATTATCCCCGACCTCCTCGATTCTGTGACTTTGCCTTTAGCTTTCCATCAGTCAAGGTAAAGTCAAGTTGACGTGTTCAATAAAAAAAAATTGCACTGAGCGGTAATCAAACCCGCGATATCTGGCTTAGCAGACGATCGCCCTATCACTACGTCACAGTGTCGTCAATTTTAATATAAAAATATTTTTCATCTATTTTATATATTTAGGTAGTCTGTTCGCATCTTACTTTTGTATCTTCTTTTAGTTCCAAGAAAATCTATCAAACCGACGCCGTGTAAAATCAGAAATCTGCAATATGAAACAAAAATGTAAGCTCGAGGCCAACTAGACTTGGCAGCTTGCCAATGCCTACTACGTATTAAGATCCCAACACTGCCAAAATAAGGATATTTACGGCAAAATATATTGTGTAGGCTTTAAAAAGTACTCAGATTGAGGATCATAAAAGAAAAAAGGATGAACAAGATATTGTTAAAATTTTACGCGAATATTACACGAAATGAAATTCCGATTACTCCTTTTCCTCTTTTCAATTTGGTTTAAAGAAAGAAAGAAGAAAAGAAAGGAAAATCATTTTATTTGTGCGCAATACAATAATATAAAGCATGCTTAAATCAAAAAAAATATAAATAAATAAATATTCTACGACAGTCTATACATCACTCGCCAGACCCAAAGTAAGCATAGTTTAACCAGCTTGTGTTATGAGTTCTAGAATGCGGATGAACATACTTTTTTTTTTGGTAATACATACATATTATACATACAAACACACAGGTCAATTCAAATAGACATAAAATTACAGGAATTATATAGACTTGAAAGGAAAAAAAAACTTCAAAGGAGGAACAGTAAGTTACTGTTCTATCTCAATTTCTTTGCACAAAATGCTTATTTTGCGCATTACAAAATTAGGTAAGAGCATAATGGAATAATTTTCAGATCAGTGATCAAAAAAGAAAATAATCACAACTTGACTGATCTCACAAATCTAAGAAAGAAGACAATCCCAAAGGTCATTAATCAGTGACGAACAGATCTATTGATCTGAACAGTTATTTACTGGAACTTGTTCAGATTCAATTATTCAATTGATTGGCGGCAAATCGAATTAGAACTGAATAGTGCTAGATTGGATAACTTATGGACAAATAAAGAGGTAGAAAGAAAGAAAGACAGAAAGAAAAGGAAGAAAGAAAGAAACTCTCAAACAAAACACTATTTTTTGGCAGTCGGTCAAGATAAATAGGAACTTATTTGTATGGATTTTTTATACGACTTAGGTGGCAGACTAATAGCATATTGGGTATTGTCATCAATCGGTTATCTACTACAATTTTTTTGAGCAGTGCCTCGATTCTGCTAAAGGCAAACCACTGTAATACCATTGACACTCTAAAAATGCTATTTAATTGTAGACTTTACCGTTATACGGTTAAAGTCTAAAATCAAATGAAAACAATTCATTTACCTTTTTCATTCGCTCTACAAAATGTCATTTGACTTTAGGCTTTAACCTGATAACAATAAAGTCTACAATTAAATGGCATTTTTAGAGAGTCAGTGGTATAACAATGGTTTGTCTTTAGCAGAATCGAGGCCCAGATATATTTGATTAAAACTGAATATCACTTTGAACACCTGATGATGAAGTTACGACATGGTTTACCATGAATCAACTGGGTCTACCGTGAAACGTACATCATCGTGAAGTAGTAGACCAAATAGTTTCGGACAATTGGTACCATCCAAGCCATTTATTCCGCAATCTGACCCGAAGTTGGTACGTGACATTTTCGGACTGCCGGAAAAATCTCACATAACTTAATGCTATGACTTTCGTATGCGTTTCGTACCTGCCGAAGTTTCGAATATATTTTTTAAGATAAATCCCTAGTAATGCAAAAAGGATATAATATTATATAAATATATATTTACTAACACTAGCATATAAGTTTTGTTTGTAACTAACTATACCTATGGACTAACGTCTGAAATAAATAATTTGAATTTGAATTGAATTTATCCCACGGCCCAGGCCTCGATTCTGTTTGGCAAATCACTGTCATGCTACTGATATTCTAAAAATGCCATTTAATTGTAGACTTTACTGTTATCAAGTTAAAGTCCAAAATTAAATGATATTTTGTAGAGCTAACGAAAAGATTTAATGAACTATTTTCCCTTTGATTTTAGACTTTAAGTGTGTAGCAGTAAAGTCTACAATTAAATAGCATTTTTAGAGTGTGTTAGGGACATGAATGCAATGAAATAATATAATTAATTCATAGTTCTTTTATTTAACTTCTATATTTCTTTAAATAATAACATCATTTGTATCAATACATACCTAGTTGACACTCAAAACTAATTACATGCAGTCAATTCTAAATAACTAAAATAAATAGTATTAATTATCAATAATATAATAAATCTCATTTTATTTATTTACCCTGTGACATTGCTTTTATTTCTCTGTTTGTGACATTAAACAATTTTATTATTCAGTAACAAGCACTAACATAATTTTAAGTATATCAATCATTGTAACTAACAAAATATGGATAACTTTGTCTGAATTAAATGAATTATTATTATTATTTAGCAGTATCGAGGCCTAGTTCAATACCCGTTTGATAAAAAATAAATAAATTATTGATATAATTACTATAAAATGTATTATAACCATATAACCCATTCTACAGTATTACGTTTGTAATAAAACAACAAGGTCTGAATGCATTTTTTTTTCGTGCGGAAATCCTCATGGATACCCACCCCGACGGTACCCCCAGTCCTGCGGTCATGGAGGACGTTAGACCTCCGACGCCTTCGGCATCTGCGCCTGCCGAGGTCAAAATGCCTGACTTCGACTAAGATGGCTTAAGATATTTAAGTCTAAAACTGAAAATGGTAATAATATTATTTAACGTATTACATCTAAAACTTAGAACGTTATTAATTCAGTTGATAACAAGTCGCTAATCGAGTTGGCAGCCGACAACCATATCCGGATTGAGATAACGTAATATCCGCCGCGTATCCATCACTTCCGATTCGCAAAGCCTTTGCGAAGGAGTATTTATATAGAAAATAGTCAAATATTTGGCAATAATTCGAAATACACTAAGTTAAGCTTTTTCTAAAAGAATATTACATAACATAACATAAAATAAACTCACGCCTATATCCCCGAAGGGGTAGGCAGAGGTGCTAGCACCCACATTTCGTCAGTTTATGTTTAGGTCCCAATGTAATAGGTGGCGAGCCTATTGCCATTAACCGGGCACTTATAAACCTGCGATAAATACACACATAACTTCGAAAAGCATCGAAAAGTCATTGGTGTGTGCCATGGTAAACCTGGGATCGAACCCGAGACCTCATCTCAGCAGTCCATTACCCAGACCATTAGGCTACCGCGGTCTTAAAAGAATATTAGTAACAAAAATTGCTTCTTTCCTTCTCCCGTGTCGATATTGCCATTGTGGGGTAGTAATCGGTTTCACGGCAATACCGCTACTTACGGAGAGGGCCCGGGCATAAGTATCACCCTTCGAGAAGGCTCGGTACATACATTGTCTGAGGAAGGTACTGCGCCTTCTCATATAAAAATTATTAGAATACCTCTTCAGCTGAGCTAATTTGCTTATGTAGGAGTGCGTTCACGTTGATAGTGTAATGGCCAGGATTGAACCTGGGACCACTCGATCTTAAGGCGACTTTTTAACCACTAAACTAACACACTACTAACTTTTGAGTCGAAAATAATCTATATATAAGTTCTGTGTAGTTCAACAAATTGATAGTACAATGATGGCGAGATAAGCTTCCATTGTGTTGGTTCAGATGGAATGGCACATCGCACTTTTACAACAATCTAACCTATTTATCATAATTTCTATACCTATTATTATTTCTGTGAGCCCCACAGGCATTCTTATTTATTTTATTTATTTATTTAATATTTATGCACACACAATGAAAATTAATACAGAAAATGGAAGGTGGATAGAATAGTACAATGGTACTGCTTATTTCTGAAAGAAATTTCCTCCAGTACTATTCTGGGCTTAGTTCCAATAAAATCTCAAAACCCAAACTCCAAAGATCTCACGAACCAACACAAAAATAAGCACCCATTCCGACCCTCGAGGCAATCAACTAGTTATTCTTTTATCAAATATTCATTTTACTTCATCGGAAACATAGGATACGCATTTTCTTTTGTAGAAGAAAATACTGCAGCCATTTTCGTTGAAGCATTTACATTATTCTTGTGACCCACCACGAATATTGTAGGCACCAAAGCCTAGCAAGACAAATTGTTAATGAGGTTCTCTTCAGAATGCGAAAAGTATTCTAGCCTCGCTGTATTGAGACGCACCCCAAAAATATATCAGGGGCTTTAATAATTGTATTCGCTTGTTTATTTATAGAGGTTTCTAATTTATTTCGGTGTTGGATTTAACTAATTTTTTGGTGAAATACTGGATGGACGTTTTTGGGATTACGACTTGAGTATTGTCTATGTAATTTTAATTGTGTCTGCTTACCCCGTAGTGAAAAGGGGTAAGTATATCTATAGTAATATTATAAAGCTGAAGAATTAGTTTGCTTGTTTCAATTATATATGTGTTGGATAAATAACCTGTATGCTGTTTTACTGGTGGTAGAAATTTGAAGGCACACATTTGTCACAAATTTCGGCCGAGTACCACCGTGCAAGATTGCGAAAACCCTCCATAGTAATCCAATTTTGGTTGGGTTGCGTTCAGGGGTTAGCAAGTGCATAGCCGGGCAGCAGAGAATTGTGGTCGCAGCACTAATGGGACCGGTGCCGGTGGGTGTCACGTGCTGCTGCGACGACAATCCTCTTTTGATGAGGCCGTCAAGCTGAGTGCCACCATTGTTAACGTGGTACGTGTATGTAATGGTGAAACTCTTTACTGAGATTTTACCTTCAGCTTACCATCAGGCAAGGTGAAGTCAAATTGAAGTGTCCTATCTTAATATATATAAATCTCGTGTCACAATGTTTGTCCTCAATGGACTCCTAAACCACTTAACCGATTATAATAAAATTCGCACACCATGTGCAGTTCGATCCAACTTGAGAGATAGGATAGTTTTTGAAACAGATTTCGACATCCACGCGGGCTGAGCCGCGGGCAACAGCTAGTATTATATAAAAATAAAGAATCGAGGAAGATTATAGGAGGAATTATGTTAGACAAAGACGGGACACAGTTAGTGTGTGATTTAGCACTTTTCTTCTGACGAACTGAAGCGCAAACTGTCGAACCCTAACTTTGCTGAAAGTTTATAAATATGGTAACTTTATAACTCTTGAAGAAAGGAAATTTAATATTAAGGTTCATGAAAATTTTTGATATGCTTGTGTAATATATTCGCAAATTTGAAAGTTTTTTTAGTACTGAACTTGCTAGCAAACTCATGGCCAAAGAAAGTAACGGAATTTTCTGACATTCTCATAAACTGACTGACTAACTGTTGGCTGTAATTTAATTACTACCAGTGACTTACAACCTCGGTGGCATAGAGCGTTCTACAACTGCGGTGGAGATTGCAGATATGGTTCTCACTCAGTGCAAAAAATACTAGTATGTATGGATGTCTATTTGCAGTTATTGCATTGGCATCGTGAGTGTGACGCCCCTGGTGTTGCACACGTCCATAGGTCACGGTGACCGCTTACCGTCATGGGCCGTTTCTATCTGCCACCCAAGTGATAAATTTAAAAAAGGGGTCTTTTTTATACCACTTAAGTGGCAGACAAGCACACGGCCCACCTGATGGGAAGTGGCCTAGGGACGCGTGCAACACCAAGGGCATCACACTCGCGCTGCCGACAGAACAACATTATTGTAGTCGCTAGGAAAAACCACTGCAGGGAGATCATGCCAAAGGCGTGGCAAAGTAAAGGAGAAAATCCCTAGGCTTCGAGGTGAAAGCCTTGAATTTAAGGGGCATTATTAGACCATGTAATTTTTACTATCTTAGCAGCACGAGGATGGTACCGCCTTGTAAAATATAAGATCTCGATAGCACAAAGAAATGAGTGGTCTATTTTTCAACAAAGCATTGTAACTCACAAAGTTTAGAACCACTTTCTACACCGCGACTGAAATCATTAATTCTAAATATTCATTAGAAATGTATCTACGTAGCTAAGTTTAAATAGAATTCAGTGCACGGCACCCCTTGGTACAGCGTTGTGACATAAAATACATACTAATATCCATGCCAAGTTTATATATTCGCTTTTAATGTATTTAAGCTATGTGCAAACTGTTTTGTTGTTTTTAGATTTAGAGAATATTATCAAAAGTAAATGTTTTTACATTTAATAAATAACTAATTATTCTAGATGCGCAAGGCGGAGGATCGGGTGCTATGGCGTACATTGGGAGAGGCCTATGTCCAGCAGTGGACTGCAAACAGGCTAATTGATTGATTGAAATATCTAATGCTTTGAGTGTATTCAAGTGTTCTCGACCAACACTTTTGGGGTCAAAACCAACCTCTTGGTCATATCTCCAGTTCTACTCAATAAATTGCAATCAAATTTGCAGCAGATGTCAATTCTAGTCACTACACAGCGACGTTGCTCATAAAAAAACCGTATCAAAATCGTTTGTGTGAGTTTCCACTTCAACTCGCGCGAATTTTGAAATATAGTCATATAAAAATATCAGAGAAGGGTTTCTTAAAAATGTGGCTGGTCTGATGATGTGTTCGCAAGGTGCTCATTGGAACTCCTGATCCAAATAAGATAAAACAATCAAGTTTGGGCATATTTGTTTTGTCTCAGTAAATACTCCAATGATGTCCAGGGTACGAAGATCGTGCCAGTTTGTGGTTACAGGAACTAGAAGTTCCTATGAACAAAAATTAAAGAACATAAACCTGTTATGAGCTCGTTTGATTTGTCTTGTTATGCACTACTTACTAGAACCCTATTTTAAAAAACGAGTCTGGTCGAGACAATGGGTAGTTGGGGTACCGATGCCAAAAATCTAGTGAGCGAATTAGGGCGCAGGTTGAGGCACAAAACCGGTGACTCCCGCTCCGGCTCGTACCTGGGGCAACGGTTGGCCTATTCAACGGGGCAATGCCGCCACTGTCATGGGCACCTTTGCACCAGGTACGATGAGGGGCGGGTTAATAGATTAGACTGGTTTAGACTGTCATTTTGACTTTATAAAAATGTAGACATAATGTTATAGCTGTATCATGTTGATTTATTTAATAATTAAAATACTGAATATAATAAAACTGTAAAAGTTTAAATAATAATAGAATGGTGAATATGAAAAAAAAATTAAAAAGTTTTTATTGATTATATAATAATGTAGTCACGATGGTACAGCGATGGTAGCTGAATGGATAAGGACGCGGCCTCTGCTCAGAGATATCGAGTTCGAATCCGGCCGGACAGCACCAATGTGAATTGCACTTTGTGGAATTTATATGTGCTAATCACATGATTTACAATCTGCTGGCGGTGAAGGAAAACATCGTAAGGAAACCCACATGTCCTAGAAGAATTTCTAAGGACATGTCCGATCCACCAACCCGCATTAGGCCAGCGTGTGTGGATTAAGATCTAAGCCCTCTCAGCTCTCTTGCTAGAGGAGAAGAGACCCGTGCCCAGCAGTGGGACATAAAATGGGTTGCTATTATATATAATTATAATTTATTTTAGAACTTACTGTACCTACCAGTAATAATGAGTTACTCGTACTAGTGCCAGATACAATGTTTTTGAACTTTGTATTTGATAATATTTGCCAGATAACACCGGATGGTACATTAAAACAACATTGCAAAGTAGATAGTGAATATAAAAATGTAGTAAATAGGAAAAACTATCCCAAATAATATTTACTACTAGTTAATACCCATGACTCCGATCGCGCGGAAGTCAGTTATAAATTTTTTGCCTTTTTTTTAAAAATTGCTTGAAAACTTAGGGATAAAGTATGCCTCGGGCAAAGCCGCGGGACACAGCTAGTCATTTTATAAAAATAGCAAGCTGTCTTAAATATTTGGCGACAAACACGCTCAATCTTTTTATTAAATTCTTTATCGCCTCCGAAATGTCTATCTATGCTGATTTTGAGGGACTTTTTTTTTAATATGACACGTCTAAATGGCTTCACCTCGCCTGATGGTTAGCTGAAGGTACAGCCTCATTAGGACTAGGGTCACCACTACATACACTGGTAGTGCTACAGTGGCGGCCCTCAGTTTGACGGCCTCATCCAATTTAATGCTTTTTTTTTACTACAGATAGCTAATGTTATAAAGTCAAACTGTCTAATTTTATTTTAAGCCTAATGGACAAAAAGATCTACAAAGGTGGACTTAATACCTAAGGCATTATCTACCAGTCTACCTTGGAGTGATGCAGAGATAGATTGAAGTAGAAGCTTGAAGGTTTCATGTAGATATAATGTCATACGCCCAAAACGCTTTGACAGTACGTTCATCATGCGTACTGCTAAAGAGTGGAATGCCCTGCCTGAGTCTGTATTTCCAGCAAGCTACAACCTGGGAGTCTTCAAGTCTAGAATGAATAGGTTACTTCTAGGTAAGTGCTCCACCGTCGACCACATCATCACTTACCAACAGGTAAGATTGTGATCAAACGCGAGCCTACTACCAATAAAAAAGAATGTTCATTTTAATATAACATTCAGTAGATTTTTATACATCTCTCAAAGTAGCTCTTTTCATATTTAAAGCAAATTAACTATTAAGTACTCAAATACACCTTACTTTATTCATGAAAGAAAAATTAATCCTCCAAAATTGGCCTACCACTACACGATAACTCCCATCTCATGGGAAATAACAAGAGCTTAATAGCATTTAATAACAAAGTTATACAAAATTTAATGAATTTTGATTAGGTACCAAGAACGCTCTAAGATTCGTATAATGGTGGATCCACACTTCGCTATTCGCCTTTATTCACGTGTATAAATCAAAGTGGGGAAGTTTATTTACGTTTATTCGTGTATATGTTTCCTTTATTCGCACAAATATACACCATAATCACTCTTCTATGACGAATTGTGAAGGGTTTAGTCATTTATAAGTATTTCCTCGAATACAATATCTAGACGAATAGCGAATAACGAAGTGTAGTTCCACCATTACATGCTTGATTTACTGAAACATTTGCGTAGTTTGTTCAGCGAATGTTGATTAACAAACTTGTGCAGTTTATAATAATGATCTTGTCGGAAGTGTAGAACATGCCATTTGGGAAAATCATAAAAATAATGAGATATGCGAAGAAATTTCATATTTTTGTGAGCGCGGTTTTAGTGAGATATTTTGATGGACTTTACTTACTCTTATAAATTCTCTTATAGATTGGGGTAGTACCGCCGCCCTACAGAAGACAGCAGTCATAATAACTATCGTGTTGTGTTCCCGCCGGTAAGTAGGGTAGCCAAAGCTCACAACCTCTGCCACCCCCCCTCCCTACCCCCCCCTCCTCCAACCCACCCCAAGTCCTCAACGCCCCTCCCCTCCAGGTTCAGCAGCGTGAGTGTGACACAAGTGATGTTGCCCACGTCTATAGGCCACGGTGACCGCTTCCCATCAGGAGGGCCGTATGCTTGTCTGCCACCTAAGTAGTAAGTGTATAAAAAAATGGCAGTCAAGTCAAGATTGAATAAGCTGCTTCTAGCTTGCTCCATTGTCGACCACATAATTTATACCTACTATGTATATTTGTTTCATTAATCTACACTCGAGAGCAATGAATCCGGGTCACTTAAACGAAGAAACTGGTTCTAACCTACGCAGACCAGGAACGGGCAGAACCAGGTGTACCACAGCACGAGAAGACCGATACTTGGTGAACACCATGCTTCGAAATCGCTTTCTCACAGGAACTGAACTCACCAATCAGTTTCGACGCCTCGGAGGAAGTAACCCAAGTGCATGGACAGTAAGACGTCGGCTTGCTGAATCTAACTTAAAACCCCTTAGACCTGCAAACGGCCCTAAACTGGAGCGTGGGCATCGTATTTCGAGACTAAGATATGCCCTGTTTCCTATTTTTGTTTTAAGGAGAGATCAGCAGTTTTTTTCTTTATGTAATTTTGTGTTAATAAAATGTATGGTGACTCATATTTTTTTTACTTTCATTTAAGGAGTATTACATTGTCTATTAAATACAATTTATTGCATTAACCTATCATTTTTAGTTTCCGAGATTTTTAACATTCTTTAAGTGACCCGGATTCATTGCTCTCGAGTGTATTAAAAGAACAACAAGACCATCTCAACAACAATACTCTTTCGGATCCATAAATTTACATGAAACATTTCTCCAAGTTCAGGCCATGTAAGATTTAAACGCACCATCTAAAAAACAGGTCACAAAATAACGTGCTGTGAATTTAAAAAAGGAAAACGATCGTGACGTCATTATTGTAAAAACTGCTAAGTTTTTTACCAGTGCCTGGTGAGTTCAGTTTGTGAACGTGACTAGGGTTCGCACGACTGGATCACAATGGAACATTTCCATGTAATGTAGGCTTCAAGTGTTTTACATTATATATTTGGATACCTGTGAATACGGTACCTGAGGGCATTGGAGGATGTGAATTGACGCATTTGTTATTCGCGAATAACTTTAGAATATTTTTGGTCTCAATTGGTTTTCTTCATGTATAATATTTTAAAGAAGTAATATTATAAAGGTCGAAGTAAAATATCGAGGTCCAGCCAAATCTGCAGTTAACACTGGTAAAGCGGACCCCAGACTCTGCGGTGAAAGCTTTGGATACGACTAGGATTAACGCTAGGTTGAAGAAGAATAAATATTATAAAGAGGTAAAGTTTGTGAGTTTGTGACGTTATAAAGAGGTAATTTCGTAAATTATTTTACCAATAGAAAGCAACATCATCTGTTTATTTCATAGGCTGAATATCATCACGCTATAACTGACCAAGGAGCGGAGCAATAATTTATCATAAATGTAAACAAATCCGGTAGATTCCCACACGTTTTAGGAAAACTGATAAATTATAGGCATAACATTTATGCCGGTTAAAATTCTGCATTTTTTTATACCACATAGGTGGCAGACAAGCACACGGCTCACCTGATAGATGGGAAGCGGTCACCGTGGCCTATGGACGTGTGCATCGGGGTTCGAAATATGCCACGGGTGAAGCCAGGAAGGGCCAGCGAGTTTGTAATAACGTAAGTTTTGACGAAAATATTTTAGACAAGCAACCCGTCCTAGATTCGCCCGGACTTGAAAATCAGGCGGTAAACCTTTTGTTCATAAGAAATCTCTGTAAATATAAAGAAAATGGCTGAAACTAACAGCTGGTTGTATCTCACGCAAGGCGTAAGCCTCATTCAAAGAACATGGAATACAATGACGTTTGTAACCAATAATGGTCTGATACCGTCCATTGTTTATTGTCTTCAATGAAATACAATACAAGGTATTGTTAGTAGTTGGTATTAGACTAACTTCTAAGCAACTTACTGTAAGCTTCTTTAAAGAAAAGTGGTTTAGTGCCTCTTTTATTTGCCGCACCAAAAAGATTTGGAATTCTTTACCAGCGCATGTGTTTCCTTTCTCCTAAGTCCCGGGGCCTTTAAGCGGGGCGTGAAAAAGTATTTGATGAGGCCGTCAAGTTAAGGGGCTGATCCCCGATCCTGAGACTTTGCCTTTAGCTTTCCATCAGGCAAGTTGAAGTCATAATAACGTGTTTAATTAAAAAAAAATGTTAAAGTTCTTTTCGATTTTCGTAAAAATAAAAATAATGATTATTTGCCTGTTTTTCTTTTGTCTTTTATTCCCTTTACTTTGTTTTACAGACACGGCTAATTTACAATTTAATAACAGTGTAAATGCACTAACTTACATATCAGAAGCAATGTAGCGTAATAATATATTTAGAATAAATAAAAGTTCTAATAACATTCTACACAACGCTCTCTAGACGTAAGTATAATTTAATTAGCTTGTGTTAAGGATTGTAGAATATGGATAAACGTACTTATATACTTTTTTGTAAATACATACATACATACATACATACCTACATATACTCACACCTTTTTCTCTCCGGGTTAGGTAGAGACAACAGACCGCCATCTGCCTCTGTCCTGACATACTTCACGCGCTTCCTCTATTGTCATTAAAGCCTTTCATGCATGTCCGTCGGTTTCGACACACATATTATAAATAAAAATATAGTTTATTAAATAGTTTGAAAACTATCGTAAATACATAACAATATTCACCATCTTTCACAGAACTGGATTGTAAAATCGACTTTTTAGGTAAATTTGACCTTAGTGTTGGCAACACGACATGCGTGCCCATACACTCATTAGCCACAACTATATTTTGTAGTTATTATAAATGCGGTAGTTTCATTTTTCACGATAATTTTTTTCTTAAGAGTCGGCCATTTTGAATAGAAATAAGGCAGGCTAACCTACAAGAACTACTCATTTATATCAATCATTGTTATATTTTAGTCGTTCGATACCCACAGTTCTTTTTATAAAACATTTTAGGATAGTTGTGCTATGCAAAATCATTGTACAAGGATGAATGAAGCTTTGCATACAAGATATAAATGGAAACAATGTTGACTAGCTGTTACTTGCGAATTTATTTGCATTAAATCTATATCTATACTAATACTAGCTGACCCGACAGGCGTTGTCCTGTCTTAATGTGCTAACAACGAATAGCGAGTTCATACGACTCCAACTACCAAAACTCCATTTGACAGCTAAATATTGAAACGTCTGACATGAGGTTATAATTAGAAAACTATATTATTGTCAAAAGCACTAAGAAGGTTGAATTAGAAAAGTTAATATGGTCGTTAAGTTTTCTTAAATTTTCTAATGTCCCGCGCAACTTTCTTGATCTTTTCTTGCATAAAGAACCTTCTCCTGACAATAACAAACACAACAAAAAAAGAATTAACGAAATCAGTCCAGCCGTTCACGCGTGATGCCGTGACCAAGGGAAATAGGGATTCATTTTTATATAATAAAAAGATTATTAAAGTTTGTGAGTTTGTGAATTTGTGAGTTTGTGAGGTTGTAGGGGGTAATCTGTGGATCTACTGAACCAATTGTAAAAATTCTTTTACCAATAGCAAGCCACGTTATCTGTGACTAACATAGGCTATATATTTTACATAAAAAACCCCGGGAACCTTACTAAAACTGCATAATGTAAACCAAGGTATGAAAAAACTTGTCATTAAACGACTTGGCGGCAATGTCGACCTCCACGCGGGCGAAGCCGCGGCTAGTTCGTAATAAATGAAGAGAATATTTGCTTGTACAATTTGAAGATTATACTTTACTATTCATCACCTCTTAACTATGGCCTTTTAAGTAAATACGCGGGCCTGCACGGCGCGAGACAGACACTCGTGCTCCGGTGCGGTGGCCACTAGCCTCTTATAAATATGAATATACGATTTCACATAATACTACCAAACCAATAGCCACCGTACGGGCCCATGTGATTGGTTCATTACGCCTCATACACGCTGAGTTTGGCTCTAGTTGCTAGGCTAACCAACAACACTTAAAAAAAAACATATCTCTGAATTATTCTGAAAGAAATGTAGCAAGGTAAACCTTCAAAATTATCATCAAGATGAAAACCAATAAGAAAATAAACCACAGTGTTACAAAAGAAAACGTATTTCCAAACGTGTTCTAAATATATTTTCAGAAGGGAAATTTCAAAAATAGCTGAAAGAATCTCTAGTACTTGATCAGAGCCTATGGTTTATAAATGAACTGTCGCATACACAGACCCCTATAAAAGTTGACTGCGCGCCCCTAGAAACCATTTGGTTGGCAAATATTTACCTAGCAAGCGCAATACAGACTACTGCGTGCTATGTGTGTACTCAAAAAAGATTTCAGTATTCAGTAACTTTGAAGGTTTTACTCTTATGAGCGTAGAAAGTAATTATCTTTTTTTATATCACTTAGGTGGTAGACAAGCACAGGGCCCACTTAAGGGGAAGTATTGATCGTGGCCTATGGACTTGTGCAACAACCGGGGTGAAAGTGGCCATCTAGAGGGTTGCTCCGAGGCTCCCTACGTGTCCCTTTGAGCGAGGGGCGAGCTGATTGTCTGCATGCACGGTTGGGTGACAGGATGGCCGCCTGTCACCCTACACTCCACCGTCGGTGAAGAGTCGTGATGCTCGCGGGGTCAAGGGGGCCATCTTAAAACAGAAGATGGCCCGGGGTCAGCTGGGGTATGAGGGATATGCCTATTGAGTAACCTTACAGCCCGGTATTTAAGACCTGAGACGGCGTGCGGTATCAGTCGGTTCGATCCCAACATAACCACCACCGATGGCCGACGGGGGTGGTATCCATGGGGATTGCCGCACAATAAAAAGGGATGTCACACTCGCGCTGCCGACCCTGTAAAAAACTTCTAATGCCCTTTTTGAAGAACCCCATATTGTAGACGCTAGGAAAAACCATAGCGGGGAGATATAATAAAATGGAGAAAAATCATCTAAGTCTTATTACTTTTAATTACAAAGTTGCTAAAGTTAAATAGCTTTTTAAGACCCCGTTTACAAAACAGCTGAACAATTTATCATAAAGTAGTTGCAGAATATAACATTGTTGAAGGGATTTTCTTTGATTGCTTTGAACTATTAATTAATGCGATTGGCCCCTGAAACAGAATTAGATTAATTTGAAATTCTGTACTAGAAGGCTTTGGTAACATTGATGAATTTTGTTATTTGAGTTGAAGGAACACAAAGATTCCTTATGAAAGACATGTTGGATTTCAAAATTCGTAGCAACATAAATTGCCAAATGCATTATATGTAATTCAATCCGTTTTCTAACCCCTTCCTTTGTCTGTGGCATGCATACGACGAAATAGTTCCTTTTTCGTGATCTCGGAATGTAAATAGCCGACGTTGTAAGCACGCATTAAGAAACAATTAGGTATATGTGGTACATCCCTGTACTTGCTGTGTTTGAGTGCCGGGCCCAGCCACATTTTTTTATGTCGGTCACGTCAACATGACTTCACCTCGCCTGATGGTAAGCTGAGGCAAAGTCGGCCTCATCAAATGCTTTTTCACGCCCCGCTTAAAGGACCCGGGACTGTATGAGGAAGGAAACACGTGAGCTGGTAAAGAATTCCAAGCTTTGATGGTGCGGCAAAGAAAAGAGGCACCCAACCGCTTGGTTCTTGATGGAATGACATAAAGGACTCGCGAAGGAAGTGCGTGCCGATCTTTTTCCCTCATAAAATCTTCTATAAGCAATCATTAAAAATTACAGTCCACTTCCCATGAAATAAATATGGGTTTTATAACTTCCATGACATAAAGTCTTATAGAAATCTCAGCCAAGTATGACTTTATCTATCCTGATGGTAAGCTAAAGGTATCGAAAATGGGAGTCACTATTACATACATAGATGATGCTAAAATGCCCTCAGTTTCACGGCTTCATCAGAAGGTTCTTCGCTTACCGTTTAATCGACTGTGAGACTGACTAAAGGAAGAAGAAAACACGTAGGTATTCTTCATCTTCTTATTTCTTTTATAATTCATTTCTACTTACTTCTTTTTCCTCTTTGCAGTTAGCAACGCGCGAGTGGTGCTTCTATGCTTATCGGCTATATTAGTAGTGTAAACTAAAAAAATCACTCTACGAAAAAAAGTCAAGTCAAGAAGTTAAAATTACAAACCAAAAACGTAACTAAAATCGCCTGGAAACTAAAAACGTAGTTATTTTTTACTTTTTAGTGTACATAAATAGAAAAGTTATTATGAGGTTTATTATGTAAAAAGGCATCAAAAACAGAATTTTTGCCGTAAATTTGATGATTTCCCCTCGATTTTCCTAAGATCAGCATCAGATTCTGATACCCTGGATATGGGACCACCTCAAAAGTAGCCTCTTTCAAACAAAAACAATTGAAATCCATCCACAATTGGCGCCGCTATCGCGTAACATACATACAAAAAAAAAATAGCGTACGAATTGAAAACCTCCTGCTTTTTTGAAGTCGGTTAATAATAATAACTAAGTATACGGAAACTATTGTTCCCCAAGCTGCCCTCATCAGCGTAATACTATTTCTCTAGCAACATTTGGACGGACATTAGGGCTAGCCAAAATCCAGACAATTTACTATATGAGCCATTGTCGTTATTCCCTTAATACGTGAACAATGCCCTGGTTTCTTGACACGTACCTGGCATGGTGCCAAGGAAAAACGCATAATGTTGCTTGTTCTGTAATACAAGACTTGGGTTAGTCGGTTACTTGGTGTCGCATTTACTATAAGGAGAATCCAACAAAGGATTATAAAATGTATTATTGAAGCAAAATTTTTTGCTACACATTTTTGTTGAATATGGTTTATACCATTTTTTGATAAATCCTCGTGAGTCGTGACTACCTTCGTTTGCTTCTACATTGAAGCTATAAGTATGAGCTGAGGGCCACCACTGTAGCACTACCGATGTATGTAGTGCCGACCCCGGTCCTGAGACTTTACTTTTAGCTTACCATCAGGCTTTACCTCGCTTTATATGACACGTCATTTTGACGTGTCATATAAAAAAATAACTGGGGCTAACATTGTATTACAGTAGTTTCTATCCCTCCAGCAAATTTTAAACTGGGTGGGGTTTAAACCTGTGATCTCTTAATCGTGAATCTAATGCCTTGGGTACGCTTCTATTCCTTCATATTGATTATATTGTACTATCCCGTCTTTTGCTATCCTCCTTAGATATATATTGAAGTCAATATAAATTCTGATTTCAAATTAATACGACTACAAAGATATACTATTAAATAAAATATATTATAGCTCAATAAAGTCACCGGCAACAAAAAATGTATAAGCCATTAAAAATAACTTTTTAGTACAAAATACCTACCCGCAAAATTTGTACGCGAACGATACCACAGGTTGGCTATTATTTTTTATCTCCGAATTTAAAATAATTGGATCGACCGTATTGTTGTTTTACTTAATTGAACCATCAAATAAAATGAAGTGATAATAACGTACATTCGTTCGTTTTTAGAGTACTTTTTATAGAAATGTATTTTACAATATTATTACTAGTATTTTATGCATGGTGTACATTTATTTCGACATTATGAACAGCCCTAGTTCTTTAATGGTTTTTCATTTTTTTTTTATTCATGATACGTTTAACGGCTTACGTTTGACCTCAATCTCACCTGATGGTAAGTGACGATGTGGTCTACGATGAATCACGCTTGCCTAGAAGGAACCTATTCACTCGTGACTTGAAAACTCCCAGGTTATAGCTTTCCGGAAACACAGACTCAGGCAAGGAATTCCACTCCTTAGCTGTATTCTGCCAAAGTAGCCAAAAAGAGTCTCAAAAAAAACGACAAAAAAATATATTCTCATTATACAAAGTTAAATATTTTTTTTAATATAAAACTAAACTTCTTAGTACACATGAAACTTTTACAACTAAGTTTGAGCGACGCACAAACCTACGAAACGTAAAATGAAATAAGTTAAAAAGAAATTATACGAAAAAATTACAGAAGGATAGTAACGTATTGAATACACAAGTAAAACAACTTCTATAAGTCACTATATTCCAAAAACGTATTAAAATTAGACATAATACTTACCGTGTCATTCCGGCGTACAATGAGCTGATGTACACTTAGCTATCCAGGCTTATGCCAAGCAGTATTGAATCTTATTCCCCTCTGCCACATGTGTCAAAATCGCCTGGACACTTTGTTCGAACACTTGACAAAATAGTCACTTGCAAATTTTTGACAATTGCATTTTAGGTTCGATATTTATGGGCGAGTATTGCAGTAATGCGGAATATTATAAGTAGGGCGGGTGAAGAAGCGGGCGCGGCCGCCACCGTTCGGCCGCGGACTACCCCGTGCCAGTGCAATAGGGCTGAGCGTTACTTGACTTGAGCGGTAATCTATCGAAAAATATTTGTAAGTTTATTTTACTGGAATTAATACAATAAAGTTTATTTAACTGAAATTATTAAAACGTTTTTTCCAGAGTTGAATCTTGAATGAAATTTTTAAGCAATTGCATGCTAACTATTTCATATATAGGTATATATAAGCCGTAGAATATATCGGAAAATATCGAGCATCTAAATTGGGTCCAGGTAGCTCAGTTGGTCAGAGCATTCCCCCTGTAAGGGACTGGTCACGGGTTCAAGTCCCGTGCTGGATGATCATTTTTTCCGATCAGAAAATCATTGTGAAGAGTTGAATCTATTCCAAAATCGATTAGTTAGTTTTTTTTTTTTTTATATAGGACACGTCAAAATAACTATACCTCGCCTGATGGCAAGCTAAAGGCAAAGTCTTAGGACTGGGATCACCACAACATACACCGGCAGTGCTACAGTTAGTAGTAGTTACTCAAGAACTATCACTTTTGTTAGCAAAACAGAATGGAACGTTGTTTTTTATAAAGTACAAGATTTATAATATAAGCATAATTAGGTACAACGGTTCATTGCACATTGATTATACACATACATATTAAACGCGCACAGAAGATCTGGAACAGACCAAATTTTAAAATCACATTTTTCCATTTATTAGTATGGGTCTAATTTGTTTGAAATTCTGTATACCTACGTATTACCTTATCGGCAAGCCGTTACTATAACGGCTTGCAGATGAGGTAGTCTTGAGGTAGTCTTGGAGCCCACCACAATTTTAAAGGTAATCATGTAGTAACAGATTTGTTTAAAGTAGATACAAAAACAAGCCGACATCTATTTTAATCAAGACGAATGTACGCAGTAAAATAAATATATAAATAAAATACTGCATTTACTAACGTTACATTAGCGGTAAACGTGTCCCATCCCTATCTATGTTTTACACATGCGCAATGCCTGTAGACAGACAGTCTTTGTGGTAAATAATACATTTCGTATCAACTGTGCTAGTGTATGAAACTACGTTTTTCTTAAAACTTTCGAGTTTTTAGTTGTCAACTTTATCTTTTTTATTAAAATATACGTACATATTTATTAATAAATGCTTAATTTCATTATAAGTTTCTTACTAAAGTTGGTTCGTAAATAAGTATTGGAAGCTTTTGAATAAAATACTAGGGTATAATAGTTGGAGCAGTCAACTCGATGTCATTGTTCGTGATGTGACCCCGCGCCTGAACCGAAATTCTATTGTTTCGGGTTTAACAGTTGAAGTTGCGAATCCCTTTTTTGTTTTGTTTTGGTATGCCTTTCTCAGTATTGCCTTTTTCATTTCGAATAGCTCATGTTTTGAAACATGTCGATGTGTTAATTTTTTTTTTTATACCACTTAGGTGGCAGACAAGCACACGGCAGGCAAGCTGAATGTAATACTATAATAAAGACTTGGAATTCTTTACCAGTGCATGTGTTTCCTTCCTTCTATAGTCCCGGGGCCTTTAAGCGGGGCGTGAAAAAGCATTTGATGAGGCCGTCAAGCTGAGGGCCGCCACGACTGTAGCACTACCGGTGTATGTGGTGGCGACCCCAGTCCTGAGACTTTGCCATCAGGTGAGATAAAGTCATTTTGACGTGTCCTATTTAAAAAAAATGTGAAGAAATATGAGTATTATTTCGCCGTTTAGTAAGCTTTATTGAATGCTTATCTATATATTTTCTTAAAAGCAAATCTAGTGATTTGATCAAACTCAGAGAATAGTTCAGTGAAATGAACGAAAAACTACGAATCTACGAATGTTAAAACGCGAGCTCCACTTTATGTACTGCTGAAAGCATAATAAGTATTGATGAAATTATTAATAGTATTATAATATTAACCAAATCCCTGTATAATATTGTAATATATTATATTATGTACGTAATAAGTGTTCACTGAAATTTAAGTTCATTCAAATGTAGTTTCATTTTATTTCATGGGTACACTTCAAAGCTAACTTTAGTTTCATATTAGTGAGGGAATTTTACAATAATATCAAAATCAGTAAAGAAAAATTTATCACAAAATTTTAATTCGAATTGGTTCAAAAATATGGATAAATTCGATCGTAAAAATAATTAATATCGTAACAACCGCGTGATTTATTCCGGGTCGAGCGAATGGAATATGTTTACATAATTGAGGTCCCTGAGGACCCTTCCCGTTTAAGGGAATATTTTGAACTATCCATCATTTTTCCAAAAACATTCAAGACAGGTTTTTGTTTCAAGAATATTTCATCAATATTTTATGTACAATATTTTAAGTGACCAGTCCGTCCCGGCTGCGTATGGGAAAATTTTGTAAAAAATCCTATGACGCTACTTACTGCAGGGCCATTTCATCTTATCCTCCAACTCAATTGGGGACGACTTCCAGTCATCATCCTCCGAACCTTTTTTCCCAACTCAGTTAGATTCGGTGTTTCAGCTAATTTCGAAGCACCGTACTTCGATATTTTCCATAAAACTTAAGAGCTCCAACTTAACCGTAAAGACTGCCATAGATATTCGTATGGCAACCGAGACAGGTGGCTAAAACCATTACCGCGCATTCCGAGATTTGTTCGTGAGAGATATCTATATAATATGAGTCGCTCAAATAGGCGTTATAATGAAGTTTATTATGAGTTTTACTGCAGTTGCAAGAAAGTAGTGATATCTCATTTGGTAGAAAACACTAGCGACAACACTTCTCTTGTAAATTCTGTGATTTTTTTTCTTTTTTTTATGTCGGAGACGTCAACATGACTTCACCTCGCCTGATGGTAAGCTAAAGGCAAAATCTCTGGAA
This sequence comes from Lithosia quadra, assembly GCA_963576445.1. Taxonomy (NCBI): domain Eukaryota; kingdom Metazoa; phylum Arthropoda; class Insecta; order Lepidoptera; family Erebidae; genus Lithosia; species Lithosia quadra. The sequence goes on from OY754881.1 coordinate 14,928,753, forward strand.
TGGGAGTCACCATTGCAAACACCGATAGTGCCACAATTTTTCTGATCTTTAGGGAGGTACTCAAGCTTTTTCTCAAGTACTTGTACGAGTAGGTAATCAATTTTAGGTTAAAGGAACTAAATTACGTTTTCAAACTGTGTACTTAGGGATGGAATTAAGAAAGTTTGGTGTTACTATACCGGTTAAACTTAATTTGCGGGGAAATTTCCCCAAGTTTGGAACAAAACTTTCATTTTAGATGAGTTAGGTATCTGTTGAGTTATAAGTTGATCCGGATGAGAGAAAAAAGAGAAATAAGATCGATTGCTTTATTAAGTTAGTTATGTATGAGAACAAATTTTCGGGAAAAATGGACAGTTAACATTTTATTTATTTAAATAGTTTGCACACACAAAAATTCTTAAAAAATGTTTACGTCTTAAGAAATTCTTTAGTATCAGATTGGTGAGAGGTGATCGTGAAAAAGAAGAAAAGGAGTTATTCTACCAATAATTTTTTTGACAAATATGGCTCCCTTATCTACACTAACAGGCCAACTAAAAAGCAATAAAAAATATGTGAATGTTATACATCCATGATTGATTGAAATTTCCAGGTCAAATTATCAAGCTGTTTGATTATACCTGTACTAAGAGTGAGAGCAGAGAGGAAGCGATAGTAGCTGAATGGATAAGGACGCGGCCTATACTCAGAGGTATCGAGTTCGAATCCGGCTAGATAGTATCAATGTGAATTTCGCTTTGTGGAATTTATATGTGCTAATCACATGATTTACCATCTGCTGACGGTGAAGGAAAAACATCGTGAGGAAACCCACATGTCCTAGAAGAAATTATAAGGACATGTTCGATCCACCAACCCGCATTAGGCCAGCGTGTGTGGATTAAGGCCTAAATCCTCTCAGCTCTCTTGTTATAGGAGAGGATACTCGTGTCCAGCAGTGGGACATTAATGGGTTGCTATTACAAGAGTGAGAGAGAATAAGATATACACTGATATTATGTAAGTTTACAAAAATATATAACTACTCAAACATATCTCTTAACGTAATAAATGGAAATACTTACCAAATACAAAGAAATAAATGACTAAAACATAAATTAAAATTAAAGTATCTGTGATAAAGCCGTCTGACAATTTAACTACGCAGTTACTGCAGTTAACAAACCATTATCTTAACCAAATATAAATCAGTTCGTTCTGCTTTCCAAGCGGCCAACTTTTCATCTGATTACATTTAGCTGAATACAAGTTTTTGCACGAGAAAACTAATATCTCGACCCATACAACGCAATTATTGGATGCTTAGCGACCATCCTATATTCTGCCCGATAAAAACGGGAGGATACCCCTATCCTACCGTTTTTATCGGGCAGAATGCACTTGTTATGTAAAATAGCACTTGTTATGTAAAATCGATTTGTCAATGCTACCGATTACGTTCATGAACGGTATTTTGCCAAATCTTCTTCAACCTAACGATAATCCCAGTCGCATCGAAAGCTTTCACCTCGAAGTCTGGGGTCCGCTTTACCAGTCTTAACTGCGGATTGGGCTGGACCTCGATATTTTCCGTGAAGTGACTGCCATCTGACCTATGGTGACATTAGGCGATATCGAAGCATTGCAGCTAGACCGTTTTGTTGTTGGACTTTTTAGGGCTCCAACTACCCGTAACGACTGCCATAGATGTTTGTATGGCAGCCGGGACCGATGGCATAACGTGCTCTCCATTGGGTTGTGAAGGTCAGATGGCTGTCGCTTCACGGAAAATATTGAGGTTCAGCCAAATCCGCAGTTAAGACTGGTAAAGCGTACTCCAGACTCCGAGGTGAAAGCTTTGGATACGACTGGGATAAATGCTAGATTGAAGAAGCTTTGGCAAAATACCGTTCGTGAACGTACCTAATCGGTAGCATTGATAAATCGATTTTACATAACAAGTGCTAGCCCGATGTCAATACCCTTGGACAGGACGTCGTCGTGGTAATATTGCGGAAATCGAAATCTATAAGGTAGTTTAAATTTGTATTAAAAATATTATCTATCTTTTTTTAAAGATGGTGACAAATTCATAACTAAGTCAAAGGATTAAAATATGACTATTTTTTATACTATTTAGGTGGCAGACAAGGGCATGACCCACCTGATGGGAAGCGGTCACTGGTCTATTGACGTGTGCAATATCAGTGATGTCCTTGACCTTCGAAGTGGAGGGGGGTTGAGAAGTTTAGGGGGGGTTGGAGGGGAGGATTGGGGAGATGGGAGGGTGGTTGTGAGCTCTGGCTACCCTACTTATCGGAGGAAACATAACACGATGGTTATTATGGCCGCAGTCTTCTGTAGGGTGGAGGCACTACCCCAGTCGGCCTGCTCTGTTCAGACGGAAGATACCGTCGTGTCCTACCTCCTACCCTATACTAGACTATTACTTATATAATTAAGAAGATTCAAAGGTAACCATTTCCTTATATATGTCCCTTTAAAAAAGTGTATGAACTGTATTATAATAATAATAAATAAATAAAAGAAAAAAAATTAAAGATAACTTAAACAAACGCAGACGGTCTGGCTTCACAGTGTGCCTTTGCAGCCAAATAAACTTATCGATTGTTGCCTTTGGCATGAAATCAAGTTATACAACGTGAAACGAATTGAACTTTAAAACCTTTGCTAAAAGCTGAATTTACCTTACGCATTATAGTAACTATTAACACAGATCTTGCAAAATATAATAAACATGACCCAGAAGATGAAAAAGGCTATTTCAGATTGATGCATAGTCACAGTTCGCGACAAAAGTTACTGAACACCAATAAATTTACTAACGATCTTCACATGAAAATACTTTTTTTTATATATAGGACACGTCAAAATGACTTCACCTCACCTGATGGTAAGCTAAAGGAAATAAACTTGACAATGTAAATATTTACACAGAAATACAGCAAATAAACTGGAATGGAAATTCGATAACAGATCCAACAGAGATAGCAAGTGCATTTAACAATTTTTACATTTCCAAAAACAAAAACAGAACGAAACTTTACTCCAAGCTATGATTTTAGTAAACCGTGTGGATGGACGGATGGGTCCTATGGCGCACAATGGGAGAAACCTATGTTCAGTAGTGGACTGCAATAGAACAATTGATTGAATGTTCTATGGCGCCAATTAAATATTATGATTTTTTTATACTACTTAGGTGGCACACAAGCGCATGGCCCACCTGACGGGAAGCATCATCATCAGAGGTGTCACACTCTTGCTGCCGACCCCGGAGGGGTAGAGGGGTTGAGGAGTTTGAGGTAGCACTAAAACTACTAAACTAAAAAAACACTTAAAATGAAACACAAACAGAAGACAAAAAGTATTTTTACTTTATTTTTCTTTTTAGTTTATACAATTGTTGAAAACGAGAAAAACAAAATCTGTGACCTTTTTAAGTGCTCGTGTTCTCGCAGTTAAGTGGGCCAATTACTTTAAAACTGCACATAAAACGATCTAAATACGGAAGGCTGAATGTGGCGTCCTTTGGGAAACGTTGAAACCGTGGTAAATGGCTACCACTAAACTACAACGCTTTGATTAGAATAGTTTAGTTAATAGGCGATACTAGGTAATGTTACCGAAAATAGATTTTTTCCTACCGAGTGAGTTTCTAATTTGTACATACTGAGTGAGAAATTTACTAGTGAACCACTAATCTGTCAAAGATTAATGGTTCAAGAGTAAGTATGATTGAAAAATTCCTTCAGGGTTGGTAGCGCGTGGGTGATACCCTTGGTGTTGCACACTTCCATAGGCCACGGTGACCGCTTTCCATCAGGTGGGCCGTGTGCTTGTCTGCCACCTACGTATAAAAAAAACTTAAAAATACCACTTGGGTAGCTTAGGTACCTTCTAAAACCTTCTAATGCCCTTCTTGGAGAACCCTATAATATTGTAGTTGCTAGGGAAAACCATGGTAGGGAGATCATTCCACAGCCTAAGCGTGCGCGGAATGAAATTTCTTTCATCCGTAAGCGGATGCAACGTATGAAGATGAATTCGCTGCCTGTGGTGAGCGGTGCGATGATAATTGTGGCCGTTGGCATCATGTCAAACAATTATTCATCTGTCTATTCCGTTTAGGTACTACTACTACTTCGGAAGCGTTCCGAATAAAATTTGGTAGAGCATTATATGCCCGACTGCTACTTAGCGTACATTTGTTTTTGTAAGCGAGTTCCTATATACTAAAGCATTTGTAGGTTTGCGAAATGACAAAACGGCGTGGAATTTACATACCATTAAGAAAGGTGACATTATCTCTCGTTAGCACCGCTGCTACTTGGCAGACAGCGTCTACGGAATGGAATTACTGCTTATTTTAGATATGTTACCAGAATCAGATTAACGATGAGGTAAACAAATCTTTAGGTAAGTATTATTTTTCAGTCACGGAACTTATGTTTTTGTTTGATGTTTCAATCCCGACATAACCACCTCCGATGGCCGACGGGGGTGGTATTCATGGGGATTTCCGCACGATACAAAAAAAGGTTGTCCTTCGACATGGGCCTCCCCTAGTTTCTGCCACTTATCTCTGTCTCGAGGGTATCTTCTCCTTTCTTTTGGTAAGTCATCCTCCCACTTTTTAATTTGATGAATTTACTCACAATATTATTCAAATTACCACTTTAATGGTATCATTAAAAAAAAATGAAAATGCTATCTATGAAGGTAAAGAATATTTGCAGGCAAACCTCCATATTACGTATTCCGACTGGAAGGCATTACGGGGCCTTGTAAAATTAATATTCCTTCGATATTCCGGGTTCCGTATTATATTAGAAATATCTTGACTCTCGACCCTCTCGCATTGTTTCGATGATACGGTTAGAATAGAATATATGAAATTCGTGCAAAAATTTCGTATAAAAAACCATGAAGCTATAGATAAACATGGAGGCCAAACTGGGAAGAACAGCTTGAGTCAAATACCTACATGTCTCTACCTCACTCTCTGTGGGCCAACTTCTCTTTCGTGTATTTGTACAATGTTGGTATCTTCTTATTAGTATCTCCCGGTGAATTATGAAAATAGACCATGCAAAATTGGTTGCGGTAGTACGTGGCGTCAAAGAGGTGATATAAAATTCCACGCGTAAGTCTTTAAACTTGTTTAAATGGTTATTTCTTGCTTAATAGGTTACCATACTTAGAAAGAGAAATCGGCCCACACAGGGCAAGATAGGAAAAAACTAGTGACTCAGGTAGACATTCTGCTAGTTCGAATATCTTCCAACTATCTTTCAAGCTGGAACCAACTACACAAATCTTACTATATCAATGGAGGCAGGACACGACGGTATCTCCCGTCCAAAATAAGCTGTCCGACTGGGGTAGTACCTCCGCCCTACAGAAGACCGCGGTCAATTACCTTGAGTTGTGTTCCCGCCGGTAAGTAAAGTGGCCAGAGCTCACTGTACCCCTTCCTAGCCTCCCCACCCGTTTTTAGTCCTACCCCTTCCCTTCAGGGTAGGTTAGGCGCGTGTGCGACACCTTTAGTGTTGCACACGTCCATAGGCCACGGTGACCGCTTCCCATCAGGTGGGCCGTGTGCTTGTCTACCACCTACGTAGTATAAAAAAATCACTAATACTTGAGGATAGTCGCGGCTCCGATCGCGCGAAGGTCCGATTCTACTTAACCAATAAAATTGCAGTCAAACATACGGCAGATATAAATCTGACCAAGACCTTTCTAATAAATAGAACCACATCAAAATTTATTCAGTAGTGTTTGCGTCCATCCCGAAGTATCAGACAAGCAGACAAGAATTCTGGATTCCGGAAGAGAGTGGATTTGCGGACAACGGAATAAGTTCATTATGCGTACAGCTAAGGAGTGGAATTCCCTGCCTGAGTCTGTGTTTCCGGAAACTTTTCCGTCTTCTGGGAGTATTTAAATCTAGAATGAATAGGTTGCTTCTAGGCAAGCGTGCTCCATCTTCGACCACATCGTCACTTACCATCAGGTGAGATAGTGGTCAAACGCAGGCCTATTAACTATAAAAAAAACAACAACAGTTAGCATTATTATAAACGCAAAAATTGGAATCTGGTTAATAGTACAGAGAGGGACATATAGTTTTGAATAATATTTTGGATATGTACCTTTTTCCTTTCCATCCCCGCAACTCACGGGAACCTACCGTGAGTTGCGGGGATGGAAACAAAACTCCACGCGGGAAGAGTCGTGAACAACACTGCTGGGTCGTCATAATTTTATTTAAACTTCAACTAATCAATAACCTGGCAAAATTAAGTCCTACAAAATGGAAGTTTTCCTTACCTACGAATAGAACATTGCGTTTGCCGTTTCGTTTAATAATTCAGGTTGCACTCGGGAATTTTCCCGTGGGAATTGTGACGTGCAGGCCACTAGCGACGGATCAATTGTTAATGTGCATTGCTCGTGTCGGAACGGCTCGAAAACAACCCAGTTATGTAGCCCTTTTTTGTATTTGTAGCATCGAACCGTGGTTTAACCTATAGTTCTGGGCCGTAGAAATATAGAGATAAAATGTAGCATAATATTTCTCATTGATTATGTTGCTTCGTATATGCCGTATATGGTATTATTAAAATAAAACTATTTTACGACAGTATTTTTTATGACACTAGGCCTGCACCTAAGTACCACCTGTTTGCAAACTTAAAAAAAAACGTAAATACATACATATATAAATACATGACGATACTACGGACACAACCGTCCTACAGTTATGTACCGTAGTCATCTCTACGACGCTAAACGCGCACTCGTACTATCTACGACGCTAAGCGCACACGCATGCTATCTACTACGCCGCTAAGCAAGCATAAATAAAATTATGTCATCTTCGCCGACGCTAAGCCAACACTTCTCCTATCGATTTTGGCGCTGTATGTGTGACTCTCAGCGATAGACGACTAATTAATTTCAGCGCTGCAGCGGACTTTTGTGTCATGAAAAGGTGCACCAATTTCTTCTAAATAGCTTCTCTAGTACCTATGTAGAACATTTATCTCCGACTCTGTGCTCTAAAGCCTTTATAGTGGGTTTGAAACTAACGCCTCGATTGCAACACACAAAGGTTACGTGCCAATTAATCACAGTCGACCGGTGCGCTCGCTTCACGTGTTTGATTCCCGGTCCAATACACACGCCTATTTATACTTTAATAGGAACAGGACGGTACTGTGGCATACAACTATATAAGTATTACTAGTTTATCCGCGCGCGGCTCCGCCCGCGTGAATGTTGACTGTCACCACCAAGTCTTTTTTAAACTGAGGGACTGCCCGTACTAACTTTCAATATGTTCCTTGGCAAACAGTGGTTGCAGCTAAACGTATTCATTTTATAATCGAGTCCTATCAAACCCTTCACGGTACAGTGCCGTGTATCGCCAGTATATTTACCATCATTGTCCTTTTTCATTGTCTTCTAGATTTTATGGGGATTAGATAGCTGCTCTGGCCAATGTATGTATAATAATAATGTATGTGTGACTCAGAAGAGGCCCTTTGATGAACCCTTTTACCATAGTTCCATTACACTTTCACATTCGATGCACTATTTCAAATTAGTTGAACATTATTTTTTATTTCCGAAAATATGATTCTATCGGATTTTATTAGGTAAGTATTAAAATCCTTTAAAATCTTGTAATAGTTTACTGCTTATTCAATCTAGGAATTGGTTCCTTGACTATACAGGTAGACGTGACGTAAAACCTTGCGGTTTTAGTCGGTTCGAGTTCGAGATAGGTACCCATCATCGTTAGCTCCAGTGACATCTCACTGGAGCTAACGATGATGATGGGCGTAGAGTAATAAAAAGCAGTAATAAAAAGGGTGATGTATTAAAACTAATGTTTCTTGGGCTTGATGAAGCCCGAAGAGAAACATTATTTTTAATACATCACCCTTTTTTCGTTCGGAAATCTCAAAGGACACTATGACGACCATCGGGGGTGATTATGTCGAACTAAACTGATTAAAACCGCACGGATGGTCCTGTTATTCTCTTAGCCCCCTGCACTCGAAGAAGCCTTTCTCTTGCTTGTTCTCCAATGTACCCTCTGCCCACAGGTACACGCGGAGAGCCTCTGAATAACCCTATACCATCTCCGTCTCCCTTGACTGAGTTACAAAATACTACAATATTAAATATCTATTCAAATCGAAGAAGAACCATTGTATACCCTGTCAGTTGAATTTCGGCGTAATGTCAGAACAGTTGTGTTTATCGGAGTTCCGCATAGGACGAATCAATATTCGCCTGGCCCGGAACACACACCTACCCCATTCTCAGGCTGGCGTCGCAAACGTGAGTATGCATCTTAATTTTAAACCAACTTCAAAAAGAAGGAGGTTCTCAATTTAGGTTTATTTTTTTTTGTTTCGACTGGGTGAACCGATTTCGATGATTCTTTTTTATTTGATAGCTGGCGCTTCCCGTGTGTTCCCATTTCAATTTTTTTTGTAAGAATTATACTATATCAACACTGATACAAAAGTTAAGATGGCACTATCGGCGTTTGCAATGGTGACTCCCATTCCAGAGACTTTGCCTTTAGCTTACCATCAGGCGAGGTAAAGTCATGTTGACGTGTCCGACATAAAAAAAAAAGATATTTGTTACAATACATAATTGTGTAGATTTTTGGAAGAGAGAAGAATTTTATTGTTCTCCCTACTCCTTCCCAGCCCTCCCCCCTTCTCTTCAGGGTAGGCAGCGCGTGTGTGACACCCTTAGTGTTGCACACGTTCATAGGCCACGGTGGCCGCTTCCCATCAGGTGGGCCGTGTGCTTGTCTGCCACCTAAGTAGTATAAAAAAAAAAACGAAATCATATTTTCAAAATGAAAATGAAGTTCTCTTTCATTGAAATTATTTTCTCTACATGTAGCGTCGCAGTGGGACACCCGGTATAATATTCAGTTATGAGATAAATAACGCGTTCCAGAATATTCGATATTTCTATTCCGACTGTCACTCAAATATTGTACATCATACAAACTCACTCATTCGTAAACTTTCGGAGTATTATTTAGAACTTCCAACTGAATAGCATTCAATAGAACGGGACGTATCGCCGATTGGTAAGTAAAGTGAGACAGGGGGATCTAAGTTGTCTAACGGTAGGTAATTAAACTTCTAAAGAATGAGGTTGAGGACCCAAGAATGAGATTTTTTAGTGCGGAAAACCTCATGGATACCTCCCCCCCATCCCCCGTGGCTAGCAGGGCAGGTTATGTCGGACTCTTACCGACTAAAACCGCACGCTATCTAGGGTCTTAATCTGATGCCAGGGTGTAAGGTTGCCCATAGAAGATTTCTTCTGCACCCCGGCTTAGGTTGTAAACCCTAAGCAAAGATCATACACGCTTCCGCATTTATAAGGAATGGTTCTCAAAAGTGGATATTTTTACCTGTTTAGAAATTAAATACAAATTCATGGTACCTACTGCTTTATTTACTAGAATAGAAAATGGTTAAAGTGACATCTATGTAAAGATGCTAGAACTAACAAAAAACTAATAGCACTAGCTAGAGTATAAAAACCTTCGTTTCAAAGTCAGGCAGTTTTCATTTTTGGAACGTAAATTTGTACTAATTGCCTAGATGGCGTTAGTAATTATTTAACGAAAAGTCACCAATTTTTACCCGACTGCCGAAGAAAGGAGGGTAATGTTTTTCGAGACTATGTATGTATGTATGTATGTATGTATGTATGTATGTATGTATGTCCATTTCTTTGGCACGGCCTACAGCCTAAACGGCTTGACGGATTTTGACATGCGAGGTATCATTTTATTCGTCAGGATTGTGTGAGTGACACTGGGTATATTAAAATTTCTAGAAAATCAAAATGGCGGATTTTTGGCGGCAAAATGAAAATCTTGAAAATTTGTCTTGCACGCTCTACAGCCTGAACTGCTTGACGGATTTTGACAAACAAGGTGTTGTTTCATTCGTCATGATTTTGTGAGTGACACCAGGTATACTAAAATTTCTAGAAAATCAAAATGGCGGATTTTTGGCGCCACAAACATTTGACTGCCATGGACGCAAAAACTGCTGAACGAATTTCAATGTGGTTTTATTTGTTTAAAAGGTCTTGGTAAGACTTAAAATCTTACATTTGTTTGATTACAATCGGTTTAGTAGAACCGGAGATATGAGCAAAAATATAATAATTAAGGTTGAATTTCGGTGATGTCCCTTCACTACACGAAAATTATTAACTCCATAAAAGATAGATTTTATACTTCATTATTATCTGGACAGCTATTTAAATAACTAAAAAGTATAAAATAAAAAAAATAAATTTAAAAATTCAAAAACCCGACTGCCTAAAAACTGAAAAGAAAAAAAACAAGCACTTAGATTGATGTCCGGTGGTCTAGAAACATAACAACTGAACAGTCGGGATCCATTGAAAAATTAGATTGGCTGTCGAATAATGGATCCCGACTGTTCAGTTGTTATGTTTCTAGACCACCGGACATCAATCTAAGTGCTTGTTTTTTTTCTTTTCAGTTTTTAGGCAGTCGGGTTTTTGAATTTTTAAATTTATTTTTTTTATTTAACCATGATCACGGATGAGAGTTCCTACATTCAACGTACTGACATTCTTGGAAAACCCGGTTACCTTGGCATCCGCACCCTAGTTTGCTACCTGTCCAGCAAATGGAAATAACATTACAGTAGTAAGCATTTAGCATGCTATAAAACTAACTAGGTACCTACTAGGTAGGGTACCTACATTTTCTAAAATTATGATTTTGTATTCAATCTCAAATCTCAATATCAAAAAAGACTAAACGGTTTGGTTGAATTGCACTCAGCTTAATTGTAATTATTGTATTAAAGCAATTCCGGAGATTACCTTAGTCAATCAGACAGCAGGTCTGATTGACTAAGGTAATCTCCGGAATTGCTGGACCAATTTTGATGGCACTTTCACTGGTAGATCGGTAGTAATTATCAGGTGTTAAAAGTAACATGCTTTAATTTTAGGAAAAGAGTTAGGGTTCTACGCAAAAACATTAAATACCTACTTAAAAATCTTAATCCTTATGTTATCTGCGCTTTGTTACGCAGTGCTGCGCCGACATCACCTCTTCTTTCATGAGGCCGTCAAGTTAAGGGCCACCATTATGTCACTGTCGATTTATATGTAATGAGGACCCCCTTCCTGAGACTTTAGCTTACCATCAGGCAAGGTGAAGTCAAATTGACGTGACCAATATATAAAAAAAACGCCGGCAAAGTCGTGGACATAGCTAATAAGTTAATAAATTATTAATTTGTATTTTAGTAGTTAATTGGAAAACCAATTGATGAATAATGAAGTGTTATTTAATCGTTTATGTTCATGTAATCATTATTTAAACTGGGCTAATTATTGTATATCGATAATGAATCGTTTTTTAAACGTTTTTATCCGCATAATATTTCTTAAGTATTTGTGGTTAACTCTGAGAGATTTAAGTCATTATCTCCAATCTAATTTCTATAACATTCTATAGGTTTATATCTACATAAAAAACTTACATTATATATAATAATGTTCACGCCTTTTTCCTGCCGGGGTAGGCACAGACAACAGCCCGTCGTCTACTTCTGCCCTTACATAGGTACTTCAAGCGCTTCCTCTACACTGTCATTAAAACTTTCATGCAAGCCAGCCATTTTTGCAATAGCTCATTAAATTGATCAATGCATAATTTTGCGAGGTCGACATGAACAACTTATTAATTTGTATGTCAGCGAATTTTTCCTAAACAGCTGAACCGATTTTAATGAATTTGAATATGGCTAATTATGGCTCTTACAGGAGTACCAGCCGTTTGACCTCAACCTTTATTTATTAGGTGCTATAGACATTAGGTGAGGCTCACTTGAAGCCTGAAGATGTCAATAGGACCCATGTTTGTATCCTCGTCTCAAATCTGTAGATGACACAGGTCCGCCAGGGTGCGAAGGAAATATCTTTCGGGCCATCTAACGGCACGCTATGCCGTTTTAGAGATTCGTCCAAAAAAATTTTTCAAATAAAAAAAACTGATTTCAACGAACCAAATTGAAATGGGACCACAACCCTTTGTCAAATTAACCTCATGACTGTCGATGACTAAAAAAGTAACTTAACGCAAATCTTCGAAATTTTCCAACGAAATCTTTTTCTACTTGAAAATCCAATTTGGTAGGTTGTCCCAAAAATATAGCTTAGCGAAATAAACCAACAAAAAGTAAGTAAAGGACGGTTAATAGGCAATGAAGGGCCGTAATACTTTATTTTGGTCAAACCGCTCTTGCAAAGGGTTCGTAAGTGTACCTACACTTATTTTTGGGACCCGTACGAAACGAAATCAGTTGCTCCGTAATGGGCAATTTAAGAAATTTACTGTCGAGTGTAATAAGAAGCCAGATTTGGTTTTATTTTTGCTGTTAGCGGTGTAGTTTGTTTATTTGTCACATAGATTAATACCATGGATGTTGCTATCAGATCAGATAAATACCGTTTAAAATGCTACTGGCCTATTAGCTCTCAGAAAAAATTTTAGGGTTGGCAAATAACCCTTTTTATACTACTTAGGTAGCAAGCATACCGCTTGATGGACAGCGGTCATCGTGGCCTATGGACGTGTGCAACATCAGGGGCATCACACTCGTGCTCCCAATCCTAGAGCAGGGGTTATGAGCTCTGGCTACCCTACTTACTGGCGGGAACACAACATGATGGTTATTATGGCCGCGGTCTTCTGTAGGGCAGAGGTACTACCCCAGTTGGACTGCTCAATTCTGATGGAAGATACCGTCATGTCCTACCTCCGTGATACTATCATGAGAATTGGGTACAAAGTTATTCAGCAGGGGTTTGGCTTATTGATTGATTGCTACTAAAATAAGCTATAAGTAGCAATTTCTGCAATTATTCGTAATATATATTTCATTCTTCAAATGTTATCTACTCAATAGCATCTAATTTAGTTAAAAGCATTCGCAGGCCGCAATCAAGTGAAATGTTTTCCCAATTGAACATGTATTTTTGTTGAGGTATCTGTTGAATGTTTCGCGTAATGCCTATTTATTTTTAGATTCAGGGTATTGCATCGATTTGTCTAAAACATTCTTTCATGAAATAGATTAGGAAGATTTAGAATTGACGGCCTCTGTGGCGTAGCGCATTTGATACCCGCTCAGTGCAAATAATTGTATGCATGAATACCTATGTCTATTAAGCCATGCTCCCGGGTATTATTGGTCTAGGAGTTGCTATGTATAAAAGATTTAGTACTCAATTCGTCATATATAAGTATGTTTATCCGCATTAAAGGACCAATAACACAAGCTAGAAGAATGGGATTCACTCAAACTATGTTTACTTTGGGTCTCGAAAGTGCTATATATGTCGTAAAATTTCTAAAATCTTGTGGTGGGTCCACGCTAGGCGAACCGAGCACGAGCCGAGCACGAGCGGAGCACGACCTGAATACAAATTCGTCTAGTGTGGACCAACTTACAAGCCTTGAACGAGCGCGCTGCGAGCATTTCGTTCGTGCTCGGCTGCGTTCCGCCGTTTGTCAGTTTTTTGACGAACACAAAGGGATTTCGAAGACAGTGATCGTTGTAGATTCGTTGTACGTCCACACTTGACCCGCGAAGATGAAGCCGAGAACGGCTCCGCTCGTGCTCGGCTCGTGGACCCACCTTTATTTAACATCGAATGATAACCCGCAATGTAACAGTTACAAGCTACGACACAGGTATGAAATAAAATGATTCAGTCTTGTTGGTCACCGTTTAGATCCATTGACAACTTGGAATGACTTAAGCAATTGTTCTATTGTCATTAAACCTCAATTGGTCACAAAATAACCAAAATTTAAAAATAATAAATCATTTCAATAAAATGGCACATTTTTATTATCATCGTTTTGTTTTATTTTCCTTCAATGAATTAACAAAATATTGCCGCAAAGTATTGTTTTATTTTAGTTTGGAGTCATTGGTCAACAGATATACCTACTAAATAACACTAGTTTTGATTTTGGTTCCCTTTGTTTCGCGGATTCAAGTATACTAATAACCCATCCCAATTTTTCCAGACTTTCAATGCTTTACTTGTACACTACTTGTTTCAATCTTCCTGCAATCCCGGATCATTTAAGCGGGATGTAAAAAAAAATATCCCACTAAACGCACAAAGCGTTTTGGCAGTACTTTCATCGTGCGTACTGCTAAAGAGTGGAATGCCCTGCCTGAGTCTGTATTTTCGGAAAGCTACAACCTGGGAGTTTTCAAGTCTAGAGTGAATAGGTTATTTCTAGGCAAGCGTGCTCCACTATCGACCATATCATCACTTACCAACAGGTGAGACCAAAAAAAAAGAGCCTCAAAAGGCCATTAAAATGAGGGCCATCATTGTAATATTACTTGAATCTGCAATAGCGACGCTCATTATTGAAACTTCCTTTTTACCTTACCAGACGTAGCGAAGTCATATTGACGTACTCTACTTAAAAAAAAGTTCCCAAAAAGTTATCGAATAACTGAACTACCTAGTTTTACAAAATCGCACACAGAAACAAGAAAATTAGTAGAGGTATACACACCTAAAAAAATTAAGAAGCGAGCGACTATTGTAGTATGAACATGTTATGAGAAGAGATGGAAGTAATGTTGTTATAAAGGTTCAAAGTATGAATGTAGAGGGCTTAAAGGGCAGAGGTAGGTCTAAAAAGATGGATGGAATGAGTGAAAGACGATATGGAAAGGAAGGTAATAACTGAGGAGATGACATCTGACAGGAATGTATGGAGGATAATGATGACATGTTCCGCCGACCCCAAATAATTGGGACAATACAAAAATGTTAAATACATCTTATTCTTTACTTTGTGAGAAACAGTTGTAAATTAGTTCGAGGCTAAACATTAAATAAAACTTTAATTAGCATTGTTAATTAAGAGCTTATTGTTCAAAAAATTATAAACAATAACGCTTATTATACTATTATCTATAAATTTATAAAGAAAGATAAAATAAGAAAATGGTTATTCTTTATAACACTTATTCTGTGTAAGAACTATCTACATGATAATTAATTTTAATGTTTCTTGTTTCCGGACTAATTATCATCTTTCTGTCCTTATCTCATACAACATCATGAATGTATAAAACTTATGGGCAGAACGCGTTGAAGACGCGAAGAAGAAGAAAAATCACGACAATACACCTTAATTTTTTTTTAAATTTCATAAAAACTGGTTATGTGATTTCGCAGTATAAACCAATGGCGACAGCGATAGCTCGGCCTCTAGACGCGACGAAAAATTTTCGGCCGCAGTCTGTCGTCGCGTCTAGACGCCGAACTGTCGCTGTCGCCCGTCGCCCAATGTGCGCCTAGTATAATTCGTACTAGCATCACAGTGGAACTAACAAATTGCTTGTAAATGTGGCTATATTAATAACACAAATACGAGTAGGCTACTTTCTATCTCTGGAATCCCGTGGGTTGCGGGAACAAGATTTCGATTCGGTGTGGTCCAGTTGCTTATCTAGTTTTAAATATTTGTAATTTTAACCTTTTGTAAGTGCCGTTTAATGGTCTATAAATACAGAATAAAATGCTTTTTGACTTTGACTTTGACTTTTATCAAAATCCCATACAAGCGGCACCGCGGGAAACAGTTGATAAATAATTTTTAATACATTATCTCCAGCATAATACAATGTAAATACGTTTACATAGCTTCCCTTTAAGTCATAATGATATTATCATGTATGTTGTATACACAAAAGGTATTCAAAACGATGAAGTTGGCGTGACCTGCGACCTAAATCGTTTATCAGGATTAGCCAGACTTACTGGCGTCGAACCACTTATTGCACGACTAATTAATTGAGTCACGATTGAGAATTTATTTTATGATGATACTAAATGACCTAGCTTGCACAATATCTTGTATTTTATTCTAGAGTTCGATTTAGAATGTTCTTTTCAATTCTTCCAACGAGATTTGGATTGGCCTGCGTGTCCTAATTGGGCTACAAGCTTTTAAAATCGGTATAAACCTTTTTTTAGGTGGCAGACAAGCACACGGCCCACCTGATGGGAAGCGATCACCGTGGCCTACCCTGAAGGGAAGGGGAGAGGGCTGGGAAGGGGCGGGGAGGCTAGGAAGGGATGGGGGGAGGAGGGGTACAGTGAGCTCTGGCTACCCTACTTACCGGCGGGAACACAACACGATGATTATTATGGCCGCGGTGTTCTGTAGGGCGGAGGTACTACCCCAGTCGGACAGCTCATTTCGAACGGGAGATACCGTCGTGTCCTACCTCCTTCCATAACCTTTTGGAACTCTAAGGGAATAGAATTTTTTACTACTAGTATGGCAAAAATTACCCACATCATATTACGTAATAAATACCGCTGAAAACAGCTTAAAAGTAATGCCACATCAGAAAAATAATTGTGACTAAAAAATAAATGTGTTTAAAAACCCATGACAGAAAGCTTTGAGAAATCGTGTAAGAAACCTTTAAATATATATCGGTCTATATAGACCGATCAAAGACCGAATTACCTACATTTGTAATTTCCAATCGAGATCACACAATATCCTGTATCCTGTTACCACAAATGAAATCCAGGACACTGTACAAATTAAGTTAAATTTATAAGGTTTTTTTTAAGTCAGTTGACTTTACCCTGCTGGATGGTAAGAAGCTAGGGTAAAATACAGAGGATATGCCACCATTCTAGATAATCCTTCGTCCAAAATGGCGGTCCTTACCTTGACGGCCTAGACAGATGCCTTTTCACGCCCTGCTTAAAGGTGAACTTGGCTATAAAATTATCTGGAAGTCATTTAATAGTTTCTCTCTAAGTTTGTTTTGATCTCAGAAGAATTTTATTGCGTGTTTATGTAGAAACGGAGTCAACGCAAATAGGCAAAGTTTTATAGGAATAGCTGTTGATATTAGTTTAATTTGTAACTGTTGGCCCTCGCCTTATTTAAGCACCTTTGTGAGGTATTAGATTTGATTCTTGGATCTGGTATTTTTATTGAGAATCTGAGACTGAGATTTTTAGTCAAAGATTTTCGATGGCAGGACGGCGGTTGAATATACGTGACAAGCGCATCCCTGATTAAATGAAGTAACAAATATACCTAGTTGACGAAATATGGATGTAAAATATAGGCTTCAAGAACACAATGAGCATCTGCTCATTGTGTTCTTGAATATATTATTTATTATATATAATATTATTTATATATTCTGTGAATATTGAGAAAAATATAAAGTAAGATTTGTGAGTATGCTATGATTCTGAATCATTTATTTATCCCTTTGCCAGCCCTATTTCTTGTTCATCTGGGTTCTGTATCATAAGTGCTTTTGTTCATTTCAAGATTTTTATATAATTTTTCTATTAGGTACAGTGCAAACAATGCCATAAAGATAAAGAACCAAGTGGTTTGGTGCCTCTTTACTTTGCCGTACCATAAAGACTTGAAATTCTATATCAGTGTTTGTGTTTCCTTCCTCCTACAGTCTCGGGACTCATTTGATGAGTCCACTATTATAGCACTATTGGTGTATGTAATGGTGACCCCCATTCCTGAAACTTTACCTTTAGCTTACTATCATGTGACTTGACCAATATCAAAAAATGCACTTAATTTTCCATAAATATCTTCTTTGACAATGCCCTTGTCATTGCAGATTTGTTCTTTAATTATCTAACAGTAAACATAATAATAGTGAACTAATAAACCTCATAGTAACAACAAACAAGAAACAATAGCAAGTTGTTGAAGGCTAATGAGACAACTTTGCACACCCATGGCGTTTAACGATAGGGACAGTACCGCTATTACATGAACTAACTTTTATACCAATTGCTTTTCTTTTGTTAATAATCTATGCTATGGAGTTTGTTTTTGTATTAGCTAACAACTAGGGTGGAAAACTAATGATAAAACTAATTTGGTTGCTTGCTGACAATTTTTTTATTTATAGTTAATAACGCTGAAAAGTTTATTTTTTGTTGAGCGCCGTAATCACAAGGAACTACTAGTTTCCCACTCGCCACGGGAGAGGCTGCTGACAGCGGCTAATCCCGCCGGGGTTGGAGTGGCCCTCTAGAGAGCGGCTCCGAGGCTCTTCACGTGTCCCTCTGACTAGCAGAGGGCACAGTGGGGAGCGAGCGGAGGGCGAGCTAAAATTGTCCGCGCTCGCGCCGACGTTTGGGTGACAGGACGGCCGCCTGTCTGTCACCATACGAGGATTCCAGCGACTGGGACCGCATTAACTAGGACCGCTGTTCCAGTTGCCGGTTCAATTAAAACACACCACCGTCGGCGAAGTGTAAATAAGACCCGAGACGGCGTGCGGTTTTAGTCGGTTCGATCCCGACAGATTCGCGTCGTCGCGACGAAAAGCTAGGGGAGTCGCCGCGTCTCGTGGCGCTATGAAATTGTCGGCTGCAGCTTGTCGTCGCGTCTAGATGCCGAGCTGTCGCTGTTGCCTGTCGCCAAGTGTGCGCCTAAGCTTATTCAATAATTCTCATCTCCACAAACTTTTTCTGTAGAAGTTGATACATTTATCATTAAGCTCGTGTCGTTAAGTATCATGATTTACAAAGTTTTGTAGTTAAGCGTTGATACATTATTTTACTTTACCTTTCTTTTCTTTGATTTTACTTTTTTCTTATCATAGGTTTTTTATATTTTGTCCGCCCGATTGACTGCACCCCGCCTGATGGTAAGCTGAGGTGGAGTCTATAAATTAGTGGTTATCATTTTCAGAGGATATTACAGAATGGTGATTTCTACGCCCCTCTTAAAGGACCCAGGATTGTAAGAGAAAGGGGGCAAACAGACAAAAATGCCTACATACTTATTATACTTCATTAACTTACTAACACTAATGACAGTAGAGGAAGCGCGTGAAGTATGTAAGGACAGAAGCAGATGGCGGGTTGTTGTCTCTGCCTACCCCGGAGGGGAAAAGACGTGAGCAGTAGGTATGTAGGTATGTATGTAACTAACAATATTTAACTAGTTATCTCTATCGTGAAACTTTTCGAATGCTATCAAAAACAAAATGAATAATAAAATTAATGAAAAAAACAACTAAGTATTTAAATTTCAAGGTAAATAAAGATACCTACAGAAAAACTGTTCGAGAAAATATAAATAATGATTGCCTTTTATTTACTGTTTGCTTTACAATTCAATTTAGGAGTTGTTTTACTTCAATTTCATCTTTCCATTCCTCTCATCTCAATTTTGTTTCGCATCTTATTTTGTTTTTTAATGTTTGAACTGAACGCTGCCTGAAATTACACGAAGAATTCAGTTCAAACATTCAAAAAGAAAATAAGTTCGCGAAATAAATTATAAAAGTAACTTACCGTAGGATTCGTCTCATCAAACCATGACTTTTTTTGGTGTCTGACTGTACAAAACAACTTTTTTGTATTGAATGAAATTCAAAAGTGTCAATAAAGACAAGTGTCTCTAGAAATTTGTGTCCCTACATTCCCCACGGATGTCACTCCGTAAGCCATCGAGGGCAATTATGTCAGACTCGGAGTGACTAAACTCGCCCGCCGTCTTGGGTTTTCAGACGTGGCGGGGTGCACGACGGTATCTCCCGTCCGAATTGAGCAGTCCGGCTGGAGTAGTACCTCCGCCCTACAGAAGACCGCGGCCATAAAAAACATGGTGTTGTGTTCCTGGCGGTAAGTAGGGTAGCCAGACTCACAAACTCCTTTCCCCCCATAGGCCTCCCCCCAATGCTCTTTCACCTAACCTCCCTCCTTCATCCAGGGTCGGCAGCACGAGTGTGACACTCTTTGTGTTGCACACGTCCATAGGTCACGGTGATCGCTTTCCATCAGGGGGCCATGTGCTTGTCTGCCACCTAAGTAGTATAAAAATGCATTTCTTTCGCATCCCGGCCGACCCAGGACCATCTTCGGCTTCGAGATGGCGTCCGCACCCGGTTATAAAAATATACAGATACTGAAATAGGTAGGTACTCCCCAGTATTGCTACTATAACGATATTTCAAAATAAAACCAATTAATTTTGAGCGCTGTCTATAAAAGTTTAACACTTAATTAAAAACATAACAGCCATCTCTTGAGCAACTAAAGTGAATGACTTCGCTTTAATATTTAATGAAATTTCTCACAGACACGTTTCATTTTCAAGGCTACTTAGCTGTGCAAATATACAGAATTGAAATTCACTTAAAGATTCTAGTACTTCCTTTGGTAGGAAGTAGAACATATGAGGTACAGTCAGCGCCAAAAGTCGATTAACACTAAAATATTTACAAATCGTTTTTACATTGGAATACATAGGTCAGTCATTAATTTATAAGTAGTTCTATAATCTCCAGAGGACAAAGCTTATGTTTTATATGTCTTGTTTAAAGGTCTTAGAGCTAAGGTAATCAATAATTGGTATTTGTTAACCAACCTTTGGTGCTGACTGTACCTATAATGGGACCTCGTATTCTACTTCTTGCAGGATGAGGTGAGTTTATATTTTGTACTGAGAGATCAGTTGTGGAATTAAGGATCGGTATTATGTCGAAAAAAAGCGATGGTAGCTAAATGGATAGGGACGCAGCCTCTACTCAAAGGTATCGAGTTTGAATCCGGCCAGACAGTACCAATGTGAATTTCACTTTGTGGAATTTATATGTGCTAATCACATGATTTACCATCTGCTGACGGTGAAGGAAAACATCGTGAGGTAACCCACATGCCCTAGAAGAAATTCTAAGGACAAGTCCGATCCACCAACCCGCATTAGGCCAGCGTGTGTGGATTAAGGTCTAAACTCTCTCAGCTGTTTCGTTAGAGGAGAGGAGACCCGTGCCCAGCAGTGGGACATAAATGGGTTGCTATTAATAAATGTCATTATTTCTAATCACAATAGTCATAGTTTACACCACTATTTAACCAGCGGGGATGTCCACACGTGTCTAGTTTGCTTAGCACTTGTTAGACCCCTGATATACATAGTAGGTACAGTATAATACGGTTTTGTCGAGTCACACAATCTCATAGTTTCTATCTATACTCCGATTTTTAATTCTAGGCAAGAAAATGACATTTGCAGTGTTGCAGGTTTTTTGTATCAAATAAATAGTGATGTGGTTGAATCGAGTTTTCCAATTATAAGTTAGTCGTGAGTCGAGATTATAAATCTTTTATTAAATATATAAATAAAATTTTTATATACATAAAAATATGTAATTTACGGTAATTAAACAGAAAACATACACAGTAAGTAATTAAATCTATATCTATATACATATAATAAAATGGTAGGAAAGTCAAAACTGTACATGGAATATTTTTTTAAAAGGATACTTGGGGTGTAATCTACAATCGATACCGAAGCCAAAAATATAGTTTTTAGAATTTTTGTCTGTTTGTCTGTTTGTCTGTATGTATATCCGGGATAAACTCAAAAAGTACTGAATAGATTTACTTCAAATTTGGCAAGAATATTATTTAGAGGTCGGGTCAACACATAGGCTACTTATTATCACGCTATTACCTACGGGGAACGAGCAGTGAACCTTTATATCTTCAACGCATTCTGTAACAACGTGTATTCTAAAGACGCATATTTGAATTATGTTATTATGTTCACCATGCTATAAGCTAGCTTCACAATCTTGACCGATAACATAGACAATAAAAAACAAACTTAATTTTGCGGTTCGATCCGTAGACCCGATTACTGTACCAACCGCAAATAATAAGTTTGTCGTAGGTTACGTCAATAAAACTGTTGAGAAGTAAATTCTGTACATTGAAATATTTACAAAATAACTATTCGGGGATGATTGGGGAGTGATCAATACCAATGGTAAAAATGCAATCAGTAATTTTTTGTCTTTCTGTCTGTCTGTCTATCTGTATGTGCATGCATGGAAAAAAACTACTGGTGGGATTTTGATCAAACTTGGTACGATTTATAGTTCATACTTCTGGACAAAATAATTAAATCAACCCATTTATGTCCCACTGCTGGGCACAGGTCTCCTCTCCTCTAACGAGAGAGCTGAGAGGGTTTAGACCTTAATTTTTCGATTTTTTTTAATCGTTTAACCTTACCACACACGCTGGCCTAATGGGGTTTGGTGGATCGAACATGTTCTTAATATTTCTTCTAGGACATGTGGGTTTCCTCACGATGTTTTTCCTACACCGTCAGCAGATGGTAAATCATGTGATTAGCACATAATATATAAATTCCACAAAGTGAAATTCACATTGGTAGGTACTGTCCGGTCCGATTCGAACTGAGTAGAGTCCTTATCCATTCGGCTACCATCGCTTACAGGACAACATATAGGCTACTTTTTATACAAAGCCGGGTGCGAGGGAAATGCTCTAATAGGCCTCCTTTTTTTCCGTACGGAAATACTCATGGATACTCACCCCGCGGCCAGCGGGGCAGGTTATGTCGGACTTTTACCGACTCAAACCGCACGCTGTGTAGGGTCTTCTGACGCCTGGGTGTAAGATGGCCCATAGAGCATTTTCCTCCCACCCCGACTTGACCCGAGCCATCTCCGGATTCTAGATGGCCCCCTTGGGTTTGGCAACCACGGTGTTCCCGTCATGCTCCCGGAATAGGAGAGGCGCGCTTTCGCACGCCGCCGCCTCGGCCTGCTTCTGCTAGAGTGACAGGCGGCTCCGACGGAGCTCTTCAGACCTCCGACGCCTTCGTCGCCGACACCCGGGAGAGCTTTGTGCAGCCTCTCCCGAACCCTCTCCGCCTCCTTCTCGAACATCACTTACTCGCAGAAGGTGGCGGTGGCCGACCACGCGTCCATCGCAGCGATCAACACCACCCGTACAGGCCCATGGAACGCACGATCTCCGCGTAGAGCCTCCTACAGGAGTCATCCGGCCCCCTCATGTTGAGCAACAGCCGCACCAGAGCGTTGGCCCCCCTACACCCTGGCGTCAGAAAACCCTAGACGGCGTGTGGTTTTAGTCAGTAAGAGTCCGATATAACCTGCCCCGCTGGCCGCAGGGTAGGTATCCATAAGGATTTCCGCACGGAAAAAAGGCTATTTTTTATAAGTACAAGCTGATACCCGCGACTCCACCCGCGCGTCGTTTTAATCTAGGTCATAATTTTTTGGGTATATCTCCAGTTCTACTTAGCCAATTACAACCAAACATAGGGTAAATTTTAAGTCTAAGCAAGACCTTTCTAATAAAAAAAACCACATCAAAATACGTTAAGTAGTTTCTACCATCGCGATATTGGCTTTTGATGGTTTTTTTTATTAGAAAGGTTTTGGTTTGACGAGTGGAGACCAGTGGAGTGAAGACTTGGCGATACCAACCTCCACGCGGGCGAAGCCGCGGGCGGAATATTATATAAAATCAATTGCTGTTCGTTAGTCTCGCTAAAACTAGAGAACGGCTGGACCGATTTGGCTGAAAATTAATGGGGAGGTAGCTTAGAACTAGAAGAAGGACATAGGATACTTTTTATCCTACCACGGGGACAAAGTATGCCACGGGCGAAGCCGATGGAGACACCTAGTATTCTATAAAAAATATTTCCGTCGTGTAATGTACTAGGTGAGCATAAACTGCAAAGAGGTTCATTCACAGATAAAAATAAAGAATGACTAAAGTATCTAGTCTATTGATTGCCGAACATCACTATTGTAGCGGGTCACCCTTTTTTGTATCAGTGACAGTTGCAGTTGTCATTTTCTTGCCTAGAATTAAAAATCGGAGTATACAGTCGGTTATTCGATATACTTACTGTGCTCTTGGCAAAGTAGGAACATGAAGAATTTAAAACAGAAAAAAAGGCGAAAAAAGTCGGTGGTTTGGCGAGCGTTTCTATTTTCGTGAAGGTTTGAGGATATACTTAGCGGTCTGAAATTTATGCATGCTATCTAGATTTGATGCGTCAAAACTTTCAACCTTACTTATAATTGACTTCTACAAACTTTTTTTTGGTATTTTTTAAACGTCCTGAGTCATTTAGCTTGCAGAATTGCTTTGTGTTTACCCAACCATTAATTAATATTTATGGTTATACTAATGCAATAAAGTATTTTTTTTATTAAATTAGCTGGCGACCACATTCAGGGACGCACAAGGTGTACGTGGTTATTAAGTTAAATATAAGTTGTTTTGTTCTAGAATAAAGCATTCTTTATTCCGTTCTTTCTTTCTTAATTTCTTTCGTTTTTCTTTCTATTTTCAAGAAAATTTCAAATTCTACTCAGAAGATGCGAGGATTGTTTTTTTCTATACAAAAATGTAAACAAGTCTACACAATTCTACGGTATCTTAGAACATTCAAGTCAGAGAGATATCGCTCATCCTTCAGTGAAATTAAAATAGTCAATGAGGTTAATAATGTTTTGTCACTGAACCATGGATGTCTATAAATATTACTAGGCTAAACCCTCATTATCATCCCTCCTACTTAAAATATTATAAACCTAAATGTAAAAAAACCGACGATTTGAGAACCTTCGTTTTTCAAAGTCGGTTAAAAGCTCGATTCTCGAAGAAACGCAATCATAATTTCTGCGACCAGCCACTGGTATAATAAAGTATTAAAATAGTTGTACATTTTAAAACGTTAAGTGTGACGCCCCTGATGATACACATGTTCATACGCCACGGTGTCTACTTCCCATCAGGTGGGTCGTGTGTTTGTCTGCTACTTAAGTAGTATAAAAAAAGAACCATTATTATCCAATTAAGATAGTTCATTAACTTTATTTCATTATGTTGTGAAACGTTACCCAACTAACAACTTTTTGTATCATAATATTTTAATGACTGTCTAATGTATAAAAATGTATTAATAAATACAATTTTATACATTAATATGCATATAGATGATGCAATATTATGGTTCGTTGCTCTATCCACTTGTAAACAAACCGTAAATCAAGTGAACAATAGGTATAACAGTTGTTACAATTTGCATTGGTAGGTATTTAGGGTTCTTCGCAAAAATTAACAACCTTTGAACCAAAATTATACTGAAAATCAATGTGATGTTCCCCCCGGTTCGGTGGCAAATACAGGTCGTATCTCCCGCCCGGAATGAGCAGACTGGGGTAGTACTTTCACCCTACAGAAGACCGCGGCCCAAATAATCATCTTGTTGTGTTCCTGGTGGTAAGTAGGGTAGCCAGAGCTCACTGGAGGGATTCTGTGCTATCAGCGGGGATGACTTTGGTATCCCCGCTGTGATGTCAGCAAAGAGACTCTCAACCTCCTTCCCCAAACCCTCCCAACCTCCTCGTAGTATTGTAACATTGCTACTGTGACCTATGTTTCACAAATGAATAAATATGAACATGAATAAAAAAAAATTAAGTACAGTCGCTTCGTTGTTTAGACTATCAACCCGACTACCACTAAGTTGAGAAAAAGTTTGGAGAATGATGAAAGAGTGAAATTAAAATTACAGGCATGACGTGAATATCCCAATAATAATTAATAATAATAATTAAATACGCGAAACTTTAAACACCGTGCTTCGCGGTGGAAAACATTCGAAATTATGAGTTTCGATGTGGAGCACTTTCGCACTACCGTGAGTCGCGTTTCGGTACTTTAGGGCTACAGTTAATCGCTATTTTGAACTTCGAAATTCAGTATGACAGTCATAAAATAATGATTGTAAAGGAATTACTGAACTAGGGTTGAAATAAAATTACAAATCGCGTGATGAAATTTGCGATCGCACTTCGCGAAACATAAAGTTAACTTATTTCCTTCTTGCTATAATTAGACTTCACTATTGCAATTCGAAAAAAAAGTATAATGAGGAAAACAAACCGATTTAGATATCAGGTGCTTATGCAAACAGGAATTTGTAGTTTTTTGTATAGGACATGATTTCTTTGAAGTAAGTTCTATGCCGGAATTATAATGATAAGAAAATTATTTGCAGTGTTAGTAGTAAACGAATGCAGATTTTTTATTTTATTTTCGTTAATACAATTAATTGTATAAATGTTACTAATATTATAGATACAAGTAATAATCGTAATTATTATTATACTAATTAATTAATTAATTATAATGAAAATTAGATACATTAACCAAGTCAATAATAATAACTCTGAGTACACACACATCCTTTCCCACACATTCCCTCCATACACACTCAACCTCCCCCATACACACGCATCTCCCCCACATGCAAATAGTATGTGCATGTGGAGGAGATGCGTGTACGGTATCGGTACACGCATCGGTATTACATACACCCCCTATATACATATATACCGTTCTACACACATATACCTACAACTGCCCTCCCTCCCCCCCCCCCACACACACACACATACACACACACACACATACATACACATGAAGTGATAATAATAACTTCAAGAGATCGTAAATAATTAAAAACTGCATAGCTATAGAAGGTCACCGTCCTGTCGCAGGCATTTTTGGCATAAAAGATAACCACGATCAACATTCTAAATACTTACCTAAAAAGTTCAAGAACAAATTAAAAAAAAACTATTTTAAACGTCAGTAGTTTTGTTGAAATTAAGATTTTTTTATACCACTTACCTAGGTGGCAGACAAGAACGCGGCCCACCTGATGGGTGCAACACCAGGGGCATAACACTCGCGCTGCCCACCTTGAAAGGGGGCGAGCTAGGAAGGGGTGGAGGGGTTACGAAGGGATAAGAGGAGGAAGGGTCCAGTGAGCTCTGGCTACCCTACTTACCGCTGGGAACATAAAACGATGGTTATTATGGCCGCGGTCTTCATAGGGTGGATGTACTATCCCAGTCGGATTGCTCAATTCGGACGGGAGATACCGTCATATCCTACCTCCTTACATTACATACAGTATATATTTTATTACATTAACAACATTACTCTATCTACTTATTTTGTGGGACATGGCCACACACTTTCTACAATACGTATCTTTGTTGTTGGTAGAATTCTAAAGTTCTCATGCTGATAAAATGGTGATTATGTGTGTTTGTCACAAGCAATTTAGATCGAGGTTAGTCTTGTTTACATATTAAATACCGTATGCCTTAGTCTCTATATAAAACTTATCCTAAAATACTCATTTAAATTGTTTATTAGTTTCATGACGTCAACATACGTCAATTTAGTCATAATGGTGTCTGCGGCAAATCCCAGCTGAGACGGGAGTGGCCCCTCTAGAGGGCCGTGTCCCTCTGACTAGCAGAGAGCACAGCGGTGAGTAGGCGGGGGTGGGCTGATATTGTACAAAATGGTGATTTGTACACACACTCCTAGCGGACTCGACAGACATTGTCCTGGATGCCGACTGCAGCGCCATCTGCCGGACTGATTTCTGAATCTAAACCATCTCGGGTGCCACCCAAATGCATACAAAAAAATCATTCAAATCGGTCCAGCCGTTTAGGAGGAGTTCCGTGACATACACACATACAATGGAATTATTTATTAAAGACTAGTTAGATACAGAACCACACTTTGAAAGGCGACAAAAAGTAGGGTTCTATGACACATCGATATAAATTTATTCACTTAGTAATGAATGAAAATTATGATCTTGTCTCTATACAAATTCATTACACTTCCTACTAACATGACATATAAACCAGCCTCTGCCCGCGGCTCCACCCGTGTGGATATCGGTTATCCCGTTTTTTGACTATATCTCCGGTTCTACTAAACCGATTATGATTGAACATACGCAAGATTGTAAGTCTGACCAAGATCTTTCAGACAAAAAACCGCATTAAAATCCGTTCAGTAGTTTTTGCATCTATCGCGCACAACATAACATAAACTCACGCCTATATCCCCGAAGGGGTAGGCAGAGGTGCTAGCACCCACATCTCGCCAGCTTACGTTTAGGTCCCAATGTAATAAGTGGCGAGCCTATTGCCATTAACCGGGCGCACAAACAGACAAGATATCCGAGAAATATATTTTTGTGTACAAAATCGTTCATATAACATAAACCAAGTTTTTTTTTAAATATCTGCAATGTACAGACACATTTACTTTACAATTTAATAATAATAATGAGATGCGATAGTTTGTGAAGGTGTTTGAATGTTCATGACTCAATCACGCTCTGTGATGTGTGTTCTACCGCCTATACAATGGCCTGTGTTCAGACGAATTGTTTGAAATGATGCCAACGGCCACATTCTACCATCGCACCGCTCGCCACAGGCAGAAAATCCATCCAACGTGTGAGGCACGTTGCATCCTTCATTGGTGCGCACTGTGAGGTATGAGAGGAATTTTATTCCGCGTACGCTTAGGCTGTGGAATGACCTCCCTGCTGTGGTTTTCCCTAGCGACTACAATATGGGGTTCTTCAAGAAGGGCATTAGAAGGTTTTTAAAGGGTCGGCAGCGCGAGTGTGACACCCCTGGTGTTGTACACGTTCATAGGCCACGGTGACCGCTTCCCATCAGGTGGGCCGTGCGCTTGTCTGCCACCTTAGTGGTATAAAAAAACGCTGTAACGGGTGAACTAATCTGGCTGAAATTTTGTCCTGGAATAGACTATAGTCTGGAATAACAAATAAGCTACTTTTCTCGTCATGAGTATCAGAAACGGGATAAGATTTTCACGCGGGCGAAACCGCGAGTGACTATAATGCATTGTAAATATGAGTGAATTAAGTATAGAAATTGACGCAATTGTAAATTACCTACGGAAGTATATTTTTTTTGATTAAATAAAACTCGTTCATAATACTTACTTTATTTATACCATATTATTTAAACAACAGAATATTTTAAGGGGTAAAAAAATGTTTTTTTTTTTACGTTTTGTTAGTGGAAAGTACCAACTCGCTCGATTGAAAGATTTCCACCTCAGCTAATTCCACGACTGTCATAATTTGGCGTAGGAATAATCTGTAAAGAAATCCTACAATTCGATTGCGATGCCATCTGAGGAGCTCAAAACGTTGCACCCAGATAACCCTGAGCAGCGCTTCTCACTCACTCCGGCCAGGGTGGGAGTGGCCCTCTAGAGGGCTGCTCCGAGGTTACCACGTGTCCCTCTGACTAGCAAAGGGCACAGTGGTGATCCCCGATAGGCGAGGTGACGTGACCAAAATATAAATGTTGCACATGTCCATAGGCCACGGTGACTACTTCCCATCTGGTGCAAGTAAGTAGTAAGTAGTATAAAAAAAAAAATAATCACGAAATTAAACGACTCACAAAAAAACGCCATTTTTAAAATTTTTGTTTACAGTCTGCCTTTCGGAAAGTTTGAATAAAGTAAACTCTGGAACGGCTAGGCCAATTTTGACAGGAAAAATTAGGGTTATGTGCAAAAAATTAAATCCCTAAATCTATCCGGGCGAAGCCGCGGGTACAGCTAGTCTAGAACAAAAACGTTGAAACTGCGTTTATTGAATTTTTTTTGTCTAAGTGGGTAATCATAATTATTATAGCAGTAAGCATTCGCAATTTGCATAACCAGCCTTT
This sequence comes from Lithosia quadra, assembly GCA_963576445.1. NCBI lineage: Eukaryota > Metazoa > Arthropoda > Insecta > Lepidoptera > Erebidae > Lithosia > Lithosia quadra. Next base: position 14,958,329 of record OY754881.1, read on the forward strand.
TCACGCCAAAGCACCTTATGGAATTAGTGATCAAATTGCATCATGTTCCACCAAGGTCATTAATAAGTAATATTCCTATTTCTAGAAGTGCAAAACATCCTGAAATTAGTTATTTATATGTATTAGACAGAATTATTAATAATATTTGAGGAACTAGCGGAGTTGTTGACCGTGCCGTATGCGGTAGAGCATTTCGGCACATTTTTATAAGGATTATGTAACATAGACGTGGTGTTACATATCCCTGCTAATATTTAATTATATACGCAATATATTCCTCTTTATTATACTATATAAATAAATTAGCGAAGCCGCCGAACCAGCCTTCTAAGACTCCAAGACGGGTATTAGAAGGTTTTTACAGAAATGGCAGAGCGAGTGTGACACCCCTTTTTTTCGTGCGAAAATCCTCATGGATACCCACCCCCGTTGGCCATCGGGGGTGGTTATGTCGGGATCGAACGGAGTAAAACTGCACGCCATCTCGGGCCTTTATTACCGCGGTGTAAGGTTACCCAATGGGCATATCCCTCGCACCCCAGCTGACCCCGGGCCATCTACGGGTTTAAGATGGCCCCCTCGATCCCCCAAAATTTTTTTTTTAAATATCTTCAATGTACAGAAACAGCTAATTTACAATGTGATAACATTTTAATACTTAACAAATTATTGATATGCGAATAGATACAGAAATACAAAACTATGCATACGTATCAGCTTTGAATATCTATTTCTAGAAATATCCGTTTGTACCTATTCTCTGTACAAATAAATCAAATCCGTTAACAGGTTTTAAATACCTACCTACTTGCATTTGAGTGTGTGTAAAACATATACATATAAAAATAACTTTAGTTTTTTTCGGCTGTTTGTCTGTCTGTCTGGCACTGTTTGAATGAGTTAATCTCTCGAAACTGGGCTAATTTTGATGGGACTTTACTGGCTGATGTATAAAATTGTATGGCGTAACTTAGACCTTTTATTAAATACTAGCCCCGCGGCTTCGCCCGTGGTATATACTTCGTCCCCGTGGCAGGATAAAAAGTAGGTATCCTATGTCTGTCTCCTATGTCTCAGCTACCTCCCTATCAATTTTCAGCCAAATCGGTCCAGCCGTTCATGCCGGATGCCGTGACCAAGGGAAATAGGGATTAATTTTTATATAGAAACTCTACCACACAAAAAAATCTAAATTCATGCGGAAAAAGTCACATGCATAGCTAGTCTACCATTTCAAACAAAACATGTTAAATCGGTAACATAAAAAATTGGCAATAAAATGTTGTGTATACCTCTTTGTAAACAACACAAGATTTTTATATCTGAATATCAATGATGTTAATTTAATAATGAAACTGGTTATGCGAGTGAAGGTGTAATATACATAAATACAATACACATTGTCATGGCGGATGGTACGCATAACGTTTAACATGATCAAAAATAGAACTGGGCCTTCAGGCAAGTGGAGGGTTTTTCACAATCGTGCACGGTGGTACCTACCCGGCCGAATTTTGGGACAAATTTGTGGCATCAAATTTCTACCACCAGTATCGATGGAGCTATCTTGAAATCGTAGATGACCTATGGTCAGCAGGAGTTTAAGGGAAATGTCTTATTGGGTATCTTTACACCTTGGTTCGAGTCTGACATAAAAAAGGGCGAGTTGCTAGTTTTACTTAACAAGGTTACATGCGTGTCACATAAGTCTGGTATTAGTCGAAATCAAGAACATTAGAAATTTTCTTTATCCTTGAGTCGAAATAAAAATATTAACGTAAATTCTTAGTTCTATACCAGAAAATACCTAAGCTTACTATAAAACAATAGACTGTGCACTAATATAAATAACAATTGCTGGTCTTATCGCTCATATATACCTACTTTAGAACTTATAGTAATGTTACATAGTTTTTTTTATAAAATAACTCAATTAAAAACTGTTAAATAAAATTTTATTATATTTGTGGTCAAGGACCATGACAATTTTATTAATTACACAGGTAATTTCCATTACAATAGACAGTATAGTTTTATGTAAGTAATTAATTAAGTATGATATGAATTATTTATATTTTTAATTTATTTGTTTTGACGCCGTAAGTCACCAAATATTTTCAAGTTATCGTTCTTTAACTGTTATGTGCGTAAATTCTAACTTCCTTAACTAATATTATAAAAAGAGGGAAACCGAATTTTATGTTTTTTATATATTTGAGGTAAACTTTGGAACCCCTGAAATTATTGATTTTTTTTTTTATACCACTTAGGTGGCAGACAAGCACATGGCCCACCTGATGAGAAACGGTCGCCGTGGCCTACGGACGCGTGCAACACCAGGGGCATCACACTCGCGCTGCCGACCCCGCAAAAACCTTCTAATGCCTTTCTTGAAGAACACCATATTGTAGTCGCTAGGGAAAACCACTAGTGTAAAATATTTCACTATTTGAAAGGCACATGGTGGCTATAATATTATGTGTAAGTTATGAAGGCTGTCATTAATGTAATCATAATTATAAACCAAAGCAACTGCTGGGCAAATATTATAAACTAGCTGTTGCCCGCGGCTCTGCCCGCGTGGGTGTCGGTTATCGCGACCAAACATAGCCTATGTCCATTCTCGAGGTCTAATCTACTCCTATACCAAATTTCATCAAAATCAGTTCAGCGGTTCAGGCGTGAAAGCGTAACAGACAGACAGACAGACAGAGTTACTTTCGCATTTATAATATTAGTATGGATGTGAAATTTGTGAAGATGTTTGGATGTTGTTACTCAATCACGTTCTAACGGCATAATGGAGCTATTGAAAATTAGTAAATGGATAGATTATAGTCTGAAATAAAACATGCTTTTTATCGCTGAAATAAATTCACATAGGTAACGGGAACTTCGACGCAGTGGATGCCGGAGGCGCCAGCCAGTTATGTAATAAATTAAAATATTACTCAATAGTTGTATAAGCTATGTAACAGTATGTCACGTAAACACTTTCCAAGTTCACGGTTAGCTGTTCAAGGTGGACCGTTGAACGTCTGGTAAACAAAATGCAATTAAATAGATGAAAAAATGTGACATAATACAAACAGATAGGTAGTATCCTCCTAGCCTACGTGCGCGTGTGTGACACCCTTAGTGTTGCACACGTTCATAGGCCACGGTGACCGCTTCCCATCAGGTGGGCCGTGTGCTTGTCTGCCACCTAAGTAGAGTAGTATAAAAAAAAAAAGTATCTGTTTGTATTATGTCACATTGTCACACAAAACCGCGGTAGCCAAGTGGTTTGTAAAACCAATAAATTATAGACCATGTATTTATTATTTTGTTTTCGAATGGATGTATGCCACGGGAACAAAATATGCCACGGGTGAAGCAGCAAAGAATGACTAGTTTTAAATGTAGATACCTAGTTCATTTCGAATGAAAACACTATTTTTTATGAAGAAGATGTCAAGATGAATTCACCTCGCCTGATGGCATGCCAAAGATGTCACAGACAGGTGATTCCATATCACACGTTGCATCCAACGCGCACTGTGAGGTATGAGAGCCACTTCATTAAGCGCTTAGGCTGTACGATTTTTCTAGAGTCTACAATAATATGGGGTTCTTCAATAAAGATGAAGAAGAGAAAATATTGGTCGACAGCGCGAGGGTGACGCTCCTTTTTTTTCCGTGCGGAAATCCTCATGGATACCCACCCCGTAGTCAGCAGGGCAGGTTATGTCGGATTCTTACCGACTAAAATCGCACGCCGTCTAGGGTCTTCTGACGCCAGGGTGTAAGGTGGCCCAAAGAGCATTTCCCTCGCACCCCAGCTTCGAGTGTGACGCTCCTGGTGCTGCTTACGTCCATAAGGCACAGTGACCGCTTTCCATTAGGTGGGCCGAGTGCCTGTTTGCCATCTAAGGTATAAAAAAGATGAAATCTCAGGGAAGGTAATGCGGTACCTAACGGCGACTCTCAGCTTGATAACCTATTTCATGGATGTTATGTTTATAATTAACTACCTACCAATTTATATATTTAAATACTTTTTTTTTAATTTTACATTAATCGATACCTATCCAATTTCAATAAAATTTAGCTCTTAACTACATGTCAAACTGGTCTATAGATCGCAAAAAAAGACTATAAAATCATCAAAATACGTAAGTATTATTATTTTTAGGACTTTGATTGGAGTTTATTGAAACTCCGAGAGATTCTATCGCAAATTTTGATACAAACAAGCAAAAAATTATACAGCTTGTTTTTCAAGGTTAAAACTATAATATCAAGAGGAAATCTAGGCTGCTAGGAGGCTATGGTTAGGCGGCAACGCCTCTCTCACGCAGGGGTGATGCTGCCGCCTGCGGCTTATTATGGCTGAGGTGGCAGTGGCCCTGTATTGGGCTTTTCGCGTATCCCTCTGACTAGCAGAGGGCACAGTGGGTAGCGAGCAAGGGTGGTGACAGGATGACCTGTCATTCTAGCGTTCAACTCGGCGCAGTGGCGCTAGATACTAGCTATTTTTAAAAATTGAAATAACCTCTAGACTCTAAACCACACCCAAAATTATAACGTATACCTACCTCTATCATAGTTTTTTAACCAAAAATAATTCTTATTTTTATTCATTAAAATTATACCGATGTCGATCAGGGGCTATTATAATATTATAATTATCAAAGTTTTAGGAATTCAATCTTATTACTTATCATTAATTCGATAGACTAAAATTAAAAGCCATTATTAAAATAAAATTTAGGTATACACCATTTTAGACAGTATCACGAACTAGTATTATATAAAAATAATTTTTATTAACTATTAACTTTAAATAAAATTGTCATAGATATTCTAATAATGCTGATAGTGTGGAGCGATCACGTTGTAACGAATGTCAGCAAAAAACTAACAAGCATTTTATGCGTGTAAGCACCGTGGCATATAATGTACTTGTTCAACACAAGGGGTGTCACACTGGTGGCCAGAAACTCCATGCGGTGAACCCGGGCAACAGAGGCGAGTAGCGCCTCCCACTCGCCACGGGAGACGCTGCTGCCTGCGGCCAATCCGGCCGGGGTGGGAGTGGCCCTCTAGAGGGCTGCTCCGAGGCACCCCACGTGTCTCTCTGACTAGCAGAGGGCACAGTGGGGAGAGAGCGGGGGGCGAGCTGATTGTCCACGCGCCGACGGTTGGGTGACGAGACGGCCGCCTGTCACCCTACACCCTACCGTCGACGAAGCAGAACGATGCTCGCGCCACCCCTCTTTCTGGGGGTCATCTTAAAACCGTAGATAGCCCAGGGTCAGCTGGGGTGCAAGGGATATGCCTATTAGATAACCTTACACCCCGGTAATTAAGACCCGAGACGGCGTGCGGTTTTAGTTGGTTCAACCCCGGGATTTCTGCACGATAAAAAAGAGGTGATAAAAAATATTGGGGGATAGGGTAATCCACAGCAGGGAGATCATTCCACAGGCTTAACGTGAATAAGGGCTAAAGCGTATGGAATGAGGAAGATAATTCCACAGTCGTAAAGCAATCGTATTTGTTTGTTAAAATAGTAAAAAAAAACTAATTAGTTAAAAAAACAATCAAGAAGCAGTTACGTATCGTTCAGATAATGAATGACTTTTTATTGTTAGAAGTTGTGAAATAGTTATGTAACAATATATAGCTATTATTAGTAGCCTATGCCCGCGACTTCACCCGCGTTGCAGTTAAATTTTCTGTCTGATTAAAACCTTTAAAAAAACTGTACCAAAATCCGTTCAATAGTTTTTGCTTCTTTTGCGTCTAATTTAAAAAAAAATTGTGTTCAGAATCGTACATAATTATGACATAACTCAAGTATTTTATAAATATTAGAGATGTACAGATACAGCTACTTTACGATTTTATAATATTTAGTAGATAGCAACAGGAACGTATCTAGTGTAATTATTAGGTAAGAAATTAGAGTAGAAAGGAAAGATATTCAAATTTTGAATTCAAGAAACCTAGCTAATGATCTACCTTATATAATTGCTGTACTCATTGAGATATCTATAAAATTATACTACGTGCAGCTTTATCGATAAAAAAACTCGACAAGACAATTCGATTATACTTAAGGTTCCGTACAAACTATATTGAGAAACAAACTTAACGTTTAAAAACTATTCCTTTCGAAAATGAATCGGTAAAATAATAGACGACGGCACGCCCGCCTTCAGATGAACTGGTGATTGGATACACTGACTATTCCTGAGAATTTACCTTTAGCTTACCATCATGCCAGGTAACGTCATGTTGACATGTCTAACTTGAAAATAAATATTATTGAAGTAGAGTAATATTGAGAGTTCTAACTCACTTCGTTCGTTGAACTCTCAATATTACTGATCTAGAACTCTCAATAGCACATGTACGATTGAGAGTTCTAACTCACTAATATTGTAATATTTACGAACGAAGTGAGTTAGAACTCTCAATCGTACATGTGCGATTGAGAGTTATAAATCAGTATTCGTAAAATCATTTACCTAAGCCAACGTTCGACATTTTAATGCTGTTCAATACACTTTCAATACACTACCGTTCCATCGGTTATAAATACATAATGTCATAATTACATCTGTTCATAATCAGTCCGTCAGCATTGCATCAAACATGAAATTCATTAAACAAGCACAATCGTTACAGATTAGTATAATCTGTAATGATTTACCCAAAATCAAGTTACGCCATGGAGAATTATTGCCGAATACAGTACGTTGCATCATTTGCGGACCATCAAATTGTGGAAAAACCAATTTGTTAATTGGTCTCCTTTTGCACGAAAATGGATTGACATTTCAAAATGTTTATGTATATTCTAAAACTCTATATCAACCAAAGTACATTTTTTTAGAAAAGGTTTTACGAGGAGTACCAGGAGTCAGTTTTCAGAAATATCAGGCAAATGATGACGTTATGAATGTTTCAGATGCAAAACCTAATTCAGTAATTATTTTTGACGATGTAGCATGTGAAAATCAAAGTAATATGCGTGATTATTTTGCCATGGGAAGACATAAATTGATTGACAGTTTTTATTTAAATCAAACTTATAGCAAAATACCTAAACAACTAATAAGAGATAACGCTAACTTAATTGTGCTTTTTAAGCAAGACGAAATTAATTTGAAACATGTTTATGAAGAACATGTTAACACTGACATGACGTGGTTGGAATTTCGTAACATGTGTTCTCAAATATGGAAAGAGCCTTATGACTATGTTGTGATTAATAAAGACTGTCCTAAAAACAACGGGTGTTATAGAAAAAAGTTTGACACTTTTGTAGAATTAGATAAAATTTGAATATTTAAATAGACTGCTTTTAGTTTCTCGTCATTCTTTAATCGACTCTTATTGGATTACCATCTATTTTACATAATGGAAAAATCATTGAAAAAACAAATTGTAGATGCAACACAAGCTGTAAGAAAAAAAATACGTAACATGAAGGATTTTGAAGAAAATAACAGACAAGTGCTTGATACAGTTTTTAAGCCTGTTACAGAATCTCTTAATTTAATAGCCAACACCAATAATCAACCAGTTCTAACAAAAAATGAAGAAAAAGGAGAATTTCATGATCAAATTTCCAACCACGACTTACAGAATGATGCCAATGATGAATCAGAAGCCGATATTGACTCTTCATTTGAGTCAATAGTCGATACTAATCCAGATCATGATGTTTCATCTTGGTCATTATCTTCAGAAATATTAGCGGATGTACCATTTGGTGTAAGAAATGAACGTGGAAAGTTAATGTTAGGTTTCTCTAGTATAACGATTGGTGATGACGTTATTACTGTAGCCGGACACAAATACAAATGCACACCTGGCTTGCGACAGTTGCTCTTAAAAAAAGACGTTGATCTGAGCTTTGTTACAGATTATGACATGCAAAATTATAAGTCGATGTTACTTGTAACAAATGCACATCGTAGAGATTTTGATTCAAGAAAACCAATTAAAAGTAATAAAGGACAAAAATATATGCAAGTTATTAAACCTCTTTTCGATCAACAAAGTAAAAGTCCAAACTGTGAACCAAAAGTAGGAAAAGGATTACCTTTAACAAAAATGTGGAAAAAAAACACAGATTTTGTATATTGGGATGATCCAAATGAATTGGTTGATAGATTAAAGTTATTAATTGCTTCTCGAGATGCTGGCAACACAGGACTAGATAATGAAATAATATCTATCGTTGAAGAACTACGTGAAAGCAAAATCATTAAATAGACTTACTAATAAGAAATGTCTATCATTTTATTGTACACCGTTCAACACAATACATCTTAAATATGAATTTAGACAAATTTGGTCATTATATTCATAAGCGATTACGTATATCAGAATTGCTGGAATTTTATGATAATGCATTGCTCAAATCTGAAAATGGTGATTACGATTTGAAGACATCGAAGCTAACAGGGGTCAAACCTCCTGAAGATGCAGATGATGCAGTAAACAAAGCATATGTAGATGAATTGAGAACTAAACTAATAACCGACTTACAAAAACTGCAAAATACTATGTTAAACGATGTTCAGATCCATTTGGAGAAAGCTTTAAAAACAATAGTATCTGAGGCAGTGGTTCACTTGGAAAACAAATTTTATAGTCGGAAAGCAGTTGATGAGATAGTTGAAAACGCAGTTAAATTTGTATTAGATCAAAAGCATAAGCTTGAAAGTTCCTCAAAATGACAAAACAACAAATTGTTAACGAAATACATAAAGCTGCACGAAAAAATTATCCTCGTCGATCTGTAATTTTAAAAGGTATTGATGATTTGTGGCAAGCTGATTTAATCGACATGCAAAACTTGAAAAGATTTAATAAAGGTTATAACTATATTTTAATAGTTATTGATTGCTTCTCAAAGTACGTTTGGATAGAACCACTAAAAACTAAAAATAAGCATGATGTTTCTAACGCATTCGAGAAATTGATATCGACTAACCATCGGATACCAGCTCATCTCCAAACTGATTTGGGTACCGAGTTCTATAATTCAGCATTTCAAAAGCTTATAAAGAACTATAATATTAATCACTACTCAACTTTTTCAACGAAAAAGGCTTCAATTGTAGAACGTGTTATCAGAACTATTAAAAATAAATTGTATAAGTACTTTAGTCTCAGCGGGCACTATAAATGGATAGATTTTGGTTTGGAGAGTGTTGTAAAGACATATAACAACACAAAACATAGCACTATTAAATTAGCACCCGTTGATGTCAATAAACTGAATGAAGCAGATGTTAAAAATAATATTAAGAACTCAATAAAAACGGTATCCTATAAACATAAGCCCAAGTTTATGATTGGTGATAGAGTTAGAATTAGTAAATACAAACAACTATTTGAGAAAGGTTATACACCTAATTGGTCAACGGAACTATTTAATATAAAAAGTATCAATAACACTGTACCAGAAACATATCACATCGAAGATCAACACAAACAAGTTATATCAGGAACCTTTTACAAACACGAACTTCAAAAATCATCTTGTCCAGGTGTCTATTTGATAGAAAAAGTTTTACGAAGGAAAGGAAATAAACTGTTCGTAAAATGGTTGGGCTTAAGTAATAAAGAGAATAGTTGGATTGATAAGACTGCAATAGTGGAATAAATTATATACATAACAGTTATTAATTATAATATTTTGTTCATTATACTATGAGCTATGCAAGGTGGTGGACTACTCAATAGTGTTATTAATCATTTGCCATTTGAACTCCACTTACCCGGCTATAATTATTGCGGACCTGGAACAAAACTTTCAAAACGTTTACTGCGTGGTGATAGAGGTGTAAATAAGCTAGACGAAGCATGTATGTATCACGACATTGCATACGAAAACTATACAGACTTGTCTAATCGTCACAAAGCCGATTTACAACTTTTAAATATGGCCAAACAAAGAATGAAAGCAAAAGATGCTAGTAAAGGAGAAAAGCTTAGTTCGTGGGTAGTGAGTAAAGTTATGAAAGCGAAACTCAAATCTGGTGCTGGTGTTAAGACATTTCATAATTTGGTTACAAAAATTAAAAAAAAAATCAAGAAACGCGTACCCAAAGATGGTAAATCTTTAATACATGCAGCTTATATGGCTGCTAAAAAAATTGTTCCGTGCGTTCCAAAACTTCGAGTACCACGAGTCATACCTTTACCAAAAACAGGAGGCATTCTGCCTTTAATCCCGATTTTTGCCGGTTTATCAGCTTTAGGAGCTTTGGCTGGTGGCGCAGCGGGTATTGCAAAAACAGTGAATGATTATAAAGAAGGTCAAAAAAAATTACAAGAATCTGAACGTCATAATAAGACTATGGAAGCTATAGCATTAGGTAACGGATTATACATTAAACCACACAAAAAAGGCAAAGGATTGTTTATAAAATCGTCAAAAAACTAAGTAATAAGCTACCTAATCGTGCCTTAACTAATATCGATATTCAAAATTATGCATATGGTATTCCTTATTTTCGAGGAGTTTACATGAAGGATCAGTTACCAAAAATCCCTAAACGAATTGAATGTGGTATAGTTAACTTAGATAATTCAGAAAACGATGGAACGCATTGGGTAGCTTATGTCAAGGTAAATAATTATTGTGAATATTTTGATAGTTTTGGTGATTTAAGACCACCAATCGAATTGATACGATATTTTAGAAACTGCAATATTAATTATAACTATACAAGATATCAAAAATTTGACACAATAATTTGTGGACATTTGTGTTTAGAATATCTACAATCTTTTTGGAATAAATACTATAAATTTTATACTGTTCTTTAATTTTTATCATTTGCAAGATGACACTCACCTTGTCTATAACTGGAAACTCATCGGTATTAACTACCTTCTATCCAAATACGATACAATTAATCGGAGAGTATGAATGTGCATTATTACATTTATCCACATATAATTCTATTCCAAATATTGATAAAACAAATAATAAGTTATACTATGGTTCAAATAATGTTATTGAAATTCCTGAAGGTACTTATGAGTTGCAAGATATCAGTGATTATTTAAAATCTGAAGTAAAGGATGCATCCATAAAGCTCCATTGCAATAACAACACCTTAAAAACCACGTTATTTTGTACATCAACTATAGATTTTACTAAAGATTGTACGTTCGGAGGTTTGTTGGGGTTTAAAAGACAAGTCTTGGAAGCCAATAAATATCATGTATCAGAGTTTCCAGTCAACATTTTGCCTACAACCGTGATAAGAGTTGAATGTGATATAATTAGCGGTTCCTATATAAACGGACAATCCAGTCACATTCTACATGAATTCGCACTTAATGTCCCACCTGGATACAGAATTATAGAAATACCAAAAAACGCAATTTACTTTCCAATCAACCAAACCAACATCAGCTGCATACAGATCAGACTTTTGGATATAAATAATAACTTAATAAATTTGCGAGGTGAAGAAGTACAGTTGTATCTACACCTCAAAAGAAAAAATGATTGACTATACTAAATATAATATGTTTCTTCCAATTCAAAATAGCAGTTCTACTCGAACTCTCAATCAAGTAAGAACTCGACCTAAAAGGAGAATAAAGTTGAATAAAAACAATAAAGCATTTCTTAAGGCGATTGGTTTGTTAAAATGAATATCCTAGATGTTTTATCCTCTCCAGCCTACGACAACTCTGTGGAAGGAATTGAAATTCACTCTTACAAGCCTTACGTAACAAGTTTTAATAGAAGCGATGAAATCAGGATACCCATTAATCAGCAAGACTTGTATATATTACCATCAGAAAGCACTTTGTTTTTGGAAGGAACTGTTATTGTAAAGAAGGCTGAAAATTCGAAAGAGAGAGTCAGTAACGTTCATTTCACAAACAATAGTTTACTTTACTTGTTTCAAGATATAAGGTACGAAATAAATGGAGTGGAGATAGATAAAATAAAAAATGCTGGTATAACTAGCACGATGAAATCATTTATATCAATGAATGAGAGCGAAGCTAAAACATCTAATGCTTGGGGTTGGAATATCCAGGGAATAAGAAGTTCTAATGGAGGTAGCTTTTCTGCTTCTATACCACTTCGCAACATTCTTGGTTTCGCAGAAGATTTTAAGAAAGTAGTAATAAACAGTAAACATGAACTAATCTTATTACGAAGTAATACCAATCTGAACGCACTAAAACTCAACCCTGGTGAAATTGTAGAAGATATTATCATAAACAAAATAATATGGCGTGTACCGCATGTTAAAGTATCTGATAGAGAAAAAATAAACATTCTAAAATTGTTAGAAAAAGATCGACCACTTCAGATGATATTCAGGAATTGGGATTTGTATGAATATCCAATGTTGCCTAAAACCACCAAACATACTTGGTCAATAAAAACATCTTCGCAAATAGAGAAACCAAGATTTGTCATTATTGGTTTACAGACAAATAGAAAAAATAATGCTACATTTGATATGTCTCGATTTGATCATTGTGAGATTCGTGACGTTAAGGTATACCTTAACTCCACCTACTTCCCATATGAAAATATAAATACAAGTTTCTCGAATAATCGAATTGCTTTAATATATGAAAAATATGCTAAATTTCAACAGTCTTATTATGCGCGTCGCGCTGAGCCTTTATTAAGTGAGGAACAATTTAAAAACGTTGCTCCGTTATTCGTCATAGACTGTTCTAGACAGCCAGATAATCTTAAGTCAGGTCCTGTTGTGGACGTAAGAGTGGAAATTGAAAGTGATATTGATATCCCAGATCAAACTTCGGCATATTGTCTTATATTGAACGACTGTATAATTGAGTATAAACCATTAAGCAGCACTGTGAGAAAATTATCATGAACCCGAATACAATTATAGTGGATATCCAGGGGTTTAAAGACACTTATAATAACTTTATAATCAAGGAATTAGCTCTAGCCACTCGTGTTTATACCCAAACGTTCTTAATAAAGCCCCCATATTTATTTAAATACTTAACTACGAATGAAAAAAAACAAGTTAAGTGGTTAGAGAGAAACAGAGGGATTTACTGGAATGAAGGTTATATCGACTATAGAGAATTTCGACGCATAATTGTTCCTTATCTAGAAAATAAAGAAATTATTGTGAAGGGCTTAGAAAAAGTTAAGTGGATTCAAGATCTTTGTATGAATTGTATTTGCGTAGATCTTGGTGAAGATAAGTGCCTAAATTTATCACTGTTGCATCACAAATATTCAAATAATGAGACAAGTTTTAATTGTATTAATCATACTAAACAATGTGCACTTAAAAATGTTTTATGTTTAAAGAACTATTTAATAGAGCAAGAAAGGTAATTTGTCTTCCTATACACAGATTTAATAAATAAAACAATTTTTTAAAGTAAATGGTTTTTATTTTTTAACCCACATTTTAAATATCTATCTATAATTTTTAACACATTATTTTCACAGTACACACAATAAAAATTTAATTAAATATAAATATGACATCAGCAAATATTATTTGTATAAAAAATGGAATAAATATACATCAGTAAAATGTAGGTAAGTACATTTTACTGATAAATATTTCAATAAAACAAACTTTAAATCTTCATTGATTTTTATTTCTTAATATCACTTTTAATGCATAATACCTATATATTATCATTTTTACACCAAATAATATTAAAATATAAATTATTTATGAAATATTAATTTCAATACAAATGACGATCACATTTATTTACAAACTTACACTACACCACTATTTACATAAAATTAATCTAGTTAGGAATATTTTAAAACAAGAACTATTATTAATAAATGTTAAGGAAAGAATAGCCGCATATTTTTTTTGATATATTATGTATTAAATTTTCGGTTTGATCAGAAATTTCGTCAACTGGATCTTTGACAATATATTGTACCTTTATTATCTCCTCTTCATTCTCACTTGATCCGCTCAGGTCCTTAATCTCAATTTTGATCAAACGCCGTCCTTTTGTTGGTTCACAGTTTATAATGTATGAAGGTTGTCTATGTTTCTTTAATATTTTACTCACTATTTTTGATTCTGACTTGCGCGTGGATTTTTTTCTCTCGGCGTTTTTTTTTAGGTGTTTCACGGTGTGTACTTTGAGCTGCGATCCATAATCGTTCAGTTTCTTCGTCAAATGCATATGGATCTTGCGCATTTGGAAGCGATTCTGGTGAATACAATCCATTTGGCAAACCGTTTCTTTCTTCAGTGTCTTCTATCGCGAATATATTCTCATTTGTGTTCTGAAAATAAAAAAACGTTAGTATGTTATTTACGTTACGTGACGTGTTACCTTTTCTATAAACACAATGTTATAATAGTTTTTCAAATCAAATATCTTACCATGTTGTTTGTCGATTTGTAAACTAATAGATAAATTTAAAGTTGCACGTATAATTTACGTCCACGTCGTTAGTGATAAATTCAGAATGAAACAATGAACTTATAAAATTAACAACGGGATTATATAGCCACAGTTTCTGAAAATTGATACTATTTCTAATAAGGTACATATTTCTTTAAACAACAAAATACTTACGACAGTACAAGTTGAAACATGAAAATCTTATCATGTAAAAACATGTATTGTGCATAGCAAAGCAAAAAGATTTCTATGACGTGTTACCTCGCTACTGCAATGATTATTATATAGATAAGGGTACTAAGAACAGGTTGAGACATGAAAATTTGAACAAACCTGATTCAGGTACAGTTTACCCTTTACTTACCTATGTGTGTCGCAAAAGTTTTCTATTATGTCACTAGTTGAGAATGAAGTAAGTATAATAAAAACGAAAATATGATTACATCATGTAGGTATTTATTTATAAATAAGAGTAAGAGACATAAGTAGGTAGGTACATTCTTATAAGATAAAAACTTAAAGTACTTAAATACATTTTTAAACATCACAATGTCATACTTATTTATTTATTTATTTATTTATTTATTGGAAACTTAACAGCTATTTTACATAGATCATGAGTAAGATTAAAGATTACTTTAGGACTCTTAGCCAATAACAAAGTTTCCGACAAGTAAGAAGAGAATTGCATGCACATCTTAACAACTAGGTATTAAATCAAGTTTTTGCAAACACCAACGTTCGTAGCAATTAATTAAGTAACTCATGTAATACACTTTCATGAGGGCAAATATGATTGTTATGAAAAAATAAAACCCATCATAAATTTCAATTAAACGTCCTAAAATTCAGCCTAAAATTGAGCAATTACCCCAAGAAACAGTGTGAATGTTGTCCTTTAATATATACCGCTTATCATCATTGGATGATAATACAACTTTGTTGACACTACGGGTTACTAACTCGTGTTTCAAGGATTTAAATAATAAATTTTGTTTACGAGTTATTTCATTATTGGTTAACGATTTTTTATAATCTGCTTTTACTAAGTCTCTCACTACGCATTTCTTAACACCTTTAGCTTTTTTTAAAGTACATTGCTCAGATTGAATACAATATAATTTGGGACGTAGACCAATGAATTCCCTGATTATTTTACCACCCATTTCATCTTTGAATAGACCTGGCACCTTTTTATTCAAAATTGGTAAACTAAACGGATTACTTGTACTATAATTACTAGTATCAAAATAACTAATAAAGTAGTTTTTCATATCATTGTAAAAGTCGTTAGTTTCAATTTTATAAATAAAACTGTCTGTGTCCGTATAGCATAACTTGATAAGTTCTCTGTAATGTGGGCGCATAATAGAATAGTGAAAATCGTACATATGTTTTTTTGATAGTTCTAATACAGAGAAACCTATATATAGGGGTTTATCCATAACAATTTTTTCAGGTTTCATTTGAATCGCAACCAAATTCTCAGAAAATATAGAAACACTATGGAAGTTAGGTCTGGCAACCAAGGTATCTGCACTTAATCTCTTTTTTGTTTTATTTTCGCTATCACTCCACTGATTTACTAAATGAACTTTTACACGATTTTCATTATTTTCTAGCGTTTTACCGAATATACTGTTATTAAGCAATTTAAAAAAGTCTTGTTCAAATTCGGTCACTGCTTTTTGTCTAAGCTCGGTATTGAGGTCTATATATTGTTTTAAAAAAGCCTTTTGCCTAAAAGTTATAACGCGATGCACTTTGTTTAATATTAATCCATGCTTAATACAATTTTTCAAATGTACGTAATGTATTACGTATTTATATTTATCATATAAAGTTGTGACAAGTTTAGAAATTTTTCCTCCAGGAGGCACACATTTCTCAGGACAAAATGGTAAGTCATTATGCAAACGGTGTAAATATTTAGGATAAAGTAAATCTACCTCTAATATGAACCCATAATCTGCATCATCTTTTATATTCATGATATTTAGATTTTCTATCTCATTTTTATCAAGAAACCTGAAGTTTGATAAAGGTAAAGGTTGGCACATAGCATACCCATATAAATTATTGCAATCTAAGTATACAATAAATATATCATCTTGTTGAGGGTCATAATTTTCCATATATTTATTATTACTTTTTACATAACGGTGGGAACTCATACAAAGACCTCCTCTTATACCCTCTTGTATTAACCTTATTATTGCTAAATCATCAATAAGTTCTAACTTAATTCCCGTTTTGAGAAGCATCGCGTCCCATGATAAGCTAGGAGCTGTTACATAAAAAGCTGGATCTAATTGATAAAATCGCTTAGAAGTATTTCTAAAGTTTTCAAAAACGTCAGTCAACAAAAGTACGTCAGTTTTGAGGTAAAGATCAGTATAATCACCTAGATTTTTTATTTTAAATTCAGACCATACTAATTTAGCATGCTGGTAATCTGCTAATGAAATATGTTGATTATTTAAGGAATTATAAAAATAACATTTTTCAGGCAGAACTGTCTCCTTATAGCGATTTATGTTGCTCATATAATCATAAGGATATACACCTTTTCGCGTAAGTAATTTAAATTGTTTTGGACAAGAGAAATTGTTTTTTAAGTGTATAAACTCTTCTGGTTTCAAACTTTTTACTAATTTGTCTAAACTAGTAGATAAAAATTTAAAGGAGTCCACAAACCGAAGCTGTACAAATTCATTTCTAGAAACTTGTATAAATTTTGTAAAAGAAATGTATGACTCTTTATTTTTAGCTATGATTTTAAGTGAACCGCTAGCTTCTCCTAATTTTTTAATAAAAAGATGGCAATCGTAACCTGAAAGGTTATGAAAGAAAATTGGTATAAATTTCGGAAGTTTATACATCAAATTACAGTAGTTATGTGCGGCTCCTCGATATTGACCTGTCAAATGACAGTGATCTCTTACTCGGTCTGTGATTAGTAAGTTTTGACAAATATGACAACGAGTGCTTTCATTGAATTTAACAGAATCTTCGTTGTTAAATATAATTGGTACACTATTCGACAGATTGTTGTTAATCCATTGAACATCCCTGTAAATATTCTCAACAAATTTATCTACACAATCTTCCCCACGGTAAGATACAAAACGATTTCTACTTTCATCAAACGAACAAACTATATAATAAGCGAATGCTATAGGTATATGTACCTGACATACTGAGGTACTCGCAACAGAGGGATCCTGGTTGCACCCTTGCACTGGAACCAACATGGCTTCAAAATCTGCGTAAATTACATATGGCACATTTTGTTTCCTTTCGTAGTTTTTAAACTCAATCACTGAACCTTTTTGCGGTAGCTGAGTCATTACACCGGCACATACATGAGAATCAATTTCCATGCTTGATCCAAAAAATAGCAAACACTCATCACAAAAAAATAATTTCCCATTATGGTTAGTTATTTGTTTTCTCACCAAACGCGATAAATCTTTGATCAGACAGTAATGTGAATATCTGCTCTTTTCTAATAATAGTAAATTAACTGTTTTTTTGTTATCGTTATTAAACTGTGATTTGTATAAAGGTCCTATGATCTGTCTATTATTTTCTAAACCATATACATTTATTCGTAATCTTGGATTATTTTTTTCAAACATTTGTATATCGGTAAAAGTTACTGGAAATGACATTCCTTCTATGTTAAACAGATTGAAAAAATTTGGATATGAAGAAACTCTCTGAATGTTCCTATTTGCAGGGTAAAGAGCTGCCGTGACCGACCACAGGAAACAATATATATCATTGTTACGAATATTTACACATGCCTTTTTATTTTTAATGATCAGAGGTAAATCAATAAATCTTGAACCACGGAGCGGTTGATATCTATTTATATTTACCTCCATGTAACAGTTATTAAGGAAAGTCCAACCAGAATCCCGCTCTTCAAATTCGTCTATCTTTTTCAGTAATTGATTAGCAACATCTGTAAAGAGCTTTGTAAAATCATAGTTCATACATATAATAATATTTTTGGTTTCAAATGATTTAACTTCTGGTATGTCGTGTTTAAGTAGTACAAACTTTGAGTATATATGAAAGTTAACCTTAAGGGAAGTGTGAGCTGCAAGAGATTGATCAATTAAAGATTTGACCCTACTGTGAAGGTGTCTGAAGAAAACAGGTAAAGATGTCTGTTCGTTCGTGTCAAGAGTATGTAATCTATATGTTGCTAATCGATTTTTAAAAGCAGAGTTCACTTTCTCCACGCCATGATCTAAAGTAATTACGTTATCTGACTTTCGGTGTATTTTACTCCTTAAATGTCCTATCCATTTCTTACCATTTACGTCAACACCACAGCTATCACAGAACGGCATATTAATTTGTGAAACACACAGACAGATTAGGATGGAATTTTTAATTGAAATTTATGATGGTCAATGGATTAATCAAATTTATTTAATATTTTTATGTATTACATACAAATAGATAATTATATTAATTTTAGTAGGTACGGACTTGATTAAAATTAATTTTATTAGAAAAGAAAGTGGCTTCAGAATCTGCGAACAACTCGCTGGCTTGTCTAACAAATTTTTGTAGTTGAGCCCAGTGAGGAGATTCCTCGTCAGTCCGAAGCTTCAACCACAGCAGGTATTTTTTCCAAAGGTCGTCGCCACCTTCTTGGACGTCAACCGAGTTGTATACCTTCAAGTCAATGTGGAAGGGACCCTCGGTAGACAGTGTACGCCTCGTTTGACCGTTAGCCACCCGATTGTACAGCACCGATGTGGATGGAGCTCTGCCGGTGTTGACGGTGGGAGTTTCACTGTCGAGGTGGAAGATGTCGTATCCCTTTTGCGCAGCCTTTTTCTTTGAAGCTCTAAAACAGGGAAATTTTCTATATTATAATATTGTACCTTAGTACTTATAATGTTTATTAAATAAATAATAAATGATCATTATGTATATTGTTATGAACTGGACAACAACAGTTTTGCTTTAGTTAGGAATATTACGTGAACAGATTAATAGATGACTGTCATGAACGACACACAAAGTTTGATACTAATGGAACTCGAACCCAAGACTTCTGGATTTGCAACTACGGTCACTCATTACTGAACTACTTAGCCAGAAAAATAAATAAATCTCTCATAATAATATTATATTAACAAAAATAACAAAACTAGCATTATTTAACACGTAACCTCGCTCACTCATATTTTGGTACATACCTATTGCGTAATGTAATTGATTATACGTATTTTAATTGGTAGTATTAGTACCTTATCATCACTTTACATCAGCTGGGTATAAGAATACTAATGAGTAATAATTACCTTGGACATTCGCTTGAGGTACTTCTAGCAGATGACTTGCGTTTGGCGGAGACCTTTTTGAACGTCCCAGCCTCGCTCCTTATCACTTTGTCACAATCGAACTCTTGGTCCGCTCTGAAAACATAATACCTATTATAAGTTACAAATAGTAAATAAATACACAGAAACCTACTCAGAAAACTATCACATTATCTTCACAAAAACTTTCTCATCGTAAAAACTATTTTTAACAGCACTAGATTTTTCAGTCGTAAATTATAATATAACCAGCTTTTGCCCGCGGCTTCGCCCGTGTAGATGTCAACATAGCTTTAGTGTTTTCTCATGGTCTGGTCTACCCCACATCCAATTTCATCAATAGGTAAAGCGGTTTAGACGTCAAACCGTTGTTACGCTTTACCTTGTTACAGACAGACAGAAAGAGTTACTTTCGTATATTTTATGATATTAGTATAGATAAGTAATGAACATGTACGTACTGGTACATATGGACGTACCTTATACGATCGCTTGCAACGCTTTTGACAGTTGGTGACGATTTGCGCTTTCCAGCCCCCTTTGCTGCCTTCGAATTTGACTTGACGGCTTCGATCGACGTCGCCCTCGCACTGTTACCACTATCGTACTCTGAATCCGACCTGTAAACATTATGAACAGAATAGTTATTAAATTGCGACTAGTAACTCAGAAAACGAAGTGTTTAGTCTGCCAATTGCAACAATTCGGTAGTCACTCAAACTAATAAAATTTGACAAGACTAATACGCTAAATACGCTATCACTAGTTAGTATCACTCACCGTCACCGTGCACAAAATAACGATAGGTTTAGTTCTGCCAAATTTGTTTAAAGGTTAAAAAGATTTCTCACTTAAAAACAATAGAACATGGGATAGAATATTTTATAATTTAGGAACTTACATTTTTTAGGTAGGTACAGTGACGATTAAACTCACAAAAAATCTGGAGCCAGGTGTTTAGTCTTCAAGGTGAAAGGTCTTGGTCTTCAAGGTGGAAGGTCTTCAAGATGGTGGCTGCTCCAATGGATTCGTTCAACGGTATAATAACGAAGTCAAAATGAAGCACTGACTGAATGATTTCGGATTTTATAAGAAAATTAATGATAATTTAGCAAAATACGTTAGGGTTGTCACCACACATAGGAAAAAATATCTCGTCACGTTACGTAATGGAAATAATCAAATTATGATATACCTAAGTAAGTTATGTAAATTCTACATGAAAATATTAATAAGTTATACATATCTAATAATAATGTAAATATTATGTATGATGTAAAGTTTACTTAATATTTACATTCCCCTATTATGTTTGTATACAGTAAATACAGGAAATGGAAATAAAAATTAAACTTAACATTATACATATTATAAAAAATTGTCTTTCTTATAATTTCATTCTTTAATAATAACTCAAATTGTAATCGCTCAATAGCTCAGTCGGCTGAGCATTCCCCTGTAAGGGAAAGGTCATGGTTTCGAGTTCTACTTGAGCATTTCATTTTTCCCGATGTATTTGAAATAATAAATTGCATTAATATATGCTGTCAATATTAATTAAAATGTAAACATTTAATTTATTTTATTTTTAGATATAAAATGTGATCAGAAATGAGGTAAGTATTTGATTAAAAAACTAAATTATCTGGATTATAATATTCATTATGTTCAAAGAGTAGGTAATCTCAATAAATTATTTGAAACCAAAGTAGATACCTATTAAATCCTTCACACAATATTTTATTGTATCGAAAAATAAGATGTTGTATTAATTTTAATTTATAGATAGTACATTATTAACTAATAGTGGCAGCCCTAATGTAATTCGTGTAAGCATTTTCGACCCACATAACTTCAAAGAATCACATGGAGTAAAATTACATACTCCACGTGTAAAAATCCTACAACCTGTACAATCCTGTATCAATATTGTATTATTATTATTATAATTTTAACGAATAACTTAATTTTTGATCGCACTAATAGTTATATTTAAACTTGAAAGTTTTTTAAAGATATTCTTCTTAATATGTAGGTACATATCAATTTGTAATGCATTTGCTGTGGATAAACCTATAAACAAAATAAAAATAAATTATGTTATATTCAATCACACTATAACGGCTAAACGGATCTGGTTAAAATTTTTTCAAGGAAAATGTCAGCCTCCGTGGCGTGATGGATTCGATTCCCGCACGGTGCAATAATTTGTTTGCATGAATATGACTATTTGCATTGGTCTGGGTGTTTATATGTATAATAATTATACAGTAAATTATATACAATTTAGGTACAAGATATGCATAAATGGCGACCTTATTGCTAAAAACAATATCTTACACGCGACCTACATCAACACCTTTGGACCCCAAGCCATCCGATCCTGCTAGGCAGTGCATCCGCTAAATAACAAGCTAGTGTTTAGCACAGGTTTTCATTTCAAGGTAGAGAGTTGGGCAACAGTCGATCTCGATAAAGTCAAAGTGCAAATATATAATACGGTCTTACAATATAGTTTTTATCTAACTATTTACTTTAAATAAGTAGGTATCTATTATACAAATATTATTTTATGTAAAGATTGATCGTAGATGAAATATTAAAAAGTGAAGTCGTAGGTAAAACTAGTCAAGTAATTTCATTTATGGAATATTATTAGCGGTCAGTAGCAGGTGCATTTAGGTATGAGAAATGCTATTGTTTATATCATTATCATATTGCATTCGGCGAAGCTCGACAGCCGCGCGCGTAACGAGACCTCACTGGGAGTGATGTGCCGACAAAGGCTTAGCGACTAGCAACAGACCAAATCGTGGCATCGTTTCATACGTGCTATGTAGGTTGCTATACTTAGGTTATGTAATATTGACTATATTGCACCACCACCTGTAATATTGTAATATTTACGAACGAAGTGAGTACTGATGATTACGAATACTGATTTATAACTCTCAATCGCACATGTACGATTGAGAGTTCTAACTCACTTCGTTCGTAAATATTACAATATTAGTGAGTTAGAACTCTCAATCGTACATGTGCTATTGAGAGTTCTAGATCAGTAATATTGAGAGTTCAACGAACGAAGTGAGTTAGAACTCTCAATATTACTCTACTATTGATGTGTGGATGCAATCTGTATAGTATCCGTAAAACCTATATTGACACCGATATCATGACATTGGATCTCAAAGGCTTGTATGACCCCTACGTAGTACCTATAAAAAAAATCTCTAGGAGTATCAAAAAATAGAGTTATATATTTATAAGCGATTACCTACTATTAATTTAATTTTTTGATACCTTGATCTTCACCTCAATGAATTTATTAGAAAAAGGTTCTGCCAGGTAAACAAAAAAGTTGCTTAAAAACTAAAAATTTGTTTTTTTCTTTTTGAAGACGGAACTCCAAAAATCCTTACTTATAGCAATACCTTGATAGAGTAAGGTACGTATTATAAATGGATTATCGTAATTATGGCATAACATTTAATTTATAATCGTTAATTTTCATTTGTTTATAAAATAACTTCAGCTTATCAAACCATTACCTTATTAATAAATATTTTCTGCAGTAAAAATCTAAGAGTAAGTATTTTTCACTGTTTGATAATGTATGTAGATTTTTCGGAAATAAACGTAGATATTGTAACATGATTGTGTTTCAATTAATAATCTGATAACCTGATAATCTCATATATTTAAATTAATGTACTTAATTTGTAAGTTAATTCTTGAGTTAAAATGCATATTGCATTATTTTGCAAGGTCTTTTTTACTGGGTAAAGGTTAATTTGAAATTTCTTTTTACTAAATATTACACAAATAATACATTTGAGTTTATAATACACACTATACACAGTGGTAAAGGAAAAAGAAGAAGTAAGCTCAATTCACATTACTATGGAATGGAATGGAAATGGATATTTGCATTATGAACTTTATATCAATTGAGTTATGATCTAATCTAACTCCACAAAGGACATAAGGGAATTCTCGAAAAATCACGTAGTTTCCGCGGAAAGTGCATAGGTTCCGCACAAAGTGCGTGACCACTTTTTTGACTCATTTCAATTTGTATATAAATACAGTTGACATAAAGTTCATAATGCTATTTACGAAAAACCGTTTCCATTCCATTTCCCAGTTTTTACATGCGATGCAATGCCGATACAATGCAGATGCGATGCTGCTGCGACGCGGATGCAATACCGATGCGATGCCCAAACGATGGCGATGCGATGTATTAATCGCGATGTCGGGTCATCAATATTCTTTTTCGAGGAATATACTACAGACACATCCTGCATGCTCAAGGCTTTTCAAAGATTTTTCCTCCATTTTTTACTATATCTCTTCAAACACAATAATTGATTTCGTGATATTGTAAACCATAGGTTGATTTTCTACATAAACCACTTTCGTAATATTCCTCTTAATCTAACCACATCTTGCAGCTCAATCACGACTAGAAGTAAATTCTTGCGTATCTATGATTATCTCATTTTAATATAATTGTTGTAAAGTCATTGATAACTTGAATAGGTATATTTTGTTTAATTCTTGTTAAATTATGATTTTTTATATTGTTAGGTAGGTATAAGGAAAATAAAATGAATGTTTTTTTTATTATCCTTAACATGATGTACAGATTAATAATGGGTTGGCAGCGCGAGTGTGACGCCCCTGGTGTTGCACGCGTCCATAGGCCACGGTAACCGCTTTCTATCAGTGTGGGCCGTGTGCTTGTCTGCCACCTAAGTGGTATAAAAAAAAGATAATTGAAATTTCCTTTGACCACCTACTATTACCATGATCGAACTTGCATACATACATTGCAAGTAAAAAAAAGTTAGTAAAATAGCCTCCATTTTGTTTTTACGCACTATCTGTGTAATCAAATAGGTATGTTGAAAAAAAACACTCACAAAAACGCCAAACAGCCTATAGTAATAAAAACCTTTAATTAACATTTTTTGTATTCATAACACAAATTAATACTGATAAAAAATAAAGAATTTAATAAAAGGAAATGATTATTTAGCATACACAAAATATTCCATTATTTTCCAAGACTACTCTTTCCTAGACGAAAAAAAAAGTTTAGTATACTAGTGCGGTATTTTTTAATCTATAGTTACGGCATTATGACCTTAATTTAATACAACAATAAGGGTTATTTTCCTTTGTAAATATTATTAAACATCGCAAATACATCTGCCACACCTGTTATAATAAATGCTATTTCTCCAAAAGAATCATTATACTTACATACCTATAAATTATACTACTGACCTTTACATTGTATCATAGATCAAATGGTCTATGACCGTTCTTTTATACTAATATAATAATTATTCGTTGCTAATATGGAAATTTGTCTACCTAGTCGATAACAAATAACTCTATGAATTTTAACAAGTCGATGTAACTACGAGTAAAATGACAAATATGCGTAGTGATAGAGCATTAGACTACTAAGCCAGATATCGCAGGTTCGATGCCCGCTCACGCATATATTTGTGTGTATGAATATGAATATTTACGTTGGTCAAGGAGCATCTATAATAATATGTATGTATTTACAAAAAAATGCCTCTAAGTAGATAATTATGTATATTCGCATTCCCATAAGTTAGTCAAGCTTTGGGTCTAGAAAGCTTTGTGTAGAATATCGTAAAAAAGTAAATCTATACGTATTATTGTGGAATTGTAAATTAGTCGTGTCTATATATTATTGGAAATATTCTATAAATAAAATTTAGGTACACGACGTTTTGGTTATTTCTCAGCAGCCATGGCTGTTCCGTGACAACCGAAGCGTTGGCCGCGTTGGGTTTAATGTCAATAATAAAATAACACAAAAATCGCGACAGAATCCGTTAAAAATTGTGTTTTATTTCAATGAAAGATAGATAGATAAGATTAGAGATAACAGCCGTTTATAATGTTATTGCATGTTGTTGAAATATCTTCGCAGAGTAAATACGACGTATGCGATGTTTCATCCAACACGTTAATAATACGCTACGCTTAACCCTTTAATGCTGAAAGTACCCGAAAATACCCGTATCGAAAAAAAACAGATGAAGGTGAAATAATTTTTGAATTCATTCAAGGTTCTCTCTCTACTTTAAGTTCTCCATAATATCGTAGGTTTATACGAATAGAAATGACAATATGACATATAATCAAAAACAATAAGCAAATCCTAGTCTAAGAGGATAAAAACCCAACAAGGAAATCATTAAGAGGATATTCATTATGAATGTGTAAACTGATTTTACAGAATTTTAATGAATAAGAACAATTAGCAACATAATTATTATATTAAAAGAGGAGAAGTGTTTAATACAATTTTTTTTTTTTTTTTTTTTTCTCTGAACCTTTTCCCAACTCAGTTGGGGTCGGCTTTCCAGTCTAACTGTGATGCGGCTGAACTTCGATATTTTACATGGAGCGACTGCCATCTGACCTCCACAACCAATGGCGATATCGAAGTTCCAAGTTAGACTGGTTGGACTTTTGAGGGCTCCAACTACCCGTAACGACTGCCATAGATGTTTGTATGGCAACCGGGACCGACGGCTTAACGTTTAATACAAATAAGTAAAAAAAATGTAGAGAAGCAATAGGTAGGTACTTTAAGATTTTATTCGGTAAAAAATAAAATTACATTTATTTTTAATGATTCCAGCCAATAGAATATTGTATGTGAAAAAAATTAAAAGTTCGCCAACCTAAAATACCAATTCAGTATTGAAGTGTTAACACACTCAACACCGGCGCCTATTTATACAAATGCGACCAACTCGAGGCGACTGTTTGCATTCAATTCTTACTGAGAGTGCACGCTTGATCGATATAGATCACTAAAGTCGGACGTTTCGCGTATTTTACATTCGGACATTATTGGGTATTTGATATTGGGTATTTGATATAGGGTATTTTGATATAGGGTATTTAAGTGTTGACATAGTTATTTGTTATAGGGTAGTGTGAACTTAGTGAATGTTATTAGTGGCTTGTAATTTTAGCTGTTATTGCTTCTAATTATTTTTATTTGGTAAGTTATTTTATTTATTTTTTTAAAATAATATAATTTTTTTTTTAATAATATTTATATAGCTTGAAGAGGGCGTTATATATTATTTGTATATTCAAGGTATATTAGACATAGGCATAGACTAACAAACTCATTAATATAAAAATTTGAGAAATAATAAATATTTTTGTATCGAAAAAAGTACCACGCTAATTTTTTCAAAACAAACACTGAGAACAATAACCACACTGTGCCATTAAGCCCGAGTTACCATGGGCAGCGTTTATTGGGGTACGCAGGGTGTAGTGGGGTATACGCAGTGTGGCGGGGGTGCTGTTGGAACATGGAACCTCTACCTGTGCTGTGGCAGTCTTGAACGAGTAGTTATACAATTATCACGCATATGCAATCTCACGTATATGCAGGCTCACGCAAATGCAGTCTCACGTATTATGCAGTCTCACGTATATGCAGTCTCACGCATTATGCAATCTCACGTACGAGTATATGCAGGCTCACACATTATGCAGTCTCAAGCATATGCAATCTCACGTATATTACAAGTAGAACCCCGCACTTCAGTTACAATGTCCCTGAAGTGTTATACTACGGGTAATACTGAAAAATTGCAACAAAATCCGTTAAGTAGTTTATTTTTTTTTCATAATGCATTATGCGTCAAACAGACAAGAATAATTTCAAAAAAGAATGGTGTTCAGAATCGGTCCCAAAACATAAGCCATTTTTTCAATGTCCAATGTACAGACATAACTCCCTTACGTTTTATAATAGTAAATAATAGATAATGTTTATAAATAGATCAAAATTGAAAGCCCGTTGATTTTTTTGCCAAAGCTTTCTTAAGATGTGGCCACATACCTACACCGGTAATCCATTAGTTAACATTTGTCTAGAATTTTCTATAACGATTTGTAAATGCCGATTTAGAATAAACTGTTATTGACTTTGACTTTGTCCATACAACAAATAAAACAATTCAACTTTCAAGGTTTGTTTACACGCATACCAATTTTATTATTTACAGACAGACATGACAAAAAAATATGCATAAATTACTCCTCAAAGAATTATCCGTGTAGCAGCCATTATTATTATCACTATCTAAAATATTTTGGTCTATCGGCTATGTAATATCAAAACCCAGTACCTGCATAAAATTGAATTTTACAGGAGAGCTGAAGAATCTTTCCATATTTTTGACAGCGCGCTGTATTATTATTACTAATTGTACATTATTGGAAGCGATGGCTAGTGATATCATATAGATACGATTTATGCTACCCCGGTATATGCCTCCATGTAACAGGCTAAGGTATATATAGGGTACATTGTCCATGAGGTTATTAAATGCAAAAACACTCAATTAAAAAATATGTCAGATAATAGGTTTTTAAATAAAACAGCCATGTGACCTAAACTAAAACTGTACAATGAACTGTCATTTGCCCTCTCAACCCTTGTTCGCTAATCAACAGGTGTGCCTACCGGCTTAATAAATACTTAAAATTAAATAACGCCGGTTCCAGTCGGTTTAGACGCACATTCACATTTATAAATGAAGTAGGATCATATTATTAGGTACTAGAAAAGTGGCCTACCGGCTTTGGTTACTGGAACCAATATATCACTGCGACTTTATATCGACGTGACTCTTTGTCACTTATTCAAGAGCAATAGAAACTATACTGGTGACGTGATAATACGGTGACAAATAATTGCAACGATAGTTAACACCGGAGTAACGTCACTGTCACTCGCCCTGTACATTAGGTACTATGGAAGTTCGCTCACTGGTGATTTTTTGTCACTCGGCCGTCATAGTTCTTGCATATTTCAAGAGCACAAATCACGGCAACTTCATTGAACAAAAATGAATGCTATTTGTTACCCAAGAACAGATTCAGTAAGCGCATCGTGGGTGTCAGCAGGTGACAGTAACAATAATTCCCGGTGACAAAAAATTGCAATCAGCGGCGGGTCTTAGTACTCTTTTATTATTGGGTCCAAGCTACCCATCTACAGTATTTAGAGCTTAAAAAAGGAACCTAGTATTATTATTGCAAACAATAATAATAATTGAGAAAGTGTTGAGTTTGTCTTCAGTTGTTATGTCACAATAGCACTCATTATCTTACACGTTATAATACTGGTATAGTTAGAAATGCCTTTATTGTGTGTTAACATGCGTAAAGTGAGAGATAACAGTATAATAATACTAAATGGTGATAATGATTAAGTCTAGAATTATTACCAAGTGTATAATAAGTCTTATCAAATAAAGCTTATGTTTAGTTTTTATATGAATGACGGCCGGTTTGATGAAGTTAGGTAGGTATTCAGTATTGTTTTGAACCAAGTCTATCATCGAAACATGAATTTAAAACGTGTATATTTTATAAATAGCTGAGAAGGTTACAAAACCTGAATCGATTTAGAAAAAAAAAGTTGTTTATAATTGGATTCACGTTGTTTAAAATTGTGATAAGTTGATTGAAAGAAAGAAATATATGCAGAAGTAAGGTTAGTATATTACAAATAGCCTATGCTGGCGGTTCCGCCCGCGTGGACGTCGATTTTCGTGTTTTTTGACTATAATATCTCTTTTTTTTCGTTTGACCTCAATCCCACCTGATGGTAAGTGACGATGTGGTCTACAATGAATCACGCTTGCCTAGAAGGTTCTACTTAACCGATTGTGATTAGACATGTATGAACAAAAAATACACCCATGAATAAAAAAGTAAGATTTTAAGTCCAACCAAGACCTTTCAAAACACTGAATCAAAATCCGTTCAGCAGTTTTTGCGTACCCATAACGCGTACAAAAACCCATTTTTTTTTTTAATGTCTCCATTAAATAGACACAGTTACTTTACAATTTTTTAATATGTAGTATGTATACATATATGAAAATTACAGGGTCGGCAGTGAGAGTTTGACGCCCCTGGTGTTGCACACGTCCATAGGCCACGGAGACCGCTTACTTAGCCATGACCACTGATAATAATGAATTCCACAAGTATTTTTATCAAGTGTTTAACTTCTAAAGTTAGCACCTAAAATTCCACTGGTCTTGTGAAGTTTTCTAACAGGTTATCCATAAAATCTAGTATCTATTGGTAATATTAAAATAACTCGTTTTAAATTAATTCATATGAGTGTATTTACGATAGATATAAAAAATTAAGCAATTTAAAAATAGCTGTTCTGTCCGTTTAGAAGAGGTAGTGTCGGGAACGGCTGGGCTGATTTGAACTGGACTTTAACTAGCAGATATTATGTAATATTACAAGGCGTAACATAGGCATCTTTACTTTTGGAAAAATAAGTAGTGTTCCGCACCAAAATAACAAAATTAAAATCTAAATTGAATCGAAAATCGCGAGCATTGCTAGTGCATGCTATAAATATCTACCAAGGTCATCCACTTGATTAGTGAGAGTAGGTACGCAAACCTCGGTGTCAGCTGTTATAATAACAATGATGATCAAAAATAAAATCAATAAAAAATGAAATCAAGTTTGATAGCTGACGGTACCGAAATTTTCCTTTCGGTTTATGATTTGCTAATGGGTACCGCTTGCTATCAAACTGGTTTCGGTCTTTTTAACAACAGTCGGGTTTTCATTTTTAAATTAAGTAATAATTTTTTTTTTATACTTTTAATTTGTGACATACACCCATTTATATTTTTGTATTCTCTTAATTTCCTTCACTCGGATACCCTACTCGATTAGTTTGAGTAAAAAATATTTTTAACAACATACATTTTATTGCCGAAAGTGGCACTCACGGATTTTTTTGCTACAATAGGCATGCGATGTCCTAGTTTTTTACCAATTAAAAAATAACGGTTCTAACAGTAATATGCTGTCAATACTCTTGATTAACCGTTCAACAAACGTATAATAAATAACTATATTGATATGAATAAAATAACAGAACAATCAATATAAGCACTTGAATCAATTCGCTTGTCGCATTGATCTATTGCCAACACCTAATCAATAAATAGGACGCAATAAAAAAAATAACATGAACGATATTTTTGACCAACAAAAGATGAGAATGTATAAATTTTTACAGAAATCTAAAACGGTGGTTTAATCCTAAACTCGGGCCTGATTCTGTAAAATTACGTTTTTAAAACGGATGATTTACTTAGGTACCTACTACCTTTACTTAGGTGCTACCTATAGATATTAATTTTTCAAAATCTAATTGAAAATGAATCAAACTATGAATGATTTTAAAGGTTTGATAACCTCACGAAAGCGTAGTAAGATTATATTTTGGACTGATCATGGTGATCATACCACATAACACAGTATTTTTTTCCATTTTCCCTTGTAATCGAATTTAAAACGCGTTTTGAATACGTGGCGTTACTGAAACGGACACCTGACCTGATAACTAATAGTAACCCGATAATGGTTTGCGCTACCGAGTTAAATTTAAAAAAGCAAAATATTATTGAAAATGCCCGAAATTCTCAATATTTAATTAACTTAAATTGACTTTGCAATATTGACCTTATTATTAAAATTTCCAAACCCGATGCGTGTGTTCCTAAGCTAACCCAAAAATTTCAAATAACCATAAATTGACCTTTTTATAAATAATTAAACTTATGGGGCCTCATATACACCCAGGACTAAACCAAAAAGTACTCTACGTTATTAATATTATGGCCGCGGTCTTCTGTAGCGCGGAAATACTCCCTCAGTTGGACTGCTCAATTCGGACGAGAGATACCGTCGTGTCCCACCTCCATTTATATTTTTTATGTACCCAGTGACACTCGGACAATAAAGACGAATCCAACGACATAATATTCATTGAAATCGGTTCAGTCATTTAGTAGTTACGAATGAATAAAGTGACTTTTATAAACAGGTCAATTACATAACCTTCTTATTATGATTTCACTGCAAAAAAGATGATTCACTTACGTACTACCCGATTTTAAATACAAACGTCTGCCACAAGGTTTAAAAGTCATTAACATTTAATTTTAATTGCTATAATTAATATATTTATTTATATCGTATTCTCTAGAATCGTAAACAACTTAAAAAATCGTGTTTAAGTTTGGCAACATTTCCGTAGCATGAATAAATAAAACGTTACGACAAAATTATCTTGACAGGAACTTGTTTTTCCATGGTCAATTTTTTTTTAACTGTAGTGTAATGTGTGGATCCGGGTATATTGACCGTCGGAACACTTTCGTAGGTAATTATCATTATTATCGCGCTTTTGTGTGAATTCACCTGCAATTAATTAAGCATAAAAATAATTAATTACTCGGAAATGGTAATAAATCTCGGAAGTAGGATTACTTGAACTTGTAATGGTCTTTTTTTTATTTCGGTCATATCAATATGACTTCACCTCGCCTGATGGTAAGCTAAAGTAAAGTCTCTGAAATGGGAGTCACCATTGTAAACACCGATAGTGCTATGATGGTGGCCCTCAGCTTGACGGCCTCATAAAATTCAAAGTAGGAGGAAGGATACAAAGTCGTTTCAATTTGAAACTAGGGCCACTAATTGTAGTATTATCGGTGTATATAGGACCCAACAAGATCTTTGAGGTTCATGCTATCCTCATTTGGATGTCAGTACCCAGGCTAACGGATGAACGAAGCTCTTGTGCAGAATTTTTACTCAGTGTTAGAGGGGGGGAGATCAGCGTCACCAAACAAAAGCTTACGTAAAAGTTACCCATTTCACCGTTAGCTTCACTCGCAACAAAAATCTCATGTCATTTTTTTACATTCATTTACAGAACTTCTAAATATTTCTAAATGTTTCTGAACTTTTACGTCAAAAACTTTTGGAATGTTTCACGCCCGCGTCGGTAATCCGTATTCAAGAAATAATTTAAAATCATTAACGCTCCATTTGAAATTTGGCGAATAACGAAAGTTCGTCTTGTGAAAATTATGATCGTGTCTGAACATTCTCTCTTCTTCTGAACATGTCAATGCAGGCGTAATGATAATAAACGAAGTAAGGAAATAATTAATTGACAAATTATTTCCAATTATTTGCAACCCGACGCCATATTTGCGGATAATTAATATAATTGCACTCTTGATCCTGTCACTCTAAAATTAAGTAAATTAAGAAAAAATTCATATGAGACGATAGGAGAAGACTCGGTTGTTTAATGGTTAAGGGGTCAGTCTTACTATCGAAAGATCTCGGGTCGCCACTACCGATTCAAACCTATTCATAACACAAGCTGTTTAGCTTAGCTAGAGGAGTTAACGGGAATACTATTATTTACGTTTACCAGTACTCTGTTTAACAAAAAAATATATATCCCCCAAATCCTCCCTCCCCTCCGGGACTGAGTCTATACTAAATTAATTTCAATGAAGAGTTTATTACAGTACGCAGTTAGCAAAGTAGATGTTTCATTTTGGGCCCCCTAATTGTACACAATACAGAAAAAAAGAGAAATAATACCGGTTATTGGCAAAAATACAATTATATTTATTCGCCTCCGAAATTCAAGGGCATAAATTCATAAAATGTGAGTACATTTTTATAGTTTTAGTCCGCCATGTTTGTTGTGTTGCAAGAAAGTGTTTATTTAGTTAGATTCCGCCCATAATGCGAGGCAATACTTATTATAAGAATTTGAATAGTAAAAATGAAAACTGCATTGCCTAGCTATTTTTTCTAAATAGACATAGAATAGAATAGAATAGTACAATAATTATCGGGCCCAAGACAATTGTGAAACATCTCCTTTATCACGCGGGCGGACCCGCGGGTAACAAATACTTTCGTTTTAGCACTTCCTCTGTGTTCCGATAGTAGGTAATACCTAAATGATAAGGCATGACCTGTTGATATAACACAACATGATATACAAGTCGTTTGTTTATTTTTTACACTAATAACTACATAAACTTTGATAAGACTATAAAGATCAAATTTTATGTAATTTCTGACCTGCAGTTCAATACAGTTTTTTCACCTAAACTGTTTTGGATATCCATATTATTAGTGAAACCAAATTGGTATGTAATTTTTAAATTGGTGAGCAATATCTATAATTTTTTCTCCTAAAGCCTAAATCTAAAACCTAGACTGTTTTCATAAAAAAAAAAAACAAAATGTAGAAATAAACAACAGTTACTCCATAGGCCATTGTCAGCTTCCTATCAGTGGGCCGTGTGCTTGTCTGCCACCTAAGTGATATAAAAATAAAATAACATACCTAAACGTATCAATTTATCGGTGCACTTTAAACTGTACATTATGATTGTAGCGATTTCTCAAAGCATGCGACCCATAACTCATTTCGCTTTCAAATTAATTTCAATTAATAAAGCTATGTACAAAAGAACAATTATGAAAGTTGAAGAAGCGAAAGGAGTATGCTAAAATCGTAAAGATACAAAGATGTTACCTCTCTCTACCCGGCGTAAAAGGCGTAATTTAAAATAACCTGGGAGTATTCAAGTCACGAGTGAATAGGATCCTTCTAGGCAAGCGTGATTCATCGTAGACCACATCGT